>CM060701.1:75703485-76413855 GCA_030686995.1 Artemisia argyi
TAACAAGTTCCTTCCGCCACCGTCTAGTTACAGGAGTACGTGTCATTTGATTCTACAAAATATATATATATATATATATATATATATATATATATATATATATATATATATATATATATATACACACACACACACACATAGCAAACCATTATAAGACACTTTGTTTGCTAATATATGCTACAAATGAATAAATGATAATACGCCAATACGGTAATTCAGTATTGTAAAAGTCAAAAGGAAACCTAAGATTTAGTGTTGAATAGTACATAACACATAAGCATAATTATGTCACAAAAAGGTTGTAGATGGGCTAATGATATCAAGTCAAGTATCTAATGTATTTCTTATAATCAATAAGCTTATGCATTAATTTGATCAAATGTGAACTAAATGGAAATCACCACTTGTTATTTATAGTGATTGCAAATGATGACCACATGTTGCATCTTATTGACATATAATCTCATTGTTCTTGTATTATATGTAATCCTAGGGTCATTATAGACAAGTAATTAACATTGAAAACTAAAAATAACACATAAAGGCAAAAACATAGAATGAAGTTATCATACCACAAATTAAAAGATAGTTAAAAAACATACTTTTCTAGATTCTTTAACAGCCCCTGGATTATAAGGTGCCGATATCCCCAAGATTGTAAGGTGCCAATAGCCCCAAGATTAAAGTAATAGTTTTCAACTTTAGTCTGTGATTTGCTAAATTTATCAAAAATACAAAGAACAGAGTATATACCAAACAACAACAAAGTTCAGAAATTAAATCCCACCAACAACAAACACTAAAAATCTATTCATACAAAATAAAGAGCAAGGTTAAACATCAATCATGCAAATATAGAATCAAGCCCTATTTTTCATATAATCATTGATTATCACTTAATTTTATTCGGTGTGTCAACACAAATAATCTCAGAAAACCTAAAAAAAAGGATAGGGTTTTCACTGATTACCTTTTGTTGAGAGAGATGATGATTTTCAAAAGAAAAGAAAATTGTAGCGGGTACTTGATGAGACGAAAAATGAACCATTTTTAGGGGGTCATTTAAGCCCGGATTTGAATTTATTTGATCAAATATTGCCCTAAAGCGTTCCTTTTGTCATTTTAGGTACTTTTGGAGTTAATTCTGGAAAAGGAAGCATTTTGGACGTTTTTGGATAATAAAAGTGAAGAAAACGGCAAAGTCTTAATTTTCCTTGCTGGGAACAGTACCTGACAGCTTCACATGCTCCTTAATGACGGCGTCAAGAGTAAAACAAGAGGTGGAAGTGGTGACGGTCCAGTGAAAACGTGACGGCGTCACCCAAGGCCGTCATGGTTCAAGATATGGTGACGGCCCAGAACTAAATTACACATGACGGCGTCAAAAGTGGATCTAGGCAATCCGATTTCATTATGGGCAGTGAGTTGACGGCGTCAGAAATTCCTTCTTGACGCCGTCACCCTGTAAAATCTATATATAGTTTTGCAATTTTCATTCATTATGGAGGAACAATTAGGGTATAACTTTGGAGAGAAACCCTAGGTCGAATATTACAGCTTTTTCAAGGGTTTTTACCCTTTGAAACCTTTCATGTTCAATTGAGATAAGTACTCTTTCAATTCATTCAATATGTCTATGTGTTGTTTGAATATATCATACACTTGTCTTGAATTTAACATGCTAGGCTAGATCTCTTGTGCGTTTGCTTAGATGTAGTGAAAACTAGATGTTAATTATGGGTTGATTGTTTGTTTATAGTTGTTATGGATGATTGTATTCGATGTTAGGCTTAAGAAAACTGGAAGACTTCCATTGGTGACATGCTTGAACATCTTAAGAAACATGATCAGAGGTGTACTATGATTTTTTGGTTGTATTTAATGCGTAGGAGAATTCTAATGATCCCATGTTAGGAGCTTCTAACAGCTCGACATAGGAGTGAAGTAGGATCCTATAGAGTTAGGGAATATTGTACACGGCCCTACGACTGGTATTAAGGAATATAACTCGTCATCCATGCAATTGTAATAAACTATCAACCTGTAAAAGATATCTAGGGAGTAATGAAACCTAAGTAAACACAACTCTCCCTATTATTGTTCACACCACATTAGTAATTAGCTTTATTTTCATTTTTGTTATTTTATTTTGATTGCATCTTAGTTATTGAGTTAGTTGATTAGCAACTAATTCCGCCCACTCTTCCAAAAACCCGAGATTTTAATTGCTTTTATAAAATATAAAAAATACAAAAAGAATCATCTCTCACCTCTAGACCTAGTTTTTAGGTTTTCTAATCCTAGCGACACTATTCCTGAGTTGAACGATCAATCCCCTGGTACTTGTCACTATACTATACTACAACGATCAGGTACATTGCCTGGTGGGGGTTGTAAGCTTCTCGAGATCCCTCGAGAGGTAAAGCCTGGTGCGATTCCCACGTATCAGTACTTATACCGGGAACAAAAAAATAGTGGGGAAAAATAGTAGAAAGTGAGACTTTATAATTGTACTTTAATAATATTAAATTTAAAATCCTTTCCCAATCATATTTCAACCAAACAACATTTTATACTATCATTTATTTTCTCTCTCATACTTTTCTTTCAAACCATTACTAAATCTAAATCCGATTCTAAACCCTTTGAGAACCAAACGCACCCTTACATTACTAAATACTAATCTACTTTAACTAAACAATCTATTATACATGACCAATGTGTTTTATATAACTGTGTATATTTTTGTAATAAAAAGAACCACGATATAGAAGATTAAACGTGGAACATGCATGACTCTTCACATGATCCACAAGTTTTGGTTCTCATTTTTTCACGAAGAAAACGTTTTACTAATTCTATTGTTTTCACATTTAGTTATCTATACCATTTATAATGCAAAATGCTTGTTTTACTATTCCTTAATTTCTTAAACTTATCTATACAACTTATAATGCATATTACGTATCAATGCTACTTATAATACATGCATCATTATTTCTTAATTCCTTAAACCCTATAATACACTTGATTAAAAATAGTTACAACATCCGTTACTAAATTAATATTTTAAATATTGTTTAATCCTTAAGTTCGGGGTTTTACGAAAACCTTAAGTTTGGTTATAGTAGGGGTTTTTATTTTAGAAAAACCGGCATTATCTATAACCTCAGGCTCTGATACCATTCTGTCACACCCCGCTAGAAGCGGAAACACGAGGTGCAACGAAATGTAACATAGCATAAGATAGTAGAATAACACCATATGATTTAAGTAATAAACTTACAACGTTACATAAAGGATTTTGTACAAAACTGAATAAATAAAACATAAGTCTTTATTTGATTTAAATGTAATGTCCTTAGAAAATGTCTTGGCTAGGTCAACTCGGTCTTGAAATGAGAACAATGTATAACATTAAAATGTAATGCCTTCAATAAATTACTATCGATCACTTGAAAATGATACTCTAAAATATCAACATAAAGTTGGTGAGTTCGTGGGTTTAAAGTAAACAAAACTAGGTTGCCATACATAATTTTTTTTTAGACAAGTGTGCATATAAATAAAGCATAGGGCAAGTAGCACAAATTAAATAACCATCATCACAAATTGAATACCACACATTGAATATACTGATAACATGCAAAGCCTACCAGCTGGAGCTACTACATGAATCTTGAATAATCTTGAATAACCATAGTGTGTCAAGTGGAAATAAATCCATGACAAATTGAATATACTGATACTACTACTAAAGCACCTAGCATAGTTATAAGCACAAACTTGTCTAATAAGAATAAAAAGTTGAGCATAGCATAAAATGAATTTGAGTATCATTCTCCCCCAAGGAAAACATCAGTTAAAATGGGGCCACGAAAACTCACCTGAAAGCGGATGAGATAACGTATACACAAGTCACTTCAATTTCAACGAATCTACATAAATTAATAACCACTTGTTATTTAGTAGGAGTCTATTTATTATTTAATGACATAACTGATTATTATGTTTTGCACTTAATGGTTACTTATTATATTCATCCAAGTACTTATTTTCTTGCTTCATTAAGTAGTACTATATACACAAAATATGACAAGTGTTTTTAGGGAATTTCCATGCATACGGCCACATAAGCTTAGTGATTTAATACATTTTTAATCCTTTATAGTTGACAGGTAAATTTAGATAACACAATATTTTGTTCATTATTCTCCATAAGTATTTAACATGGTATAAAATTATAGGTTTCTAAATCATGACTAATGGCTGAACCAGTAGCCTTACTACTAAACTTTATTATACCAAAATATATAACTTTTAATATTATCATATGGTTCATGCATCTTCAAGTCACCATATATCACAAAATGGTTTACTAATACATTATATGCAAGGTTTCAAGCGTATAAGCATGTGTCGATCCAATATTTATACGTACATACAATTCACAAACCCAAAACATTAATCTTATAAAGTATATGTGTATGGTTATGCATGGTCATGCTATTATATTTTTCTAACTTGTTAATATGTTTAAACGCCAATTGACTCAAACAGGTCCTATTATGATCGCGAGCTACATATACAGACCCTTGTTAGATTGACCCAACACACACACAAAACAAGACATGATCGACATATATAAAACCCACGCATGCGATACAAATCCTATGCTCTTTAATGAGACACAACCCGATTCGAATCAAAGGGCACACATGCGAGACAACAACAAGTATCTCGAGACCAGATTTAAGCCCAAACCCTAATCTTTTTAAATCCGTTTCATGTGCATGTTTATAGGCAAGTTTGAGACATAGTACGACACATGTTTCATAACCTTTTAGATTGACTCAAGACACACACACATACATAACACCAAGAATAACGAGGCAACATGCAATGCGAAACCTACATGAGATAACAAGTGAAACACACACCTTTATATAGGACATTCACATGCATGCATTCTTCCATTTCTTAATAGGTTAAACCAGATAATATTTGTATACACGAGATTAAAACAAAACACATTCGAACAGCCCAAAAGAATTTCAAGTCGACACAAGAGTTTTATTATTTAATGAGTTATTCGTTTAGGTTATTTCTAGGTTTTAGTCACATGTTAGAGATCTAAACATGAGAGTCTAAGATAAGAATAGAGACGTATGAGTAGATACGGCAGATCCAAAACAGAAACAAGGTTGACATACAGTTTATCATTTCATGCGATACATATTCATCATTTTATGTGCTAAACATCTACATTTCGTATCCTTATTAAAAGATCAGATTCGATTCGGCTTATTGTTATATATACGTTAATATGATGTGCATGTCGAGATAAAAACAAAGCCTAAGGTAAGGATACCTAGGGTCGAAATGATGAAGAAACAAAGAACAAAGAACTCCACACCGAAGCTATATTCGAACCCAATCACAGACCCTCTTCAAACAATACCAAGCCCCTCTACGAACCAATATAGCCACGATCAAATCCCCTCCTTTGTATGCCTTTCGTACCACCTTTCACCACTCGAAGTATACTGAAACTAGGCTGCCAACTTCTTGTTATTGATTAGGGTTTTGTGTGTTTTTGTTTTTGTGTATTCGGTTGGAGAGAAAGTGGAGAGGAGGGAGAGCTTTATGGGAAATATTAGCCGAGTTTATGGGAGGAGTTAGGAGACTTTTTCCTTTCACAATTCTTCATTTAAAATTTTGGTGTTATCTCTTAATTTTTGGCTTAGGCACAAGTTCACAAGTCTAGGGAAAAGGTCCAATGCCGCATATAATCGTGTTATGCATATTTGTTTTAGGAATATAGGTGGTCGATTTCCATGCACTTAGGCTATTGATTTCGTATGTTGTAGTTATAAATTCATAACATAAATGTTTAGTGTAGCCAAAATATGTTAAATGTTACGTATAACATTAATAGGTAAATGTCTAGTATCGAACCCAAGACCTAGGAATTGCACACATTACAAACGAGAATTAAAGATTAATAAATATTAATAGTTATGTATATTTATTAATAACACAAGTTTAAGGACTAATGATTGTTAGTTATTAAATGTATGGACTAACTATCGTTAAATAAGAAGGAAAAGGACTAGATTGTAATTTGGATGACAAGAAGGATCCGGAACACCCCTAAGGGATGTATGGCCGGTCGACTTGGACTAGGGGAGACCCAATCCCACTCAAACTTGTCTTCCAAGATTTCCCTAGTATATATACAAACCCAAGGGTCTCTCATTTACATCTTTTGTGCACACACAATACCCTAAAGGTTTTCTTTTCTTCTTCTTGGTGTCTAGCCGATCGTACACCCCTATATCTTTAGGGTTGTCGAATTTTGTTTAACAAAATACAAGTCTTGTGTTTAATCTTGCAATTACTTTAATCCGGTATTAATTTGTGTGTACAAGAACGAGGTAATAACTCATTATAGTTATTATCAAGAGATCGATAAACAAAATGGTAAGGGGTTTATCATTGATCTAATTCATTAAAGTACAGGACTTGCATACTTGATTCTTGTTCGGGCTAGAATCACCACGGTACGTTCCTATTATGTTTTGGTTAATATTTATGTGTTATACTTGATCTAGCTTCCGCAAATATGTGTACTTTGATTGTCATATTCTAACAGTGGCATCACGAGCCATGTATAACATGTAATTGATTACTAAAACATAATAAAAATCGAATCTTTAATTGTTTTAGATACATGTTTTGATCTAGGGTTTTTTTTTTTAAAAAAAAAAAACCCTAACCCTAATTTATGGGGGGGTCGATTTCCACTAAAACCCTAATTAGGGTTTGTGGTTTTTTGATTAATATGTAATCACTGGAAACCCTAGGTCTTTAACCGGTTATTTGAACGTATCTTGTGACCTAAGTGGTAATTGTTATGCTTTAATCCGTGACGAATCATGCATGATAGTCATGGATCTATTAATTACTTATTAATTGTCACATGTTTAGATAGATCTAAAATTGGGGAAGACCCCAATATACATATATATTAAAATCAATTTATGTGCTATGTGGTATATGATTAGCTTTGGCATATGCAATTGACTTGTCAATGTATGTGACTCATCTCCATCAAGAGGTGAAGGCCCTAGTTGATTATATGCGTATAAAACCTAGAATTGATTTTGTTAGGATCTTTTCTAATAAAGATTGCATGTGGCTAATTGTTTCACCTTTTATATTTATTAGTTGTTTTGATTTGTCTTTGATTACTTGTTTTATTGTTTTTTAATTGTTTGACATGATTGTAAGCAATAAAAGGGTGATTTTTATAAATAAAATAATATGGACTAATAATGGTGAAACTTTAAGTGATAAAGATTGAATCTTGCGGTGTCTTATGTGCCAACAACGGTTTGCTTCGCACGGTAATTCGCTCCAAGGCGAGACTAGCAAGATTCATACTTTATTACATGTTTTGAGATTGAATCCATAAACTTTTGCTTGATTGATGTTTTGAACAACATGCTTTTAAAAGTAACTCCTTTAAGACAAAATTCATAGTCGTGGTAAGAAGGCTTGGAAAGAGCCTTAGAGTCTGCCTTGGTTATCACACTTACGAATACGTCTTAAACGAATTTCTTTTAAAATCATTCTTGTAGAAAGTCATCTTAGGGTTTTTAAACCTCAAGTAAAACTTTGTGTATTAATTTCAAGAATTGGTAATAAAAAGTTTTTTTTTAAACTTATGTTATAAAGATGAGTGCATGCATCTTTATACATATTTTGATTAACACATCAAAATTGAATACCCTAAAATTTAAGTTACATGCCATCTATCTATAAGGAACACTTGGAATTTTAATTTAGTAAACGTGAGACATAGGCTAAATTTTTATAACAAGGTAAAATTATATTAATGCGTGAGACCATAGATAGTAATTTTACAGTTTCTAAGGTAGACGACTTAATTAAGTTGTGCGTGAGACCTAGAACTTAAGGCATGAGATGGGATGAAACATGCTTACAAGGCAAATTAATGAATCAATTTGATGTAAATCCCATAATGATCTAGGAATTGGAAATCTTGTTTGCCAATTATTGTTCGACAGATTACCATCTTTTATACTTCACCACTAGCAGATCAACTGATGTGGTGGAATCTATGTAAAGTAGGATCCTAGATTTTCAAGAAAATTAGTTGGTTATATGAATATAGCCTTTTGGGTATTTTATTTTCTTGAAGATATTTAATTATCGAAAATACTAATGTTTGAACTTTTATCTGTAGATATGGCTCAACCCGATAACCCAAATGTGATTTTTGCTTTCAAGAGTCATCTTGAAAGGGAAAAATTGACTGGAAAGAATTTCAATGATTGGCACCGTTCGCTCAGAATTGTCTTGAGGGCGGCCGGTAAGCTCAATCTCTTGACCGATGAATGCCCTGCTGAGCCTGCTGCTACTGAACCAGAAGCAGTTAAGGCGGCATGGAGGGTGAAGCATGCTAAATTTAATGAGGTTGCTTATTGAATGCTCACTAGCATGAGTGCTCAGTTACAAAAGAAGTTTGAGTACTACTTTCCTAAAGACATGCTTGAAGTGCTTAAGCAGTCTTATGAAAAATCTCCTGCAGTTGAATTGTATGATGAACTTGACAAGCTACACAACTGCAAGCATGGTGATGGTAAACCAGTTGAAGATTATGTGACTGAGATGAAAGAATCATTTGATCAGCTTCACAAAATTGTATTTGGTTACCCTGACAATGTGCAAGTGCACTTGATCAACAGGTCCCTTAACAAGGACTTTGCTGGTTTTGTGCAGAATTTCAACATGCACTGCTCGGGAAAGAGAGTCTCAGAATTACTCGCATTGCTTGTTGATTATGAGAAAATTCTACCAGCCAAGGTCAAGGCTCCTACCCCGCAAGTATTGGCGATTCATGGGGGGAGTATCCAGAAGAAATCACATGTGAACAAAGGCAAAGGGAAATGTGATAAAGGCAAGCAGGTCATGGCCTATCAACCACAACCCAAGATGAATCAGCATCAACCTAAGCAGAACAAGGTGAATCCTCCAAACAGGAAGGATCAGGCTTGTCACCACTATCATGAAAAGGGCCATTGGAAGCGCAATTGTCCTCTCTACATTCATGACTTGCGACAGAAGAAGCAGGGTAATGAAGCTGGTAACCCAGTTCATCAGGTGCGTTCTTTATGATTGAATTATTCACTCTTACTCCTAAATTGAATTCATGGGTATATGATACGGGATGTGGCATTCATATTTGCAATACCTTGCAGGGGTTTAGAGTTGAGAGAAAGCTGGCCTATGGACAACAATTCTTGCACGTGGGTAACGGAACACATGCAGAAGTTAAAGCTATAGGAGTTTTTAATTTAGTGTTGCCTTCGGGTCTAGTACTATCTTTAAATAATTTTCATTATGCACTGTCAATTGTTAGAGGTGTAATTTCATTTTCATGTTTGTTGAACCTTGGTTTTGATCATACTATTTCTAGCAATGGAATTTCAGTTTCTTTAAATGGTGTTTTTTATTTTAATGCTATTGCTGTGAATGGTGTCTTTGAAATTGATATGAATGATAATGATAATGCTTTTGCTAAAAATAATTCAATGTATAGCATCAGTAATAAGAGAATCAAGAAAGGTCTGGATTCGTCTTATCTTTGGCATTGTCGACTTGCTCACATTGGCAAGGCTCGCATGGAAAAGCTGCAATATGATGGGCTTTTAGATAAGATCAATGATGAATCATTTGATAAGTGTGAATCTTGCATTGCTGGGAAGATGACAAAGAAACCCTTTAAAAATAGGATTGAAAGGGCTAATGATCTACTTGGTCTTATTCACACAGATGTGTGTAGACCACTTAGGGGGTGTTTCTTTTTTTCTCCTATTTGGATATGATATCTTTTTCCACAAATGCAACTTGTTGGTAACAAAAGTGTTTGAGCAAATACTGTTTCTTTTTTATGCTTAATAAAATATTTTAATATGATAAGTGACTATTTTACCCTTGCATTTGTTGTACCTAACACCAACCTTACCCCTTCCATTCTTATACCAGGAACCACAAACCATATACATCAATATCTATGGATTACATTCCCAAGTAAAATCCAATTTATCAATCAAAGCTCATAAAAAAAAAAAAAAAAAAAAAAAAAAAAAAAAAAAAAAAAAAAAAAAAACAATTTATCAATTACAATCTTTAAACAAAACCCCCATTTCTTACTTGCATCGAATCACATAATTATACATCTATATTTTTAAGAAAATATTTCAACATCAAATTTCAGTTACAGCCCTAATAAAACATTACATAGTATTTCAGAGGGTTGTTTGAATTAAAGGTTTTAGAAGACAAATGAACAGGGTAGTGGAGAAAGGGCCAGACCAGTTGTGTGATGGTGGCAGCAGAACGGTGGCGTGGAGGCAACAGTGGAAGTGGAGTATCGGTGGAAGACCCGTGTGGTAGTGATGGGCAGATGAAACTATGAAAAGTTAACTGGCAAGAATAAGAAGAAAATGGTAGGTGTAAATAAAGAGAAAAAAGATGTGAGGGTAAAACAGACTTTATGTTTAAGGGTGGTTCCTGATTGTGAATAGGTGTGGTTTTTGTACCCATGTGCATCTAGGATGTCCTTTCCTAAAAAGCAAAAAAGAAACACAATGTTGCACTGGTTTGAAAAATGATATGTTACCAAACAGCCATTAAGCAAAAAATAAACAGGCCCTTAGACATGTGTCAAGGAGAGGTGCTAGCTACTTCTTAACATTTACGGATGATTACAGCAGTTATGGTTATGTTTATTTACTTAAACATAAACATGAGGTGTTTGAAACATTCAAAGTGTTTAAAGCAGAAGTAGAGTTGGAACTTGGAAAGAAGATTAAAGCTCTTCGATCCGATAGAGGTGGTGAATACCTGAGTCAGGAGTTCATAGATTACTTAGCTAAGGAGGGAATTGTCTAGCACCTTACTTCTCCATATACTCCACAACAAAATGGTGTATATGAGAGAAGAAATCGTACATTGCAAGACATGATACGATCTATGTTTAATCTAACAACTCTTCCTTTTTCATTTTGGGATTATGCCTTAGAATCTACGGTTCGCATTCTTAATATGGTTCCAATAAAGAAGGTTGATAAGACACTATATGAGTTATGGACTGGAAAAGCTCCTAACTTGTCTTATCTTAAGGTCTGGGGTTGTGAGGCGTATGTTAAACGTGACTCAGCAGGCAAACTCCAACAAAGATCTGTGAAGTGCATCTTCGTAGGATACCCTAAGGAAACTATGGGTTACTACTTTTATTACCCACCTGAAAACAAAGTTTTTGTTGCAAGGTATGGAGACTTCTTGGAAAAGGAGCTCATATCTCAAGAATTCAGTGGGAGAGTATATGATCTGGAAGACGATCATGAAGATGTAGCACCTACTGAAAACACTAGCCAACTTCTTGTGGAACCTGAAAGTTTAGGTCCTCCACCTAAAGTTGAAGTGGTTCCCATTCGTAGGTCAACTAGACCTGTGAAAGCTCCTACACGTCTATGTCTTAATGTAGAGTGTGAGGAAAACTTACTAGGGGATCTTGATGAACCTACTAGTTATAAGGCTGCCATAAATGGTCCTGAAAAGGAAAAATGGCAGGTTGCTATGAATGGGGAAATGCAATCCATGAAAGACAATGAAGTCTGGGAAGAAGTAGACCTACCTCCGGGTGCCAAGTTAGTTGGGAGTAAATGGCTCTACAAGAAAAAGACTGATATCGATGGCATTGTACACACCTATAAGGCCCGTTTGGTAGCTAAAGGCTATACTCAAACTTTTGGTGTTGACTATGAGGAGACCTTTTCTCATGTAGCTGACATTAGGGCTATTAGGATTCTTATAGCCATAGTCGCTTACTATGACTATGAGATTTGGCAAATGGATGTCAAAACTGCCTTCTTAAATGGTCGCCTAGATGAAGACATCTATATGGCACAGCCTGAGGGGTTTGTGAATCCAGAATTCCCAAATCATGTATGCAAACTTCAAAGATCCATTTATGGATTGAAGCAAGCATCGCGAAAATGGAATAAGAGATTTGATAGTGAGATTAAAAGGTATGGATTCACTCAAAAACTTGATGAGCCATGTGTATATTACAAAGCTAGTGGGAGTAATGTAATTTTCCTTATTTTATATGTTGATGACATATTAATCATGGGAAACGACATTCCGAGTTTGCAAAAGGTTAAGGCATATCTTGGAAAATGTTTTTCTATGAATAATTTACGGGAAGCTGTATTTATTCTGGGAATCAAGATATATAGAGATAGATCTCAACGATTAATTGGATTAAGCCAAAGTGCTTACATTGATAAAATATTGAAGAGATTCAATATGCAAAATTCCAAGAAGGGATATTTGCCAATGCAAGAACAACATGGCTTGAGCAACAAAGTTTGTGCTTCAACACCTGCAGAGGTGCAATGCATGAAGAGAGTCCCTTATGCTTCGGCTGTGGGATCTATTATGTATGCGGTGAAAAGCACAAGGCTTGATGTGACATTTGCTCAGAATTTAACCAGTCGATATCAGCAGAATCCAGGTGAAGCTCACTGGACTGCTGTTAAGTATATTCTTAAGTACCTTAGGGCTACTAAAGATTTGTTCAGAAGTTTAATACTGCTGGGCCCCTCGTAGGGTTGACAAAATGATTGCGTGGCCACGCCCAAAGTCTATCTGGAATACGTTCAGATGTTTTGGTAATTTTGTTCAATCATAAAGAGACGAGAAACAGAAATTTAATAAAGAACCTCACATCTTTATTAATGTAGTATTAGAAACAAAAGGATAATTATAATGATGAATCATTAAAGGTTTTTCCAGGAAACCTAGCTCGAGTCGTGCTAGGGGCATTGGAGTGTTGCAAGACGCTAACCAATGTCATTTTACTATTAATGGATATACGAGTGGGAGCTGTTAAATGTTACATATAACATTAATAGGTAAATGTCTAGTATCGAACCCGAGACCTCGAGATTGCACACATTACAAACGAGAATTAAAGATTAATAAATATCTATACTACTTATAATGGAGATTTGGTCAAAGTGGAAAGTGAAAACTGAATTTTTGGTCAATGCCGAAAATACCCTTGTAATTTATTTTTTTTGGAAACTATTCAACATTCAATGCAAATGGCTGACTAAACCTATTGAAAATTCAGACACACATTAAATAAAAACACACACAACCCTCTTGACTCTTTCTCTTTTTCTTCTTGGAGCCGTCAACCACCAACACCACGGCCTCACCGCCACTTTGACCGTCCACCACGGCCTCACCGCCGACCACCACGACTCACCACCACCACCACTTTAATTCCCACACCCTCCTCTTCAATTTGGTGTAACTCAAGCGCCGTAAATCCACTAAAAACACCTCGATATCATACTAATTGAGCATCAAATCACCACCATCTTAGTTGTCCTTGTTAGATTCATGAGTTTTGAAGACGAAAAAGGTAAGTAGCATCGAGTTTGCACCGTATGTGCCTCGATGTGTTTAAAAATCCGTGAAAACACGGATTATTTTAATGGGTTTTGGTTGAATCTTGTTTAAAACATTTGGGAAAATGATTTTGTTAATAAAACTTATGTTGGTATCGTGCTTTGGTGATGAGGTCGAGTGTTTGGCTCGAACCATGAGCCTAGGCTCACGGTCGAGAGCTTGTGGTCATGGGTAACTTGTGGTCGAATCTTCTTGTTGTTATTCTTGTTGTTTGTTTTATTTTCCTTGTTAGTTTTTGACTTTTCCTTAATTTGAGATTGAATTATTGATGGGAAATGGATGTTGGATTATGGTTGTTGATGTTGAGGAGTTGTTGTTGATGTGGAATCCGGCCAAGGGCCGAGGCATTTGTGGTGGCTCACCCAACCTCACCACCACGCGACCTCCACCACCGGAGCTCACCATCATCTAAACCCACCCCTCCGCCGAAACCTAGGCCTCCACCGAGAGCCCAACCACCATCAACACGACCAGTGAGGCCAACGGCAACCATGGTGTAAATTTTAAAGTTAATATTTGTTATGAAACCGTGGTGTAGATTTTATTACAAACTTTATGGTTTCAACTTTGTTATTAAGATTGTAAATTTGTTTTAAGGTTTTTTTATTGAGATTTTTTATTAGATCTAGGTTTTTTTATTGAGATTTTTTATTAGATCTAGATTTTTTATTACAAACTTTTGAGGTTTTTTTGTCTCTGTCGCCGCCTACCGCTAATTGCCACCACCTGCCACCGTATCTGCTAACGTCTCGCCGGAACTAGCTGCAAACTGATGGTGTAAAGCAAGTAATTTTTGTTTTGTAAATTTATTAGTAAATTTTTAATATTTTGTTACTATCGTTATGGTGTAATCTTTGTGGTTAAGATTTGTGAATCTGTTTGTTGATTTGTTGTATAACTTGTGATAATTTAGTTTTTTTTTTTTTTTTTTTTTTTTGAGTTTATTTGAAATTTTAATCAATGAAATAGATCACACCACTTTTGCACATTGTATTAACTATTGTTACACAACCATAAATGCATCTTTTAATTTTATTGCCTTTTGTTGGTGGATTAATTCTTCATGGTTGAATTTAATTTTGATTTTGAATTTAATGTAAAGTTGTTACACAGTTTACTATGTAGAAACTTTTAATTTTGAATTTAATGTAAAGTTGTTCCAAAAAAAAATAAAAAATTAATGTAAAGTTGATCACGTTTGGGTTACCTAGATCCACGCAAAAAAATATAAGTTTTTCTATTATTTTTTTTAACTTTTTAAAAATTTCGGAATATTAAAAAAATTGAAATTTTTTGAAAATTATTAATTCGAAAGTTTTTGAAAGTTTTAATTCTTTTAAATCTTACGAAAATTATAAAAAATTTGAACTTTTTGAAAGTTGAGATATTTTGAACTTTCAATTTGGAATTTATAAAAATACAAAATATTTTGAAATTTAAAGTATTTTGAGAATTTTAATTGTTTTATAATGTTTGAATTTTTATAATATAAAATTTTTAAACTGTGAAATATTTGAAATTGTTTAAAGTTATGTTAAGACCTAAATTTTTTGAACTTCGAAATATTTTGAATGTAACATTTTCAAGTTTGAATTGGTTCTTTGTCTTTATTTATTAGAAGTTATATTGTAGTTATATATTAAAATTTATAATTGACTACTTTGCAAAAAGCGTGGGTCAGATTGTCAGATTCCATTACCACTTTAATTTTAAAAATGGAGACTTGAGCTACTTCCTAGACCATAGGTAACTTTGCATCTTGTGTGACTATCAATAATTCAATATTTATGCTCTATATTAACTTAAAAAACTCATCTTGTGAAAACTACCAATAGTGCATGCTAATGTTTGTTGAATTTTACAAAAAGATTTATCGTTTACAAAATGTTACCATTTCTTTACAAACAATGAAATTGATAGTTACCTATCACTCAGCAATATTATTGACATTTGCAAGATATCACGCACGCCTAAACTAAAGTCTCTTTATAAACAATTAAATTAATTGTTGCAATTCTCACCTCAATATTGTTGGAATTTGTGTGATAGTACATGTATACTTTGATGGGCTCGATGCAAATGTACATTGGATATCCTATTTATATATAATTTCATGGCTTTTGTTAAAAGAATCAAACAATGCGTACACGACTTTATTGGAGCCTCAAAAGTTGCTTTCTTTGTTTATGATTTTTCGTAATTTGTTTCAACTTTATATGATCTCAGTTATATACATGTCCAACAATTCGAGAAAAACAACTAATACGAGGAGATGATAAACGATGATCAAATAGACACACGTGGGACACATTCTCTATTTGCAAGTGAACTGTAGATGCTTAATTGTTGTGATTATTGTTTGCATAAAAAAAAAATAAAATAAATAAAAAATAAAAAAAAATAAAAAAATTTGGCAGATCTATTGTTTTTTTATGTAGATCTATAGTTTTTTTGGCAGATCTATTGTTGTGATTATTCAAGTGATAACGTATGTCTATGATAAATCCACATAATTTTTACAAACAAACTTTCAAACAATGATGTGACATATGCGATGAACGAGTCACGTTGTACTATATTTTCTCTTTAGTATTTTTCAGTATCCATAATTCATTGTCACATGTATATGTGAATTATACATGTTACACAGGTTAAAAAAAAAAATAAAAAAAAAATCTTTATACAATTTATATAATCTTTTTTTTTATTGTTGTACACATGATTTTTTTTTAAACTAGATCGAACACCGAACCGATTTGACTTCACTTTACTTAAGATTAAAGAGAGGGGTCGGGCGGGCAATAAAGGCTCATTTAGTAGACAGCGAGCGAGCAGTTTTTCAAATGTTTCACATTTTTTAGTGCTTTTTGTGGTTTTGTCCGGTTCAGCCTGACGGTTCCGGACCAACCGGTTTCTGGTTCAACCGACGGTCCAGTCCGGTTTTTTAAAACACTGGTCGCTATGTCAATTATCACAATATCGCAACTATAAGTTTTTATATGTTGTTTGATAGATGTTAAGAATTTTTCTTAGACTTTAGTTATCGTGTAGTACAACCGTTTGCAATTACATTATGATATGTTCACGTTCTATTTTGAACGCTACACAAAACACTCACCACAATATCACAAATCGTTAATTATCTGCCGCTAGGAACCGTTGCTATGCACGGGTATTCGTCTAGTTAATTGTTATGTATATTTATTAATAACATAAGTTTATGGACTAATGATCGTTAGTTATTAAATGTATGGACTAACTATCGTTAAATAAGAAGGAAAATGACTAGATTGTAATTTGGATGACAAGAAGGATCCAGAACACCCCTAAGGGATGTATGGCCGGTCGACTTGGGCTAGGGGAGACCTAATCCCACTCAAACTTGTCTTCCAAGATTTCTCTAGTATATATACAAACCCAAGGGTCTCTCATTCACATCTTTTGTGCACACACAATACCCTAAAGGTTTTCTTTTCTTCTTCTTGGTATCTAGCCGATCGTACACCCCTATATCTTTAGGGTTGTCGATTTTTGTTTAACAAAAAACAAGTCTTGTGTTTAATCTTGCAATTACTTTAATCCGATATTAGTTTGTGTGTACAAGAACGAGGTAATAACTCATTATAGTTATTATCAAGAGATCGATAAACAAAACGGTAAGGGGTTTATCATTGATCTAATTCATTAAAGTACAAGACTTGCATACTTGATTCTTGTTCGGGCTAGAATCACCACGGTACGTTCCTATTATGTTTTGGTTAATATTTATGTGTTATACTTGATCTAGCTTCCGCAAATATGTGTACTTTGATTGTCATATTCTAACAAAATATTCATATACTTTATGAATGTAGCAATTTTATTTAGTTTCAAGATTAGGAAAAAATTTAGTTTAGTAATTTAACAAATTGTATTTAGTTAATTTACGTAGGTTAATCTTAATATTATGTACAAACTATATAACATATGGTTTACGATAATTATTTAAATAGCCACATAAAATGCACTACAGATGTATTATAGTTTAAGTTTTGTTTAGGGTAATTTTTAATGATTTGTATAACCTGAAGTATCATATATCACATAATTATATAATTATACTTAGGTTATAATTAAAATGAACAAATGAAAGTGTATTCCTGATCTTAGGGTATAAATAAATTGTCAGGTCAATCGTCATTGTTGACTAATCCGATTTGGTGAGGGTTCTCACAATAGATATGTCTACAAAATTAATAAATGAATAACTTAAACAATAAAAGACAACATCATAGATTAATTTTTGAAGCAATATTTATCACTATTCTATAGACATGTCTGCAAGTACCCATTTAAAAAACATCTCACATAACCCGTTTCACGAAAAAAAATTGAAATGGTAAATCGTTAATCATGAAAATTAATCACAAATAAGTTGCATAATGTCATATTATAACGTACCCTCGTGCCTCGACTTTGTATCTTAGTTTGATGTATCTCACGTTTCGTAAAAAGATAAAAAGATACTGTATTAGTTAGTAGGAAAAAGGTTCGTAAAAGTATGCTCATTAAATGCAACTAGTTGGCCACCAAGATTTCTAGGGGCTTGGAGAGGGGAGGTTTGGCTAGGGGAGGTCTCAAGTTCGAGTCCTACCCGAGACTTTTACCCCTTTAGGCGAAATAAGAGGAAGTACAGGCAAAGTTCAGAGTCAGCATACTGCCTAATTGGATGTCACTGCTACCTGAACCACTAACAACTAACAAGCCGTTCTAATAATAATAATAATAATAATAATAATAATAATAATAATAATAATAATAATAATAATAAATGCAACCACCATTCATCAAGTATTATTTAGCAATCGATTTTATAGATTTAGACATGTTATTCAAGTGAAAACCAATTTATCCTTTAAAATGGAATTCTCATTGAGGTTATTGATTGGAGACGAAGTGAGCAAATTGTTTGCTATGAATGCTATGTTTGGTCCACTTCTGGTTTGTGTGTTCTGATTTGTTAAAAGAGTTCAAGAAAATGCAAGTAAAAATATTGAACGAGCTTTTGGGGTCTTACAAGGTCGTTGGAGAATTTTACAATAATTCGCACGTGCTTACTAAATTAACATGCTACGAAAAATCATGTATTATTGCATTATATTACATAACATCATATTACATAAGACATACGTAGTATATTAAAGAAGTAACAAATACTCAACTACACCATGATTTATATATTCAAAATAAACAATTTAAGGCTATTTTTATTTGCACATGTTTGTGTTTGTCGGTATGGTAGGTGTGTCGGAAAATAAATGAAGGGTTGGGTGATAATGACCCTCCATATAAATATATTCTAACCTTCTCTATACACTAGGGGTACTTTTTTTTCTTATTTTATTTTGTTTCGTGTCAGTTTTTTTTTTTTTTTTTTTTTTTTTTTTTTTTTTTTTTTTTTTAAGCTGTGAACACTTTCAACAACTCATTAAAAAAAACAAAAACAAAACAAAACAAAAACAATAATCCTTCTTCTTAATCCGGTACATTCCGTTTTGTTTCCCATCCCAGTCTTTTGCAACACTTCAGGTTTACTTCTTTTGTATTATTCTTCCACTGAGAATCTGATCATTGTTTTGATGAGTTGATTGTTGCCATTCAAGGTACTAAGAAATTACTTTTTGTATTTACAACTATCCACTATTCTAGCGCCACCACCACTACCACCACCGTCGCCGCCGTGACTGTTATCAAGAAAACCCCCAAAACTCATAACCACCTTATTTATTTTTATTTAAAACCTCTCTACTTTACTTCTCTTTCACCCAAATTATTATTTTCTCAAACTTCTCTATCTCTTCAATCAAGAAGTGTTGGTGGGTGGTGCAGATCTGGGAAAAAGAAGAAGTGTTGGTGGTGTTGCAGATCTGGAAAAAAAGAAAGAATGATGTGTTGGTGGTGGCCGATTGGTTGCAGATCTGGAAAAAAAAAATGTTAAAAGTGTTGGTGAGTGAGTTTATTGTTTTTTAGAGAGAGAAAAATTATACGAGTAAATGAGAAAAGAAAGAGGTGATGGAGATGTGTATATTAGTTTGTCAGTGGGCCCATAAATATAAGGAGTGTTTGTCAGTCCACTAGACCCTGTTCTTATAACACCTCCCTAAATGAAATGGGAGACAGATGAGTTTTGGAAGAAGTTGAAAATAGATATTACAAATACCTTTTACTAATATTCAATGCTCAAACTCTAATATAGTGTTAAATGATAAGGGCTGAGCATAGGTCATAAACTGACCCGACCCGAGAAAACTGATGACCGAAAACCGTGAAAAACGCAAATCGAAACCGAACCGAATGTTGTCGGTTCAGTTCGATTTTGTCGGTCTAGGTGTATTTTTGTATGTTGTTGTCAGTTTTGGGCCGAACCGGACCAAACCGACTCGACCCGAAACCGAAATCATGCAAAAACTGAAACCGAACCGACAGGCTGTCGGTCCGGTTCGATTTTCGTCGGTTCAGTCTGTTTTATCGGTCCGGTTCGATTTTGAACCTTTGGTGCTCAGCCTTATTAAATCACATATAATATATCAAGCGAATTTTTACAAGCATTTTCTTTCTTGTATTTTGTCAAATTTTATGCATAAAATATAACATATTCAATCCCATTGAGGCTATGTATGCGAAAAGTAGAATGTAGACAGATCATACCCATGCCTTAAGATAAACCAAAGAGTAATAAAATTGCTTTGACGAAGACCTCAACAAATGTGTGCAGTGAGAGTGCCCAAAAAAGTACAAAATACTTGTTTCCATTTTATTTTATTAATTATTTCCAGTATTTGAACGAATGTATTACTCTTAAATCAGATATAACGAGCATGTAAACCCGCGCGTTGCTGCGGGAATATTTTGGTCGACATTAGTTTGGTTGAATGAGTGTTTGAGGCATGTTATTTGTTTACATGTAATTTTGTAAAGAGATGTTTATTAAGATTTTGTTTTGTTTCTTAGTGTTTGAAAATTGTAAATGAAAAGAACGAAAGAAAAAGTTTGTCCAAGTTAAGGAAGCATGGCTGGTCTTGTACACACTGGTTGTTACATTTTCGGAATAGGTTTCGTTCGAAGTAATGGACGAATGTATTTTCTATATTTTATATATGTATTTATATAATTTTATTTTGGTTTTATGTGTATGTATGTAAAAGTTAACTTTTGAAAATAATATGTAATTTTTGTAGGAAAGTGTAGGAGCTGTTCTTTTTTTTTGGGCTTGTCCATTGGGCTGTTATCATTTTTTCCATAAAAATGGGCTTAAGTTGTTTTTTTGGAAAATAGTTGCTGGCCTGTTTATGTTTTTTTTTGAACATCGGTCTGTTTATGTTGGTTAAAGTGGAATTTGGGGATAAAAGTTGTTGGGAAGTTAGGTTTTTTGCAATCAAAATTAGGGATCTTGTTAAATTTTGTCTTGACTGAAACGGAATGGCGCCTAAGTTTCCTAAATGGTTGAACACTGCTCGTCAAATTGTCGATAGGGATGAAGAAGTTTTTGGGTAGCCATGTTTTGGATGAAGCTTTGGAAGATCTGAAGGTTGCGGAGCAGCATGATTTTCCGGAAATCGGCCGTCTGATGCAAATGGGTCATGGTGCAGCTGTTCGTGCTGGTGAGAAATCTAAGATTATGAAGAAACTTAAGAAATTTTAATAATGTTAGTTGTTTTGTTTTTGTTTTGTGTGGGTTAGGATGGTGTTAGTAGCAGGTTCATTTAAACACTGTGTTCAAATAGCAAGTACTGGATATTCTGTAGTAAAAAAACAAAAGGAGTAAAAAAACAATGGAAACTCAATTTCCAGTAAAAAAGGAAGCAGTAAAACATGGCAAGTATCTATATGTCATACCTTATTCACAAAGATTCTCTTTTTTTTGGTTGTTTTTGTAGATGATTCAAAGCTCAAGTATGATGTGGTTGTGAAGAGTGAAGACAAATCTAGAATACAGAAACTTCTAGTATAAGGGTGTGTTAGGAAAAGATTAGGTTTTTACAAATAAAATTTATATTAAACCTGATGGTATGCATCATAGTACATTCGACAATTAATGAAGCATGTGAAAAAAAGAAATACTCGTAATAGATGGTTTACATGTGGCCTATCCATTGTCAGGTGTGCAATTGTATAACACAGTGCAAAACAGTGAGAAACACCGTATAAAACAGTGCAAAACAGTGCACTTTTGCGTATGTATACTGTTGCTACTATTCATGGCAACTGTGCATAATGCTGCAATTAGATAAGTAACAACAAAGAGGACCAATAATATTCTGCTTCCTGGACCATAAAATGTGATTTGCAGTTACTCATCCAATGACAAAATGAATTACCGTAATAAATAATCATTAATAACAATACATAGGGGCCCATTTCCTAATGAGTTTTAGAATATATTATAATAAGTTATTAGAATTTCAATAGTAAACAAAAATGAAAAATAGAGTTAGGTTAGGGTCTGTTTGGTTTGGATTTGGATTTGGATTTGGATTTGGATTTGGATTTGATATAGTTTTAGACTTTTAGGAGAGAGAAATTATATTAATTTAATAAATTTTATAATATAGTTAAAACTAAAATGATTTTTAAATATAAAATTGAGAGAGAGATCTAAATCTGAATCCGAGCTACATGGTGACATTTAAAACAGTGTTACTTTTTGGGATTCAAAACCAATTTATAAAAGTTAAAGTTAACAATTTTTTTTCTCATGATTACATAAAGCCAACCCAACACCGCAAAACAAACACGCCCTTATATGAAAATACGACTTTATTAAATTATAAAATTAAAAGATACTGTAATACAATTAACTGATGAGTAGTAATTAGGGTTTAAGGGGTTTCTGGCAAACTATAAAAAAACCACTCTCCAAAATCACAAAAACTAAAATGCAACAACAAAAACCACTTCATTTCCCAAAACTTAAACTAACTTAAATTTCTTTTTTAAAAAAAAAAAAAAAAAACGGTTACAACAACCACAACTAGAAAAAATGGAACAAGATATATCAGCAGCAGTAGAAGACGACGATTTCGGCGACTTATACGCAGACGTTGAACTCGAAGCATCTTCCGCCATTAACACCACCGCTCCACAAATTACTAGTGTTTTAGATGTGATTGAAGATGATGATAATGATATTGATGAGAATGATGATGAGGATGATGATGATGATGATGATGATGATGATGATTCTGAGGATGATTTGGATATAGTGTTGAATACTAGTGATGCTGATGGTGTTGACGGCTGTGCGGTTTTGCGGAATAATGCGGTTTTACGGAGTAATGAGGAGGAGGATAATGTGCCTGCGGATTCGGCGTATTATAAGGTCTTGAAACACGATGCGCTTATTTGTATAGAATACGTTATTGGCTTATGTGTTATGTGGTATCGAAGTGTAGTGACGGTGAATTAACTATAAATTACTAACTGCTCCTAGGTAAAGTTGTGAATTAGCATAAGCACTTGCAAAATAAGCTAATAGGATAGTGAATGTGATGATACTATGCTTATTTAGCTTATATTTTATTGAAACACGATAGTGTTTGGATATGCTTATGTGGTGTCAAAATGTAGTAACGCTGAATTAGCTAGAAATTACTAACAAAAAAATTAAAATAAGCACGTGTAAAATAAGCTAATAGGATAGTGATTAAGAGCTTATAGAAAACTACTTAAATAAGGCAATAAGGTTAGGTTATTGAGTTTTGAAAGCACATTAAGGCGATAAGATGCTTATATAAGCTTTTTCATAGCTTATGCTGGTCGTTGATTGGCTGCGTTTTCGGTGTATTATAAGGTGTTTGTTTCAGTTTTCGAATATTGTTGGTTTACTGTTTTTTTATTTAGTTGAATGTGAGATTATGCTTATATTAGTGGTTTAAGTTTGTTGTATCGAATAGGTTATTAGCTTATGCATTGTGGAAACATGATGGAGTAAATAGTAATCGTGAAATTGTAAATTAGTGTAGGTGGTTGCAAGTTAAGCTAAAAATCTATTGGAAGAGCTTATAGGAAACAACTTAAATAAGTCGATAAGCTTAGCTTATTGCATTTTGAAACAGAATAAGTGGATAAGATGCATGAATAACCTTGTACACAGCTTATGCTGGTCCAAAACAGCTTAAGTAAGTTGATTAATGTAGTTTGTTAAACTTCGTTTGGCTGTATCCAAACAGCTAAAAGTGCTTATTACTATATCAAAGGCAGTAAGCTAATAAGCTGCTTAAATAAGCTTATCTACAACTTATACTGGTCCAAAACAGCTTAAATATGCTGATTAGTATAATCTATTCAACTCGACTCTATTCATAGTCCAAACACTCAAAATTGCTTATTAGCTTTATTGAAATGCAATAAGTAAATAATTTGTTTAAATTATCTCACCCTAGCTTACAATTGTTTTGGAATGTGTCCACACGTGACACATAGGTTTTGGTAGAGGTAACATTTGTCTTAATATTTAGCTTCTGGTTGAATAAATGTATCGTATACTTTATGGTAATTTTATTCAAAATGTTGTTGAAGTCCTCAGATATGAATAGATGATTGCTAGGGTGTTTGGATGTGCGGACAAACTTGTGGCTGTAATAATCAGTTTTGAGTGTTTAGGTAAAACGGATATGAGCACAATTTTTTTATTATTGAGGCTCAGAATACTATAATTTCGGCAAATGGTTAAGAAGTACAAAGTAAGAAAACTGACTACTAGTTTATGTATAAAGTTACATGTTTGAATAACCTATGATTAGTTGATCATGAGATCGTAGTAAACATTTTTAAAATGCATGTCCAATCGCCCCTGAAAGTCATGAATCGCTAAGTACTTCATTCCATTGTAGCTAACACTACTTCAGCGTATGTTTCTTATGTAGTTGATGAGAAAATATAAAAGCACAATTTAATATGCGTTGTTATTGTTGTAAACTATTACTTTGAACTATTTTATCTTGCTGTAGCAGTTTTCTGATATTATAGATTTTTGTTTGCAGTATATAAGATATCAGTCAACAGCATATGGTAGTGATTTAAAAGGATGTGGAAGTGTGGCACCAGCTTATATGTCATGGGAGGACAATGGGTATTCTCAGCGATTGGAGTCAAGATTGACGGGACCTCAAAATGGACAACGGTTTTCACTTCCTCGAGCCAGGTAAGTATTATACATACAAAAGAGGGTCGCAAATGCTTCACCACTCTAGTTAACAGACCTGTGAAACGGCTGAATAGATGTGAATATTGACATGCCTGCATTTATACATCTTACAGGAACATACTAGATGTAAATATTGATATATTTGAGCACAAGCCATGGAAGCATCCCGAAGCAGATTTGACAGACTTTTTCAATTTTGGGTTTAATGAAGATAGCTGGAAGCTTTATTGCAACCAAATGGTAATAGACTTATTCTGAATAAACTTTTCTATACGCACTGATCCTTAGTTGGTCTGAGGGCAGAAATGACGTTGTATTCTTCATGTTGATATAATTTTTTTGAAAAAGTTTTTTACATTCAAATGTTTTTTGTTTGCAATCTTCTTGTGAATGCTGTTACATAGATTATTGATAATAGGAATTAGGAAACTTATTTGATGTTTTGTGCAGGATGAATACCGTCATACAGGACATATATCTAGTGGAACTCCAGCCTCAGAACCTGCACAATCAATGGAGGTGGGTTGAAATGTTGAATAAATTCTACTTTAGAGTACTAAACTCATAATCTGTATGGAAATTTACATATGCGACGCATCTTGTCTTCAGACAGAAGGCATAAGTTGGTGGATTTGACCATGAGATCGTATACGGAACCAAAAAATTTGTTAAGTGAAATTAATTGGTTGCTAGTTTCAAGGTTATTTACAGCTATATTTATTGTTTCAGGGGAAAGGTCAAGCAATTCAGGTAGCAAATAGCATTTTTGAGCGCCAATCGTCAATGGATGTATGGCATCCAGTGGATCGTGATTCAGATGTTATACAAGTATGATCTTTCACCTATAATCTTGCTGAAATTTTGAACTACCTAAATATGTCACTTCACTACTAATGACATGATTGTAATAGATTACCATACTGGATCCAGTGGAGCATCTCGATGGTTCTGTACCTGAGGCATCCAATCATGAAGATGTTAGTGCGGATGATGGCATTGATCATCTTTCTTTTAGTAGGACAAGTGAAGACGAATCTGTTAAAGGGAATCATCTGGAGATGGACATGCATTCCTCTAAAAGGTGTGAGCAATACGCGGCTGGTGCATTGTTGTTGACTTTTAATCCCTTATCTTTACCCCTGTTTATACTAGATATACTGATGGTTGATATGTTAGAACATCTTAACATAAAATTTTCACACTAATTACATTAAATATGAATTCATAATTTGATAATATGCTCTAAACGATGATAACGAACCCGATAACAGTTCTAGGTAACAGTCTACTTTCGAGACGCAAACGAACTCTTCTAATGATACTTACTCATGTAGTTTTCCAAAACGATGCTTATAAGTATAATAATCTACTAACCCTAATCCTTGTTTGTAGAGGTACTCAATTGTGGATACAAACAGCTACTAAAATAGCTACCAAATTACTATTTTATCTTATAATTGTTATCATATATACTAATCTGCTGCTTTCTTGAATGTCATTTGACTCATTTCATATGTGGTTTTAAACGTGTATCTCTATTTTTCCACCTAGAACCAGAGGGGGCATTTTTAATTCCTCCATGGTAACATGGGTTAACTGAGTTGTAATTATTCAAAATGGGTCAAACAGGAAAAAATAATTTAAAAGGGAGCAGTTCAAATGAGATGAGAAACTAAGAGTCGTCACCTCTCAATTCTCGAAGAAGTTGGTTCATTATTTTATTATTTAATTATTGTAATCATATATAATAAGCTAGTATTATTTGAAACTACATGCCAGGTTAATCCTTTTCTTGAACCTTCCTTTAAGTTGACCTCTTTTGACTATCATTACCCAAGCTGCCTAATTTGCCACCTATACCTAGAAGCATGAAATGCATAGATTTTGGACTTCCAAAAGACATTATCAGTTTATGAACATTTTATGCCTTCAAGTTAGGAGTATTCTGCTACAGATAATTAGTTACTGGTGCTAAACTTTTCAAAAGAAAGGAATGGAGACTTGCTTACTTGTAATACTTATTTGGAAATGTTTATCTGAGAAATTTGGACGGTTGTTTTGTGTTTTATTAGCTTTGCTTGCATGTGTACTAGGTTTGCTAAAACGGATAGAGGAATTAGTTTGCTGGGGCTTTCTCAAAATAATCTGCTGGGTATTTTGAGTTGGATGAAAACATTTTAAACTTAACTAATATTCTTCCATGACGTATTGGTTCTTAAATAGTAGCTACAAACAACTGAAATAAGAACCTTGCTATAGGAATTCTTTCTGCTTTTTTAGATGCTTATGGGTGAACAAATCAAGTTTCCCTGAGACAAAATGCTTTCTTCCAATAGTTTCTTATTCTTACTGTATAGTATTAATTTTCCTGTCTTTCTTTCCTTACAGTTTCTCATTGGGTTGTGAGTCTTCTTTTAGCTTCAGCTTGAAGAGATTTCTAATTATTGTTTTTCTTTTGATTGAAATTAGGTCTTTCAGTCGAGTAAGTAGCAGTAAGCCAGGCAGAAAAGGTTCTGATAATATTGAAGTATATCAGAGCTCTGATGGTTCAGGAGGAACTGTTGAAGTAATAAGAACTTCAAATAACACAAAAGAAAGGGTAGTCAAGGATATGTACAGCACTGGCCCATCCACGTTGGTAGCAGAAGCATCAGAGGTAGAAAAGAGCTCGGAAAATCATATAGAGGACACAGAAATATCAGTTGACAAAAGAGAACCTGGTAAGAAAATATATCATGCTAAACAAACTCATTCTGTACATAACAATAGGAACCATGGAGATTCCAGACGCAAACGTCATGATGAGAATGATAACTCAGACTACTCAAATATGCTGGTTGACAAAAGAAAACCCAGTGACCTTAGATATCATGCTAGATGCAATAGTCCCGTATATAGCAGTAGGACCCACATAGATTTCAAACCCGAACCTCACCATAAAACTGACGACATCTGCTTAAGAAGATTTGATGACAGAAGCACAGGTGAGCACAGATATCGTGCTAGAGACAGTAGTCCTGGATATAACCATAGGACCTATGGACTCACCAAAATTAAAGCTTACCGTGAAGATGATGATTACGGAGATCATGCTAGAGATAGTAGTCCTGTGTACAACCATAGAACCGGTGAAGTTTCCAAAGTTAAAGCTTACCATGAAGATGATTATTCCTTCCCCAAGCCAGATATTGAGGGGACCTATGATGGGTACACAAGTTTCGGCCATAGCAGGCAGAATGAAAGATTGCATGCTTTTGATCCTTGTATTGATGAAAACATATTATATTCAAAATCGGAACTACCTTCAGGTTACTATGATGGAAGATTCTCTGACTATGAAGATTGGGATGCTTTGGCCGCAAGAGACCTTCATCGTGAGGAGTATGAAAGATATGTAGCCAAGATGGATCGACCTGTTTTTAGAAGATCAGATTACAATAAATATATTGATGCACGAAGAAGATATATTGAAGAAGACAGGATGATGACAGGGGATTTCTTTCTCAGCCAGGAGTTCGGAGGGCAGAATTCAAAATATTCCCCCGATCCGACATATAAAAGAGGTGCTTGGTGGAATTGGGAGGAAGAAAATCTGCATTTTAGTAATAGAGGTGAAGAAGATGGAGTTTTTCTTGAGCAAGAATATTTTGGCGATATAGAGAGAGAAAAAATTGGACCTCTTACTTGGGAAGGCAGGGAACGAGATGATGTTGAACGAGGACATGTGAAACCTATCGCATATACTAGATGGGAATTTAGAGGCCCTGGAAGAACCAATAGCAGAGTTGGCAGTCCATGTTCTGAATTAAATAATTCCTTGCTGGAAAGGGATGACGACAGGTACCTCAGATATAGGGAGGATCAGTCTTTTGTACGTCGATCTTCTGAAGAATCCCATATCAATAAGGGCGGATGGCTTGGTAATAATATGCCGAGAAATAGTTTATACAGAAGACATGGCTATTCTGAACCCTTTGATAGAGAAGATTACACAATTGATATTGATGGTCATGTGGATATTGGAAAAACAAGGCCCAATTTGCAATCTGACATGTCATGGAAAGATGGAATTGTGTTCAGGCATGAGCACAAGGATGCTGAATTTTTTGCTGAGAGAGCATTATTTCCTAATGAAAAAGTATCAAGAGTAAAAAGGCTTGTTTCTGAACACAAACCTGATCATTTTGAGGAGTCGATTGACAATCCACATGTTGTGGGGCGTAAATATAAATCAAGTAGAGAAGGAACTAATAGTGATAAGGTTGATAGGACTTCAGATGTTACTTACGATTATGTTGAGCTGACTGATGATCCACATCCAAGGGATTATAGATATAAACAACCAAAAGTAGTATTTAGTGGTAATAAGAGTTCTAAAGGTTGTGGCGGGATTCATGAACGGTTATCGCTGAGTTGCAGGAATCCATTCGATTCACACTTGGTTGTTGGGAAAGGAAAGGTAAAATCAGGGGAACTAAGGATCAAATATTGTATCAGTAATTGTATATATGATTACGTCATATATGTGCATTCCTTCTTTAATCATGGTATTGCTTTTTTATTGCATATTATCCTGAGCTCAATATAAATGTTGTATCTTACACTTTCTTCAGACGATCTGGTCGTTTGTTTGGACTTTGGACCTCATGCATCACTAATCACTAATATATGTTCACAGGGAACAGGTCTGCTAGCTCCATCACTGGTCTGGCTGTACATTTATAACATGGTTTTTTGTCTGCCCAGTTTTCGATTAGACCTGTTTTTATTACTGTGATTGTTTGAATTTGTAATTATTGTTTAGTCGTGGTGTCGTTGCATAACCTAGATTGCCACATTCTTCATGGAATAGATGTAGCTGTAAGTCAGTGTGTTAGATTATGAATTTAAGGCTGATTAATTAACATAGTAACTTTAGTTTCTCTATAATCAATAAGCTGTATTCCAGAAAGTAATAGTGGATATTTTACAGTCATTTCTTTATCATATAATCTATATGATAATCGTATCTAGGAAGGTAGCACTGTTTAATGTTTTTACTCTTATTAATTTGCTTTATACAGAAATTAGTTGAGAATAAATTACATGCCTCATTTGATTTTAGTTACCAAATATTGAAATAAACGTCATAGGGACTGACGTCTGCCTTTCAGAAACGGAAAGCACACAGATTTGGTATCATGATTCTGTTAGTTTTGTTCCTATCACCTTGTAATTTTGCTTGTTCTAGTAGGCTGTGGTAGTGAGCTGTAGCTTTTTGGGTGCCATTACTACCAAGATCATGTTGCTTAATCATACAAGAAAAGGTGGAAATTACCTTTTTAAAGTTGGTTCCCAAGTGTCATTTTTCTTCTAGGAAATAGTTATAAGTTGATGCGTTGGTACCAGGTGGAGGTTACTTTTACAGGTTGGTTCTACATATCACTGTAGATATTGCCAATCTATCTCCCTTATATGGGTGGAAATCCGCGTGGGTCGGATGGGTTGAAATGGTTGGCCTGTCAACACTTATGTCTTTCAAGTATATAAAGAATTAATATATTGAGTTTGAAACACTTTAGTAGACTTTTAGTGACTTACTGTTTGACCAGTTTCTTTTTTATATGCTTTTTTTGCAAGTTGGATCTTATACCGATATAGCATAATTGCCAGTTCTACTTGCTAATATTCATTTTTAGATTTACTAATATTTGATTGTTTATACCTTGTGGTCGGTGCTAATTCTGAACTTTTTTTCCGCGTTATGTCTCGGTCTTGAGATATATAGTTTAGCCATAGGTTTGTGGCTTTTTCTAGCTTGTTCTTCTTTCAGATGTGTATTGAAACTTGTGTATCCTCTGCATTGCATATAGTAGCTTCGTTTCATGTACCTTGTCAGGGTTTATATGCTCCTGTTAGTAAATCTAGGTTTGCTTTATGTTTGCATTTACTTCTGTGATTGGAATTATGGTCATGAACACTTAAGGTCATTAGCTAAAATGTACTCTGTTTATCCAACTGAACACACGGTTAATTAATCACTCACTCTCTTCCTTACACACTATTAGTACTTATATCGTTAGGTTCTTAAATTACTTATCTCATATCTCGACTTCTTTGGCTTGATCATTCATTTGTTATGCTTTACATGTGAAATAAAAGCTAGTTGGCGATTATTTTTTTTGTTGCTGTCAAATGCTCTATGATTTGGAATCTTTCATACTTGCTTCCCTTTTCAAATCTTTTCTTGTCTTGTAGCATATGATCTTGACATCCCATTGGGCTCGCTTGTATACCACTACGGTTAGCCTTGTATTGCACTGCCATGCACCTGAACCTACACACATATTAGCAGATATAGATACACTGTTTACTTCCTAGTGGTTATGCCCCTGATATTTTATTGTAAAAGATAACCACATGATATAACAAGTTTGCAGGCCCTTAATGAAGGAAAATGATCGATAGGTAAATTTATGTATTTCAACCGGCATTTATGTTTAATTATTTTTGTTGATCTGGCCTTTTAAGTCATCAGATGTAGCAATTATATATATACTAAAACTATCATTTCTCTTGATCTTGTTTATGGTTGAACGAGAGTTGCCATTGTTTGGTGCCCAAACTCTTGACCTTAAAGAAAAATATCCCTGAATGAGCTCGTAAGTGATATTTGCTAATTAGATATCACCATTATTGGGTTCTGGAATCTAAAATTATGAGTAGAACTTCAACATTTTGGTCCTTTGGTAGCTAATTACACTTTAGAAACTGATTTGCAACATTTAAGATACCATTAAAAACTGGTGGCGTGCCAAACATCAGATAAGTCTGCATGATTCTACTTTGTTTCTGAACCTTGGCTAGTTATAAGATGGTTCGCTTTAGTTTTGTATTTTGTTTGGAGGTACTGCTATCCTTACTGAAATAACGTGTATTTGTCCTTTACCCTTCTCAGCCATTCATTATTGCGATAGTGCCATGATCTATATATTTTCTTATAACATATATATTTTTATGTTGATCATTTTATATGTGACAGCCGACTCTGCAGTTTCCTGAAAAACACAGTGTAGCAGAATCAAGGGGTTTTGGCTCGTGTCCAAGTGATAAGGTGGACCAAGCAGTTAAAAGAAAAGCAATTAATGAAGGTCACACACAAACCAAAAAAGTAAAAAAGTTGCCTATGAAAGTTAACACTAGGGCACACGTCAACGATGTAAATGAGTTCCATGATCTAAATGGGAAAACTGGGCTTGATAATACTCAGGTTCTTGAGGCAATGGCAAAGATGGAAAAAAGAAGAGCACGTTTTAATGCGCCTGTTACTGCCACTTCAAAGGATTCATATGGCACAATGAAGCTTACAGTGGCAAAGATGGAAACTAGAGGGGCACGTTGTATCGAGCCTGTTACTACCACCGTAAAGGATTCAGATAGGATGAAGAAGCTTACAGTGGTAAAGATGGAAAACAGAAGAGCACGTTTTAATGAACCTGCTACTACCACTATAAAGGATTCAGATAGCACTAAGAAGCTTACTGTGGCAAAGATGGAAAATAGAGGAGCACGTTTTATCGAGCCTGTTACTACCACCGTTAAGGATTCAGATAGCATGAAGAAGCTTACAGTGGCAAAGATGGAAAACAGAAGAGCACGTTTTAATGAACCTGCTACTACCACTGTAAAGGATTCACATAGCACTAAGAAGCTTACGGTGGCAAAGATGGAAAACAGAAGAGCATGTTTTAATAATACTGTTACTGCCACTGTCAATCATTCAGATAGCACAAAGAAGCTTACAGTTGTAGATTGTATACAAGAGGCAACCTCAAATAAGCAACAAAGACCAGCTAGAAAGAGGAAATGCGGTGGAAGCTAAAATGCGTAACTTTTTTAATTTTAATATTTTGTATTCTGTAAAACTGGATGCACGGATTAGAAAAGCAGGCTACGATGACTGGCAGAGAGCACTTGCAAGTAAACAGAGCAAGATTTTGTTTTATATTCTTGAAAACATTCTAGAATTTGACATGATTCTAGTGAACTCTGTAAGTTGTCAAATGTCAACTCTTGGTGTTCTTCCAGTTTTGTGAAAAGAACTATAAAGTATTTCTTTTTCACACATGGATATCAAATATAAAAAATCATACCTGCTCGTTTTATGTTGATCAACCATATTTATGTCAGATAAGTGCTGCTCTTTTGTCGATAACTATGTGTTTGTGTGGGAATCTTTGCAGTAGAAAATGGTTCAGTTGTAATCTGAGCATTGTGTTTAGAGTATTCTGATATGAATCTCTCTTATTTGTTGTCAACTGTTGATTTTTAAAAATAGCATTTTGTGTAAGCAGAGTTGAAGCAGGTTATCAATAGCGACATTTGTCTTCGGCTTTAATTTGTGACATCAATTATTTTGCAAGGCTGTAAATGAGCCAGAACAAAAGACTGAGTTGGAGATTACAGGGTAAGTACCAGCTTGGTCTAACTGTAAACGATGTCAAACGAACTTGAAGATACCCAGAAATATAGCCATTGACCAAACCATGACACACCAGTTTAAAACAAGGTCAGTTCTGACCTGGATTTGGACTCAAAAAAAAAAAAAAAATAATAAAATAAAAAATAAATAAATAAAAATCTGACAACATTTTCCATCAAAAATCCGAATAATCTGACATGATGAAGGAGTAACACTGGTTCGTTTTTATCAAATTTACACAATGGTGTCATAATCACAGTGCGAAAGAAGAGGGCCAAACTGTACAATTAAATGTTGATATGAAAGTTTTATATTCACTTGATTAAAACTAATGTTAGTGTTAGTGAAAAGTGCTTGTTATGTGTCATTTGGCATAAGTAGAGAACCTCATGCAGGCCTTAGCCTACAAACAAAAATTGCATGCATTTTTTAATTGTCAAATTGGTCAACGAAAGCAGAAGTCCTTTTTTTAAAACAAAAAAAGAATGTTAAAAAATCTGTTAGCAGTGTCTTACTGAAATTATAATGTATATATAAACATAGTTGGTATCAGTTAAAGGCTAAATATTTAGAATGGGCAAGGCAGGTAAATGGATTAGAAACTTGTTACTAGGCAAAAAAGAGCAGGAAAAACTTAACACCAAAGATGGTGATGGATCTCGACCACAGGAGGCTTCCACGGCCATCATACCAGCAACTCCAAAAAGGAGATGGAGCTTTAGAAGATCCAGTAACGCGGAAAAATTATTAGTCAATCACAAGAGTTGCCGATCATTTGACTCCATCATTACCTCTCAGTTAGTATCACAAGCCTTGTTCGACTATGCTATTCATCAGCAAAACCACCAAATCATTCGTAAAGCAGCAGCCACCCCAAAGGCGTGCAATAGAATATCTCGTGCAGGCGGAATGGCAGCTGCAACCAAGATTCAAGCTGCTTTCCGTTCCTATCTGGTAAACCAACTTTTATCTTTTTATTTATGCTCAACAAGTGGAACACATGCTGAATGAAGATATTCGATATTATATATAACTGCAGGCACGGAAGGCTTTGTGTGCTTTACGTGGACTAGTGAAGTTACAAGCACTAGTGCGGGGCCACTTGGTGCGAAAGAGAACAACAACTATGGTTAGATGCATGAGTGCACTTGTTGCCATTCAAGTTAGAGCTCGGTTTCAAAGGATTCAAATGGCTGACGATGGAGAGTCGCGCACTTCCAGCACTAGTAAACAAGGATTTATGATGGCTCACGAGCGTCGTCTAAGTGCGCCACAATTGGTAAGACATACACAATTTAGGGGTTAAAATAAAGCTTTTGTTTGATTGTTTGTTTGTTTGTTTGTTTATTACTGATTCATTTTGTACCATTGTATCGTATGTTTTTCTTGATGTTTGAAGGACCATAATGAAAGAATGAGAGACTCTAGAAGCAAAGGGAACACATCTATAAGTTATCGACAATCATCACGAAGATTCTCGATAGATTCATCGCCATCAAAACATGAAAAATCCATTAGATTGCGGAATAAGCAAATCGATGAGGCTTCTACAACATCACAAACAAGCACGCAACACGATGAACCAAACTACATGACGAGAACAATGTCTTCAAGAGCAAAAGCACGGTCACATAGCGAACCAAGACAACGACCCACAAAAAAAGGACGTGAAAAAAGGCGAACTTCATCAAATGAAGGTCTTAATGTTGTCACTAAAGAAATTCAAACCCATAAACATGAAATGGATCATGAACGTTGGTTAACAAAGCTTCATGGATCAGCAAAACCGATCAATGATTTGGAATTCGACTCAGCTAGTACCTTTACTAATGATTCATCATATTATACTACTCTTTATGCATATGAGGTTGGTACATTGAGCATTCTGATTGTTATTTTTTCCGGTTATCACCATATTTTAGTACTTTAAATCTTTCAACATTCTAACGATTTTACCTGTCACAGACGTCTGCAAATTTATATTAGTGTTGGCCCATCTTCAGGAAGCTTAGTGCCAACCAAACCAGCAAGGAATGTTGATAGCTCGCAACATGGAGACGGATGACAAATTTTTGTGACAGAAATACTTTTAAATCTGTTTATCAAAGTGTGTAGAATGATTGTTTTCATGACTCATACTTGTATAATCTTGCAAATTTATAACAGAAACATTGCAAAATAGATACGTATTCTCGCCAACCACATACCCGGATTCACAAACATGTTGAGTTTAAAGTTTGTTTGATCACTGCATTTAATGTTTTCATCAATGTCAACATTCTGCCTTTGATCAACACATCAATAGAACAAAAGTACTAATGAAAAACGCACTGGTCATCAAGTTTCTTTTTCAGCAAAATATTACATAATACGGGATCACAAGAGTAGAGATAGTTTCAATCTTTAACTAACCAAAAATTGAACTTATTATTCTTGTCAAATGATCCAAAAAAACAAATGCACAGCAGCACAATTGGGAAAAAAAAGGTCTTCAAAAAGAAAAAAGTTTGTTAGAGTGACGGCAAAGCTTGTTCCTTTAGTGAATCTTGAACTGCCTTCAACAGGGATGGCATCAGTTTCTGATTAGTAACAATGATGCCCGTGTCTAGATCAAGATATCTTCCTTTCGAAAAGTCTAATGGGTTTCCACTAGCATCCGCCGCAACACCCCCAGCTTCTGCAGCATTAATAAAAGGTCGCCAAAAAAAAATTAAACCATAAAGAGAGTTCAATTGGCTCTTTTTAAGACGACGATATGCTAAAGCCAATTATGTCTTGACATGTTATCCTTTAGTTGGAACAGAAACCAAGTAGGATTTGAACAAATAATCTTTTCAAAATATAGAATATTCAATTTTTAAAAGTAATTAAATATTTTCTCTATACTCCGTTTCTTTCAAACTTATACCGACCAATCTCATTTTCAAACCAAACACCCCATTAGGTCATCAAGAACAACTAATAATGTGTACCTGCAACAACGATGTATCCAGCAGCATGGTCCCAAATCTTCTCACGATATCCTTTATTTGGAAACCGTAAATATATAGCACCATCTCCTCGTGACAATGCACCATATTTTGCTTGGCTGTCTATTCTAACTGGTGGCGCTTTAACCCCCAGTTTCTGCACATAAAAGGCGAAAACAAACATACATAATTTAACCAACGTTCTGGATGACATTATTATAAATGGACACAGTGGTCATTCCACTTTCTTCTTTGGCCGAACAAAGATGACTAAATATTATAGACAATGGTACCTTTGCGATAGAGCCAGATAAACTATGTGATGAATGTGCAGCTTCATACGATTCGAAGAATGATGCTTCTTCTGAATTTTCTGTGTCGCTAACATGCACCTGATGCAAACAACATAACATTTTCATATAACTCATTTGTATTGATCGTACATACAAATGTTAAAAAACCAAAGTTAGGGACCCACTGGCGTCAGTATACATATTTATTATGTGAACACACAATTTTATCGTGTTGTGTTATTGTACCTTCACGGGTGGTGAACCATCCAGAGATTCCATGTATGTTCCACAAGACAGCTGTGCAGAGAATAAACATCCTGCCTTAGTGTTCTGAGATGAGGTCCTAATGGATTCTAGCGGGAGATTTGGACATGCAAGCACGCCTAGCACAACTTTCCCTTCATCAAGCAGACCTAATGCTATTGCATACTGGTCACCCCTTAGGAACCTGCATCAACAAATAGTTCCAATTATCTATGTAGAAAAAATTATACAAAAATCATTCTTCATGAATTTAGGAATGTATGAATTCTGAGTTCTACCAACAAATAAGATGTAAATGAAACAAGTAATTCACAAAATTTACAAGTAAAAAATGATAAAAATTTTGGTTGCAAATAATTTATCTCCATCATAAAGATTAATTTGTTCCAATTTCAAAGGTTTTCCCTCTATGGAAATTTTAAGCTAACTCTAGTTACTTGTGCATGTTCAAGTCCTTGCAGAATATTGCTTATTTTTCCATACTGAAAAAGGTAATTCAGTCAAAACACTTTTGTTAGACCATGTTCCATGTCAAACCTTGCAACTTTTTAGGATGGAGGTATTACAGAACACACTTTGTCCCAGGAAAGTTTTTTTTTTTTTTTTTTTGATAAAAGTCCCAGGAAAGTTTTTGAGTAGGCACCTACTGTAAGAAAAATGCTTGGGTATTACTCAAATGTCTAATATACCCTTTCCAATAACAAAGACCGGCGCAATTAGATGTTATAAATGACCCATTAACTCAATTCACTTGAAATGAAAGATTAGTTGTCAGAGGCAGGATCCTGCAACCATCCAACAAAATGAATGTCAAAAGTTATTTCTATTCCAGTCTCAAAACTAGCATATTTTCAAATATTTCTAAGTAACTGACACATGTTAAACTTTTACACGAACTGTTATAAATAGAAAAAAATTCATATTAAAATTTAAAACAAATATTATATTATGTAAAATCCAGAAGTACTCCTTTTTTAGCATAAAGGTCACATGTGCTCCTCTTCTTTCTAATACTTTCACGCATCATCATCTTCTGGGTTCATTTTACTGGTGTTTTGTGGGAAAGAACACTAAATATTCCAAAATGAAGATTAGTATTGTACTATTGTAATAATGTTGCTTTTGTAACCATGATTAACAAATTCTCCTTTTAAAACTAATTTTTTTTAAGAAATAGCTCAACCAGCCCTGCACGTTAAGATTCTACCCAAACCGCCTGACATAATACACCTTACCTCTATAGAATATGTAAGCATTGAGCTGCAGAAGGCTCAAATAACAATAAGTAAACCAATGAAAAGACATAACATATATCCGCTTACCCTTTAGTACCATCTATTGGATCCAAAACCCAATGCTGTCCACTAGATCCTCCTTCAGATGTACCACAATCAATGATAGTGAGCACATCTGCTTCAGTTAAAGGAGACACGTTGTAAGTTCCGTCACTAGCAATTGTATCATTCACAAGTTTGGTTATACGTTGAAGAGTTTCTTGAGATTCTTCTTCGCGAAGATCTCCTGAGTCCTATAAATGATCAACACCATCTAATTATTTTGATTCGCCAATAATGGATAATAAACAAAAACTGTAGATGGAAGTGAGAGGCTGAAGAATACCTCCTCAGCCACTAGTGAAAATGCGTGAGAAGGAAGTTCTTTTTGAAGAACAAAGCTCACGAGAACTTGGGATCCTGCATATCAAGGTGGATGGTAAAAGTCATTTCATGTCAACGTGGTAATTTCCACATGTTCATTTATTAAATGGCCCGATCTAGCTAATGCCTTTCTAATGCACACCACTTCTAAATTCATTTTTACCAAAAAATTTACATTATTGCTGTATATCTGTCTTGTTAACCATATCTGCCACATATAACTGTTAGGGTGATACTAAGCCAGCTAAGATACTAATCTGCCTACACAAGTTCCACCAACAGATACTGCAATCATGCGTACATATTCATAGTTACATGACTACCAAAAACTGGGCAGAAAATCGGCAACGGTTTCAATTTGCATTCTATTCTCCAAGCATTAATCAACTTAAATGAAACTCGCTCATGCGCATAGCTTCTATCGTTCATAACCGTACTGTCTGTGAAAGCTATAATGATATGACTGTGAAAGCGAAGCAAACTATACTAAAAGACTAAAAGTACAGGATTATACACATACGACTAACAATTATTAAGGTTTCGATGGGTTGGGTTAAACCCTCTGGCCTAAGTATAGATCCGCCCAACAATCAATGTTTTGGCTCACCACAAAGTTCAACACCTAAGTTTCAATTATTATTACAAGTCAACTATATAGAATACCTTAAATTGTGACATATTATAGGACATCCCAAAACGGACACTTTTCTACTAATTTAGAGAGTATCAGGATCATATCATCGACGTGAAATGAAATGAAAAGGAGATAAGAAAGAGCAAAATACCATAATCAGCAACAGTGACGGGACTTTTATCAGACTTTGAATGAACATCAGATTGCAACAGTCCCTTTTGTACATTCTGTATTTATATACAATAATATATCACAAGATATAACCTTAAATATGAATTGAGTTACAAATAAAAAGGGTTTTCTCAACAGTGAACAATTATTGTTATCTATACAAGGAATAACTGTCTGAAAACGCATAGAGGTAAAACTATTTTTGTTCCTAAAAACAAACAGTATACATTTGTAAGTAGTCGTAACAAAAGCCAAATGAGGTTTCAAATAAATTTAAGGAATTAAACCTGGCAAAGACGAGCAGCAAGTGAGGCAGCTTTCTTGGCAGCAACAAGCTGTTTATCATAAGAAGATGACATAATGACTGTTCTTCTTCTTCTTGTTGTTGTTAATGATGATGGTAATGAGAAATAAAATAATGATGATGAGTTTTTTAGTGGGTTTAATTTGGTAGGTCGTGTGGTAATAATGGGGTTTAGGTGAACAAGTCGAGAAGTTAAAGATGACGCCATCTATTGCAGCGACAGACAGACCACCTAGGCTATGTATGGGCCAAATATATTCTTATGGATCTTCTATTGCCCACTTTTGACTTTACTGGATTCATGTGAATGGATTATTTTGAATGAGTACTTTCATTTTTAAGTAGGGATGTTCATGGTTTCAATTATTGGGTTGTTTAGTTTATTTGGTTAAGTTTTTGATTTGTGTGAGTATTACCTAGATTTGTGAACATTGTATTTTTAAAGTTAATGTATTTTTAACATTAATAGCGTTTTTAAATGCACTCTTTTTTCTTTTCTTTCTTTCATGACCTACTATAAACATTTGAGTTTATAATTTACTTTATAGGCTCGTATAAACACTCAATATAAGCTTATGAGCTTATCACTTGGTTATGAAACATAAACCTAAAACAATAAGTTTAGACAAACACTTTTTAATTGACTTTCCTTTATATATATATATATATATATATATATATATATATATATATATATATATATATATATATATATATATATATATATATAGCAAAGCATCATTGAGCGGCATTTTCACGCGTAAAGGTGATGACCCATAACACATCATTTTGGGGCAGAATATAATGTGTGATGGAGGAGAAAAAAAAAGGATCAATGGTGATGACCACCGGTTGTAATTAAAAGGTGATGGTGTTTTTCTGCATGTGAGTTGTTGAGAAAAGTGACACCATATTGAAACAAAGCCGCATCTAAAATATGAAATTCAATAAAAGATGACAAACAAATTTAACGTGGAAAACCCCAATATGGTAAATATATATATATATATATATATATATATATATATATATATATATATATATATATATATATATATATATATATATATATATAGGGGATGGTTAATGTAAGAACTTTCTTAAAGTTGTAAAAATGAGAACTATTCTAAAATACCATTAAAACATTGATACATAACCATTTTAGCAAAGATGCACCAAAATATTATATACTAATACAAGTTAACATTAAATCGACTAATAACCAACTCATACATGAGAAACGGATTACTAATACACAATTAAAATTTTGATATATATACATTAAAATCTCAAAAAACTAGTTTCTTATACATAAATTGATACACCTAATACACAACAACCACTAAAAACTTGATACAAAATACTAAACATTGATACACATTACACGTTGAATCAAAGTGTATCACCTAGTTTACGTCAATTTTCATAAGAAACCCCATCAAATCTTTAACAATTTTAGTTGTAATTAATTATATTTTATTTTCTTTTAAGTAGAGTGTCATTTGTGAGATTTTGGTTGGTTCTCATTTTTACAACTTTAAGAACGTTCTCATTTGATCTCAATTCTATATATATATATATATATATATATATATATATATATATATATATATATATATATATATATATATATATATATATATATATATATATATATATAACAATCATTCTGGTCGTTGGAATGTCAAGATCGGGAAGCTCGGTCTCTCACCAACATAACTCTCTAACTGTCTGATCTGATCCCTACGCTTCAACCTCTGTTAAATTTTGGTGATGAACCTGCGAACTTCTCTAGCTTCCTTTGAATTCCATCTTTTGCTTTCGAAGAGATGTATGTCCTTGAGTCGGCTATTCAACCCATCATGAACTGACTTCAAGGTATCATCACAAAATTTGTGAATTTCGTCGTACGCCATGAAACAGTTGTGAGCATAGGCACTTCTGTAGATGAATCCAAATGCAGGTTCTTTCATCAGGGTGCACTGAGACAGCTGATTGATATCGTTGACTTCATGAAGTTTTGGCTTGGTTAGATTCAACTTCTTTTGATAACTTTCAATGCCCAATTGAAGGTCTTCAACACGTTCCCGAATAATGATACTCCTTATGAAGATCAGGAGAGAAGTTATGAATGCTAGCTGCATGTCTATTGGCAAGTTGCATAGTTTCCCTTGGACTTTGAGGAGGTACATGTCTTCAATGTCGTTAAGGTTCAACCGTGGAAAGTCAGATTCAGATAATTCATACTCCTTTTGATCTTGACGTTTTACAATAATCTTTTTAAGAAAGGAGTAACCACATTTTGATGCGGTCGATATAAACTGGATTGCAACAATTCTTTAGTCTTGCATGACATCCCCCTTTGTTTGTTCCAATCTACTACTGCAATAGAAGAGTTGGCGATTAGCTGGCCAGTGATGAATCCCGTACAATGCATCTCGATCGTACACCACAAGTTTGTCGACAAACAAGTTTGTTGCATCTTCTTCAATTGCAGTGTTCAAGTACCTTGCTGCCGGGATTCCAAAAGCGAGGGAGGATGCATATTTCTTTCGTTTCTATTGCGCTCTTTCATCAATGTACTTCACAACATTACCCATGTGTTGGAGTAGTGTTTCTCTGAATGTATCAACTTCAATTCTAGTGTAATTAGCAAAACACTTTTCTGTCATTTGACTATCATAATCCCAAGTGTATTGCAAATCGATGAACGATTGAAATTGTTTGTTGATCACCCAAAAAGCAGCCATAGATCCATTTTCATTAAACTCTTCTATGACAAGTTGTTGTCTTAATTGATCCAAGTATAGGAACATTGTGCATGTGAATGTCTCAACATCTTGACTAAAGAGAGACGAAAATGCTTGTTCGAATCCTTCCATGGAACTAGGTCTTTCTGAGAGAACCTTTTGATGTGAGTGAAGTAGTCGAAAGTATTTCATGCAACTTTCCTTTCCATTATCTTGCATTTGTTGTAACTGATGCAACTCTCTCTCTTGTGAACTCGAGTACAAAGGTGTACACATTTGATTATCCATTTTCTGTTCACATTCAGTAAGTTCCAATTTTGTACGTTGTTCATGTATGGCCACTTGATCATTATAGATATTATGTTTAGTGGTCAATGAGTCATCAGGGATAACGGCAGTGTTCTCATGCATCACATAACCATCATTTAGAACAGAAGATGCACTACTAGGTACAACAGACGCTTCGTTGTGTTTCACATATTTTTCATATAGGATAACATTGCTATTTCCCATATTAGCAGTATCTGACTTAAAAACGTTTATCGGGAATCTTATGTTCATCGATCATGTCGTACAATTTGAGTACGTCAGCAATGACTGAATCCGAAGTCTTTGACATGATGTGAATGTGCACGAGATTTTACAAGTCTATGATTTAAATCGAGAAATAGAATCTTTCGCGGGATTTTACAAAATCAAGAAGAAACCGCGAGACAATGATAAATTGAATGTGTTATGATAACTGTTGGATTGATACGATGATTAGTGATTGTATGTGATTCTTGATCAGGATCTTTTGAGCAATATGTGGTTTGATTTGAAGTGAGATAAATAGGACCAAACCACAGTTACCAAAACGCAGTTAGCAACAAAACGCAAGCAGCAAACCTCAGGACCAAAACACAGTTTAAAGCAAACCGCAAGGGTCAAAACGCAGAAGCTTGGTCAAACCGCAGCAAGTCCAAAACGTAGCTTAGTACAAACCCCAAACGTCAAAACTCAATCAGTTAAACCGCAAAGATCAAAACTCAAGAAGTCAAATCGAAGAAACTAAGTCAAACCGCAACAAGAAACGGAAAAGACGCAAGAAGTCAAAAGGTCGCTTTCCCATATTTTTTTGTCATTTTCCCTTTTTAGCTACAAACCAAACCGCAACTAGTATTCTTGCAAAACCTTAACAATTAACATCCCAAACAACCACAAAAAGCAGCCAAGAACATACGACGAGAACAAAACTGCAGTGAAGAAATATCTTCAATCTTCCACGTTAAACCACTAAATCAACCGTAGGATACGAAGAAATGACACTAGAGATTGTTGTGAACACAAAAGTACAAGATTTGATCAACACAAACCACAACTAAATTGCAATTCATGTGTTTCCTAGTTTTGGTATGCGAACCAAAAAAAAGAAAAACAAGAAAACTAGGCCACAAATTTAAACACACAATCTAGCTAGTCATAACCATGGCTCTTGATACCAATTGTAAGATATTCAATATCATAACACACACGAATCAATATGTTTGGCCGATTTGTAGAGAGAGAAAGAGAAAGAGGTGGGAGTTCTAGAGAGATAAAGTGAAGGAAAAATGAGTTCTAAATATAAAATATAAAGTTTGACAAGTCAAAAGTAGTAAAACACAAAAAATATGGAGCATAAAACCATAAAAACGGTCTCGTTGTATCTCAAGAACAGTAAATCGCTAACCTACATAAATTACACTATCGCGACAGTTTATTCATTGAAGTCGGAGTAAAAGTAAGTTTTCATTTTGAACGTCAAACTCTCTTGGGATGTATCACACATGGTATATACATTACTTTGTAAGTATGAATACTTTACATGTTATTGTAAAATAGAATAGACATTTCTATAAAACTTCGTTGCAAATTTTGAACGTATACGCGTATTTATATTGTTCATATCTTGAACATGATCATAAAGTATGACCAAGTACTTGTATGTATAGCATTATATATATATATATATATATATATATATATATATATATATATATATATATATATATATATATATATATATATATAAAGAATATTTAATTAAAGACAATCCCATCAATTAAATCAGTCAATCAATCAGGTGTGTAAATTGAACATGTTAAGTTATCCCCACCCCCTAGGATGTGACATAAGGGGGGTTAAGGTAGAAAAGATTCTTTTTGTCACTCCAGTTTACAGTATAACACATTATTTTTATCAGTTTCTGTTTCGTGTTTTATGTCAGTTTAAGGTTTTGTGTTGGTCCCGTTTACTTGGTTAATAGTAACTAATGAGTTAAACTAACCAAGTTCCATGACTTTTGAACAAAGATGTAATTGATTAACAACAAATAAAACGTAAAGAAAAAGAGACACAATATTTTTCAACGTTTTATTCTTATTAGAAGTTAATCAAAGAATTATACCCAAGTGTTTGTGGAATAAACTTGGGATTGAAACGACAAGTATGGTATGACTCCTCTCTAAACCCAAACAATGTTTGAGTGACAACTAAATGTCTCAATGAGCTATCTCAGGGATTATGTTGTTCTTTAGAGGAGTAAAAGTTGTTTGTGAATGTCTAAGCATTAATTGCACAAACTTGTCAACTTTTACTCCTTTCTTATGCTACCTATTTATATACAAGTGAATTACAACATTATTGATAAAGACAATTGATGACCTAAGCTAGTAGAGACAAAATACTTACATATTTTGTCTCTGTTACAATGGACTATATTGGGTAAAAGACAATGTGTCTTTCTGATGCAGAGTGATGACACCATCCTGACTTTATGCCTTTCAGGGAAAGTTTGACTTCAGGTTGATAGGGACACCCATTCATAGTTTCAAACATTTCCCGCTTTGTCCCGCCCATTCTTCAGTCTTTAGGTCTTCATTCTTCAGTACATCAATAGTTGTTGAGGAGTCTTGGGGGTTCAGTGAGTTATTGTCATCCTCACTGAACCCATCACCTTCTTTTTGGCTTAGATGCCACTCACTGAGTTCCGCCTCACTGAATGGTGAACCTTTCATCATAGGCCCGTTCTAAGCATCCTGAAGATGACTCACTAAGTTACTGTTCACTCAATGACTTGTTTTTGTTATGGATATTAAACACTTAGGTTATTTTATGTTCAAATCCTAGTTAGAGGAAGTTTGGGGAATTCAGTGACCCAACAGTCTCCCCTTATATGGATATACAAATAGCCTAAGTGTTTCATGATTCAGTGTGAGTGAGCAGGGGTCTTCATCTCTCACTGAGTGTTAATGTAATTTGAATAGGACACTGATAACTTAAAAAAAACTTCAATGTTCATTAATAGCTATTACAGATCCTAATAAAAATTACAAAACACACAAAAGATAGTTGTTGCAGATTCAGATATTTAGTTTGTAACCAAGGGCTTCAAGCTTAGCTCTCTTTGATCTCAGCAGATGCTTGTCAGGATGTTCCTCAATCACAGCTCACACTTGCAGCACTCTTGATGGGAGATGCCATCATGAGAAATCCAAGCATTGCCTTGATCCCGGCCCTATCCATATCATACCATCTTTGGAAGGCAGGGTTCCCATATTCATCAGTGAAGCACAGGCCTCTTTCATGTTCCTCAAGAACCACGTTGTTCACAAATGTGATTCCTTCAGTTAGACACCTGTCACAATCTAGCCCAGGGACCTTGATCTCAGGCTCCAATTCAACTTGCTTCCTTTTTCTTTTGGAGGCCTTTGGGGGATCAGTCTGAGTTGATGAAGCTAGAAGAAGAGAGGGGATGTCAAGAGCTTTAGGCATTTTCTTCAGTTTGTCGTACCTCTGCTTTAGTGACTTCAAAAGTTCAGGGACCACAACATTTTGATTCTTAGCAATGATAGGTCGAAGCTCGTCCAGTTCAGTGATGCCAAATTCAGAAAACTTGAATGGTTTGTGAACATCAACTATTCTTTGGTTAGGTCCCCTGAAAACAGTGACAATAGCAGAATTAGTGTTGCGATGAATCTGAATGTCAGTGATGGTCTCTGGGCTCAGTCTTTCTTTCATCACCCAGGTGTACCTTTCAATCTTGTCCTTTCTGATCTGAGCTTTTCTTCCCTTTCTTTTTGAAGAGCACTCCATTCCTCTTCCCGAGCCTTTTTGAAGGCTGCACCAACTTGCCCACCAGCCAGTGCCTTGCTGTCTAACCCAATCTTTTCAGCTTCCTCATGCACAACCTTTATAAGAGCAGGCTTGCTCATCCTTTCTTCCTCAGTCACTTTCCTTAGCTGCTCATCCCTTTTCATATGAACTTGTATTTCAGCTTCAGTAAGGTGATGTATCACTCTATTGATTTCAAATGGAACTTTGATGGGCTCATCAGGGTCACGCCTGACAAGGGAGGAAGCCGGCACCAATAGAGGAATTTCAGGCTCAGTTGTTGTGAGAATGCTTTTGCCTTTATCCTGCTGGTGTGTTGAGGAAACTGTTGCTTCATGAGGTTGATACGATGAGATGGGAGTGGCCTGAGTAACATGCTCCCCCTCAGTGTGAGAGGGTTGTCCTCTTGAAGCAACATCAGTAGCTTCTCTTGAAGCAGCATCAGTAGCATCTTATGCTTCAGTCTGAGAGGGACATCAGTGACATTCTCCCCCTCAACTGTTGCCAGAGCCAGGGTGATGGCAAGAGTTGGAGGTCTTATTGATGCTGAGGGAATGGTACCCTTGAAAGCTTGGTAAATCTCAGTCATCATGGACTTGATGTCAGACGTGTCCTGTTGAATGGTAGAGACTTTGGCTTCAAGAGACGCTTGAGCACCTTTAATTGCAGTCATCCGAGAACCAAGATTCCAGGCCATAGAGGTTGAAGCCTGAGATTGAGCTGCCACTGATTGCTCTAAGGCAGTGAGGGAGGACTTGACAGACTCTACTGAAGTATTGAGAGCCTGAAGATTGGAGGACCTCATCAAGTTAAGTAGCTTAGTGAGGTTCACTGAGTTTTGCTGATAGGTCTCTGATGCCTGAAGGAGCTTCCTGGTGAGTTCAGGATCATCCTTGACTGACTCTTGAACAGACTTAACCCCTGCATTTAGTTTGTTGAGGGATTTAATAAACTGGTTGAGGTATGAGATCAGCTTCGTCAGTGAGAAGTCAATGGATGAATTTTGTTGGGTAAAAGCTATAAAATACCAACGTACTTTCACAAAAGTACTAAATTGAACCATTTACTTTTTTATTGCTTACTTGACCAACGAACTTTTATATTTTAATTCGACTTGAACCATTTCTTTATATCGTTAGTTTTAATGTGGCAACGTTAGTCCTTTACTCATCGAACGTTTGCAAAGTTAGTCCTTTTATACTAACGACTGTTTTTAATTAACTAAAATTTTGGTTTTTCTTATGTTTTCAAACGTTTTAATACTTATTCGCCCGGTTTTACACGTTTCGATCTGTTTTCATAAATTTCCCCCCGTTTTACACGTTTTAGCCCGGTTTTACACGTATTCATCCATTTTTACACGTTTTCTTCTGTTTTTACACGTTTTCGTCCAATTTTACATGTTTTCGTCCGTTTTTACATGTTTTCATTCATTTTTACACGTTTTCGTCCTGTTTTACACGTTTTAGTCCATTTTTACACGTTTTCATCCATTTTTTACACGTATTTGCCCAGTTTTACATGTTTTGATCCGTTTATACACGTTTTCTCCTGGTTTACATGTTTTGATCCATTTTTACATGTTTTCGTCTGTTTTTACACATTTTCGTCCATTTTTACACGTGTAAACCCAGACAAAAACATGTAAAAACATAAGAAAGCGTGTAAAAATAGATGAAACATGTAAAAACGGATGAAAACATGTAAAACAGGACGAAAACGTGTAAAACAGGACGAAAACGTGTAAAAATGGATGAAAACATGTAAAACCGGGCAAAAACGTGTAAAACGGACGAGTACGTGTAAAACGGGGCAAAAACATATGAAAACGGATCGAAATGTGTAAAACCAGGCGAATAAGTATTAAAACGTATGAAAATGTAAGAAAAACCAAATTTTTAATTAACTAAAAAAGTCGTTAGTATAAAAGGACTAACTTTGCAAATGTTCGTTGACTAAAAGTGTGGAAAAATAGAAGGGGGGTTGAATAGTTTATCGTTTAAAATCTTTTTAACTTGTTTTATTAACTTTGAAACTTTCCGTTTGATCAAAGATATATATATACACAAAGACAATATATAACATGCAAGTGAATGAAAGAAACAATCAAACCACAACACGAGTATTTATCGTGGTTCGGCTACAAGGACTCTTTTTCCTTGCCCTACATCCATGCCCCGAGTATCCAACTCGAGAGTTTCTTTCACTAGCCAATAAGCTCCTTTCACCGGCGGAGAAAACCTTACACGTCACTTATACACGTTTACCGACACTAAGCTAGATGTCGAGTTCTTTTACAAGGGTACAACCACTCCCGTTAGTTCTTTTACAAGGGTACAACAACTCCCGTCACACTTTGTATTTTGAGGACTAAAATACTAACCGATCACTACTGAAAATACACAATCAAATGAAGTGTAAACTACACAAGTCTACACAATGCTAAGCTAACAAGTCTTGCAACGTTGTGTTGAATACTTGTAACTTTTTATGAACTCGTGAATCTCTTTGCTACAAAAAGAAACTTCACATATGAGATGTTAAAGGGTTAGATGAAAGAATGAATGAATGTGTGAAAATATAATGTAGAGTGATAAGCCAAAAATCAAACTTGTGGCTTAGTATTTATAGCAAAACCTTCTGCAGGCCTGGCGGATACGGCGGAACCCTCAGATGGGTTCCACCCGTGTACCCCCAGGGTTCCGCCGGGCTTGCAGTTGGTTTTGCAATAAATCTTGCAAACCAAACAATGTCGCATCTCATTATACCTAGTCAAACACAAAACTTGCAAGCAAACATATGGTTAGTCAAACACACTTTCTTTCCATAAATGTATATTGATAAAACTTGCCATAAATGTGATGTGACATTTCTATTTTAAGAAATAAAAAGTGTTGTGTTTTATGAAATGTAAAATGTAGCAAAAGTCTAGTTTATGCAAGTCTTTTAAAACTAAGATTATGTTTTGCTTAGAAACTAAAGTTTACATTTTGTCGTTAACAAAACTTAGCAAAGATCGTAAAATATAAATAACGTTTTTAGGCGATATTTGTATTAACAAAAAGGACTAACGTTGCCACATGAAGACTAACGGTATAAAGAAATGGTTCAAGTCGAATTAAAATTTGAAAGTTCGTTGGTCAAGTAAGCAATAAAAAAGTAAATGGTTCAACTTGGTAATTTTTTGAAAATATTTTGGTATTTTATAGCTTTTACCTAATTTTTTTCCCTGACATCATCATGAAATTCTTCAACCAAGTCTTTAAGATTGAAGTAATGAACAGATTGCTCGGTATGCATGTCAAACACTTCATCAGTGACCCCACGGAATAAGGCATTGGTGGCCTTCTTGATGAACTTGGTGAAGAATCGCTCAGTGAGAGGAGCTGTATCATCTTTAGAAGATTCAGACTCAGAGTGTGAATCAGCAGTCTCATGGTCTGGGGACTGAGGAAGTGGTTTAGTGAGTTTCTCCTCAGTGTCCATATCATCCCCAGCTTCAAAAACTTCCTCTTCACTGTGGAACTCATCATCATAGAATAGAGCTGCCTGAATATCTGCCATAGATTGAATCTGCAACAGAGGGTTAGCCGGCTCCTCTTCATAAGAAAACTTGCCTTGGTTTTGGCCAGACCCCTCAAATCCAGCAGACTGGGTTTTATCTGCATGGTTGATGAGGCAAAAAATGAACCACTTTTAGGGGGTCATTTAAGCCCGGAATTGAATTTATTTGATCAAATATTGCCCTAAATAGTTCCTTTTGTGATTTTAGGTACTTTGGGAGTGAATTCTAGAAAAGGAAGCAATTCGGACGTTTTTGGAGCATAAAAGTGAAGAAAACGGCAAAGACTTAATTTTCCAAGCTGAGAACAGTACCTGACGGCGTCAAGAGGAAGATCCTGACGGCGTCAAGAGTAAAAACCATGACGACCCAGTGCAAACCTGACGGCGTTACAACAAGGGCGTCAAGAGTTAAATTGGTGACGGCCTGCATAAGGAGAATACATAACGGCGTCAGACCCAGATCTAGGCAGTCCGAGAAACTATTTGGCGGCAAGATGACGGCGTTAGACATTTGTTCTTGACGCCGTCACCTATCAAACTCTATATATAGTTTTCTATTTTTCATTCATTAAAGGGAGGAACTTGTGTGGAGAAAACTAGGGCCGAACTTTGTAAACCCTAGGTCATATTTTACAGTGTTTTCAAGGGTTTTCACCCCTTGAATCCTTTCATGTTCAATTGAGATAAGTCTTCTCTTAATTCAATCAATATGTCTATGTGTTGGTTGATTATATCTTATGCTTGTCTTAATTCCAACATGCTAGGCTAGATCTATCTTGTGTTTGCTTAGATCTAATGAAACCTAGATGTTAATTATGTGTTGATTACTTGTTTATGGTTTGTAGTGGATGAATGATTTCAATGTTAGGCTTAAGAAAACTAGCAGATCTCCATTGTGTAACATGCTTGAACGTCTTAGGAAACATGAACCGATGTGTACTAGGTTTTATTGGTTGTATTTAATGCATGAGCAAATTCTAGTGATCCCATGTTAGGAGCTTCTTAGTCGTCTCGACATAGGAGTGAAGTAGGCGCTTATAGGATTGGGAAAGTAAGTACGCCACCCCATGAATGGTATTAAGGAATACAATCCGTCATCCACGCAACTATAACAAGTAATTAACGTGTAAAAGATATCTAGGGAGTAGTGAAATCTAAGTAAACACAATTCTCCCACATATTGCTCACAACTTTAGTATAATTTAGTTTTATTTTCATTTTTAGTATTTTATTTTGATTACATCTTAGTATTGGGTTAGTTGATTAGCAACTAATTCCGCCAAAGTCCTTCAAACCCGAGATTTTTACTTGCTTTCATAAAAATATAAAAATACAAAAAGAATCATCCCTCATCTCTAGACCTAGTCTTTAGGTTTTCTAATCCTAGCGACACTATTCCTAGCTGAATGATCAATCCCCCGGTACTTGTCATTATACTATACTACATCGATCAGGTACACTGCCTGGTGGGGGTTGTAAGCTTCTCGAGATCCCTCGAGAGGTAAAGCTTGGTGCAAACCCCACGCATCAAGTTTTTGGTGCCGCTCCCGGGGAATAGTTATTGTCTAGGTTAGAATCTCTTTTTATTAGGTCTACTTGCTAGATTCCTTTCTAGTAAGATTTTATTTTTATTTTTTAGGTTCTCTTTAGTCTATCTTATTTCTTCATGTTTTTGTTCGTAACTCTTCACCACCCGACATCATGGACAATGGTAACATCTTTGAACCCGTCATCCCTCCACAACAAAACCCACCACTAGAACCTCTTAGGCCCCGAACCCTAGGAGAGTATTCCCGACCTAGCCACCAAGGCTACCGAAACACCATTGAGCTCACCCAAGGAGCCAATGTGACCCCGTTGCGATCCGACACCATCCGGTTGGTGCAAAGCGGATGTGCATTCCATGGACTTCGTTCCGAAGATCCAAACCAACATCTCAAGGACTTCCTTAAAATCGTAGATTCTATAGACCTTGATGTTACAACTAGAGAGTCAACCCGATTACGCCTATTCCAATTCTCTCTACGTGATCAAGCTAGTCAATGGCTTGAACGTTTATCCGCGGGATCCATCACCTCATGGGATGATCTCACCACTCGCTTCCTTGCCCAATTCTTCCCACCGGGGAAGACTGCGATGCTTAGAAATGACATTTTGATGTTTGAACAACATCGGGGTGAAACTTTCTACGAAGCATGGGCTCGTTTCAAGGACCTCCTCCATAAGGTCCCTCATCATGGTATAAACCTTTGGTTATTAGTTCATATTTTCTATGACCATGTTGACTATCACATTAAACGTACAATCGATAGGGCCGCGGGAGGTAGATTGCGTGATAAGAACGCCGAGGAGTCCCGGGCAATTATTGAAGAGCTTGTCGCCGATAATCAAGAGATATGGGAGTTTAATCATACTATAAAAGTGGCCATCAACGCAATCTCAACACCTGAAGGGACTACCGAAATCCCTGATGAACTCCTATGCAAACTCGAGGCAAAAGTTGACTATTTTGAGGAAAGGCAAAGGAGACCCTTAAGTCCTAGATGGGCTACTGTCAATTCTGTCTCGAAAACGACTTCAACGCCGTTATCAGAGTCACCCTCTAGAGAGAATGTCGAGACTTTTCAAAACTATGCCCCACCTTATTCCCCTCCCGAGGAACTTAGCCTGGAATTTGAAGCCAAAATGAGAGAATACATGGAAACTCATTCAGATCGGCTCGCTAGATTCGAGGAAGCAGTTTATAAGCAAAAAGAGGAGATGCAAGAGAAAATGAATGAGATGATGAGCCTGATGAAAGAATATGCCAACCAGAGAACCCCCGAAAGGATGTTACTAAGGAAAGAAAGCATCGTCCCCACTACCCGATTTGTTAATTCCATCACAATTGTCCACAAGGATAATGAGAAGGTAGAAACCCCTACTGAACAAACCTTAGAAGAGCCACCAAAATCCCAACCTTTAAGTTACTACCTGAAACATGATATAAACGAAAACACTATAACAAATTGGATAAAGGGTGACGGGCATAACCAATCTGCCAAACAGGGTTCTGAGAAGGAGGAAGAGCGAAAAGATGAGTATGATACGTTACCTGGGGGGGCCAATATTCGAGAAACTATTGGTACAAAAAGTTGCTACTAAGCAAATGGCGTGTGGGAACTTTGAGATACCGGCTAGCATCGGGGATTTGAAATATCTTAGTGCTTTTGCCGACCAAGGATCGAAAGTAAATCTTATGCCCCTAACTATTTACACCCAACTAACGTCAAAAATGCCAGCCCCCACTCATGTTAGGTTATCCCTCGCTGGACACTCTTATGTATACCCCCTAGGAATTGCAGAAGATGTGTTGGTTAATGTCGCCGGGTTCATGTACCCCATTGATTTTATGATCATCGATGATAAGGGAGATGGGTGCATGCCGATAATCCTTGGGGCACCATTCCTCACCACCGCTAGTGCTGTCATTAAGTATGAAGGTAGGAAAATTGAGCTTAAATCAGGAAAAAGAAAGATTAGCTTCCCCATGACCCCGCGATGTGGGCATGAGAGTTTGAGTTGGAGAAAGCTCAAAAACAACACTGACACGTCGCCTATTCGTGTTCAAGAGAAAATACTTGCAAGGGAGGCAAGAATCAAAAGCTACAAGGAGGCTAAACATGAAAGAAGCAAAAGCAATGAAGTTCATGTCGAATTCAAACACAATCGACCAGCAAGAAGCCATGTACCATTCGAGGAAGGGAACTTAGTACTCTTAAGACACTTGGAAATAACAATACCTCCCGATAAACCGAGTCCCTGGTGGTATGGGCCTTTCACAATTGAGAGCATGAGCCAAGATGGGATGGCTAACCAGAGAAGTAGAGTAGGAGGAGAAGTGATTGCAAGTATCGACAGATTGAGGCACTACCACCACGATAGTAATGATCACAACTACATGGGGTACATCATCTCAAGGGATGAGGTCACGTAGTAACCCATGACCTTGAGTCTAGCTACAAGACTCGTAAATAAAGAAAAGCGCTTCTTGAGAGGCAACCCATGTTTTGTGTGCTTTTTATTTTGTTTGTTTGTTATTTGCTTCTGTATGCATGCTTTCTTTTTATTGTTGGTAGATCATGTTTCAAAACTAAAATAGTGGAAATACTTTACTTGTTGTTTGGCCTAGTCTTAACTTCACCCAAAGATATTTTTGCAAAAAGATAAGTGTAAGGGGAAACCCCAAATATGTTTTTAAGAAACAAAACCGATCATGATTCTCCACAATATTAAGTGAACATGTATATTCGTACTTGTTAGAGTCAAATGCTTGTATCAAGTCATAATGAAGTTTTGCAGGATTTTCCAGGAAGTAGGACGAAGTTTTTCCAGAAATTTTCCGGAAACTTAACATAAGAATTTCTGCAGGTCACTTCTGGCGGCGTCACGAGTTTACTCTTGACGGCGTCACGTGTAAAAATCTGAAAATTTTACCAGTTTTGTTTTTCTAACGGAGTCTTAAAGTTTTTGTCGAATCATTAGTTTTATAATCTCCAGGAAATCTGCAAACATCATTCCACAAGCATTATATCTTATTTTGTTTTCTAGGATTTATTAGCATATGTAGATTGCCGCTGATTTTACGCAAGGTTGCCTTGTCTGTTTTCTCAGGTTTTACAGGTTATGTATGACAAGAAGATGATTTATATTCTGGAAGGGAAGCTTTGATTGTTCATTTTCTTGTAGGAAGATCTAACCTGGCCACCTTATTATCCATACCGAGCGAATCAGGGGAGTATTTGATTTCATTTGTTTTACTTATTTCACTTTTACATTCTTTACTTGAACATTGGGGACAATGTTCATCCTAAGTGTAAGGGGAGGGTAAAATGATGATACCTTACAAATACACTTTCACTTGAGTTTGTTTGTTTAATAGTAGATGTGTAATAAAACTATGAGAAATACTTGTTAGTGCAATTTTAGCGCCAAATTTAAAATTTTTTACAACATTTAGGAGTGAAACTTTAGCCATAGCAAGCGTCTCATGGATAGGAGATTGTATGACTAGCACAAAACCGTACCATTCAGAAAAATTTTCCACCCAAATATGTGAGGTTCGCCTTTAGATTTGATAGGAAAAGCATTTACTATTAGTGCTTATGAGTGTACCGGTAGCATTTAGATTCTAGAACTTGCGTTAGTGATGCATCCCGAAACCGCTAGTGAGACTACATTCGTGTAGTAGGATTTACTACGTGATAAGAGGCATTAGGATCACCCTTGTGTTAAACCCGTATCATAATTACTTGACCATTTATGTCATATTACTTGGCTAGTTAAGTCAATTAATTTTTCCCACACCTTAGCGTTGTACTCATTTTTAGTACACAAAACCCCTAGTACACCCCTCCGAGCCTATCTTTTCGTTTCTAACTTTAAGCATTTTACTTAAAGGAAGAATTTGTTACACCCCACTTAAATGTACACCCAAATCGCCTTAGCCTTCCGTGTATGCACTCATTTTTAGTGCATTATTGTTATTTGTTTAAACCCTAAGTTAATTATCTAATTGATTACATGGTTGCTAAGTCGAGTCATATCCTTGTACATATTGTTTTGGGACGATTGGGACTCATGGGTAAAGTACTTATTTATGGAGTAATGGGGAAGAACATCATATATTACCCCCATATGTGCGTTAATCTTAAAAGTACTCCAAGTGTTTTGATTTTCTTAATTCGAGTCATTAGATTAGTTTATTGTAAAGTATGTAAAAATTCAAGTGTAAGGGGAATTTTCATTCCCTATGATGTATTATTTTGGATGGTAGGGTAAGAGTGTATGCAAAATAAAAAAATAAAAATAAATAAAAAAATCGAAAAAATCAAGAAAAAGAACAAATATATATATATAGAAAAAGAAAAAGAGAAAAACATACGGACTACCATCCCGTTTCATTCTATGTTCATCATAGAATAGAGCTGCCTGAATATCTGCCATAGACTGAATCTGCAACAGGGGGTTAGCCGGCTCCTCTTCATAAGAAAACTTGCATTGGTTTTGGCCAGACCCCTCAAATCCAGCAGACTGGGTTTTATCTGCATGGTTGATGAGGCGAAAAATGAACCACTTTTAGGGGGTCATTTAAGCTCGGAATTGAATTTATTTGATCAAATATTGCCCTAAATCGTTCCTTTTGTGATTTTAGATACTTTGGGAGTGAATTCTGGAAAAGGAAGCAATTCGGACATTTTTGGAGCATAAAAGTGAAGAAAACGGCAAAGACTTAATTTTCTAAGCTAAGAACAGTACCTGACGGCGTCACAACAAGGGCGTCAAGAGTTAAATTGGTGACGGCCTGCATAAGGAGAATACATGACGGCGTCAGACCCAGATCTAGGCAGTCCGAGAAACTATTTGGCGGCGAGATGACGGCGTCAGACATCTATCAAACTCTATATATAGTTTTCTATTTTTCATTCATTAAAGGGAGGAACTTGTGTAGAGAAAACTAGGGCCGAACTTTGTAAACTCTAGGTCATATTTTACAGTGTTTTCAAGGGTTTTCACCCCTTGAATCCTTTCATGTTCAATTGAGATAAGTCTTCTCTTAATTCAATCAATATGTCTATGTGTTGGTTGATCATATCTTATGCTTGTCTTAATTCCAACATGCTAGGCTAGATCTATCTTGTGTTTGCTTAGATCTAATGAAACCTAGATGTTAATTATGTGATGATTACTTGTTTATGGTTGTAATGGATGAATGATTTCAATGTTAGGCTTAAGAAAACTGGCAGATCTCCATTGTGTAACATGCTTGAACGTCTTAGGAAACATGAACCGATGTGTACTAGGTTTTATTGGTTATATTTAATGCATGAGCAAATTCTAGTGATCCCATGTTAGGAGCTTCTTAGCCGGCTCGACATAGGAGTGAAGTAGGCGCTTATAGGATTGGGGAAGTAAGTACGCCACCCCATGAATGGTATTAAGGAATACAATCCGTCATCCACGCAACTAAAGCAAGTAATTAACGTGTAAAAGATATCTAAGGAGTAGTGAAATCTAAGTAAACACAATTCTCCCACATATTGCTCACACCTTTAGTATAATTTAGTTTTATTTTCATTTTTAGAATTTTATTTTGATTACATCTTAGTATTGGGTTAGTTGATTAGCAACTAATTCCGCCAAACTCCTTCAAACCCGAGATTTTTACTTGCTTTCATAAAAATATAAAAATACAAAAAGAATCATCCCTCGTCTCTAGACCTAGACTTTAGGTTTTCTAATCCTAGCGACACTATTCCTAGCTGAACGATCAATCCCATGGTACTTGTCATTATACTATACTACATCGATCAGGTACACTGCCTGGTGGGGGTTGTAAGCTTCTCGAGATCCCTCGAGAGGTAAAGCCTGGTGCAAACCCCACGCTACCAATGGTCCTCAGAGTCAGTTCCCGAGTCATACACACCTCCAGGAGTGGGTTTAGGTTCCATATCAGTGGGTGGTCGCATGCCCCCTGAGTCTTTGTCCCCTATGATCACTTCAGATATTGACGGGTGTTTTTCAGTGGCATCCTTAGGAATCGGGAAATTATTTCCCTATCAGTGGGGGGTATGATTCTCTCTAAGTCTTTGGGATGAGTAGTTGTGCCCTCAGACAAAAGCTTGGATTTGTGAATGTCCTCATCAGGCAAGTGAATGGTTATGCCCCCTTTTCAATAGACTTGTATTGGCCTGTCGAAGGTTTAGGGACGCTTACTCCCTGATGCTTGGGTTGTGATTTACTCGAGCCTTTAACAGGATGTGAAAGGGTGTGGGTCCCCATCTCAGTAGAGCAGTGCTGCCCCACCGAGGATATTGGACCCCTTGCTCCTTGAGACCCTGGTTGTGATTTTCCAGAGCCTTTAGCTAGATGTGGAGGTTGAGTTGATTACGACTCCACCGACTTGTGTATATCAGCAGAGTCTTTGGGAATGGGTTTGCCCGAGGACATTGAGTGTGATGTCTCAGTGCCCTCCGTTGGCAGTTGTTTTGGGGTCAGTGAATCGGCAATAATCTTGAGGGTGTCAGCAGTCAAGGTCTGTTGTTTCCCCCTTTTGTCAGGCTTGGAGACAGAGGTACCAGTGGTGAGTGACTTGGGTTGAGCTACCTTCCTGGACCCCTGTCCCTTCTTCCTCTTCACCTTCTTGGAAGGAGAAGGAATGGGTGAAATTTTGTTGTCACCCTGGATAGCAGTCAGCATATTTGTGGTCTGGGCAACAGGTGTAACCTCAGTAGGGTCGCGAGAGTAGTTAGTCTTATGTAAGACTTCAGGCTCAAAGCCTACGCCATCAGGCTTAATGTACTCGGACCCCAACAACTCTTGCAGGACACAGGAAATAAATCTAGGGTAGGACATGAATTTTTGCCTAGACTTCCCACCCAGTTTAGCAATGAGGTCCCTGAAGATGATTTCTCCAAGGTCAATTTTTATACCCTCCAGGAGACAATACACTATCATTGCTTGAGTAGTGTTTACTTGCTCAATGGCGGATTTGTTACCCCCAAGGACCAGAATGACAAAAGTCATTAGGATCCTCCAAGGGGCAAGGAACCAGGTTTTGATGATTGGGGCTTTGGATAGGAGGGCCCCTCGGATCACATCAGGATGATTCTTATCATATGGCCCTAGTTCCAGCAATATTGCTTTCACATCCTCTTCCTTGGGTTGGGCAGCAAAGGTCTTAGTGTAATCAAGGCCAGTGGCTTTGATAAAGGTCTTGTAGGTAAGGGTCAGGGACTTTGTCCCATTCTTCACTGAGAACCTTATAATTGCATCCTTTGGTGCATCAGGGTTTTCCACAACTTTACACTAGAATTCCCTCAAGTAATCATGATAGATTATAGAGGGAGTTTTGTGAATGCGGTGGAGAGAAAACAGTTTTGGAGGTATTTCACCACTGCCCTGTAATCAGGGAACCCTTCAGGGTAAGCAAAATTCCCCACCACATTGTTCTTGGTAAGGTCCACGCTCTCCATTTGATATTCCACATTTGGAGCGTATGTTATAGCTTTGGAAGAAGCCATTTGTAGTGAATAGGTCTGGTTTTTGAAAAAGATTTAGGTCACAAGAAAGAACACACACAGTTTGAAAGAGATTTTGTTCTTGAAAAAGATTTTGCAAGGGTTTAACTAAGTAATGAAAGCGTGTGTGTGTTTTTCTTTGTGGGGGTATTTATAGGGATTGGAATTAGGGTAGCAAGTGTTGCGGATATCAAACGGTTTAAAATAAATTTGAATGGTGTCATAAAATCGGTTTGATATCCGCATTAAATGGCACGATTCCCATTACCCCTATTTTTTCGCAACATGATTAGATGAACAGTTGCGCGGCTCTGCAAAAGACACTTTTGCAGAGTGATGTCACCACATATATAATTATGTGAGAGAGAGCATTTAATGCTCAGTGGAACTGGTGAGGTAGGTGTGGGGACTCAAGATATGGATGCCAGTTGTGTAAGTAACATATATTCCTATATTAAATAGAATTGAGTTACCAACCTAGGACATTTACTAAGTGCTTAGAGCATTTAGTTGAGTATTTAATTCCATTTGATGTCATGAGCCCCCTGAATGATTTTTCATTCAGTGGGTTGATGATTAGTGAGAAAGGTGATTTGTTGTATCACTTAGGAAAGGGTTTGTTCAGGGACCTCAGAGATGTTACATCAGGTTGGAACAATTTTAAACAGTTTCCTGATTCAATATCCAACATGCCCAATTCAGCTTTCAGTCTGGTGAAAGTGGGTTCATCCAGGGGTTTTGTAAAGTTATCAGCTAGCTGATACTCAGTGGGGATGAAATGTAATTCAATTTCTCCATTCATGATGTGGTCCTTGATGAAATGATATCTTATGTCAATGTGTTTGGTTCTTTGATGAAGCACATGGTTGTTGGAGATGGCTATGGCACTTGTGTTATCACAAAAGATGGGTACCATCTTGTACTGAATGTCATAGTCACTCAGTTGGTTCTTCATCCAAAGTACATTTGCACAACACCCTGCAGCAGCCACATATTCGGCTTAAGCTGAGGACATGGCCACTGATTGTTGCTTCTTTGTACTCCAACACACAAGTTTTCCACCAAGGAATTGACAGGATCCTGATGTACTTTTTCTATCCATATTGCAGCCTGCATAGTCTGAGTTAGTGTAACCTTTGAGATCAAACCCTGAGCATTTTGGGTAATACAAACCAAGGTTTGGTGTACCCTTCAGGTATCTGATGATTCTCTTGACGGCAGTAAGATGAGATTCTTTAGGATCAGACTGATATCTAGCACATAGGTAGACTGAGAATTGAATATCAGGCCTTGAGTGCAGGATCTACACTTGATAGATCTCAAGCCAATAGAACGTTAGTCTACTAATGTAATCACTAGCAAACTAAGTAGGTAATCTCTGTGAGCTTATACTTATTGCGGAATATAAATATAAACTGTATGCTAAACTTTGATCCTCTATGGATCGATATAATTCACAAATAATTGTTTTGAAAACACGTACATAATACAATATCCTTGGGTTCCTTATATACTAGTGTAAACCCTAACCTTTCTTACAAGAAACGAATAACATTAAACTAATAAAAGATATTCTACATATCATGTCCTAAAATAAACTAATTCTATCCACGGATTAACTATATCCGCTGGATCCTTCTATCAGCAGGAACCAGTCTTCATCAGAATCAACTTTATGTATCTGCAGGAACCTGTCAGCAGAATCCTTTAGCATTATCTAAATACTGACTTCAATAATTCCTTACAATCCTCCCCTAATCTTGAAGTTGACATGGTTAACTCTAGGATTCTTGATAGATCTTCAAAGGCAAGAAGAAGAGGATTGAGGATGAACTTCAACAGCAAAGAATCTTTATCAGCAGGATCTCAATGATCAGCAACAAGTTGAACAACACCATTCTTTGCAGCAACAAATGACCAAATGTACATCAAAACATATTAGTTTCATACTATTCTCATCACATCCAGGTGTGTTAACTCCTGTGAGAGGTGAATCATTGAAAATAATGGATTTGATGTCTCTGTACCAATAGCTATTACTACTAGAGTAGCCAAATGTTTCAGTTCACAAACTATGGTACACTGCTGACCATATGATTTTTAACAAATCATCATCTATAAACGGATTTGAGATGTCTTTACCTGTAGCCGTTTGCTCAGGACTAGTCAATTATTTGATGTAAAAACACCTTGGTCAATTGAATACCAAATATGGTTTTCCACTGCCTTTACCACAAGCCATACTCTTGTGGGCTAGCCAATTATTGGGAATCCAAAAGGAAAAATCCATGGTCAATTGACAACCATCCAACTCTCAGCTGTTAAGCATGGGTGAGTTGAGTACCCAATAGTTTTTAGTAAACTATTATAGCTATCAACAGATTTGACTTGTCTTTACCAAAGCTGTTTGGACTAGCCAACTCTTTGATGAAATACCGTCATCATCATGGTGAGTTGAGAACCATTTGTTGTGTGGTAATGAACCAAACACCAAAACCTGCAAACAAGAGAAAACAAAAACGATACAAATATATATATATATATATATATATATATATATATATATATATATATATATATATATATATGTTTTAAATATTTTTTATTAATTTTATTTTTTTATTTATTTTTTTTAAATAATAAAAGAAAGAAAGAAAAAGAAATATAAAACATGTAAAGTATACCATCAATCAGCAGAAAAATGTACTACCAGCAGAAACACTAAGCTATCAGTAGAAACAGTGTCCACCAGTAGTAATGAGGATCCAACAGCTGCAAAATGGTTAAAAAATAAATAATACAACAATAAGCCTCCCCTTAGGCTTATGCCTCCCCTCAATCATTGCATCTTAGAAAGACTAGTGTTCTTGGGTACCCAGAGTGAACATTTCCTTTGAGTTTTCCAAGAATAACCTGCTGAGGGTTTAACAGTAGTATCACATCTTTTCCCCCACCCCATATACATTGGGTCAAAATAACTAGGCAAAAAACCATTCTGAAAGTAAGTGCTAGTAGGTCTATAAAATGGTCTAGCAACATGTCTTTTCCAACCGGCTGAAAAAGGTCTACCAGCAGAAAATGGTTTAGCAGCAGGATCGGGTCTGCTGGTTTTTACATGTGCTTGTGGAACATACGGGGGAATAGCACTAACATTGTTCCACATTGGTCTAGGTCTCTTTTGGTCAGCACACACACCTATTCTCTTCTCATGAAAATCACAATCCTTAATGAGATGAGACTTACTCCTACACACAAAACAAGATATCTTTTTCAAAGATTTGTACTTAATAGGACTTTTCTTATTACACACAAAATTATCAAAAGAAACTGTCTTAGAATTGGATTCATTAGTAGCTACTCTTGATGAGAAGTCATCTGGCTTAGGTGTGTCTGACTTGTCACTTGAATCACATGAGGCATAGTCACTGGACTTAAGGTCTGAGGACTTGTCAATATTAGAATAAGAGACAAAGTAATTAGTTTTACAATTAAGGTCTGGCAAGTCATCAGACTTTTTGCCATGCAAGTGGTGTGAACCATCAAAGTCTGAGGTTTTGGAGGTAGGCATGAATTCACCTTTAATTGGTCCTGGTACAGCATGCATCTCACCTTCCTTTAAGAATTTTACAGGTTCATGGTTATTTTTACTTTTCTTATCTAAATAATGGTTTGCCTCTACACCAACATATTTCTGAAAACCTAAACCTAACTCAGATGTTACAGACTAACTACTATAGAGAAAACTAGCTAACTTATCACCTGAAATTAGCCATTCTTTATGCCTAGTTACTTCCTTATCCAACTGATCTTGCAAAACTTCTTTCTCAGACTCAATTCTAGCTTTTTCTCTTTCAGTAAATTTTAACTCATTGCTAGTTATCTCTAAATCTCTTTTTAATACTCTTATCTTTCCCTCATAAGCCAATTGATTTTGTTGAAACCAAACTTTCTGTTTTTCTAAAGTTTTAACAACTTCTTTATAAGATTGGGCTTCAATAAAACTAGCATTATATTTTGGATCCATGTCATCATAAGCTTCTTTAAGAGTATTATATTTAATAGTACACCCAAAAACACAATCAGATACCTGAGGAGATATTCCCATGAAGGCGAAGTCAGCTTCACAACTAGCCACGCAGGAGATTTGTTGAGGAGAACTGCTTGTTGCATCTTCAGTTTCATGCTCATTCCAGTCAACACAAGCATCTATAGCAGTCACCAAAGCCTTTGATTCTCCAGCCTCCACCTCCTTCTTCCTGTAAGCTGAATATCTTGTACTATCTTCACCCTTCTTGGTTTTACACTCTCTTGCAAAATGCCAAATCTCTCCACATGCATAGCACTTCACTTTTCTTCTGTCAAAACGAGCTGCATCTCTTCCATTTACTTGGAGCTTTCTTCCAACCTTTTGCTCAAATCTTCTGACTTTAAGAGACAGCATTGCCATTTGCCACTTTAAGTCCAACTCTTCCATTGCAAGTTCATCAATCTGCTCAAAGTCTTCATAAGCTATTTGTTGCTGTTGATCAACTTCAGCAACAAATGAATGAAGTACATCTTCCATCACATTGCTAATCTTTGGATGATTCTTTGGACTAGCATTTGTGAAAGACAGTGTTGTAGTGGAAGGACTTGGACTGGGAGAATATGGCATATAGTTTGAATTAGTGCTGATAAATGTAGAGTGTGAAGGAGATGCTGCATATGAGGAGTGTCCCTTGATGTCAAGTTCCAAGGCTCTGAGTTTGTTGTACAAGTCATCAAACGAGAGATAATCCAAGCCTCCTTTGGTTTTCAAGGATATGCTGACCTGAGACCATGAGGGAGGTAAGGCTCTTAGAAACCTGGAGTTAACCTCCTCATTATCAGGTCTGGCTAGAAGCTGATTCAAATGACTTAGTATCTTCTGAAACCTATCATAGCCTTTGTGAATGCCCTCCTCTTCAGTTATTTTGAATTCCTGAAATTCTTGCTTCAACATAGACTTTCTCATCCTTTTAGATTCCTCATTGCCCCCGAATCTTGTCTTTATAGCCATCCAGATTTCCTTAGGATCAGTCAGGTAATGAAAATCTCCCATGTGGTCATCAAGAATTTCTTGAAGCAAGATAGTTCTTGCTTTGTTCTCCCTTTGTTCAGCAATGATCTCCTCAGCAGAAGATGGAGGAAAAGTAGTCATATTACCCTTAGAGTCTTTTCCTTGCTTTTTAGGACTGCACCCATTTAATATCACATTCCATAAGTTGAAGTCGACACTGGAAATCCAGTTCTGCATCTTCATGGCCCAAATCTCATACTTATCCTTCCTGAGATAGGGAAACTTGGCGTTGCTGTTGGAGAAGGCAACCTGTTGAAGTTGTTGAGTGAGAGCATTGGCGTTTGTTAGAGTGACATCAGAAACTTCTCCATCAACCATTGTTACTGAGTGAAAAAGGTATTTGAGTGTAAGTTGATTACAGAGATTATCTTGTGGCTCTGATACCACTTGTAGGATCTACACTTGATAGATCTCGAGCCAATAGATCGTTAGTCTACTAATGTAATCACTAGCAAACTAAGTAGACAATCTCTGTGAGCTTATACTTATTGCGGAATATAAATATAAACTGTATGCTAAACTTTGATCCTCTATGGATCGATATAATTCAGAAATAATTGTTTTGAAAACACGTACATAATACAATATCCTTGGGTTCCTTATATACTAGTGGAAACCCTAATATTTCTTACAAGAAACAAATAATATTAAACTAATAAAAGATATTCTACATATCATGTCCTAAAATAAACTAATTCTATCCACGGATTAACTATATTCGCAGGATCCTTCTATCAGCAGGAACCAGTCTTTAGCAGAATCAACTTTATGTATCCGCAGGAACCTGTTAGCAGAATCCTTCAGCATTATCTAAATACTGACTTCAATAATTCCCTACATTGAGGCAAGTAAGTATATCAGGGACCCTATCACTCCTCTGTATATAGTTTAATTCACTGATTTACCAGTGAGGTCAGGACCAAGGTTGTTTGGAGGCACTATAGGAGTTTTTACTGAAGAGCAGTCAGTGAGCTCATACTTCTTCAGTAGGTTCCTAAGGTACTTTTCTTGACAAATGGATATGCCTTTGTCAGTTTGTTTGATTTGAAGCCCAAGAAAGTAAGTGAGTTCACCCATCATGCTCATTTCAAACTTAGTAGTCATCAGTTTTTCAAACTGTTTACAGAGTTTGTAACTTGTTGAGCCAAAGATAATGTCATCAACATATACTTGAACAAGGATGACATCACTTTTTGTTCTATAGATGAACAGGATGTTGTCAATCCTTCCTCTGACAAACTTGTTTTGGATCAGGAAGGCTGAAAGTGTTTCATACCTTGCCCGGGGTGCTTGTTTAAGTCCATAAAGGGCCTTGTTAAGCTTGCAGACATGGTTAGGAAATTCACTACTTTCAAAGCCAGGAGGTTGTTGCACATAGTCATCTTATTTAATGTTACCATTCAGGAAGGCACTTTTAACATCCATTTGGTAAACTTTAAAGTTCATGTAAGTTGCATAGGCTAGGAAGATCCTAATGGCTTCCATTCTAGCAGCAGGTGCAAAGGTTTCCTCATAATCAATACCTTCCTGTTGATTGTATCCTATAGCAACAAGTCTTGCTTTGTTTTTGATGACTGTACCACTCTCATCAGTCTTATTTTTGAAGACCAATTTCATTCCTATAACCAAAACACCCTGAGGGCATTCAACTAGGGTCATGACATTGTTTTTGTCAAATTGTTCCAATTCATCTCTCATGGCCAGAACCTAACTTTCATATGTCAGGGCTTCTTTGACATTCTTAGGCTCTATGTCAGAGAGAAAGTCTACATAGAGACATACATTGGTTGAGGCTGCCTTGAGTTTAGCAGCCATGTTTCTAGTAAGCATCCATTCAGTGGGCTCACCAATGATGTTCACAAGTTCAATAGTTTTGGACTTAGTCCAGCTATCCTGAGGTTTAGGATAGGAGTTAGAACTTGTAGAAGCCTGATTTGTTGGAGGAGTGGGTTCAGTCACTGGAGCATGAGGTGCTTCAAGATTTAGATCTTCAGTGACCTCAGTATTGTCAATTTGATCAAGGGGTTCCTGAACAGTTAGTTCAGTGGGAGTAGTCTCATTGGAGACATGTTGAGTTTCAATAAAATCACTGACGGTTGGTTGAGGCAGATTGTGAGGAATGATGTAGTATAAGATATCTACATCAGCTTGATATTGAGCTGAGGGATTGTTCTCAGGATGATACTCATTAGGAGGATATCTGGATGAGTCATCAATACCAATTTTTTCTCAGGATGATACTCATCAAGAGGATATCTCGATGAGTCATCAATACCAATTTCCTCAACTAAGGAGTTTGAGAACCTGATGGATTCAGTACTCTCATCAACAGTTATGTGATAAGTTTCCTCAGTTTGCTGTCTCCTAGTGTTTAACACCCTAAAGGCTTTGGAGACAAGTGAGTATCCAAGGAAGTATCCATCATCAGCTTTGGCATCAAATTTACCTAAGTGATCCTTGTAGTTATGAATAAACACAGGACACCCAAATACATAAAAGTAGCTGATGTCAGGGATTCTTCCCTTGAATATCTCATAAGGAGTCGTATTGTGATTTTCACAATAATGGGCCTATTTTGAGTATAGCAGGCTGTTCTGACTGCCTCAGTCCAAAAGTGTTTTGAAAGGACTGAGCCATTTAACATTGTCCTAGCTGCCTCAATGAGTGTAACACCCCAACCCGATAAGGGTAGAAGCACTACATTATGATGACATATCAAAGCATATACAGACATACAACATAAATAATACAAAAGAATTTCAAAGGTTACAAAGGAATAATTTGAAATACAAGGGTACAAAAGAAAACAACAAAAAAAAATACTAAGTCTAAAGTGCGAATCTCTTCTAGTCATCTCTAATCCAGAATATATCTATAAAAGTGGAGTCCACTAAGCTCTTAAGCACTCTTCACTCATATCCCAGCTTCCTTCTAAAACCTGCCACGGGAAAAGAAATTCGGCTGAGCTTAAAAAGCTCAGTGAACATATATAAATAAATAAAAACAAGAAAACGCAATTGAATGTGAAAGGAAACCAAGCAACCTGCAGAGACAAAGGTTAAGGAATATGGAACATATAGTAGGACTAACAGAATATAATCAAAGGGAATACGAATACGGAATGTCAAACAAATCAAAGGAAAATGAAACAGAAATGAGAAAAACAAAATATGTTGCATTGGGTAAGTATCAGAAAGTATAATATGAATGTATTGTAAAGGTAAAGGTTAAGTTTAGATTTAGGTTATTCAGTATTTCAACCACGAGCCCAGATCAGATTAAATCAAACCATATGTAGCCTCATATGAAATCCAGAGGGGAGGTCTCAGAATATCAGATGTAATCAGAGGGGTGACCTCAATGAGTTGTGAAGGACGTGTATTGCACACACAGCCACATTCACCAGATAACATATAACATATAACATATAATATATATAACATATAACATATAACATATAACATATAACATATAACATATAACATATAACAGATCTAGGATGCATCAATACGCCCCCACAGAAATCAGATTGGCCATAATAAACCATATCATAAAGCGCGTATATCATATAACAGAAAGGGGACGGTGTGGAAAATCACTCGACCACACCGGAGTCATAACATCGGTGCATCAATGCTATGGACATGGAACCCCCATGCCTAGTGATAGCCCAGGTCTTATACTGAATAGGTCAAAGGTAAGTCAAAAGGTTCATATCACAGAGATTCAAATAGAAGAACTGATTTAGAAAACTTGGCAATTCATTTTAAAACATGGTTATCATAAAAGTATTTCGTTAAACATTCTTGGCAGAGTTTACATAAACCTCATCTAGAAAACTGGCATAGTATCATATTCACATAAATTAGTTCAAACAGTTTTGTCCTATATCATAAAGTTAGGTTTTCAAAAGGTTTTCATTCAAAACATATTGTTAGTGAACCATTGATACCAGATATATCAGCATCAAAGACTACAGAGGTGGTAAGGAAAATGGAACATAATAATGAGAAGGTAAAGTCAAAGTTTAGCAAATGTCTAAGTCATCAGAATATCAAAGGTTCATAAACAAGGGTTCACAATTAAATGGTTCAAGGTTCAATTCGAAAGTTTATATCAAATATTCATTTAAAGAAATCTTTTAATAATGGCTTTCATAAAAGTGATCGTTAATAACAGTTTTCATAAAGATAGTCTTTAAAAGTAGTTTCCATAAAAGTTTGTAAAATTCCATATGAAAATGGTATTGCATCGTGCTTTTAAAAATCATTTTACAATAGTTTTTTTTCTCAAAACATTTTCATGGTATAATTTAGAAAGGTTTTCACATCCAGTTACAATATCCAATAAACCTTCAAATTATCAAGGGATTCGGATATTCATGTCACAAGATCACGAACGAATTATAACAAGTATCAAAGGTTCAAATATCATATAGCAGATCAAATAGGAAAGCCAAGCATAAAAGGCTCAGAGTCCAATAATTAGGTCATATCAAAGCAGTCAAAGATAGGAAAGACAAGTCATGAGAAACCTTTACTGAAAAGGTCAGAATATCTGTACCTCAATTGCCATCGAAATCATAACATACGAATAGGAAGTCTCATCCTTCTTCAGCAAATCTACACGAATTAATGATCGGTTAATTATTCAAATGCTTGTTTTAAATCAGATCACTATTTTTAGTCGGCTTTCCATTTTTAGATAACTTCCCAAATTTAGTAACTTTCCATTTATAGTAGTTTCCAAAATAGAAAATTTCCATCATTAGCAAGTTCCCATAATTTTAAATGTCCATACTTAGTAAGTCTCACATTAGATTAGGTTAAGTATTCAATATGTACAATTATAATTAGTTTAGGGTTTATTTAAGTTAACTTATAAATTTTAGGGTTAATAATAACAGTACTTATGTTTAGACTCAAAAATAGTACTTATGTTTAGACTCAAAAATCACTTAAAAACACATTGGTATCATTCATTTATGTCCCTAGCAACACAACCCAAAATCTGTTCTGCATATAAGTGGGACAGAAACAAGCCCTAATTCCCACATTTATTGTCTACGCCCCACATAACTATTTAGGGTTTATTTCCATCTCTTAGGTCACATATTAGAGATTTTATTAAGGTCCAAATGACCAGGTATAAGGCGTTTAATCCCTCGATTTGAAACAGCCCCAAAACAGAAATTCAATGCTTACACAAATCGTTATTTTATGTGACAAGTTTCATGATTTTATGTGATACATCATTCGGATAATTACATAAACGTTCATGAGACTCTTATATATAATTCTTGTAACATGTTATACGTTAGATGGGATCAAAAGAAAGGAAATAGAACAAGATCAGGATGATGTAGTAACCTTATTGTCGTATGGAACCAAGAAACAAGGCACTCGACCCAAAACAAATTCTAATTAAAGCAAACCCTAAACACCGTTGAACCAGAATCACGAATCACCATCACCTTAGTAGTCTCCCTTGCATTTGATCGACCAGCTTGAATCCAAAAGAAAAGAATGGTGGTTGAATATTTTGTTTTAGGGTTTGTAGAATGAACCGTACATATTTATTTGTATGTGATAGAAGATCAAATCCGGCCTTCTACATGCAAGGGATTTCCAGTTGGGCTTAGTTTGGCCTAGTGGTCTCATGGGCTTGGTACTTTGGGCTTATGTTGGGTTATTTTTTAATTAAGGTTGCGAAACAAAGAAAAACGGCCCAAAACTAACGTTCACGTAGCGAGATAAGTTAACTCGTATTTTTATTTATGCCGTATAATTATTTTGGAGTTCTAAAATATTCATGGATTTCTAAAATGATGCTTCGTTATAATTTTATAGGTTTATGGTTAATTCGTTTAATTATATTTGTGTTTTTAAATAATTGTACCCATAACTTAGAAAAATTTAAAATTATACGTAAAATTAGGATTACGGATTTTAGGGTTATACAACTCTTCCCCTCTAAAAAGAAAATTTCGCCCTCGAAATTTGAAGTCGCAAAGTTAGACGGAGTCGTAGCAAATCGCAAGAGATCGTCACAATTATCCTCACGCTCGGGGAGGTTCTTCCAAAAGAATCTTCAAAAACAAAATAGTTTCTCATGACTCGATCTAGACAAGGTGATTTTAGATTCCTCAAAATGAGACAAATTAGGATGAATTTGGTCAAAAGGCCAATACAACATATAATGAATGATAGGTGAACTCTTCTCGGTAATAACACAAGGAATACAGATAGAAGTTAGATTGAGTAACAGTATCAAACAGTAGAGAGCTCTACGATGAAACCAAAGATCATTATCAAAATACAGAGGTCAACAAACATCTCTCTAGGATTCAAGCATATCAAATAGTACAGTGATAAGGCAGAGTAAACGTATAGGTCGAAAGAACCTAAAGTCTTACTAATCGCAGATAGTCTCCAACGAAAACGAAAATCTAGGTCTTCTCTAAGGCACTCCTCAAGACATCCTATGAACACAATAAGTGCACTTATAAGACGTTAGTATTATCACGTTCATCAGGCGTCATAATACCAGCCTCACATAATATGCCCTCATGATGATCATACTTTATCTCAAGTCGTGAATCAAAATCTAAAAACCACCTAATAGTCCAATTAAACCCTAGGGTTGGCCCTGATCAAATATAAAAAATGGAACGATGTCGGCAAAACCAATGAAACTCGTAATAACATAATCAAACAATGTGACCAAGAGGAAATGAAACTACTCATCGAAATAACGGAAATCTTTGAATTTCTAGCAGAAGTATGGTACGTCGTCAATAGTGTCAATCCATTCATAAACATACATCTCAAGGTTCCTTCCAAGCTCGAGTAGTCTGTCTATGGTTGTCCATCAGATCATAGGGTGGAAAAGAACCATAAACTCGGGTCTGGTTCCTCAAGCCTTCGATAGTTCTTCTTGAAGTAATGTGAATCTCTGGCACGATCTTTAAATCTCTGCATCATCCAGTCCGCTTCCGCCCTCAATTCATCTTGGTACAACCAAGATGACTAGGAAAGTGAGACTGCATGTCTTCATCCGCTCCAGGTTTGCCATCTTGGCTAGATTTTTGCCTTCTATTCGCCACCTTGTAAGTAATGTCTTCCACTCTTTAGGGTAGCCACCGTTGTCATCAACTCCAAGTCATGTAGTGAAGTAATTCTTCTCGTACGCTTCTAGTTGTCTTAATGCATACACAAATCTTCCGTGCTGTAAAAGAGTATAACTGAGTCTCTCTCTGAATGTCCCAAAATTGTTCTGCCTGAAAGTATGGAAGCTAATTTCTATTTCAGCTTTTCCAAAACTTCATTCTAAATCAAAACCGGGCTGTTTCTTTCTGTTCACGAAATTCGTCAACGGTAACACAAATTGTAAGCATCTTCCAAGATTCTTCGGCAATGTTCAAAAGATTCCAGCTTCTCTAATTTGTTGTCGGTCTTGGTCACTTGGTGATAGTTTCAAATCTTATGGAATTTGTAGCAATATCCTTAATTAAGAACGCCGTTGTCTCAATGAATATCAAACTTCCAGAATACACAAATGATCGTCAAATTCCTAACAAAGTGCAAAAATGATTCTCATGTTCTTCCTCGTCTCAGAATGTCCTAATAAATCATGCAATGACCTTTGCCTAAGTACTCACAAGAGACACAAATTATCAGTTTCACAAAACAGTTAGAGCATTAGCTAATACTATTAGCATCACTAACCGTCATAGTAGTCGTTATGAATACGAAAGGCAATACCAGGAATAACTTAAAGTCATAATCCCATCTGAAGGAAAACTTCGCGTTTCAAAGTTGAACGAATGCATAGTCATTTCAAGGTGGAGAAATAATGGTTCTTAACAGTAATACGGTTCAGCTTCTAGTAATCAATACAAATCTGCTACCACCATCCTTCTTTCTCGTAAATGAAACGGACGTACTTCGAAGATACACTCAGGCATACAAAACCACTCTCTATTCTTTGGTTTCTGCTCCTTCCATTCTCTCAATTCAACTAGTGTTGTTCTCCGACACTTCTCAAAGACATCCCTTCATGATGACCATACAATCTCTCTGCATCACGTCGCTCCAAATTCACACTACGGTGTAACCTTGGCGGTTCATCCAGGGATCATATCGAGAATGCTCGGATTGCAAAATAATTCTCGAGATGAGGTTCATCCCTCAGTGTACAATCGTAACCGTGAAAGTAATGTACGAGTCTCCAGAGTAATAATGATAGCAAAAGTTTAACAATCAGGAAATCATGGTAGGGAGTTCAAAATTGTTCAAACGCCAAAGGTGAGACATAGTAGGACAGTCGTCAGCATCTTGAATGCTCAATCAACCAATCCCTTATCAGAATAAAAATCGAAGTCAATTATCCAAAGAAAGACCGATCAACATAGCAAATCTTATCGTTCAAGAGTGAGGGGAAACATTTTTATACTCGTGGTTAAACATCACAAGACTTCTTATAGAGACAGAGATGGGTAAGACGACATCAAATAGAGTCGGAAGATTTACAGGTGCTTATCAAAAGCAAGAGACAAATCACGGACTGTATCAAATACGTCATAGTCATGGAGATTCTCAGAATGCCCGAAGGGACATCAAAATGATTAACAAATGGATCAGAGGTTAGAGTCGAAATCTAAAGATAAGAGTCAAATAGTGTCAGGCATTACTATGAAACTCTCAATGCCTTCAAAATTCACTAGGTTACAAACCTTAGGTGGTGTAAATCATAAGTCTTCAAATCTCCTAAAAAGTTATCTTAACAAGTTTAACTAAAAGTAAGGCACGAATTTGAGTGATGCGGAAGCAATGATACTTAAACAAATGCCTTAAAGTCTACCCATTCCTCAGCGGTCAAAACTTAAGTTCATATTGGGGAGATCCTAAAGTAAATTCTCAAAGGTCGTCTTGTGAGTGCCTACAGTGGAAACTTAGGGGTCCAAACTTCACAGGTCAAGGTTTAATGTACTACAAGTCACACCCTGGTCTCTAATACCATAATTGTAACACCCCAACCCGATAAGGGTAGAAGCACTACATTATGGTGACATATCAAAGCATATACAAACATACAACATAAATAATACAAAAGAATTTCAAAGGTTACAAAGGAATAATCTGAAATACAAGGGTACAAAAGAAAACAACAAAGAAATACTAAGTCTAAAGTGCGAATCTCTTCTAGTCATCTCTAATCCAGAATATAGCTATAAAAGTGGAGTCCACTAAGCTCTTAAGCACTCTTCAATCATATCCCAACTTCCTTCTAAAACCTGCCGCGGGAAAAGAAACGCGGCTAAGCTTAAAAAGCTCATATATAAACAAATAAAAACAAGAAAACGCAATTGAATGTGAAAGGAAACCAAGCAACATGCTGAGACAAAGGTTAAGGAATATGGAACATATAGTAGGACTAACAAAATATAATCAAAGGGAATAAGAATACGGTATGTCAAACAAATCAAAGGAAAATGAAACTGTAAAACCCAAAATTTCTGAATATGTAAAATACCCAAAATACCCCTCAATCTTAAACTTAATTATAATATCCTAAAATCTAGAATGACATTTAATTAATTTATTTGATTTTACCCTAAGTTATATAATGAATAAGTAAAATAAATACTATAGGTTATGAAATAAAGTGCAAGTTAATAATATTCATCCTAAAACTAAATATTCAATATCCCTTCTTTGTATATACGCATTTAATGAGATTAGAACCAATACAAAATCCTTGAATAAAATAAAAGATATGTATATTATTCTAGCATATCAAAATTCACACGACATTCCTTACTTTTAAACACTACATTCGTATCCTGATAACGTGTCAAAGGTGAGATCATAGTTGTAATCATCAATTTGAAAGATACGTATAATCCTCTTCCTAAAACAAAATATACGACATTCCTTTTATCCTTTCCCCTTTACACGTTTTTCCTTGAACCATATAACAATATCCTGCATAACTCCATCTTTCTCTATACCAAATTAAAAACCTAAACAAAGTTCCATAGTTGCTGCTGGGATTAAGAGGTCGAAGACCATCAACCTTGGATGATCGCTTGTGATTCGATTGTGGTTGAAGTCGATGCCTTATGTTCCTGTTCCGTAGCAGCTATCGTGTTTCATAACAGCCTTTTGGGAGACGTTGTGGCTGATTCGAATACAAGTGTTCTTGTTCCTTTTCGACCTTTCCTGTTCCAACCGAAGGTACAATCGTTAACATTCTTGTCATGCGTACAATACACTTAGTCATATACAAATTAATATATTACATAAGAACCTGTTCGAAAACATGTTTTGTTGTCTTGTGTTCGTTAATAAAACCCTGTTGTCGATCATATACTCATATATAAATAAGTGTCGTATACATAGTGATTCTTTTCTGTCCGATCATCCCTTTCTTCCAGCCTAGTTTTCGAATCATAACCCTCCTTTTTGGCAACCATTAACGATGACACATACATATATATACATAGTAACCTAAAGTCTTTGTTATAAGGAACTTGCATGAGATTACGTAGGATTTTCATGGGAGTTTCGTGGCTGTTGTTGTGTCGTGTTCCGGCTCTTGTCGACCTTAGTCTCTACGTGAAAACAATCCTAAGTAATCATTGAACCTGTTTGAAAACATGCATATTTGGCCTCGTTAAAAAGCTATGTCGTATGGGCTATTTTAGGCGACATTCGTATGAGCCTGAAATCTGTTTTAACCATTGCAATTCTTGGTCTTGTGACTGTTATTATTCGCCCTAGCGTCGACCCTAATGACAACTTAACGTACATTAATAATCTATTGAATCGATCGCCTTATGAACTAAAAGAACCAGAAACTTGAAGTCTTTTGTTATATGTATTACATGAGAGTTTTGGTGGTGCATTATGAATCAGTACTCATAAATGTCGACCTTGATTCTATTTTTACTTCGTATCATTGTGACCACTCGTCCCTAAACTAGTAGTGTTGACCCTCACATGAACCACATATACAATATGCAAGAAATATGAGACACGTGAAATTATAAATATATTATGCTCCTACGAAATTGTTTTGTGTCGTTTTAGCTGCTCTTGGTCGACAAATGATACACATAACCGAGCCTTAAAAAATCTATTAATAATGAGCATATAATGAGGCATGAAAACTATAATAAGGCTCGTATTCTTGGACTAAAATGTGTTGTATGCATGAAAATTTAAAGGCTGCTAATATGTGTGATATGAAATGTGATAAACTAAATCTAAGTTACACTATAAACCCCGCACTTTGATAAATTACACATTTAACCTTAAACCTTGGTAAGTTGCATATTAAACCCTAAACTATGATATTGGCATCATTAATCTTTAAGTTTACTTAATTGTCATTTGTTACCCTAAAGTATCAAGGTTACTTATTTCGGAAACTTACTAAATCGGGAAAGTTCCTAATTTTGAAAAGCTGCTATATATGGAAAGTTACTAAAAATGGAAAGCCGACTAAAAAGAGTAACCTGATTTAAAATAAGTTATTAATAATAAGCCGATCATTAATTCGTGTAGATTCGCTGAAGAAGGAGTGACTTCCTATTCTTATGTTATGATACGATTTCGTTGGCGGTTTAAGGTACAGATATTCTGACCTTTTCAGTAAAGGTTTCTCATGACTCTCTCCTTTTCTTTTTGATCTGACGTTCTGTTTAGGGTTCCCGATGCCATTGCTATGAAACCCCATTTTATGTTCTGAACCTTTTCTGTGATGAACCTTTGTTATCCAACCCTTCTGATTTAGACCTTATGATATGGACCTCTGATATGTATTTCTGATCTGATTATTTTGATGACCTATGATCTGTGTCATTTATGACATTCTGTTTGACCTATTCTAGTTTTACACCCGAGCCAAATTTATTTCACTAGGCATGAGGGTTCCATGTTCGTGTCAGAGATGCACCTCTGGCATGACTCCAGGGCAGTGGAGTGATGTTCTGCCACGTCCCCTTTTCTGTTATATGATATGCGCACTTTATGATATGATTTACTATGGCCAATCTGATTTCTGTGGGAGCGTATGGATGCATCCTAGATCTGTTTCTGTTATCTGTTATCTGGTGAATGTGGCTGTGTGTGCAATACACGTCCTTCACAACCCATTGAGGTCACCCCTCTGTTTACATCTGATATTTTGAGGTCTCCCCTCATTATGACTATGATTATGATTATGATGAAGGCATTTATGAAGGCATTATTATATATGTTTCTGGGCTCGTGGTTGATGACTAACCCTTACCTTATCTCTTATTACTATTTCATACTTGCCTTTGATTACATTCTGTTATTTCCTTTATACCTTATTTAGTATTCATCTCTGTTTCATATTACTTTGTTGTTATATCTGTTCACTGGGCTTTTTAAGCTCAGCCGCGTTTTCTTTCTTCCGCGGCAGGTTTTAGAAGGAAGCTGGGTTATGGGTAAAGAGTGCAAATAGGAGCTTTTAGAGAGGAATTGCTTGATGAGTTAATAGTGGTTCTGAAGATGCTTTAGATTAGTCATTTTTGTACTTAGTTTTGATATTGTATTCCTTATCATGGAACCTTTTGTAACCCTTTCATCTATTTGTAATATTAAAGTTTATGCTTGTGTTTGTTCTGTTTGACACCATGAATGTGACATTTTAGCCCTTGTCGGGTTGGGGTGTTACAGAAACAGAAATGAAAAAAACAAAATATGTTGTATTGGGTAAGTATCAGAAAGTATAATATGAATGTATTGTAAAGGTAAAGGTTAAGTTTAGGTTTAGGTTATTCTGTATTTCAACCACGTGCCCAAATCAGATTAAATCAAACCATATGTAGCCTCATATGAAATCCAGAAAGGGAGGCCTCAGAATATCATATGTAATCAGAGGGGTGACCTCAATGAGTTGTGAAGGACGTGTATTGCACACACAGCCACATTCACCAGATAACATATAACATATAACAGATAACAAATAACAGATCTAGGATGCATCCATACGCCCCCACAGAAATCAGATTGGCCATAATAAATCATATCATAAAGCGCACATATCATATAATAGAAAGGGGACGGTGTGGAAAATCACTCGACCACACTGGAGTCATAACATCGGTGCATCAATGCTATGGACATGGAACCCCCATGCCTAGTGATAGCCCGGGTCTTATACTGAATAGGTCAAAGGTAAGTCAAAAGGTTCATATCATAGAGATTCAAATAGTACAGGGGATCATAGCGGTAGCTTAGGGAATCCTAATCAAACAAACGTTCGTATCAATGGTCCAAGGTTTTACAAGTATGAAAGTATTAAAAGAACTGATTTAGAAAACTTGGCAATTCATTTTAAAACATGGTTATCATAAAAGTATTTCCTTAAACATTCTTGGCACAGTTTACATAAACCTCATCTAGAAAACTGGCATAGTATCATATTCACATAAATTAGTTCAAACAGTTTTGTCCTGTATCATAAAGTTAGGTTTTCAAAAGGTTTTCATTCAAAACATATTGTCAGTGAACCATTGATACCAGATATATCAGAATCAAAGACTAAAGAAGTGGTAAGGAAAATGGAACATAATAATGAGAAGGTAAAGTCAAAGTTTAGCAAATTTCTAAGTCATCAGAATATAAAAGATTCATAAACAAGGGTTCACAATTAAATGGTTCAAGGTTCATAGCAAGGTTCAATTCGAAAGTTTATATCAAATATTTAGTTAAAGAAATCTTTTAATAATGGCTTTCATAAAAGTGATCTTTAATAACGGTTTTCATAAAGATATTCTTTAAAAGTAGTTTCCATAAAAGTTTGTAAAATTCAATATGAAAATGGTATTGCATCGTGCTTTTAAAAATCAGTTTACAATAGTTTTTTTTTCTCAAAACATTTTCATGGTATAATTTAGAAAGGTTTTCACATCCAGTTACAATATCAAATGAACCTTCAAATTATCAAGGGATTCGGATATTCATGTCACAAGATCACGAACGAATTATAACAAGTATCAAAGGTTCAAATATCATATAGCAGATCAAATAGGAAAGCCAAGCATAAAAGGCTCAGAGTCCAATAATAAGGTCATATCAAAGCAGTCAAAGATAGGAAAGACAAGTCATGAGAAACCTTTACTAAAAAGGTCGGAATATCTGTACCTTAATCGCCATCGAAATCATAACATACGAATAGGAAGTCTCATCCTTCTTCAGCAAATCTACACGAATTAATGATCGGTTTATTATTCAAATGCTTGTTTTAAATCAGATCACTTCTTTTAGTCGGCTTTCCATTTTTAGATAACTTCCCAAATTTAGTAACTTTCCATTTATAGTAGTTTCCAAAAATAGCAAATTTCCATCATTAGCAAGTTCCCATAATTTGAAATGTCCATACTTAGTAAGTCTCACATTAGATTAGGTTAAGTATTCAATATGTACAATTATAATTAGTTTAGGGTTTATTTAAGTTAACTTATAAATTTTAGGGTTAATAATAACAGTCTTCCAAACTTTATGGTCTAAAGTATAATTATCATAAGTTACTCATTTATTACAGATTAACCCTCTAATATCATCAATTTACAGGTTACATCCCTTTATTTAAGTAGTTAACACTCATAACCCCTTTTATTTTTACTTTAAGCAAACAAACCCTTAAGTTCCAGAAACTCAGCTTTTAATCACAAACAACACCTGAATTTTCGAATTTATTACCCATATTAGACTCAAAACTAAAATTCACCAAAAATCACAGTGATACTATCATGTCTTAGGAACCCAAACAATTCTTCCCAGAATTTATTGAATAGTTTAAATATGAAAGAAAAATGTTCGAACACAGACTACCCAGAACTAGGACCTGCTGTTGTACCCAGAAAATAACCACTTGAATACCCCATCATAACATACAGGAAAAATCCGCCAAAAATCATGGTAACACTAGACATATGGAGGTAACATACTGCAAGTCCCCAAAGGCTAACTCCTCATAGTTTGGAAATGAAAAATCCAATAATTGGACTGAATTCAGACTCACGAATTTCAGACTTGACACCCAATCTTGTAAAAATCAAAAATTGACCTTCCCGACCTTTAAAAGTTAAGTGGCTTACTTTTCCAGAATCTAGACAAATAGTACTTATGTCTAAACTCAAAAATCACTTAAAAACACATTGGTATCATTCATTTAAGACCCTAGCAACACGACCCAAAATCTGTTCAGCATATAAGTGGGACAGAAACAAGCACTAATTCCCACATTTATTGTCTACTCCCTACATAACTATTTAGGGTTTATTTCCATCTCTTAGGTCACATATTAGAGAGTTTATTAAGGTCCGAAAGACCAGGTATAAGGCGTTTAATCCCTTGATTCGAAACAGTCCCAAAACAAAAATTCAATGCTTACACAAATCGTTATTTTATGTGACAAGTTTCATGATTTTATGTGATACATCATTCGGATAATTACATAAACGTTTATGAGATTCTTATATATAATTCTTGTAACATGTTATACGTTAGGTGGGATCAAAAGAAAGGAAATAGAAAAAGATCAGGATGATGTACTAACCTTAGTTGTCGTATCGAACCAATAAACAAGGCACTCGATCCAAAACAAATTCGAATCAAAGCAAACCCTAAACACCCTTGAACCAGAATCACGAATCACCATCACCTTAGTAGTCTCCCTTGCACTTGATCGACCAGCTTGAATCCAAAAGAAAAGAATGGTGGCTGAATATTTTGTTTTAGGGTTTGTAGAATGAACCGTATATATATTTTTTTGTATGTGATAGAAGATCAAATCCGGCCTTCTACATGCAAAGGATTTCCATTTGGGCTTAGTTAGGCCTAGTGGTCTCATGGGCTAGGTACTTTGGGCTTATGTTGGGTTATTGTTGGATTAAGGTTGCGAAACAAAGAGAAACGGCCCAAAACTACTGTTCACGTAGCGAAATAAGTTAACTCGTATTTTTATTTATGTCGTATAATTATTTTGGAGTTTTAAAATATTCATAGATTTCTAAAATGATGCTTCGTTATAATTTTATGGGTTTATGGTTAATTCGTTTAATTATACTTGTGTTTTTAAATAATTACCCATAACTTAGAAAAATTTAAAATTATACGTAAAATTAGGATTACGGATTTTAGGGTTTTACAATGAGTGTCCTGTTCTTCCTTTCAGCTACTTCATTTTGTTCAAGAGTGTAAGGAGAAGAGAAGTTCTGAGAAATTCTTTTCTCATCACAAAAACACTCAAGGTCATGGTTTCTGAATTCAGTACCATTGTCAGTTCTAATTTGTTTAACCTTGATATCATTTTGATTCTCAATGTTCCTGACAAAAGACATGATTGTACCAGCTGCCTGACTCTTTTTGGCCAGGAAGTAAACCCAAGTGTATCTTGAGTATTCATCTACTATGACCTGATTATATTTCTCATGGTTAATGGACATTGGACTGACAGGTCCAAAGAGGTCCATGTGAAAGAGATGAAGGCAACTTTTGATGGAGGTGGTTTGTTTGGTTTTAAATGATGCCCATGTGGTGTTTACCTTTCTCACAAGCAGAACATGACTTGTATTTGGTATACACCAGGGATGGAAGGCCAATAACCTTGTTCTGTTTGGCCAGGTTGTTGATAGATTTGAAGTTAAGATGAGAGAGTCTTATATGCCAAAGCCAGTTGATTGTCTCACTTGCCTTAGTGAAGAGGCAAGTCCCATTTTGAGTGAGGGTTGACATGTCAAGGACATAGACATCATCCCTCCTGGGAGCAATCAACACAACTTCCTTATTGGCATTGAAGATGGTTCCTCTCTTGTCAACCAACTAGACTATGTATTTTGCATTACATAGTTGGCTTACACTGATGAGATTGTACTTGAGACCATTGACATATACTATTCTTGCAAAAACTATACCATTACAGTTTACTGAACCATAACCTTTAGTGGGAGCTGATGAGTTATCACCAAATACTACCTTGGGTCCTGGTTCTTCTACATATTTGTGTAGGTAATGCTTCACACCAGTCATACTCCTTGAGCATCCACTATCTAGATGCCAAAGAGGATCCCTGGTATGTTTCTGCACAAATAGTAAACTAGGTTAGCTTTTCTTGTTAGCCCACCTCCTAGTGGGTTTAGTCCTCAGGGAAATTTTGAATTTAGCAATTGAGTCATGGTCTAAGATAGAGTGTACTGAGCTTCCACAGGTTTTGCATTTGATGGTTAATGAAGACTTAGTAGACTGAGAGGTGCTGGGGGTGATGCCTCTTTTGGTCTGAATAACATTGTCATGTCCTCTGTCATCATGGGAGGGGTCACCACAAATGTTACAACATTTGTTCATCATACAATCACCAGGAAGATGATCATTGAACCCATAGTGAGGACATGGCAGAAAAGGCTTAGCCTTAAATCTTTGTTTGGAAGGAGAGGCATACTGATTACCTTGTGCTTTGTAAAGTCCTTGTGTTTTCAGTGATGCAAAGTGAGAGTTGTGATCAGAAGTCCTATGGTCCTCTTGTTTGCATATCATGCAAAACAGGATTCTTTAGCAATTGTCAGTGGTGTGGTTTGGATAATTGCATAGTTCACATATCACTGAAGGTTTAGATGAGGATTTTGGTTTGGTGAAACTAGAGGAAGTTGGTGGTTGCTTAGTTTTTGAACCAGAGGCTTTCTCAGTGGATTCAATTTTTTCACTCAACTTCCTGACAAGTTCAGCTAACTGATCATATTTTGAATCAGTATTGTCAGGTTTTACTTCAGTGGATACTAAAGGTGTGTGAGTTTCAGTGGGCACAGGGGTAGGTCTCTTCAGGATAGTTCTCCCTAAACCTGATTTCTCCTTGGGAGAATGTGGTTGATAGACAGATGGGGTGATGCCAGAACTTGGTGCAGCTCCCTGAAGTTGTTTCAAAAGAGGAAGTGGTGCTTGGGAATCAGACTTAGATTCAGTGATGGATTCAGTATGACTAGATTCATCAGTGACTTCTAGCATTTCCTTAATGGCCTGACTTTCAGGCTCCAAAATTCTTCCAGTGTTGAAATTTAGCATTTTACTATCAGGATTGACTCTTTCAATCCAATCACTGGGTTTTGGTGCTAGTTCTATGCTAGAGAGTTTGTTAGCTGATTGAAAGGTTGTTGCATGGATACTCTCCCCAGACACTTTAGTGAGTTGGTATTCACTCAGTCAAGCCTTTTTGGAGCTTGGTGTGAGACTTAATGTGTCAAAAAGTTTGGGGTTCTTTTGAGTCCAGCTCCAAATGACAGCCTTTTCATTCTTAAGTTCTTCCTGAAGAGCTTCAGAGTTTTGAATTTGAAGTGTAACATTTTCAAGTTTGGCTTGTTTTAAAGCAAGAAATTCATCTCCACACTGATTTAGTTCAAAACTCAATTTGTTATATTTTGAAAACAAGTTTAATCTTTGCTCTTCAACATACTTAATATCAACATTAATATAATCTAAGTAAGATTTCCAATCAGAATCATCATCCATTGAAACTAAGATGTTTACCTTTCTCATGGTGATGCTCATCCACTTTCCATTTCTTGCATGATTCTTTCCCACAGCCAGTTTATTGTCTTCTGAAAGCGCCATCAGGGCACTGACATGAACTTCTTCATCATTAGAGGACACATCTTCCTCGTCCTAATCAAAGGTTTCAGCAAAAAGCCCTTTGTTCTTAGCCTGAGCAGGTTTAGGAGCCTGAGGTGACTGAGTGACTGAGTAGGCTGACTCAAGAAGAGCAAGTTTGGCCTTGGCCTTTCTGTATTTAGCTTCAAAATCTTTTTGAGGAATTTTTTATATCTTGTTTTGAAAAGTTTGACTAGATTGAAGCATTTTTGGTTGAAACTTGCTAGTTCCTGAGAAAGAGTTGTTTCCTGAGAATTTGTAAGATGGTTCTGAGGTTGTTTTTGAGAAATAATCTTTTGCAAAATGACCCTTTTTACCACATTTAAAACACTCAGTGTTGTCATTTGCTTTTGTGTTTGAAAAGTTTTGTTTCTTTTAATAAATATTTTTGAGTTTTCAAGGAGTGCCCTTTCATAAAATTCAATTTGTAAATCATTCAGGTACTCCTCACTGGTCCTTACATCAACCTCATCATCATATCCATCTTGAAAATCCTACACAACACCATTGGAATAGAAAGCAGTAGATATGGGCGAGGAGGTCAGGGTCTTTTTAGTCTCTTGAGCCTTTTTGGAGTCAGGATATCTTCTTGAGATTAGGTTATCCTCATAGAGAAATTTACCATAGATTTCTGGAAGCTCAAGATTCTGAAGGTGATTTGCATTTCTCAGACCCTGAGAAAAATTTAACCACTTCTCAGGGAGACTGCTGAGAAAGCCAACATTGATTTCATGCTTAGACAGGGTGACACCATCATTGGACAGCTCATTGAGGAGGGTCTTATACCGGGTGTAGGTCTTTGAGAAACTTTCAGAGTATTTGGCCCTGAAGGTATTGTACTCAAGTTTCAGGTCCATGATCCTGTTTTCCTTGGTATCTGAGGGGCCTTCATAGCTATGAACCAGGTCAGTCCATGTCTGCTTGGCAGTGGGACAGTTAATGACTGATTCCATTATATCGTCAGGAAGAAAAGATATAATGATGCTTTTCAGGCGTTGGTCTTGGTTGACCACCCTCCTCTCATCTTGGGTCCACTGAGCTTCAGGTTTGATTAAACCTTGAGCAGTTTTAGGGACATATGGACCATCATTAATAAGTTTAATGTAATATGGTTCCATCCCAGTCAAGTAGCAAAGCATGCGCTTTTTCTACTTGTTGAATTTACCAACCTCAAGTCTAGGGGCAGTAGCAGAATAGGTTCCACCCTTTTTATCGACAAGTTGGGGAACATCAATGTCAGCCATGGTAGGATCTTGATTTTAAAAACTTTGAGCACTCTTTAGTTTTAAAAAACAAAATTTGAAAAGTTTTACAAATCAGAGGTTCTGATACCAATTGTTGGTCCCGTTTACTTGGTTAATAGTAACTAATGAGTTAAACTAATCAAGTTCCATGACTTTTGACCAAATATGTAATTGATTAACAACAAATAAAACATAAAGAAAAAGAGATACAATATTTTTCAACGTTTAATTCTTATTAGAAGTTAATCAAAGAATTATACCCAAGTGTTTGCGGAATAACAATTGGAATTGAAACGACAAGTATGGTATGACTCCTCTCTAAACCCAAACAACGTTTGAGTGACAACTAAAGGTCTCACTGAGCTATCTCAGGGACTATGTTGTTCGTTGGAGGAGTAAAAGTTGTTTGTGAATGTCTAATCATTAATTGCACAAACTTGTCAACTTTTACTTCTCACTTATGCTACCTATTTATACACAAGTGAATTACAACATTATTGATAAAGACAATTGATGACCTAAGCTAGTAGAGACAAAATACTTACATATTTTGTCTTTGTTACAATGGACTATATTGGGTAAAAGACAATGCGCCTTTCTGATGCACAATGATGACACCATCCTGACTTTATGCATTTCAGGGGAAGTTTGACTTCAGGTTGATATGGACACCCATTCATAGTGTCAAACATTTTCTGCTTTGTCCCGCCCATTCTTCAGTCTTTAGGTTTTCAGTCTTCAGTACATCAATAGTTGTTGAGGAGTCATGGGGTTCAGTGAGTTATTGTCATCCTCACTGTTGGGATATGAAGATCAAAGTACTTCTGGAAGATTAAAGTACTGCTATGTCAAAGTACTGCTCAATAGTCAAAGTGTTGTTCAAGGTCAAAGTACTGCTCGTGATTGAAGATTATTCAAAGTACTTTTAAGAATAAGGACTAATATGCAATATTGTTTAAAGGATTGTTATGTAATATTATAAGAATATTCTAGAATTAGTTAGGGATAGTTTACTTTTCGTTCAAGTAAATATTGTAAACCGACTTAAGGTTTTCCTTATGCCTATAAAAGGAGCCTTAGGATGGTATTAGACGTATGAGTTTTATGATTTCTAGAATACGATATTAGATAAGTTAGGGATTGTTAGTGAATCTGTGTAATTATGCAGGTTCAAGTTTGGTTTAATATAAAGTTCTTCTTAAACTTTGTGTTAGTAGATTCCGCATACTTTACAAGGTTATATCATTGTTTCATTATTAATAGTGTTGAAATTATTCAATATTGTTAAAACCTTACAAGCTACAAAGTAGTTTGGTCAGAGTACATCGATCCAACAAGTGGTATCAGAGCTTTTGTGGAAACTCTGATTAAGAAGAAACCTTTAAAACCGATTTTACTACAAACCCTTCAAGATGTCGACAGATGTTGCACCTGTTCCATCCATCACAACAGTTAGAATTCCCATTGTCAAGAAGGGAGAATATGATCTATGGAGCATGAAGATGAGGCAGTACATTACCATCACAGACCATGCTCTATGGGATGTGATTGTCAATGGCAATATGGTAATTGAAGAACCAGTAGAGATCCCAGGACAACCTACACCACCTAAGCCAACCTTGCCAGCTGCCACCAAAAGAAATCAAGATAAGGCTCTCAACATACTGCTTTCTGCCATTCCTGATGGTCACCTATTGAAGTTTCATAATCCCAAGGATGCAAAGCAACTATGGGCTTCTATTAAAACAAGATTTGGAGGTAATGATGCTTCCAAGAAGATGCATAGGAACCTATTGAAGCAACAGTTTGAAACCTTCACTGTTGGTGAAAGAGAAAGCCTTGACTCTGCCTATGAAAGATATCAAAATCTACTCAGTATGCTAGAATTGTATGGAGCAGAGGCATCTGTTGAAGATGCAAACTTGAAGTTCTTGAGGAGTTTGCCATCTGCATGGCATGTGGTTGCTACCATGATTAGAGGACAACCTGGTTTGGACACTATGGACTTTGATGATCTCTACAACAATCTAAAGGTGTATAAGCATGAGATGAAGGGTAACAAAGGCTCGAGTTCTCACAGTATTGCCTTTGTATCTTCTGAAAACAGAGGTAGTACTTCCACTAAAAGTACTGCTTACCCTGTCCAAAGTACTGCTGCAGAAAAACAGCATCCATGTACAACCATGGTCACTACCACTTCATCACCATCACATACCACCAATTTAGATGATGTTCTATGTTCATCCTTTGCTCAACAAACCACTCTACCTATTACTTATCAAGAAGACGTCTTGCAAATTGATGAAGATGCTATGGAAGAAATTGACATAAGATGGCAGTTGCCATGATCACTGCAAGGATCAAGAAGTTTATGAACAAGACAGGGAGAGGTATTGATTTCAAAGCTAAGCAGGGGATAGCATTTGATAAGTCTGAGATTGAATGCTTCAATTGTCAAAGGACTAGTCACTTTGCAAGGGAATGCAAGTTTGCAAAGTATCAGGCAAACAGAATTGAAAAACCCAAGGTTGAAAGAAAGGAGGTTCCTATTGCTGAGCCAAAGTCACAAGCTTTGGTGGCTCAAGAAAATCTATCAGAAGTTGACTGGAGTAATGAATTTGATGATGAACCAGTAACCTACTCTATGGTTGCATTGGAAGAGGTTGATTGGAGCACAACTTTTGATTAGGAACCAGGATATGCAACTTTGGAGTCAAGAGATGGTCTAGGAAGCTTTGATGGCTATTATGATGGCTACTTCACCAAGTTCATCCACTATCTCTGAGGTATGTTCCAAATGTAGTAACTCTTATCAAAAGATGCTTAAAGAATATGAAACTGAAAGTGATAACTATAGAAGGCCTAGGTCTGAGATAGCTGGTTACCAATTGACTTTAGAGTCAATGGAAGCCAAGATAATCACTCATGAGAATAATGAAGTAGCTTGGGCTGAAAAATATGAGCAACAATATTATCAATTAAAGTTAAGTGAGTGGAAGTTAGGATGTAAAGTTTCTGAACTAGAAAAGGTCACTAAAGAAAGAGATAAGTTGCTAGAAAAACTTGCTGTTTGGAAAGAATTAGGTCTGTCACATGTTAGTTTTGTTGAAAAATAAAGAACAACAAACACTAAAACTGGCCTAGGTTTTGATAATAGTTCAGAAGTAATCTCAACTAGGAACCTAGAATTAAGTCTTTCTCTAGAGACCTCAACTAGTGATGAAGAATTCATAAGCTTAGAGGAAAACACATCTAGTGATGAGGAATCACCTTGTTCAACACCTCCTGAATTTAAGAAAGACAAAGGATATAATAAAGTTCCTCCACCCACAGGCAGTTTTCAACCACCTAGGACAGATGTTTCTTGTTTTGGAGTTGACAATCTAGAATTCAGGAAAAAGCTTAAAGGTCAATCTAATTTAAGTTAATCTAGTCCTGAGTCCTTAAGAGAATCTGTTGAGACACCTAGGGATGATAATAAGGGCTCTGGGAGTGAAAAAGGTTTTTCAAAACAAGCAATAATTCCAAAAACTTTTCAAAGTACTGATGATCATTCAGCAGTACCTACAAGGAAATCTTTTCAAAATACTGCTTATTATAGAAAACCTTTTGGGAGTGGATTTGGGAATATAGGTCCAAAGTTATATTTTGTATGTTATAGTCCTCATTATTTGATCAAGGACTGTGATTATCATTCAGAATACTTAAGCAAATACCCAAAGACCACATCTACAAACCATAAGCACAAAGAGAGTAAACCAAAGGAGAATAAACCTGCTTGGAATTACTCAAATAGGGTTAACCATAGTAATTTTTCAAAAGATTATAGGTACCCTCATCATAAAAGACCATTCTCCAAACCCACAGTACCTTCAAGAAATACTTTTCAAAGTACTGGTCAAGCAGTACTTTCTCAAAGTACTATTAGGAATTCCCCCAATCAAGGTACTGCTAGCAAAAACTCTAGTGTAAGACCTAGGAGATTCAATTCTTACAAACCTAGAAGGCCTTACAACTCAAGAAAAGTAGCTAGAACAAAGAACCCAACACCAAAAGTTACAACTAAATGGGTTAAGAAAGAAAGTACTGCTGAGGGTGAAAAAGTACTTTCAGATAATAAGGGTGAAAAGGGGAGTGTTGACAATAATTCAACACAGGTTTTGGAATCAAAGACATTAATTCTTGATAGTGCTTTCAAAAACAGTGGTGATTACATACTCAAAGAATTTGAGTATGTTACTCCATAAGGGGAACACAAGTCAGTAATGGCTTGGGTTCCTAATAGAAACTAACCCTTTTCATTTTTATGCAGGGCAACCCAGAAGAGGAGCTTAAAGATCATCTTATTGTTGATAGTGGTTGCTCTGGAAGCATGACAGGAGAAAAGGAGCTCTTGTCAGATTTTAAAGCTTATTTTGGAGGAAGAGTTGCATTTGGGGATGATCCTAATGGAGGGAGAATCACTGGCAAAGGAACCATTAAGGCTGGATCAATTGATTTTGAGAATGTTAGATATGTGAAGGAGCTTAAATTCAACCTTTTGTCAGTTTCTCATATCTGTGACAAGAAATATCCTATGTTATTTCTTGACATAGAATGTCTTATTCTCTCCCCTGAGTTTAAATTAGAAGATGAAAACTTGGTGATGCTGAGAGCACCAAGAACCAATGATTTGTATAGCATAGACTTAAAGAATATCAATTCTATTGAAAGAGCAACATGTTTAATTGCAAGGGCAACAATGGAAGAAGCACATCAATGGTACAGAAGATTAGGGCATGTAAATTTCAAGAACATCAACAAGTTGGTCAAAGGAAATTTAGTTAGAGGTTTACCTTCCAAAACATTCAAGAATGATCACTCATGTCTGGCTTGCAAGAAGGGTAAACAACACAAGGCTTCATGTAAAAAGATTGAAGAAAGAACCATTAGAGAGCCCTTGGAATTGTTGCATATGGATCTGTTTGGACCTATTTCTGTTGTTAGTTTAAACAAGAAGAAGTACTGTTTGGTTATAACAGATGACTATAGCAGATTTAGCTGGGTCTTTTTCTTGGAATTTAAAGATGAAACTTTTGATGCTATTCATGATCTTATAATATCACTTGAAAATCAGTTAAGACTCAAGGTTAGATCCATTAGATGTGATAATGGGACTGAATTCAAGAATCAGCTAATGGATGAATTTTGTGCCAAGAAAGGAATTAAGAGAGAGTTTAGTATTGCCAGAACTCCTCAGCAGAATGGAGTTGCAGAAAGGAAGAATAGAACTTTGATAGAAGCAGCAAGGACAATGCTTGCAGATTCCCAATTACCTGTTCCATTTTGGGCTGAAGCTATAAGTGCTGCTTGTTATGTGTTGAATAGAGTATCAGTGACAAAACCTCAGATGAAGACACCTTATGAGTTACTCATGGGAAAGAAACCAAACATTAAGTTTATGAAACCTTTTGGATGTCCCCTGACTATTTTGAATACTGTTGATAATTTGGTCAAATTTGATGGTAAGTCAGAAGAAGGATACTTATTGGGTTATTGTACCAATAGCAAAGGATTCAGAGTGTACAACAGGGCTACCAAGAAGGTTCAAGAATGTCTTCATGTTGAATTTCTAGAAGATCAAGAAAATCAAAAAGGTAAAGGTCCTGATTGGATGTTTGATCTGGATTTAATGGCCTCATCCATGAATTATGTACCTGTTAGGGAAGAAAATCAAGTTGTTAACAATGAAGAAGAATCACAATGCATTGTTTATGGAGTCAATATAAGGACTGAAGATGATTCTGATGAAGCACCCAGTGATAAGAAGAAAAAGTACTTTTGAACCTCAAAGTACTGTTGAACCTCAAAGTATTGTTGATCCACAAAGTACTGTTCAACCAAAGACCACAGTATCTAATGAAGACCAAGCTATCCAAGATGAACTTAATAGGATGCTTCTTCAAGAAACTATTGCTAAGTCCTATGAAGATGATCAAAGGAGAGCTTATGAAGCAGAAAAGAAGAAGGCTAAAGGCACTGACAGTACTTTGCCTCAAAGTACTGCTGATCCATTTGAAAGTACTTCTAATGTCTTAGATACTTCAAATTGGATCAATACTGATGATTTAACTGATCCAACCATGCCTGCCTTAGAAGATACTGATGATGAATTGGAGAAAGAAGGCATTTTCTCAAATTCCAATGAAGACCTTGATTTCACAAATTTGGAAGATAATCTTGAAGTTTCACCAACTCTTACACTAAGAATTCATAAAGTTCATCCTGTCAGTAAAATTATTGGACCTTCTACTTCAGGAGTGCTCACAAGAACTAAATCTAAGAATCTTTCTCAACAACACACTTCGTTACTTAGCTTTATTTACAGGCAGAACAGGGTTAATCACAAGGATCAACAATTGTGCTTATTTGCTTGCTTTATGTCTCAAGAAGAACCTAAGACAGTAGCACAAGCATTAGCCAAGGAGAGTTGGGTTGAAGCTATGCAAGAAGAACTCTTACAATTTAAACCTCAAGAAGTATGAGTATTATGTGATTTACCTGATAGTAAAAGGCTAATTGGAACAAATGGGTCTTCAGAGTTAAAAGAGATGAAAGAGGGAATGTCATCAAGAATAAAGCAAGGTTAGTGGCTCAAGGTTATAGACAAGAAGAAGGAGTAGACTATGATGAAGTATTTGCTCCTGTGGCAAGGATTGAAGCCATAAGGCTGTTTTTGGCTTTTGCATCCTATATGGGCATTCCTGTACATCAGATGGATGTTAAAAGTGCTTTTCTATATGGCACTATCACAGAGGAAGTTTATGTTTAACAACCTCCTGGTTTTGAAGATCCTGCACATCTAAACAAAGTCTACAAGGTTATTAAGGCTCTGTATGGCCTTCATCAAGCCCCAAGAGCATGGTATGAAAGACTCTCCACTTTTCTATTGCAACATGGTTACAAGAGAGGTGCTATTGATAAGACCTTGTTTATCAAAAGAGATAAAAAGGATATCATGCTTGTCCAAGTGTATGTGGATGATATTATTTTTGGAGCTACAAAGTAGTCAATGGTGAAGGAATTTGAAGAACTTATGCAAAAAGAGTTTCAAATGAGTTCTATGGGTGAACTAACATTCTTTTTGAGGCTTCAAGTTCAACAATCAAGTAGTGGAATTTTCATAAGTCAAGATAAGTATGTTGCAGACATTCTTAAAAGATTCAACTTCACCACTGTCAAGCCAGCATCCACACTTGTTGATGCTAACAAACCTTTGGGAAAAGATGAAGATGGAGAAGATATTGATGTGAAACTCTACAGATCTATGATTGGATGTCTAATGTACTTAACTGCATCTAGACCTGATATAACTTTTGTTGTGTGTTTATGTGCAAGACATCAGGTCAAACCCAAGGTTTCCCATCTGAATGCTGTCAAGAGGATTTTTAGGTATCTTAGGCAACAACCTAAGCTAGGATTATGGTATCCTAGGGAGTCTTCTTTTCATCTACAAGCTTTTTCAGACAGTGATTATGCTGGTGATAACTATGACAGAAGATCAACAACTCGAGGATGCCAATATCTTGGAAGTAGATTAGTTTCATGGCAATGCAAAAAGCAAACAATTGCAGCAACATCTTCCACAGAAGCAGAATATGTGGTTGTTGTAAGTTGTTGTGCACAAGTACTTTGGTTGCAAAATCAGCTCTTGGACTATGGATTCAACTTTAAGAACACTCCTATCAACATTGATAATGAGAGTACAATCTGTATTGTGAAGAATCCTGCCTATCATTCCAAGACTAAGCATATTCAGATTAGGCATCACTTTATCAGAGATTGTTATGAGCACAGGCTCATAAATGTGGTTAAAGTTCACACAGATGATAATATAGCAGATTTACTCACAAAGGGCTTTGATGTTTCAAGATTTACCTTTTTAGTAGTGAGTATTGGAATGATAAATAATTAAGCTACTTTTGAGGGGAGGCATTAGTAGTTAGTCATTATTTGAGGGGAGGCTACATATATCATTCAACATAAAAGCAATTTTATTCATTATCATTCAAGTTGTTACATTCAACATTCAAGATACACAGACACATTCAAGCCACATAAACATCATCAAAACAAACTACACAAACCCTAACCAACCTACATCCTACACACCATACTCCATAGGCCTTTTTCCTTTTCCTTGATAGTTATGCTTTCCCTTCTGAGCAATCTTTCTCTTGTCATCAAAAGATGATTGATTTCTTGGGTAAGCCAGGCCAAGCACTTGCTTTAGAGGTCTCTCTAGTCTTGCAGGCTTCCTTTGAGCAGGCCACTTCATGTTCTTTAAGGCAGACTCAAGAGCTTGTGTCAAAGCTTGTGGCAATTCATGTAACACCCCCAATTTTAAAATATTTGCAGCGGAATAAAGATTGGGTGTTACTTCACAGCTCATAGTTTTTCAGTAGAAAATGATTTTCTAAAACATTTATCATTCGAAGTTTTGTAAATATCAGAGTTTTCAAAATGAGGTCCCAGTGGTTTTCAAAATTTGTTAAATAGGTTTTCAAATGATAGTAAAATTTTATAGCCTTTGTAAGAATTTCGTGCTCCTCCGTCCCATCCTTGCTCGTTATAGACCTGAGATAAACATGCTAAAAATCAACAAAAGTTGAGTGATATTCATAGGTTTAAGTTTAATAGTTGAATACAAGCTATAAGTGATAATTGCACCATCATACAATTATAAGTTAAAAATCAGTTGTTATTGCATTAAGCTCATGACACTAAGCCGATTAACAGATCTCATCACGAATGATGGATTATAGTAACAGGGGCCCTCGGGATAGGTCCTTGCCAGTAACCTATTAGATTTCAAATAAAGTGCGTTCGGTTGTTTTCTCAACGCCCAAACGGGGATTGTCAATCCCTAATAGATATATCCACAATTATTTACGTTCACCTCTCTGGGTGACTAAGGCTCATGATATGAGGGGCTTTTGGCAAAAAGGTACTTAAGCAATAACGAGATCAGGTAAAGCATACCAAGAAAATACTTGTGTTCAGTTTGTAAAAACTAGCATGTATCCCCCTCGCAGGGTTTATAAAACATTTAAATAAGTAAAGGCGAGACTATGAACTCACCTTAGTGGTTTAGTGAATAAAAATATCGATAGTCAGTTTGCAAAATGGGAACGGCTCCACACACGACCTAGATAAGGTATGGCAAGTTTTAGCGTTTGATAGTCTTAGTGTTTTAGTCGCGAGTAGTTTTTGAATACGTGATTGGTTAATTTGACGTTAGTAAAACTTTTAGTTTTATGGTATATTATTCGTTTAGTTTAGTTATATATATAAATGTAACGTAAGGTTTAATAGTAATAATAACGATAGTTTGAAATAAAACGTAACGTTTAATAATAATAGTAATAATAATAATAGTTTGAAAATAAATGTAACGTTTAATAATAATAATAATAGTAATAATAATAATAGTTTGAAAATAAACGTAACGTTTAATAATAATAATAGTAATAATAATAATAGTTTGAAAATAAACGTAACGTCGCTACGTGAAATTGTAATAATGGAAAGTAAAAATAAAAATATTAATTTTATATATATGGCCCTTGTATTTTCTAAAATTTACACTTTTTACCCTAACGGCGTTAGCGTTACGCCGTTAGTCCAAAATTAAATATATTTACATTTTACGTCCAAGACTTTATATTTCTTACGCTTTTCACCCTAAAGTTTATAAAAATCAGTTTTCACTCTTAAGTTTTCGAAATGACAGTTTTCACCATAACTTTGAAAAGTTGACACTTTTAACCCTATTTTCATAAAATTTGCAAATCTAGTCCAAAATTCACAATTTTCAAAACTTAATGTATTCATTTCTTAAATAGTTTCAAAACAGCTTATTGAGCTTATTCTAACAGCTTATTAGTTAGAAAAATTAATTTGATAGCTTATGGGCTTTTAACGAAAACTTAAGCCCGTTAGTGTTTTTAAATCCAATGGGCCTACGAGGGTTTTGGGCTTTGTTTTGGGCTAAGGTTAGGATTGTGAAAAAGTTGTTCAACAGCTTATAGCTTCAGCTTATTCACTCGGCTTATTTTGAAATGATTGGGCCTTAAGGCCCAATCGATACTAGTTAATTTCCAAAGTCTAACTCCTATGTCGATTTGGTTTTGGTTATTTACTAGGTTCAAACGTGATTTTTATTACAAAGTTTCTACACAAAAATGATTGTTTGTCATGAGGTCTTTTGGTTTGTGAAATAAAAAGGTATGCTCGTTAAGTAAATATTAAAGGTATACGTGCGTTTTGGGCGTAGCATGGGTCGAATTTTTTTATAAGAAAAGACTTAGAAATTTTTAAGGGTTTTTCATACTTATTGTGGTACGCTAGGAATGTACTCCAAATTGGTTCGTACGTAGCTTTTTAGTTTCAAAACTCTACATAGTTAATTTGTTAAGGTATGAAATATATAGACGAACGTAAAATATATATATGTTGTATATTTAGTTTTCGAATAAAGAGGTGCAATTGTGTGTGTCGCGTAAAAAAATAATGCAAATGAAAGTTTTATATAAATATTGAAAAGAGTTCGTTAGTAACTTACGACACCAAAATGGTGGGTAAAACAAGACGTAGAGTCGAGAAGTGAGTGAGATGAGTACGTAGTGTGTATGTGTGCTCGACCAAGGTTCACAAACAACAATTTGTTTCTCCTAAACCCACACGAATTCCCTGAATTCCTACTCAATGCTTTGACCCAATGCCTAACTTTACTAACTAGAAATATTTGGTGATTTTTGGTTTGCATGGAAGTAGAAAATGCAAGCATGCATGCATGTGATTTATATAAGGTTCCTAGGGTGTTCTAGTGTATAAGTTTTAAGGTGATGTGATGTTGGAGTGTGTACCAAAAGTCATGAGGAAATGTAGACGCAACATGTCCTTCTCTTTGTTTTCTAGCCATCGACATTCACCCAAAGCTCAAAAGGAAACGTGTGCATTAAAAGATTGAAATGAATTGGTACTTGTGATATGTATTTTAAAAGGTTGTAGTACTTGCCTAGTGAATATAATATGAGATTGAGTGAGTATGAATCAAGGAAGGTACATTTTGTTTTTAAAACATATGTCGACTACTCTTTTTATTTAGTAACCGATTTGTAATTTTGGCTTAGGACTGGAGATGATTAATCAAGGTAATATTTAGACATGAGATTGAGTTTAGAAATGGTTTTAGGACTTAATAGAAACAAACGGGGTTTAAAACGGTTTAGTTTTGGATTAGTTGAAATTATATGAAATCATTTTTTGACAAAACGTTTTGCCTAGTAAAAATGTTGTTAGACTCGACATGGGAAGCTAAAAATCGATACACTCAAAGTTGGCTAGGTGAGAAAAGAGAACGTGTAAAAATATGTATGAGTCGTGTGTAAGAATAGGGAGTACGAGACTCGTTTCTGGCTTGGTCTAGTCGATGGTTAAGAAAATAAAAATATGGTAAATGGGCTAAATTGGTTTTGGGTTGTGAATAGTAACAGGCCGAGAAACGTGTTGGGCTTAGGGTGAGATTTAGGGTCCGGTTAGGTGTATTTTAGGATTAGTAAAGTATTAATTGTGATTAGTGATAAGTTTAGAAATTAATTAGTGAAACGTTTACGTGAGTCCGAGAGTGAATAGTGTTTTGTGAATAGTGTTTCGTGAATAGTAAAACTTTTGAAAAACATCTCAATATCACTAACCGACTCCAAAAACGATGAATGGTGAAATGATGAATAGTGTTTGGTGAATAGTAACTGATGAATAGTAAATTTGAAAAATGTCACGAAAATGCAGGTTTGTAACGAATAAAAGAAATTTTTAATATTCTCGCGATTTTAGACTATAGTGGTAGATGTGTGAGCATCGTTCCAAGCAAACAGGGATCATGAATATCGTGGTGATTTTTAAGTAACATAGCATATTTGATAAAGATAAAATAAAAACCAAATTTGTTATTGGTAAAAACGTTATTAATTAATGAATGATATATTAGTCTTTGATTTACTTTTATTATTTATAGAGAAATTTACGGGAGTTTACAATTCACTAGAGAGAGATGGAGCAGGAGCAGGGATAGGCACCTTTTTATTTGGCTTAAGGTTGGTTGAGCTTGATGCACTAGGAGGAAAGTAACCACTCCATCCAGAATCAGAATCAGAGTAGTAGCTAATTTCTTAATCAAATGAGTCATCAGATGAGATGTATATTAATGGGAAGTGGCTCATGGTGATGCTAGGGTTTTTGTGATGAAAGTACCAAGTTTTGATGAAGATATGTGTTAATCCAAGTTATTTTTATAGGCAAGTAAATCTCATGGGTTATTTATGATGATCATTAACTTCTACTTGCTTTGGTAGCTTTGGGGAGTAAATATGGAACGTATTAATTATCTCGGGTTGACTTTCAGAATATATTTTGGTCAAACAGTCAACATTGTTAGATATTTTGGTGGAAAGTACTTTTGCCAAAGTACTGCTTCGTTAAAGGATGAAAGTATTGCTCCATGTTTCATGGAAAATACTGCTTGGTGTTTTATACAAAGTACTGACGTGTCAGAATACTGTTCCAACGGTCAGAAATCCGGGGGTAACAACTTTTCGAAAGATATGGGGAAGATAAATTCCAAAAATAATAGTAAAATTATTTATTAACCGTGATTTTTTTGTATATTATCCTTCTTTGAGCATATCTTTTTCATCATTACAAACCCTCATTCTTCTTTCAATAACTCTTACAATGGCAAACCGTCCCACCATTACCAAACACAGTATGATTGCTAACTTGGAGAAGACACAAAAGAATCTTGATTTTCATGGAATCATTGACTTTCTCACTGGCACATCCATTAACTATTCACTTTTAGTCAATCCATAAATCATTGGTCCTTGGATACAAGAATTTTGGGCTACGACTAGGTCTGACTTAGAGGACGGAGAAGATGTTATTCATGCCACAGTTGTAGGGAGGGCTATTTGTATTACTAAAGCAACAATCAGGGAGATCTTGTTGTTTGATGATGAAGAAGGTACTGTTTTGTTTGACAAGCAAGTTGTTTAGGATGCACTTAAGGAGATTGGCTATGAAGGTGCTTTAAACAAGCTTACTTTTCAAAAAGCACTGGTAAGTCCTCATTGGAAATATCTTATCCATGTTTTGCTTCATTGTTTAAGTCCCAAAAGTACTGCTTGGGATCAATTTGGACACATCATAGCATCTGCTCTAGTTGGTTTAGCTACCAATAAGCCATTTAATTTTTCTTATATGATTCTTGATGGGATGATCGCACGCATCAATGCTGGTTCACCATTTTTGATGTACCCTAGATTTGTTCAGCTTTTCTTAGCCAAACCATTTAAGGGTATACCAAAACCTCAGGATTATATACCTACTGTTGTGCTTCCACATAAGGTGTTTACTTTTATGTCTAACAAGAGTGTTAAGTTTTCTGGTCACAATACACCTTTGAATGCTTATATATTGGAAGTAGCACAAGCTGTTAGGGATGAAGCAGCTGAAGCTAGTGGTTCTGAACATTCTGAACAATTTGAACACTCTGAGCATTCTGCATCAGCACATACTCCAACACCATCTTTTGCCTCACCTTAGCCTGTTGATTAAAGTGAAAGAATTGCTTCAGTACCTGTTTCAAGGGAAAAGACTGTTTCCAAAGACAGTACTTCTCTACATACTATTTTACAGGATAGTGCTTCTCTACAAGGTACTACTTCAGAGCATGATGAGTCTCTATCACCAACTCCTAATGATTTTACTCCCACAGATGGGTTACAAACATCTGGAGGAGATGAAGGAGTTAAGGGAGTTAAAAGACAGCTGGATAATTATGAATTAACTAGGGAATATAGAAGGCTGAAGAAAGTGGTTCATGCTCAAGATGAACAAATCAAGCAGTTGAAAAGAAAGTTCAAGAGATTGAAAAAGTTTGTTTGGCCACTTGTTCAAAATTTCAGGCTTTATGTGAAGGAACAGAAGAAATCCAGAAAGCAGAAATCAAAGCTGCATAAGAAATCCAAGAAGGTTTCTAAATCTAAGAAGGGTCAGCAGAAGTCATCATCATTCAAATTAGGGAGGAATCAGAATGATAATCTGAATAAAGATGATGTTATGTTTCAACAATCAGAAGATGCTCATCTATGGCATTATCCAGAAGTACCTTTGCACTTTGAGCAAGAGAAACAGACTGATGAAGCTGAGAAAATTGTTGAAGAAGAGAACATTGCTGTTGAGCAAGATACTGGAGTTCAAGGTGACAACATTCAAAGTACTGATCCTCAAAGTACTGGTGTTCAAAGTACTGGTGTGCAAAGTACTTTGGATCAAGGCAATCAAGGTACTGTTGCAATGAATGTTGATGAAGCTGGACCTTCTATAGCTGGACCTTCTACAAGTACTTTTGATGAAGAAGCTGGTCCTTCTAATCCAATTCAGCAAGAAGAAATCAAGGCGCACACAACTAGTGATGATGAGACTATAGCTCAGATAATGCTTAATTTGGATAGACCAAGAGGTATAAGTATTTCTGAACCAGCACAACAAGTCTCAAAATCTTCTTCTGAATCTGAAGAATTAGATCCTAAAGACAAAGGAAAAGGGATCATGAAGGTAACCAAGAAGAAGAAGAAGAAGTTCACTCTTGCACAACTAAGAGAGTTTGAAATAGCTAAGAATGAAGAGATTGCTAGACAACAACAAGCTATTTATGATGCTGAATATTTAAGAGAGTCAAGAAAGCCAGTTGCTGAAACAAGAAAACCAATGACTAAAGCTCAAGAAAGAAATTGGATGATAAGCTTTTTGAAAGGAAGAGGATTTAAGAATCTACAAAGGCTAAGATATCTAGAAGTGAAAGAACTATGGGATAGTGTTCAAGAATATATTAAAAAGGAGCTGGATAATTTTGTGCCTATGGATTCTGATAAAGAGAAGAAGTTAGAAGATTTGATGAAAGAACAAGCTGAGATAAGAAAGTTAAAAAGAAATAGAGCTATTCAGGATGATCAGTTGTCAAAGAGGCTTAAAATGATCAGATACAATTGATGAACTGAAGAATTATTTCAGAGTTGTTGATTTTGAAAATTTTAAGAAAACAGAAGACTCTGGAAAGACTTCTAAGATTATCTCATTCTATGTGGTTGAATCAATTGAAGGAAATTATCTCATTTTTCACAGAGAGGATGAAAGCTTTACAGTATTCAATATGCTGTGGGATGTACTGCACATGATAGATAGAGAAGATCTATACAATTTGTATTTACAAGTGCAGACTTACTATGAGATATTGAGGCAACTGGAGTGGGATTAATCTTATTGGGAGATTTAATAACTATCTGGGAGACTGAAGAAACAAGTAGTGGTACTCTGTGGAATGATCAAGAAAATTGGGAGATAACAAGATGGAGATTCTTTGAGTTATCAGGGGTACACTCACTTGAGATGGAAGATGGTGCCATGGTCCATATGTTAGCAGAAAGAAGATATCCTCTGATAAGGGATCTTATGCTCAGGATGTTGGATCATAGAATGGAGGTTGAGAATGAAACTGAAGTAGCATTGATGGTGATAAAGCTATTTATAAGATGGACTACTTCAGATGATGATGATATTGCATAAGTACTGGTATGATCTTTATTATATAAATCATTTTGAATAAAAAGTACTTTTCTCAAAGTACTGCAAGACAAACAGTACTGCTTGCTGCACAAAACCAGTAAAAGCTTTTTAAAAATAAAATAATAGTTTTTGAAGCATAAGATGATATCAATAAAAGGATTTGAGAGCAATACATGGTGCTAGTACTTGTACTACACAACAAATGGTAATAAACTCACCATGTTTAACAGACAAGAAAGAGTTTGACTAATCATGAGGGTACGGCTCTGATGTGATAATCAAATCCGTTTTTAGTTGACAATTTACTAAAAATTGTATGGTGTTCAACTCACCATATTTGTAAAAGTGAAGAGTTGACTAGCCCACAAGAAAATGGCTTGTGGTAAAGGCTGTGGAAAATCTATTTTATGGTAATTAGTTCACCATGGTTGTAATCAAAGAACTAACTAGTCCAAAAGCAAACGGCTCTTGGTAAAGACTAATCAAATCCATTGATAACTGATGATTTGCTAAAAATCATATGGTTATCAATATACCATGGTTGTTCTAACCTAAACATTGGCTACTCCAGAGTTAATGGCTTTGGTAAAGAGACATCAAAATCTATTAAAATTCAATGATTCACCTCTCACAGAAGTTTACACATCTGGAAGTGATGAGAATAGTATGAAACTTTAAAGATTTGATGTACACTTTGTCAAAATACTGCTGAGTTGTTGTGAAGATATCATCTGAAGCTGATAAAGAGTACTTTGACTTAAAAGTCATTTAAGAGATAAAGATACAATTTTCCTTGAAGATAAAGATGTTGAAGATCAAAGATAACAAAGAACTTGAAATCAAGCAAGTAGAATTCAAGTTAGGGGAGGATTGTTGGGATATGAAGATCAAAGTACTTCTGGAAGATTAAAGTACTGCTATGTCAAACTACTGCTCAATAGTCAAAGTGCTGTTCAAGGTCAAAGTACTGCTCGTGATTGAAGATTATTCAAAGTACTTTTAAGAATAAGGACTAATATGCAATATTGTTTAAAGGATTGTTATGTAATATTATATGAATATTCTAGAATTAGTTAGGGATAGTTTACTTGTCGTTCAAGTAAATATTGTAAACCGACTTAAGGTTTTCCTTATGCTTATAAAAGGAGCCTTAGGATGGTATTAGACGTATGAGTTTTATGATATCTAGAATACAATATTAGATAAGTTAGGGATTGTTAGTGAATCTGTATAATTAAGCAGGTTCAAGTTTGGTTTAATATAAAGTTCTTCTTAAACTTTGTGTTAGTAGATGCCGCATACTTTACAAGGTTATATCATTGTTTCATTATTAATAGTGTTGAAATTATTCAATATTGTTAAAACCTTACAAGCTACAAAGTAGTTTGGTAAGAGTACATCGATCCAACACTCACTGAACCCATCACCTTCTTCTTGGCTTAGATGCCACTCACTAAGTTACTGTTCACTCAGTGACTTGTTCGTGTTACAAATATTAAACACTTAGGTTATTTTATGTTCAAATCCTAGTTAGAGGAAGTTTGGGAAATTCAGTGACCAAACATTTTGTCTTATTAAACTTTATATTTTCTGTTTCGTACTTTCAGGTTTATAGTCTTTTTATCCCAAATTGAACTAGTCACAAGTGTATATAACCTTTGCCTGTAAATAGACCGAGCTTTTGTGCATCATTTAGATAGGCTGTGTTCTTCTTGAAGCTTATAGAGGCTTGAGCTAGCCGACTTATAAAATAAGTCTCGTTTGTGACACATGCCATAAGCTTCTATAAGCCAAAGCCGGTATAAACGGGCTTATATAAGGCCTTATGGCTAGTTAACTTACTTAAATACCCTTAAAAATATAAGAATTATCATGTAAAACAAAATAGGGAAAATATTAGCTACATTACAAATGTAGGGCTACATTTCCTTTGAAAAAAGTTTTAATAATGTACAGTTCAGTCCATGCGGTATGTCCCTGACACACATTTTCCCCCTGTCCCCAGAAATGTAGCCAATTGGCTACATTGTAATGTAGCTATGTTTTCCCCAACAAAGGCTATGTTTGGCAAAACTAGCTGTAAGCTGTAAACTGTAAGCTGTAAGCTGCAAAGCTGTTAACATGAGCTACAAGCTGTATTTTTTTTTTTTTTTTTGAATAAAAGTGTTTGGTAAATTAGCTGTTAAATGTAATTATTAGCTGTTAACAGTAATTTATGTTTTAACAGCTCCAAAATATTTTAAAAGCTTCATGAATCAGCTTTTCATTTTGGAGCTACTTGTTTAAATTAAAAGCTTGAAGTTGATGTATACAAACGGAGCTACTTGTTCTGGAGGATATTATTTTTGTAACAAAAAGCTTACAACTTCAAAAAAGTTGCGTACCAAAATATTGTAAATACCCGCTTCTGTATATATATATGAATTTAATTTGATATAATTTTATGTGGTTTTACATTAATAAATCTCCAACTAATTCACCTAATAAGTAGTTTATAAAAATATAAGCATCAACTTATAAATAAGCCCCTACCCTACCTATACTCCATAGTCATTTTATTTCGTCATATTCCATTCACGCAATATTTAGGCATCCCCTTTGTGTGTTCCCGCCAAAACATTTGATAAAAGAAAGAAGTAGGGCGAAATCCGAAAAGAAAATTGAAGTATAATGAATAATAATAATTCAGACATTGCGGCAATGGAAGTTGATGAAGAAGAACATGATGATGACCCTTTCCTTCAATTTGTTGATTACGCGATATCCGTATTATGCCCCCCAATTGAAAATAACGATGATGAAGCAGAAGAAAATGATAGACCCGGTTGGAGCTGGGTCATGGGTCGGGTCATCAAGACTTGTAAAGCTTATTCTAGTGGAGTCACTCCTGCTATTCTACTCTCTGAGCTTTCTCAGGTTACTTATTTTTTGATTCTTAATATGAGTTCAGTTTTAATTGTATTAGAGAATATTTCAATTAATTGCTTCTTTGTCCGTCTCAAAATGATTGTCCAGTCGACAAAAACACGCCGGTTTGATAAAAGTGTTTGACTTAGGATTTCTTTGTGTTATATGATACTAGAAAGGTGCCCGCGCGATGCGGGGGCGGATTGTTGGGGTAAAGAGGAGGGAGGTGGGGTGGTGGAAAGTGGTTGTTGGGGTGGTTGTTGAGGTGGTTATAAATTGTTGGGGGTGATTGTTAGGGGTGGTTGTTTCCATAATTAGTAAGTAAAAGTCTGAATTTTTAAGCCTTTCTAATTATAGAATAGTCCCAAATACATTATATAGTAGTATAGATATAGATAGATACTGTTTTTGTTTGTCTAAAGAAACCAAAATGTAAGGGTGTGATTAGTTGTGGAAAAATTGCTTTTTTCAGGGGTGTTTGTTTAAGCTTATATGTGGCTTACGAGCTTATTTGTGTTTTGGCTTATATTTCATAAGCCTCAGTTCTCCGGATTATTTTGAAACGCGTGGGCTTATTTAAGTTTATTATAATATGATAAATTTATATAAGCTCAAAAGTCTTAAAATAAGCCGGATGGGGCTTATGAAATATAAGCCGAAATCAAATAAGCTCACAAGCCCACATATTAGCTTAAATTCATTTTTCAAGTAAAAGGAACGGGCTTTTTAGATGATACACTAACTTTTATAAAAGTGAAAAGTGTAAGGGATATGTTCAAAATTGCTACCGAAAAATGTGAAAAGGTGTTTTTAGTTAAAAATTTCAATTTTTTCGAGATTTTTATAAAGTTTTGTGACTAAACCACTTTTCTATTTCCCAGTTTTTTTTATGAAAACTTTTCTAGAAAACTGCCTCATTTTCACCAACTAAACGTGTCCAAATTTCCCAATGCAGGTATTGTAACAACCCATCCCCCATTGATATTAGAAGAGAAAAGTGAACCCTCTTGTAAGCTTGAACCTCTAGTCCATTGCTTTTGGCTTTAGGGGGTATTCACTATCCAAAAGGAACATACGTATACCTTTTGACAAAAAAAAAAAAAAAAAAAAAAAAAAAAAAAAAAAAAAACGAAGAAGAAGAAAAGGAACGCGTTATTGATTTTTGAGCAATAAAGGAGTGAACTTTGGATTTTTACAAACTGAAGTAATTGTTTAGTTTTGACATTAATTTTCTTTTTTTGCTATAAATTATGTGATGTTCTTAAGAGTGAGTTTTTTTTGGATATCTCACACCAACAAATTTGACATTTTATGTTACCTTTTGTCGGCAATTTACAAAAAACCTAAATTGCTATTCTGTAACATAGAGGGTGTTTGTCTGTGTTGTTAAAATGATAGGAATTTTAGTGTTTAGCTTGTGTCTCTGCATATTCGATAATTTCAGACTAAAAATTCTAGTTGCAGGCTTGCTGCAACAAAGAGTATGATAGGGAAACTGTTGTACTTTTATATTATTTGCTACTTTCTTTAGTTATCAGGATATGCCAATGAATTAAGATCACTGGAAGCGATAATTACAATTTTAAGCAGGAGATAACATTCACACATCCAAACACTCACATTTTAACAACTCGTCAGATGGGTCGAAAGTGGGAACTGTGAGCTCCTTATAAGTCCTAACATTGTGGGCTACTAATAATTTTAACCATGGTTTTAAGTTGACATATTTGGCGGTTATCAGGCTGGCTACTACTTAGGAGTTAGGACTATAGGATATTAAAATGGTGTTCAGACTTAACTATTTTGGGTATGGGTATATTTATTTTACTGGAAGCTTTAGAAATATTTCATATTGAAGACATTAGTCAAGAATTTTTTCATCATTTTTTTTTCTGTAGAAAATGATTTATTTATTTTTATTATATATTATATTTTTTTCACAAGGTCAAGGTTGAGTTTATCATTGGCTGGAAATAAGACAGAAGATTCTATTTTCTTCCTGTTTTCATCTCTTGGTTACTAATCTAAACTTGCTTCTTTAGGCATGGGCTGAGAATCAAAGAAGTGGGTCTTCCAAGAAGAAAAGGCCAGAATGTATTGATCAGCTGCTAAGGAAGCATAAGAGAGTGAAACTTCCCAACACAATTACGATTGATTCAATATATGAGAAGAATTTCTTGTCATTGACTAGTGTTCTTGAGGTTGTCATAGTTGATGCTTTTCTTCTTCCAGGTATGCTTACCGAAGACCTAAGGTTATTGTTTATTGGTGTGTCGTGGCTCAGCTGATACCTGTTAGGATTGATGTGCAAAGTTGTTTTTCTATATAGTACTCTACAAGGGAGAATCACATATCAGCAAACAATCTAGATTTGGGAAAATTTTTGGTTTGGCCACTCTATCATTGAATTAATTACTATTTTGTCATTCCACCTCTTGTTTTGATAATTTGTCGCATCCGGAGTTTCTTCATACAGAAAGGATAGTGAGTTGACAAGTTTTCTCGTATAAAGTAAATGGTGTTAACATGACCATTTTTGCATGTAAGTCTATATATTAACCAGAAAGTGATAACTTAGAAGAAGCGAGCCATACATTGTGTAGAGTGACTGCATAGATAATAGTAAATCTGTGATACATTGATGCATGGATATTCAGTTTTTTGCAATCGAAGTAATCATGGACAATTAAATAAATTTACTTCTTAGTTTGTGTCATCATATTTTTCTAATTATGTGTGTTTGTAGGTACCAATTTTTACATGCTTACCTTGGGAGATTTTTGGAGCTCCAATACCATTGATCTTTATCTTCATCGCAGGTAATAAAAATATAATAATATCACATGGCAATTTGCTTCATAGCATGTTTTTGTTGATTTAAATTACTCCCTTGGTTCCATGAGAGACATGACAATATCATTTGGTGACATCCAACGGAAATCTCAGCAGTTCAATCATTCATAAATTTCAAAGTTAAAGGTTGCAAGATGAGCGAGTTTGTAACAGCTCAAAACTAGTCATTTTTAAATACGGGCTGAACTCAGGCTGGGTTGACCGTTAACACTTTCTTGTCTTATTTTAAGACCATCACCAGTGTAAAGTTGGTGTTTTGATTTGAAAATGTTCCTCCTACCAATGCACAACATTTTATACTGAATCTGGTTAACACTATTCATCAAGTTTGAAAAGTTTCATCATAACCTTTTTGTTTAAGCTCTTTATATTTTATTCATTTCTGTTATAAACAAAATATTTTACTGCGTGGATGTATATTTATTGATGTAGAAGCAGTTGGTATTAACATTGCTGTATACAATGTAGTTGAACCAAATTTGGTTTAAGCCTATTCTTGGAATATGCTTTTCTGAAACCATTTGGTGGATACACCGGAGATGCCCTTACATTCTTATCTTAATGATTTAGGATGGTGTACGAATTAGAAAGACTTTTTGGGCGACTTTTAACCTGTTTGACGCTTTCCCCCTTTAGCTGAATCTTTTGACTTGACTCGTTGCCCTTTTAGGCTTGTAGCTAATTTTCTTTACCTGATCCTTTGACACGTTTGGTAAATAGCTATCCAAATCCATTATACTTGTATAAGAAGTAGGTTTGTTCTGGTACCTATGCTTTTGTGATTCTCTTACACTACTACTAGCTAATATTTAGTTGCATGCGAACAGGTTTTATGATTTGGCTGACCTTACAAATGGGATTCTGAGGAAAGGACGAGAGGCTTTTCTTACAGGATGTTATCTTCGAACCTCTGGTGGATCTGGTCGCCTACGACTTCTACCAACAGAATATCTACTGATAATACTTGATGAGGTAATGCTTGAGGTCCCATTTTTTTGAACATATAATATTCTGTGCTTTATGTGTCCCATTGTTGTGGGGCCATTCACTTGAGAGGTGTAATCTAAAGTAGTAAAAGATTTAATTTGCGCAAGCTATTGTAAGCATTTTGGCATTTTTATTTGATCTTATCTGGTGTGCAGAGAACTAAAAGAAATCTAGGTAACACAAAATTGACTCACAGTAAGCTATCATTATACATTTCGTGATTTCACAACTTTATGATGATCTCTTTTTATTTTTATGTCCATTAAATTATAGTTTCCTGAATGGTAGAAGTGTAGAAATCCTGGAAGGAAAAATGAACTCTGAAAAATATTTCAAAATTGGGTATAGCAGTTTTTGTTCACAAAGTGATGCTCATGAAGCTACCTTTGATCATATAGGTTTGGATGATTCAAACAATATATTTTACCCCTGTAATCTAACTCACTAAAGTTTTGCACAATAGTGTACCAAAAGGAAGGTTAGCGGGCCTAAATAATGCTTCTTTTGTCTCAGATGAATATGCAAGTGTAACTTGGATGCATATTTATAGGAAAGGTTTATGCATATATCCCTGATTGACACAAAATTGAAAAGCTATTGTAGACCACTATAAATCTCAGAACACTACTCAAATATATGTTGCAGGGAAAATTGGCAAATTTTTATTTCAGTAAATTTCTTTTTTGTCCCTGTTATGTACCAGTGTTGTGAATTGTACTTTGGGTCCTAATATGTAAACGCTGGCTCCAGTAACTAAAACCTTCTGAATTCGTCTGCTAAGTACCATCATGTGTACGACATGGGTGACAGGAATTTTTTATTTAATCAATCAAATCCTTCATCTTTTGACAATGGTGATTAACCACAGGATGAAGACGATGATGCAATGCTACTTGGAGCACAATTCTGTTCTGATTCCTTGTCTTCCATCTCTATCGATGCAGTCAACCAAGGAGTGTCGTATTCTTTATATGCCAGGTAACTTAAACCACGCCTTCCCTGACTAAATTGACCCACATAGACTTCTCTTTACAAGTTCCATTTGAAGAACATTTCCAGTTTAGTAAGTTGAAGACTAGAAATTATATGAACACCCTATTACCTCATACATAATTTCATGATCAAAGTCATGTCTTATCGTTAAGACTTGTGCAGGATTGAATCTATTGGATCGTTAGAAATTCAGGGGAAGTTCGGTAGCCTGCAGAGGAAACAAATTGATCTTGTAGACAATGATAATTTCAGGGTAAAATTTCTCCTGTGGGGTGATCAGGTCGTCCTTGCCAATCTTTTCAGGTAAAGGAACATCTTTGAGCCTTCTTATTTCCTCATACAACAAGTATCGTGTAAACAACTAAAATCCATTATATAGGTCTTCAGAAAGTCTTCAAATATTCATAAGGCACCATCATCTGGAAATTTACAAAAGAAAAGTCACACATGAATAAAATAATTTGATTGAATAAATTTTCCAAACCCTACCATGTGTCAATTTGTTGCAAAACTACCCGTCATTTTTCTTATTTTTGCAATTTGCAAAAAGATGAAAACAATACTATACTTTGTAAGAACGAGTAATTGTGAACAAAAAATGCAAAATATTATTGTGATTTTGCCTTCACACGTGAATAATATATCCAAAATTCATTCCCACAAGTTTTCTGCATTATTTTTCAAAATTAAGTCTAATTTACAGTGAAAAGCCAGGTATGATAGTTGTGCAGTCAATCAATATCAAACAAAAAATTTGCCTGCAAGAGTGGATGATACGATAAGAATAAACAAATTTGAGTGGTTGAATGTGAACCAAAAGAATTTCGAAGAAAAATAATCCAAATTAGTCAAAACTTATTTAGTATGAACAATTACATATATTCTGATATAAAAGTAAAACAAAAAACGTGTCTGTTATACTCAGTCATGCTATTTCTTGCAGTGTAGGAAGTTGGCTAGCCCTGGATCGACCATATATTTCAAGTTCTGTTGACAGTACTCTGAATTCATCTGAAGAGATATGTCTTGAATACGGGAGTGTCACTCAGCTTTATATGGTGCCTTTTGTTCGACATGAGGAACAGGTACAGAATCTTAGTTTTCCACAATAGCACAAATATTTAAATGTAATCTCATTAATACTAAGCTCAACAGGTACCTGTAGCATCAACTCAAAATCATTATCAAGGGTCAAAACTGTTGAGTGCAGTTGACCCAAGTCAAGGACCTAAAGTTTCTCAAGTGACATTGCCATGTGATTCACGGGGTGCCATTGACTTTAGTAACTACCCATTTAGAGTAAGTTTGATGCTATACATTTTTAGTATGTAATCAGTTGTATATCTCATCACAGTATGTAAAAAGGCAGTACTATCACATTATCTGTATATTGGGAAATTACATCAAAGAGCAATGTGTTTTCACTTCATTTCTTATTTATCAACCGGACAATAAAAATTCGTTACTGATAGTTTAAAACCATCCAGCTTTTTATAAAACTGATTATTTTCCAAACTTTTGACTGGGAAAGTTGTAGATTACTGGTGTTGGTTATTGCAAAAGTCTGGAAGTTGGATGCTTTCTTTCAACAGTTTTGAAATTCGGATGGGTTTAGTAACGGTTCATTTAAGTATCTTAACTAAATCAGGAATGAAGTGACTGCGGTTGCTAATATTTGCAACTTGCCCGCTATAATTGCTAACAGGAAATTGGTATTGTTAAGTTCTAGAATACTAGAACTGTAATGATTTGGTATCATTGTGATATTGATTTACTTGTCTTTCTAACTTTTACAGCTGTTTGTGGCTGATCTTCGAGACAAGATGACTTGCATAAGCATCTACGGTGTCGTTACAGATATTAAGAAAATTAATAATCAAGAATCCACCTTTTCATTGAGGATTGAAGATATGACCGGTGGTATTTGGGCCAAGTTACATTTTTCCAAATCGTGGTATATTTACTTAATGGTTTTAGTTTTTTATGTCACTAAAACTACAATGAACCGTTAGTCTAAGAAAACATATTTGCTTGATGCCTTATTTCAGGTCGTTGGGGAAGATAAGCATTGGTCACACAATATACATTGCTGGGTTGACATGCTCTATGGCAAAACACAAGAGGTGAGGACTTACATAAAGCCATAATGATTACTAAATTATTCATAAACATCTTAAAAGTAAAACCAAGAACTGATGATGTCTATGCGAAATCTGAGCCTCTTTTTGTTTATCAAAAAGCTGTAATACATGTTTTTAGCACAATGTGATCTTACTCCACATTTTCAACACCCTTAGATCTCCATACCAAGTATTTCTTCATTTTTTGTGTACTCATCTCACTTTATAATGGAAAAATTGACATTTTCGTATATACTTGATTCTTCCTTTAATGAGTGTAGACTTAATATCGACTATACAAGTGCAATTACCTACATCACTTATCTTTTGCCTGGAAAATGAAAATAATGATTAGAAGACAAGGTATAGGGCCCAAAATAAACAACTTATATTGTATAGTAGCCTTAACTAATCTGACTCAGTATTGTTTGGATCTGTAAGATCATAAGTGCATTCATCCTTTTGGAATCAGGAGTAAATTCTATATTTATATCCCTTTACATCAGTGGAAACTAAAAGATATGTAATGCATTGGAAATCAGCATTGAAGTTTCATGGCGTGAAAAGGAACGCGGATCTTTCTTTGTTAACCTGAGCTGCTTACCCTCTTTGCTAAATTCTTCATGCCTTCACAAGTCATCTACCCTTTCAGATCTATCGGAAAAATGCAGCAACACACATGTACATTCTCTTTCATCTTGCTTGTTATTATATCTTCTATAGTTTTTGTCTTAAATCCATGTCTATGATCTCATGAATTATAAAGAATTGTCTCTGTCAATAGAAATATTCGACTTATAAGTCATGATTGTTTAGAATTGAGGAATGTGAGCTAATATCTTTTTTATTTGTTATAAAGTGGTCCATAATGACCCAAATCAATATCCTAAATACATTGTCATGGCGAGAGTAAATATACTATTATAATGTTCCTAGAGATAAACATTTGGTATTGATATAGAAAACCAGAACTGGAAATTGCTACAATATTGATAGGGATGGAGGACATAAAGAAATTATTCTATATGTGTTCCTGGAACATGCTAGGTTTAAAATCAATACGTCAAAGGGGTGTTTAGATTTGCGATTTAAAACTCATTGTTTGATCACTTTAGAGTTTAGATGTGTGTTAAACAAGTATACTTCTTATTTATATTGCAATTTACGACTTTCGGATAATCTGTCTCATGTCAGCTGCATCAAAATTTACAAGGGAATACTAATTACTTATTTACGACCCTTTTAAACCTTATTCAAAAGATTTTTCTTACATCTTTCACAAAGTTTCTAACTTTTCTTCCCAAAAACACTCGTCACTTTAGGTAATTTCATTCATTAATTTCTTAAAGATCCAGCATTTCACAGATTACTCGGGTGTTTCTAGCAGCCGAAGCACATGCATATACTATTCTTTTACAAAAGACTTTTAATATCAGTCACTTTCAAAACGCCCATCCAACCATCCTTGAAATGTATCTCCTGATAGCACGTGTGGTTGTGGTTCATTTTCAGAAGTTTATGTTACCATCCTCCCCCCTAATCTAATTGTTGTGTAGCTCAATAATTTGAACTTTCTTTTATGTAAACATGGCTAGGTCTCAGAAAGACGGCGGTATTGGAACTTGGAGAGTCAATTGAGTCTTTTAACTGCTTAAAATTTTTCTTTATAAAACCATTAGTGTCAAAGCACCAGGAGATAATAGTCTGGAAACAATCTTTGGAATTTAGTGAATAACGTGTGCTTGCACTTTCCAGGTGTGTCGAATTTGGCTAGACCAGATTGAACATTGTCACGTAAATTTGAGATATTGTCACGCATCGTGTGGGCATATTGCTACAAAGAATGTTGGGTTTTCATGCAACTTCTGTGCTTGTCGATGTGACGATGACATTGTTCGTAGTTTCTATATAAAAGTCACGATTGCAGACCAAACTGGAAAAGTTGTAGCATGGTGCACAGGTCATATGGCTACCGAGCTGCTGCAAATATCTCCTGATGAATTCTATGACTTGCCTGAGGTATCCTCTTAATAAATTTTGTTTACAATTCATAACCATTGCGAACTTCTGAAAACAGAGCACTGTAGTTGTCTGATGTCATCCTTTTTACATTACCCAACAAACCAGTTAGTTTCTGCAAATGACATATGAGTCCCTGCAGTTTGAATATGTATAAGCTGTGTTGGTGCTCGAGCTTCTACAAGCTCCTGCAAATTTTGCATAATATATTTGGTACTGTCATCAAGCTGAGGTGATTGATGGATGTATCAAATTTCAGTTAAATGAGAATATGACATTTTACCACAGAAAAGTATAAAACGCATACATTCAACATGTGAGAGAGTTGTACTACGTGATGGATGATTATTAGAGGTCGGGTAACAGGTCAAACTGGCTTCGGGCTGAAATGAGAAATTTATTTGGCACACTTTTTTTTGGGTAACCATTATTTCCGACCTTTTGGCCGACTAATCCACATGGTAGTTCAGGTTTGTTTAAGTTGCAAGTTGCAAGTTGCAACCATTTTTTTGCCCATTTAAAAAACTTCATATTAATAGTTAAGGCTTTGATTTTGATGTAATAGTTAAGGCTCTATATATGATTACAAAACAATATTATTGCAATACGAACTTGATATTGAAGGTTAGTAAATATAAACTAGACATTGGGTGACTTTCAGCTCATTTGACCCGTTCTCCTTTTGGATAACTTTTTCTATGACAGTTCGAGATAAAACCCAACCCAGTTGACCTATATAGTAGTAGATGAGTGGAAATGTGTTTCTTCTAATTGCCATTGTTTTTTAACTACAGGAAGAACAAATAATGTATCCGTCATCTCTTGAGCATGAGAAGTTCATCGTTGCACTGGTTAATAGCAAACGTGATGGTTTTGGAACTACAGAAGGACTATCACTGGAGGATGATATATCAAACTGGGAAATTACTCAGGCATTGAAGTCTGACTAAAATATGAATTATTTTTTGGTTAACCCATTTCTGTAACTTGTATCTTTTTCATCATGTAACAACCACATGATTAAATGAAAAATGAACTCAGAATTGTAGAATTTTTCTTTGTATCTTATATTTCTATAGAACACAAGAAAGCAAGAGTCATGCAAAATATGTATATACACACAAACTATGAGGTTCCTGTGTTGTTAGCCTCCAAGACTTTAATTATCATCTTGTAGCTAATTATGTCTACTCTTGCAATCATTGTACATATGACAATGATAACCTCCTACAATTATTGGCGTGATCTATCTTCAGAACTAATGAATTATGCGAAACTGCTACCTGGAGAAAGGAATAGCTGCTTACGAATGCCAAGAATGTGTATTCTTTGTATGAAAACCCAATGGGAATATTAAATTCAAATATATAATACATCCTCACCTTAATCGCTGCTTTATTTTTTATTAATCAATACTTACAGGTGTAGCCGCCCTTGCGTCTCCATTGTGCCGCATTCCCAATTTCTGTAAGTTTTGGAATTTAAGAATGCGTCTACATGAGCAACATGAGTAACTAAGCTTAAGTTATAACTTTTTCTGTAGCACCTGAATAATCATTGTTCTTGGTTTTGCAAAGGATTTTCCAGTAAGTGACACTGTCAGTGCTTGGTAACAAATCACTTGATTCTTGGAAGAGTTTTTATTCAAGCCTATACAACAAAATAGACATTTGCAACACTTCAAGACAAGCAATCAAGTTTGTTTAAAGCACACTAAACATATATACATTGATAAATCAAACCTTTATATTATACATGAATTGGCCAACATATATAGCAAACTTTTTTACTATTATGAACACAAACTTTTGAGTTAATTCTTGAAGGTGATATGCTCTTTTCTCAGCATCTTCAAACTTTTTCATTAACTCGGCATCCCTGTCATCTCTTAGACCTTTGGTAACTTTTTTTTGCTCTTTTTGCTCCATGTTTTGGCCAATTACAAACCTGCAGCCACCATTAACAAACTAAAAACAATGAAAAAATTCAGATAACATCCTTAATCAGAACACATTTCTATTGGATCAAAATAAGATCACTTACCTGATTGAATTAGGGTGGTGGATTAGAAAAGGGCGTTCATAAAATCTGTAGTCATTGCAGTATCCCACAAAAGAAAAAAAGTAAGAATTCAATTATGTTACATTTTATGCTCACATAGAAATACGTTTATTTAAATCATGTGAGAATAAGTAGCTACTACCAGTTTCTCGTACCCGTACCCCTTTTGACCCGTTAACCATAATCTAAATGCATATCCTTTTACAAAGTCATTTGAAATGGTGAAAGCCCATTGACTCGTAACGATAACCAGAATGTTTAATTCATTGACGTAAATGAAAACTCTTTCCCAGCCACAGTGGACCTGTATTTGATAGTTACCCGTTCCAGACTTTCAAATGCGTCAAATATCTTTCAAAAAGCTCATAAACATACAAAATAGAGGACCTATGGATCAAACATCCCTAAAGTCTCGTTAGATTAAATGGGAATATTCCTTCAGTAAAATAGTATGCATATTTGACAGTATTAATTATTAGGATCCCATAACTTTCTATCTCAATAATTCTTCTGTCACAACTCACCATTTCAGGTCATTTCCTGAACTTTGGAAAAACACTATTCATCAAAACACTATTTATCAGTTTACTATTCATCATTTTTGGTGTCAGTTTGACATTCCGAGAAGCATTCAGGAATTTTACTATTCACTAAACACTATTCATTGCCGGAAAAGTTTTCACTATTCACTTGCATTACACATTTCATCGTAAATTTAGTTTACGGGTATTCAAATTCGTGTAACCGGATTGGTTTAGATGCGAATTCATTTCATTAGTGTTAAGGACACTGCATACGGACTAGAGACAGTCTGCATATCATCATAACAACATTTCCATGTTATACCACTCTTAGAATTTTCAAATTTATATATTTGATACATTTAACGTTTTTACGTATAAGTATTTATAGTAAACGTTAACACCCGGTTTATACACGACGAATATATCTAAATATTCCCAAAATGGTCCCGACATATTTTTATATCCATTATATCATCATAAAAGTTATTACATTCATTTACCCAGTATTTTGGAATTTTACGTTTTCCAGTTCAGCGTTTTACGCGAATTACGCGTTTTTAACCCGCGTTTCCAGTTTTAACAACGTTCAAGCAACCCGATGGAACTTACCATTCATTTTTATTTTATTATGGAGTATTTTCACAAGTTTAGTCATTCTTTCAAGTTTCATATTTTTACGATGCCCGAATTTACGTTTCGCGGTTTAAAACTTTACGTTTTGCGATTAACGGAACCAAAACCGACTCCGTGAACTAGATTACCAAGCTTCCCACACACATTTAACTAACATGTGCAGCCCCCCTCATTAGTCTTCACATTGACCATATAATTACAAGTATACCATTGAAATTATACAAATATCTTCCAAAAACCTTGAAAACATAACATGTATAATTTTTAGAATCATAAGCTCTCATCTTCATCTTTTTCTCATCAAAACCCACGACCAAACCATGAAACCATGATCAATCCATTATTTTTCAAAGTATAAAGCATCAAAGTTGTTCATTTCATCATCCTAATCAAGAATCATAACACAAAAACACAAGTAATCCAAGGTTTCTAATCATCTCACCACCTATTATTTCAAAGTGAGTATTCAAATTTATTTTCATGTTTTCATCTAATTAACATATGTATCTTATAGTATTCATGCTTAATTTCATGCACAAACTAGTTATACCACTTTATTTTTGTATACTTTTTGAACATACAAACCCTAGATTGTGATTTAGGTGTTTCCGTGTTAAATTAACTTGATTACTAGTCATTAGGAACCCATGGCACCCTAAGAAGGTGTATGGTAGGATTAGTATAGCTTTGTGGTGTTTGCAAGAGATTTGGTTGATGTAGAAACTAATTTTGAGCAAGAAAAATGGGTTTGTAACAAGTAAATATACCTACTGTCCCATTTTGTTAAATTTTGGAAAATCAGTACATACAAAGGAAACTTTGGAAAAATTTTTAGAAAATACTTTCAAAAACGAATCCGTAGGCGAAAGAACGGATTAAAAAGAGTTTATAACGAAGAAGTTATGATTTTTGCAAGTTTATTGACGAAAACTATTTTCCGGAAAAATACATGCTGTTGGACGTTTTTCGTCGGACAAAAAGAGGCTTTAGACGTAACCCGGAGGAGCCGAGCTTTCCAAAATATATTACTACATACTAAGACGTAACCGTGGATATAAAGAACAAGTAAAACGGACTTATAACGACAAAGATATTCACGTTTCAATATCGGCAAAAATCCTCTATAATTGGCAGCTTTTAGAAATAATAATATTAACACTACGTAGTACTAAACTCTAGATTTCTAGAAATAATACCAAGTACCCAATTTTATAACTAATGAAGTATTAGTTATTACAAGTATATTTTTATCACTACAAGGCGTTATTTCGAGGATTTCAACCCGAGGATTTCAACACTAACATGGAAACATACGATATATATATAAGTATATATATTGCAACTAGCTTTATTTTTCTAATAGCCATATTTTTCCTAAGTCTTGGAAAATGTATATTTTTGATAACAACAAGTATTTTTCAAAGAGTAGAGTGGTATAGGAAACATGTGCATGGACATTCATAACATCATTCCATGATCTAAATTAGATCGTTCATATCATTCATATTAGGTTGCGGCAGCTTACCGTTCATTGTTGTTCATTTCACTTCATCACAGTAACATCAGCTTCAGGTGAGTCATAGCCCCTACTCTTTTAATTGTTTTGTAAACTCTTTGGGGGAGAATACATGCTCGTTTTACTTAAACGCATTACTTGCTTTACATGGTTGATTACTCAAACATTTTCAGCTTTACCTATACATATGTTTGATTACCTGCATTTCATTGGTATGTTGATTACTGCATTTCATGGGATTTGTCATCCTTGTTTACATGACTTCATGGTCACAAATTGTTCCCATATGTTCATTGTAATATTGTGGTATTCCCCACTTGGCTGTGATGTCAAACGTAATATTGTGGTATTCCCCACTTGGCTGTGATGTCAAACGTATTGTGGTATTCCCCACTTGGCTGTGATGTCAAACGTAATATTGTGGTACTCCCCACTTGGCTGTGATGTCAAACGTAATATTGCTGTTTCTCTACTTGACTGAATTACGATGCCTTTGCATCAACCTTATTACAGATTTTCCCACTTGACTGATTTATCATATGGCCTCATGGACTGAATTATTTATATAGCCGTTTGCTATATTTATCATGGAATTTGGATACAAGTATTACATTTGTTCACGTATACTTATTACATTTGGCAGTGGGTTGTAAACACACAGGTTACAAGTCTCTTATGGCGGGACTTGGAACTGAGTGGATTTACGATGCCTTTGCTGGGAGATCTTCATTCATATGCATAACATTCTTTTTCACAAGACTCTATGAACTCACCAACCTTGTGTTGACACTTTAGCATGTATTTTCAGGTATTTAGCAATGGCACACTACAGGAGGTTTTGGCAGGGCATGGCATGGTCATAGAAGACTCTGATTATTCATTTGGGGACCGTTTTAAATTATTTTAAGGGCCTACTTCTGCATTATTTTTAACAATGTAGATTCAACATTTTGGTTAAATAATTTTATTCTAAATGATTGAAGTGAAAACCTTTTTGAACTAGTGTTGTAATACCAATTGAGTTACACCCCAGCTACATGTATGCTTCCGCTGGACCTGATTCTGGGGGTGTGACATCTTCCCACACTATGATGGGTTTCACCATCCTAAGCGTACCTCGGCTCTGCAACATTTGGTTGTCGAACGGGTAAGATTGACCATGAGTTACAAAAACACATTTTTGTCAATTTTTAATGATTTTTTAAGTTGCTGATTTTTTAACCATGATTACAAAAACTGAAAAAACAACATGGTCAAAGTGAGATCATAATCTTTAAATGAATGATTTAAGAGGTTGCATACATCAAAGGTAAATGGGCCAAAACTGCCACCAAGTAAAATACCCGTTTGTGACTTTTAAGAGAAAATACAACTCAATGGAACCTCCTAAATAAAAGTTATAAGGCTATATCATAATGTAGCAGTAAGATTGTGTTCAAACCTTGAAATTAGCTCGCCAGCTATCTCATTTACTTGAAATTAGCTCACCATTTATCTCCTTTACTTGAAATTAGCTCACCACCAATCGGGTCAACGTCATGTGCAAGATGACAACTAATTGAATAGTCCAAATGAAAGCTACTAGTACTTAATTTGCATCATACCCACCTTGCAGATTTGTTATGATATGTGGTTATGGTACTTAAGCTTTAATTTATGCTTGTTCATGAAAGTTTGTTTCTTTTTTATTAAAAAAAACCTAAATAAAATCTATGAACAAATTTATACGAACATAAAGTTCTTATACAGTTAAAAAAAATAGGTGAAAACACAAAAAGGTTTGTGGCTCGGCTCGACCTTACCATGACCAAACCTGTATTTACGTGTACAAAAAAGTTCACGTACTATGTATTATTTACCCTATCAGCGCCGCTTTACTAATACATCTTAAGAGTCAGTTATTTTTTCTTTTTTCATCATTCTGGTTTGTAATTTGTACAGTAATAGTTTGTGTTGATTAATCTCTGACAGAATTCGATGAAGAAATTTCCAATTCAACCTCCCATTACACGGGAAGAAATTCTTTCGCTAAAAAATGGATCAATGACTTTTGAGCAAGCCCGAGCTTTGTTGGATGGTAATTAGTGATTGATTCTGAATCTATCTCAAACTCTTCGATGAATTTTACAAACATAGATTTGTACTAAATAGAGTTCGGCGTATTTGGTATCACTCCCATCCCATGCATTTACGGTGTATTTGGTATCACTCCCATGCATAAATATTTGGTTGTGTTTTTCTTTTTAAGATGTGGAAATGAAACCCAAGACAATATGTTTAGAGATTTGATTCATGTTGCTCATCTCTAATTTCCATTTTTTCTTTTAGTTCTTCTCTACATGTCATCCTGGTTTTTATTTAGTATAACATGAACTAATTTGCGTGGCTTTTTTAGCGTTTGGTTTCTTTTATTCATATTACATTTGACCAACACAACAGTTAAACGTATACCTATATGAAAATGGGTTTTGATAATTATACCCGAGCCCATGTCGACTACAAAATGCTTGTTTTCATGCTACCATACCCTTTCAGATTCCACAAATCTATTGAATTTGTACATATGAGTAAATATTAACTTTGTTCAGTTTTGAATTTATGTTATATGTTATACATCAGTGTTATTTACATAGCCCTATAGTGTAAAACTGGTATCTTTTATTATCAGCACCACAAATCTTTTTATTTGCATTGTTTTCTTATTGATATTATACTATCTTGTGCAAATTTTATCAAGTTTTGATATGTTTAGCTTGTCGGCTTTAAAAGCAAAGCTGGTTACATTTAACATCTTTGTGTGGAATGAGGTTAACGGACCAGTAAGGGTTCATGGGGGTGATTTTTCAATAACTATTGATATCAAGGAAATGCCCAAGTGTTATGTTGTGCATGGTACTGCTCTGTTTAAAGATGTTATCAGTATGATTGAGGGGGATCTTAGGCTGTCTCCTGGATGTTACAAACTAACCTACCACCATGAGCGTCCAACATTTGGGGATGTTCATGTAAACCAGATAATGTCTTGTAATGTTATTAGAAACGATTTACTGTTTGTTTATGTTATTTAGTATTGGGTCGAATGGGTCAGAAAAGGCATCTGTATGTTTGGGCCGAACTAAACTGCCTTTTAGATAAGTTAGTTATTAGTTTGACAGTTATTGACAATTATCTTTGAAGCGACACAATGTTTGGCCTCATAAGTCATGTCGTTTCAATAAGTATAAACAGGGTTAGGATTCATTTGTAATAGTTAATCTTTTCAGTTAATAAAAACATCGTTTATAAAGGTTCATAACAGAATTCAATATATACAAAAGTGTGAGTTTGTGTGTCGTGTGTTTTGTTCATAGACATGTTTGATTCGATACAAATATGATCCGGATGGGACCAACAGCGGTATCAAGAGCATCAGAAGTTCGAATCAAACCCCGTGTTCAGTTTGTGTTTCACCAAGGCGATCAAAGGAGTGCAACGATTCAAGAGGAGTACGTTTTACAGATTGCAAGAAACAAAATAGGAAACACCAGAGAGAAGAGAAGAATAATTTGATTCAGGGAATCGTTTCAGAGAAGAGAAAGAAGTGGTTGATAGTACTAATGTAAAAGATCCAAAGAAAGTGGTTGATAGTGCTGTTGTAAAAGATCCAAAGAGACAGATTGATTCAGGGAATCAATCAAGAAGAGAAGAGAAGAAACCGTGCGCATACCGGTTAATCAAGAAAAGAGAAAGACAGTGAAGAGATTGATTCAGGGAATCAATCAAGAGAAAACCGATCAGAGAAGATCAAAAGAGACAAATTCGACTCAGAAAAGTAGAATAGAGAAGAGAATAGAGAAGAGAAGAGAACATAGAAGAGATAGAAAGTGATCAGAGGATCGATGATTCAGAGAAAGAGAAGTAGCCTTTGAGAAACAAATGCAGAGAAAGTTAAATTGATGTCAGAATTGAAGAAAGACAGATTAGACAAAGAGAAGATGTCAAAGAAAAAGGGCAACAAGAAAGCAACAAATAAAGGAGAAGAAGCAAGCACATCGAGCAGTGATGATTTCATCATCATCACTTGAAGAAGGAACCTAGAAGCATTGGAAGAATAACATTAAAGCATTAGGAGGGAGATGTAAACCAGATAATGTCTTGTAATGTTATTAGAAACGATTTACTGTTTGTTTATGTTATTTAGTATTGGGTCGAATGGGTCAGAAAAGGCATCTGTATGTTTGGGCCGAACTAAACAGCCTTTTAGATAAGTTAGTTATTAGTTTGACAGTTATTGACAGTTATCTTTGAAGCGACACAATGTTTGGCTTCATAAGTCATGTCATTTCAATAAGTATAAATAGGGTTAGGATTCATTTGTAATAGTTAACCTTTTCAGTTAATAAAAACATCGTTTATAAAGGTTCATAACAGAATTCAATATATACAAAAGTGTGAGTTTGTGTGTCGTGTGTTTTGTTCATAGACATGTTTGATTCGATACAAATATGATCCGGATGGGACCAACAGTTCAGGTCCAGACAGATCGTGATTGGCACTTTTGCATTGAGAATTTCAAGGACGGGGGTTATTTTGTGCATTTGGAATTAGAGATCTTTCCATCTGGCAAGACTGCTGATAAGGATGCTTTGATGAGGAAATGATGCTGATGCAAGATTGAATATGTCGTTTTTAACACTTGGATTTTAAGCATGGTTGTTGGCTGTGAATGCTTTCTTAATTTGCATGTTCGTTATTTTTGGTTATGAACTTTGTTAGTAGGACAAAGGCACTATTTGTTTATGTTCGCGGTATTGGATGTGGTTCCTTTTATGCATGGTTCCTGTTTATTAACCTTTTTAGTTTCCATGTTCCTTATTTTTGGCTAGTGTGCTTGGTGTCCTTATGTTATAACTGTGTCATGGACCTATGACGGTTTCCATAGAGCCACTATAGCACCATGTTTGCTGCGCCATAGTCGTATTTTTGCCATTTTTCATTACTATGTGTTCAGTCTTTAGAGATATTCTTTTTTGGAATATTTCATGAATTACATATACATTTCCCACATGAAATGTCGTAAGTGTATATTTGTTCGTGGTTGTCGTTTGAAGCCTATACAAGTGTTCTCAAATGAATTAAACACCGGGTATCAAAATCACCAAACCAAAAAGAGATCAGGTCGTCTTCATCATTATCAATATAGATCAGCAGATTTAAATCTCTGTTTGTATTCCGTAGATCAAACAGCAACAGTGTCAGTTTCACTCACCGAAGATTAGAAATTAAAGGTATACTATGTTAATTTGTTTCAAAGTGTATGAAATTTTCAAAAATTTTTGGGTTTTGCTGATATTTATTTTGTGCTTACTTACGTGTGTTTCTTTGTTAATTAGGTTGCTGTATGTATGACATGGCTGCTTACCGCCAGCGTTTAAAGCTTTTGTAAGTCCTTCTCTTGAAGGAAATGTAGTCTGTACATTAAAGCTTTAAGCATTCATGAGGCCTCTTATCATTGTGGTTTATGATATTCTACACTGGAATATCATCAAAGTGACAATGGTGCTAGAGAAAATGTAGTGTTTGCTGTATTGGAAATCTGATATAGAGGGATGAATGTTGTTTTGTAGTATGTGAGCTGTGACATTGTATTTTTGCTAAAAGGATCTTAAGCATGTTTTTGATCCTTGTGTCCCTTGTAAATCTTAAGTTTGGGTGGTAATATATATATATATTAAAAAATAAATAAATAAATAAATTAAAAAAAAGGTCCTTCTCTTGAACCATTGTTCTCTCTATATTTGCTTGTGTTCTCAGAGGCTTCGGTCAGAAAGTTGTTTCATGAGGTTGCTTCAGTGGGTTGGTTCAGTGTGTTGGTTCAATGGGTTTGTTTAGTGAGTGGGTTCAGTGTGTTGGTTCAGTTGGTGGGTTCGGCGGGTTGGTACAACCGGAAGTATCATAAGTAGCCAAGCAGGCTGGGGTTGGGTAACTGGTTACAGGTTAACATATGTCGCTTTTAATTGGGTCAGGTCATTTGCTCTAAAAAACTTTTATAAGCAAGTGCCAAGTCAATAATTGTGATAGGGACCATATACAGAGCAAAATAGCCTTTTTTAAAAAGTTTGAAAGACAAAAATTCAGGTTTAGAATGGCGTTGTTTCATAGACTTGCTTTAAGTTGGTTGACATGGAGAAATAATCAATTATTTGCAGTAAACCATTTAAATTTATACCTTGGGGGTGTTTGTCTAAGGCCTTAAGCTTATTTTGTGGGCATCAACTTAGTATCCACGTAAAGCTCTCATAAGCTGTTGCGACAAGTCTGTGTAAAAGAAACAGTGGCATACTATTTCTTTTTTACTTTTGGTTATATGATTGAAAATTAAGTTTTGAACATTTGGATCGGTTGGTTTCAATAATCTTAGTGAAGGTTTTGTGTTCTTTGGTGCAGGCGACCTTCATCTCTTTCCCTGTACCCGCGAAAACACAATTCGGTGAAAAGCTTGAGTTGCAATAATCAAGATCAGGACCGGTAACAGTGTGACTGGTCTGTAATGTTGCCAGTACTACTAAATTAGTAAACCGGCACTTTTTGGTGAGGGTGTGGTACATTGTAACAACCGTGATTTTAGCAGGTTAGTTAGACTTTTAGCCTTGAGTTAATCTAACTTTGTTTGGGTGGTTTTAGTAGTTATATGTGTATCATTGTGTGTTATAGTGTGATTAGTATTTGGGTTCGCACTAAATCCCTTCGCGTTGTGGTTGTTATTGTGATTTTTGATGATGTTGATTTTGGGAAAGTTCATTTTGATCACCCATGTGGTGTAGAAATGGCTTGTGTATATTTGGCGTTTTGAGGTTTTGCGTAACGAGTCTTCGTTCAAGTTATTGAGCGTTAGTAAGTTACGAGAATGTTGTTTTTGTGAAGAAATGCTTATGGAATGTGTGAAAATCTATTTTTGGAAACTTTATTTTGAAAATGAATATTTTCCGGTTTGTCGTAAAATTAAGGTTTATCGCGAAAGACGTTAAGTTTTGTTATGCGAATACATAAAATATGAAAAGTATGAGGTTTTGAGTGTAATAAATAAATTAATAAAAAAATATAAAAAAATAAATATAATTAAGGGGGGCGGCCGATTATGGGGATAAAGGGAAAAAAAGAAAACCAAATTTGATACCAAATACAACTCTAAGCCTTAAGGGTTATCCAATATAATTATAAATACAAAATCAAAACCTCCCTACCCCTTTTTCCTGCAATTAAAGTCGACACAAGGAGAAACAAGAAGAAAAAAATTAGGGTTTCATAGTTGGCTAGCAATAATCAAGAATCAAGGTAAAATCTTTAACCTTTACGTGTAATTAATTAATTATTGTTATGATTCATGTAATATTTAATAAGATGGAATATAGGGTTTATATACTTCTGTAAATTAATGAAGTAAAACATGTTAGGATGATCAGATATCAATAATATGGTTAACGGTTAAGGGAATTGAGTGTTAAACGCGTTAGATTATGTGTTAGGGTTTGGACGGAAAACTATGGCTGTAAAGATGTGAGTGTAAATAACAGATGATGAAGAGTTAAGTCACGAATTTTTGGTCTAAATTGAAGTATAATGAAAGAGCTTTCCAAAAAGTCCAGCCACGATTGATTTTAAGGTCGGGAAGTCGGTCTTTTGATTTTTCTTTGTTAAGGTGTCAAAGCTGTCAAACCGGGACAGATTTTGGGTAAAAGTTTGAGGGTGTTTTGTGGTTGTAAAAGTGGTATTTTGACTAGGCCTTCTGGAATAGTTAAGTATTAGGTTATATTATACTACCACGAAGAGGATTCGCGATAAAAACTTGTGGAAGTATTTTATGTAAATCAAAACTTTTTGGTGTGCGTTCAGATCCGAATTTGAGTAGTTGACAAGTTTAATTTTCTTTTGAGGAATTGTGTGTGTTATTGGTCCATGGCCTTCTAGGATTAGCTTCTATGCTTATGAGAGACCATGTTGAATTTTTGGTGTGAGTTGTTGAGCTTTATTTGTCATGATTTTATGTGGGCGAATGTACCCAAAAATTCTGCGTTTTTTGATTTTAAGAGTGCAAGGGATTTAGTGAGTATTAAGTTATGGTAGTGGTTAGTATGGTGTCTAGGAGATCCATGGTGGGTCATATGAGTCTTAGACATCCATCATATGTGTATTACTTGGGTTGTAGCTTTTAGCTTGACCTTGTGTAATGTGGATTATTTTTGTGTGCTATAGATTGTGAGTTGTTTTTGTGGAAGCTGCGGAGTTTAAGGTGAGTTCATAGTCCCATATTTTTAACTTGTTTTAAACTTGGGATGGGAATGATGCTTGTCTGAAATAATTTGAATTACTGTGATTATGTGTATGTGTGTTAAAAAGCTCGGACTTTTAATGTTATCGTATTTATGCTATATGTGAACGGTAATGATATGATATGTGATTCTGTGTGGTCCAATTGGGAGGGTGCTTAACCTGTTGCTCGTGCATACGACCTAATTGGAGAGTAGCAGCCTTACTCACTTTTTATTCTGTGTGGTCCGATCGGAGGGTATTAATTTACCCATTTTTTTGGGAGCGGGGGTCACGTTCCAGCCCGGTATGTTGTGAATTTGGATCGGTGGGCACGTTCCGCCTGATGGTTGCCTTATGTTTGATGTTGCCTTATGATACATGTAGTTTATATGATAACTATAATTATTTGTCCAGCTATATTTTATAATCACAGTGATTTTGGTTGCCTAGTGTGTTTGAGTCTTAAACCTATGAATCGCTTATATGATAACTATAATTATTTGTCCAGCTATATTTTATAATCACAGTGATTTTGGTTGCCTAGTGTGTTTGAGTCTTAAACCTATGAATCTCACCAATGTTATGTTGACATTTTAAGCATCATTTTCAGGTGAGCATTCTAAGGCCAAAGTTGAGGGCAGCAATTAGGCGAGACTTAGTTGCATATGGAGACCTTACTTATGTTTTGGGATTTGACTTTATTTGGATTTGGTTTTGATACATTTATGTTTTCTGGTTGGTACTTTCATATCTATTGAAGATACCTTTTGGATTTTATTTTGGTTATTTATCTTGGGGTATTGTTACAACACTGTGTGTTGGCATATTGCTCTATTTATGTGCATGTAGTTGTTCTCTATGTTGACACCAAGTGTTGTGATGATATCCATGAAGTTACACCCGCGCATTTCCGCCGTGGCGGGGTGTGACAGATTGGTATCAGAGCCTTGGTTATAGAGAATTAGGTGGTTTAACCTAGACTATAGCTTAGGAGTCCCTCATATAGTTGCATTTAAGACCTATGTGTAAGTATAATATCTTTACATGTCTATTTTCCTAAATTATGAGTTATTTTACCGAGTTTTTGAACGTCTATCGAACCCTGTACTTAGCATCGTGTGTGTGTCATTTATAGAATGGCACCTCCTGCGCGAAAGATGCTTCGTTGGACCACAATAGTCGCTTAGGGACGTAAGAGAGTTAGGAAGATGAAGAGAACCAACAGGAGTATATTGGTCCCCGTTAGCATGGTAACATGTGTGATTGAAGAAAAGCTGACACTCGAGAATGTGAATGGGGAAATGGTGGAGAGATATGAGACAAAGGTAGCTGATAAGGAAGGTTTCACCACCAAGTTCCCGTGCAGGTGTCTGGAAGATGATGGGGTAGTTTGGGCTAGACCCCGAGGATTGTATGATTTTGTGGATAGAATAGATGAAGAGTTAAGAAATCGTGAAGATGATTTTGCAAGACATCCTCTACCACAGAATCATGGAAATAAGAATGGATGGGTGAGCGAGGAGGAGGAAGTGGATTCGGACTTGGAGTCTACTGCGCGTACACCGTTTTAGGTCTTAGATAGGACTCGAACTGCGTACGACTTGTTTTCAATGTTATGTTTTTAATGTTTTATGATTTTGTTGAGTTGTTTTGACGCTGATTGTATGTTGGAATGTGAATTCCTTTGGATTTTTGGGATTTATCCCGTGTTTTAATGAGAAGCCTTGGGCGAGTTTGGATATTTTGGTGTGTATATTATGTGCATTATGGGAGTATATTTTGGTTAGTATTGATTGCGTGCTATTTGTTATAAGATGTTACTATTGTTAGGTGTGGCTTTGGAAGTAAGTACACATGTGGAAGGATACATCTAAAATTGTAGGTGGCCAACACAATTATAAATGTATCACGACATATGTGGACTTACAGCCAATGTTACATTGAATCAATGGTGATATGCTTATGTGTGGTAGTGATTGGGTCTAAACTAGTCAACTTTTATTAGTCAACCACTTGTGAATGGTCAACTGTAAAAGTCAAACTAATCAAGCCAATGCTTCCGTGGAATACAGTGTTTCCCCGGGTCGTAATGTCCCAACGAGGTTGTGATGGTATTAAAAACGAGTCTGTGATCGAGTGAATATGAACAGGAAATGATAAAAGTGTGTGTGAGTGATTACACTAGGGTTTTATAACTTAAATAAACTATTAGAATGATTACGTGAAACCTAGATATCTAAAAACGTATAAACGTAAATCAAATTAAAAATCAGACGCGATTGCGTGCTGAGAAAAAGGTGAGTTTTAAGAAAAAATAAACTACATGGGTTAAAAATGAAAATTCTATAAACTTAAACTTAAAAGAAAATTAAAATAAAGAGAAAATTATTTTTTAAATAATTTTATTATTTATTATTAATTATTTAATTAAAAACTATTTAACTATTTAATTAAAACTAATTTATATTAACCTAAAAAATGATAAACACTACAATTTAAACTAAAAACTTGTAAAAATAATTTCTAAACTTAAAAATGAACTTGAAGAAAGTATAAAAATTAAAAATAACTATTTTTGTCTTTTTATAGATTTTTTATTAATTAAAAACTAATTATCTTAATTAAACTATTTAAACTAATTTAAATTACTAATAATACTAAAATAACTTAGAAAATTATGAAAAAATTTATAAAACTATTTTATAACATTTAAAAGCTAGGAAAAATATAAAAACTAGGTGTTGCTTTATAAAAATTAATTATGCTATTTAAAACTTAATTATTAACTAATTATTAATTAAACTAATATTAAATCTAATAAATACTAAATGATAATATAAAAATCTAATAAAATTACTAAAAATACTTTAATATAAGAGGAAATTAATAAAAATATAAAAACTCAACTTACTTAATAAAAATCTAAAAATGAAAATTAAAATTAAATTATATTAAATAGAAACTATCACTTATTTTTATATTGTCTTTTCTGGATTTTTCTTTTACAAAACTCTATTATACCTAAAAATAACTAACTTTAATAAAAACAACTAATTTATAAGCTAATAATAAGCACTGTGGGGGCTTATTACCTCCACAGTTGACTTTGGTTGACTGAATAAGCAAATAAGCTCAAATGAGCTTATGTGGGACCCACTATGGATTATTCTGATTCTAATAAGTATGTTGGACTTGTCTAAGCTAAAATTTGTCAAATAAGCTCAGTAGATAAGCTGATAAGTAAGATTTAAGCAATTCCAAAACTTAATTACAACACAGAATGGGGACAAACTTTAGGGTTGATTCTAGGTGGGGTCCACTGATGCATAGGTCAAACAAATGGTCAGCTATTACTCCCTGGTAGGAGGGGGGGTTCAATAGAACAAGACTTGAGGTGTGGGGCCCACTGTGGTGGCTACAAATCACCACCAAAGTGGTGGTGATGAACTGAGTCTAATGGAGCAGGGGAGATGCTTGCCCTGCAAGTGATTTCCCTAGCTTGTGGGGCCCAGGGAGAAAATGCTAAAAATATAAGGATTGTGGAATCTCAAAGATGAGCTGGTAGAGTACCAATCCACAAAAGTTCAATTCCTGAATCTTGATACAAAATTCACAACAAATCCTTGAACTTTTGGGAAAAACTGAGATGAGCAAAGTTTGACTTTTGATATTATGGACTACTTTGACTATATTGAGCTTCTAAACTATATTACTGATTAATTAAGTTATAATAAGCTGTGATAGACCTAAAATAAGCTAAAGTTTTAAGATATAAGCTAATGGGTGGGTTTATGAGACTAAAATCCTTGACAGTTAACTGTCAAGGGATATGGAATTGGATTTTGACTTTATAACCTATAACCATAGATTTTTATTGCTTCCCTATGATATATTAGCCTAATATGAAATGTTGCAGCAGAAACCAATAACTAAATTAACCTAAAACAACCCAAATGCTACTGAACCAAACACACCCTTATGGACTGTCTTTGATGATTTTCCAAGCAAATGGTTAATTTAAAACACAACACTGATTCAAAACACTAAATTATGATTATGTAAAATCAAATGAGCCTGAATCAACCACTCCACAAGCATATACCTCAGATTTGTCAAGAATGAGTTATACACTGTGTAATTTTGATTTTTTAAGCACAATTGAATCCAATGAATAAGCAAACTATTTTAAGCTATATTATCAATAACAAATATCAAATAAACATCTAAGAACACTAATTAAACAGTAACAAGCATTATCCAAGTAAAAAGCACAAAATAGAAATATCACTTACAAATGGTATTCACTGAGATATGATGAAACAAGGAACAAGTAACCAACTTAATACCTCCCAAAAGGTTCTAAACCAGAAACACACCATCATCCATCATACTCCATTGCCCAATCTTCATTACCACTATTTTTTATTTATTTCCTATTTAATTGATTTTTTATGTATTTTTCTGTTTTTAATAAGTATTGCTGATTTAGAATTTCTAAAAGCTTAACAAGCTTTGTCAGAGCTTGTGTGAACTTATTCAATCTTCAATAACAACAAACAACAATATTAAACTATGAATGAGATTTTGAATAAAACTTGCACAAAGATGAAATCAACTTAGAAACTTAAATTGATTACTTGTAACACTTGAGAATACACTGAAATTGATTAATCTAACACTTGAAAGCTTAAAATTCAACTGGAATTAAAGTTTACGCTAGAACGATTTATTTAATTAAACTACTCCTAATTCTACACTAATAATCTTCTCTTCTGCTTTCTTTTCCATATATAGAAGATATTTTGAGCTTCTTGCAGTCTTGTGAGACTTTCCCATCAATCTCTAGCCTTTGATTTGGTCAATTCAATCCTGGCCGTTTAAATTTGTAACTTAGCGCCAAAGGGTCTTGGGAACTATGGAGGTTGCTTGTGAGGTTTTTACGGGCAATTAAAGGTTTTGGGAGGTTGTGTGAGGTGGAGGGGACATGGTGTGAAAGGGGAGAAGCAATACTGTGGGTGAGAAGGGTGGTTTTAAAGTTGCAGTGTGTGGGAGAGGGAAGGGTGAACAGTAAGGGTGGTTTGGCGGGGTGTTGACCATTTGACCCCGGTTTTAAATATTAAGGGTGTTGGGTGGGCTTATGGTGATTGGGCCAAAAGGGTTTAAAAGGTGGGCTGTTGAGTGTTTAGTTTGGATTGGGTTTGGTTTTTTTGTTTTTATAAGGATCCGTTTGGTTTGTTTGTTAATAAATCACAAGGACCAAAAATGTAATTAATTGAAAGTTTAAGGGGCTGAGTTTGTGATTTATCCAAAGTTTAAATAAGGACTAATCTTGCCAAGATTGAATAGTACAAGGGTATTTTTGATATTTTTCATTTTTTTATGCCCAGGGACTAAAACTGATAAACTGCCAAACTTGAGGGACCAATTATGTAATTTCACCAAACTTCACACCAAGGACCATTCCTGCAAAAGATTATTAGCACAAGGACCAAAATTGATTTTTCTCAAAGTTTTTACATCCCATGGACCATTTATGTCAATTTCCAAAGTATAGGGACTAAACTTGTAATTTTGTGAAACTTTGCACCAAAGGGCTAAATATGTAACTTTATGATTAAAAAGGACCTTTGATGACTTTTTCATGTTTTAAGAATAACCAGGGACTTGTTTTGCCAATTTATGAAACTTGAGGGACTGAAACTGCCAATTATGCAAACTTTGTACGTTTTTCATTTGTTTTTGCATATTTTTCATTTGAAACATATAAAACACACTTTTAAGATATTTTAAGTATTTTGATGTATATTTGAGTATTTTTGGATGTTTTGGCAGCTCAGATTAGTATAAAATGATGAGTATTTAGACACTCATCAGGTAAAGTTGAGTTTATTTGGTTATATGATTGAGAGTGTCTCATGTGATGGGAGGTAGATGATTGAGTAGGATTATGGAGATTGTGGAATCTTGTGAATGGTCTCTAATGGTTGATGAGTGCTTATTCACTCATCCTTTTTAGGCCTTATTTCAGACCAAAAACATAAAATACTAACCAAAAATGCCAAGAGAATGCATGTTTTTGTATTTGTGTATGTGCAGGTACGGATATGAGGAAAATGAACAAAATCGACACTAAAACCGACAAAAACGAGCACGAGAATGGAAAGTGTCAAAAGCCGGAGCCGGGGAAGTGAAATGGTCAAAGTCCAAGCTCAAGAAGTCAAATTCTACCTCAGAGATTCTTAAAGTTACAAGAAAGGTCCCTAGATAAAGTTTGAAAGAAATGGAGAATTTAGTCCTTCAAGTTTCAGATAAATGCAAAATTGGTCCTTTGAGGAAATATTTGAAGAAAAGTCATCAGGCATCCTCCATTATTAAGAGTATGGCAAGAAATACCCTTGGGAAAAAGTTTCGAAGAATTACAGAATGGGTACTTGAAGTTTGCAGAATTACAACATTGGTCCTTGTTTGAAATCACTAATCCTAAACTAATATTAATACAAACCGGATCCACATTTCAAGTCCAATCCCCAAAGCCCAAGAAACCAAAAAGCCCACCACTCTTACTATTTTTACCCGGCCTATTCCCTTTAACCCGACCCACTCCCAATAAAATAACCAAAATAAAATTCCCGCCCCCCAAATATTTACCCCAAACCCAGGGATGAACCCTAGTTACTGTTCACCCATGTAAAACCAAAATTACCAATGATTGGGTAACAATCACCTCATGATTAGCCTTCTAGAAGGTCTGACAGCTATGACAGAGAATGTTTGGGACGCGTGGACCAATCACAGGCCACACGGAGGATGGGTCTCAATCACATCAATCAATCAAGGGTCTCAAATGATTGGAATCATCTGGAAGGAAATCAAATGGCTCAGGAGGGATCAAACAAACACAGATAGACATGGATTGATGAGTTGGATTCTAAGGACTCAACCCTAGCACCTTCCCCATTCGTGTATAAATACCCCCTCCCCTTAGTCATTAGGTGTGCCTTATTTTCTTATTGTTATGCTGTTAAAATCATTTTGTAATACTTTTTAATATTAATGAAAGTTGTTTAGTTTAATTCATTTTGTTTCCTTATTTACTTATTTCATATTAAAACTGCTTATTACTTATAAGTTGTTTCAGCTTATTGTTATTCCTCTTATTGTTCATTTAAATTCAGTCTTTACTTTCAAGTCTTATTTACTTATTAATGTTTTTTCAGTTTACTTAAATAAAAAAAAATAAAAAATAAAATAAAAAAATCAAGTACTTAATTCAACAAGCTTCATTAAGCTTGAGTTATTGTTTAATCAGTTTCATATTAGCTTATAATAGCTTTTGTGAAGCTTTGTTTGGCACCAAATACTCAAATCTCTCAAAATTACAAATAGTCAACCAAGGTCAACTGTAGCAGCTTATTATAATAAGCTGAGTTTTTTTTGGAGATAGAGGCAGCCTTAAGGAGTCCAAAGGCCTGTCTAAGAGACAGGCAAGCTAAGTGAAACCCCCTCTGTTTGAGCTGAGGGGGTATTGGTATTGTAAGTTCATTCCATTTTTGGTTACTGTTACATTTAATAGTATAAGTAGCTTAGATCTGATTTGTTTGTTTGAATTTAGTTTGTTGTTGCTTGTCAAGTCTTAAACTGCTAGTTGCTTGTTATTTTGTTTTGAGTTTGATAGCTATTTGTTGTTACTATTTCATAATTATTGCATCTGTGTTGTATTGCTTCTGTAGATCTGAGTGTTTGAATAATTCTGCATCTGAGATCTGTGTTTTTGGGAGCTATTGGAATCATTGAATCATATTGGGTTCTGAGTTGAGTTTTGGATCAGCAGAAATTGGTCTGTGGTGGTATTTGAGTTAAGACTGTCACCATAAGTGGTGTTTGGATCATAGTTGTTTGCTGAGTTTCTTGTTGTTTCAAAGGTTACAGTTGGTTTAGGTTGTTCACTTAGGGTATTTTAAAAATAGTTGAGACATTAAATCAGTAGTTATATAGCATAAAGTCAAATCAATTTAGTTTTTCATTTCTGCACATCAGTTGTTATAAGTAGTATGCATAATCAGTTAGAATGGTAGCATAGATATAAGTTTTAGTTTATTTCAATTAGAAATCAGCTTTATATAACTTTTCTAGTTAAAAATTTGGCAATCAAATCTCATTTTGGTCAAAGTTTTGTGTTCATCAAAAAGTCAAAAAGTTTTTGGTTGTCTGTTTTGGTCAGATTTTCAAGGAAGTTCACAGTACTCATCTTGTATTCAAAATCAATTTGAAAAGTTGTTTTGTAATCCTTGTCAGGTTGTTAATCCATTTCAAAAAGAAAATCAAGGTTTGGAACACTTTTGCTTATTGAAAAAGCTGTGGGAAATTAACTGTTTGAACTAAAAATTTCCCTGCTCATCAGGTTTTGGACAAATTTCAAATTAGCTTTTAGGTTAGTAACTTTGTTTGGAATTCTGATTTGTTGGAGTATTTGTGATCTCTGCTGGTTAGTTAATAGTTTGGACCCATAAGTTTGCTGGTCTCAGCTTATCTACTCACCTAAAGAGCTTATTCAAGTGAGTACATAGAACATAGAATCTGTTTGGCATTTGAGGGCTGCAAGTATTGAATATTGATCTTATTCTGAGTTTGAGTGTTCATTTGAGCTTTATTATACTTATAGTAACTATTCCATTTGGTCTTGGCTTATTGCTTATCAGTTTATGCTTATTGCTCTTTCATTAAGTGCTTATTCCTAGCTGTTTGCTCCATTGCCTGTGGTTCTGAGTGATTTCTGGTCTCAAATCAGTTCCAACAAGCTTAGTTGAGTTTAAAAATCATTTGGGTCAAGTTTCAAGTCTATTGGTCAACTGTGCTTATCAATAAGCACTTCTAAATAAGCTGTTTTTGCCCATTCAGCACTTCCTGTGCTCATTTTGCAAATTTTATATTTTTCCTAGCTTTTAAATATTATTTTAGATTTTCCCTGAAATTTTCATATTTTTCTGAGATCATTTGCTATTTTTCCTATTTAATTTTCATTTTAATCATTTTTAATTACTTTTTAATTACTAAATAATACAAAAAAATCAGAAAACCCCAGAAAAATCCAAAAAAAATATTAGAATTGCAAGCTGAAGAGAGATCCATTCTTCTCTCCCGTTCCGTCTCGAGTATGTTTAAAGGAAATGGTTTACGATTAACGTAACGTTTGAAAAAGAGAAAAAACAAAAGTATAAGTTTTTGAATTTTGCTTTATAAAAAACAAAAATACAAAAAGATTTTCCTTTTCAAATTTGATTTTCCTTTTATTTTTCAAAATTTGAGTTTTTGTGGTGTATGAACACCCGTTCATATTCTAAACGTCTTATTTCTCCATTATCGAACCCCGAGAGTTTGATACGTCACACACACAAAGTTCGTTTCCCTAACATTACGGAAATGGGACAAAACAACCACAACAATCAACACCCTCCGGTGGGTGTTGTTCAAAATGCACCAGCTCCCGATCTCCGAACGATGGAGGAGCTGTGTCAACCGACAATGCACGGTAGAGGCGGTCCGATTGCCCCTCTCAATATTGAGGCTACGGATTTTGGACTTAAGCACCATATGATTCAACAAGTCCAAAATTCATGCCAATTTCACGGATTACCGGGTGACGATGCCAACAAGCATCTCGACAAATTTTTAACCGTCACCCAAAGTATGAAACAACATGGGGTCTCCGATGACGCCCTTCGTCTTTTTCTCTTCCCCTATTCTCTTACACATCATGCCACCGCTTGGTTTGATCGTCTTCTCAAGAACTCGATTCATACCTTCGAAGAAATGGTATCGAAGTTCTTGGCGAAATATTTTCCACCATCGATGGTGACGAAACTTCGAAACGATATTAGCAATTTTCGTCAGCTTCCCGACGAATCTTTATTCGAAGCTTGGGAACGCTATAAGCTTGCTATTGATCGGTGTCCAAACCATAACATGCTTCTTGTTATGATAATCGATACGTTTTACAATGGTTTGACTTTGCGACATCGGGACACGATCAATGCAGCTGCAGGTGGAACTTTTATGAAATGACGTCCTGAAGATTGCTACGAACTTATTGAGAACATGACTGCTCATTACAATTACTGGGATTCCTCTGCCGAGAGGAATGAGTCAAGCACAACCGTTGCTCACAATTCTTCTACGTCTAATTCTGAAATAGCCGCAATTACTAAGAAACTCGATGATTTGTCGACTGCTGTTTTACGAATGCACCAAACATCTCAGAATCAAAATCAAGTCAAAAACCATCAAGTCAATATGGTCAACAATGTTTGTGAGACTTGTGGTGGTCCTCATTCGTATTTTGAGTGCCCAGCCACCGGTGGCTTCACTCACGAGAATGTGTATGCTACTTCGGGAACCTACAATATGGGCGGTAACGGATACCAACCACAGGGTGACCGAAATCTTCTTAGCTGCCGTTCAAACCATTATGTTGGACCACCCGGTTTCAATCAACCGACTTAAGTTAATCAAGTCAATCAAGTTAATCAAAATGTGCAGAACCGAAATCATCAATTCAATCACAATGCTAATCAAAATCGGATGAACAATGGTTTTCAGAATCAAAATCATGGTTTTCAAAATCAAAATCGGGGAAATTATAATCAAGGACCGAATCAAGGGAATTTTCATGGAAATTTTCAAAATGCTAATCACGGGAATTATAATCATGGAAATCAGAATTTTCAGAATCAAGGTTTCAATAACAATAATCGTGGTCAAAATTTTCAAAATCCAGTTGTGAATCAGTCGTCTTCAGATAAATTACTCAAGCAGTTTATGAAAAGTCAAGAGGAAATGAATAAAATGTTAATCAATCAAATGTCCGAATTGAAAAAGTCTTTAAATGATCGACCCTCGGGTTCGGGTACTCTTCCAAGCAACACGATCGCTAACCCGAGGGGCGATGCTAAGGCGATCACGACTAGGAGTGGTGTTATAATCGATGGACAAACGGCTCCGACTACCCCTTCTTTTTCATCTCCTAAGGTAGTCGTCCGTGAAACCGAGGCGACAACGGATATGGAAATTCCTAGTAATAATGGAAGGACCGAGAACATCCAACCTCCGGTGGTCCCAACGTCCAAAGGAAAAGATAAAGTTGTTAACGAAACTGAGAAAGAAACTCCCGTCAAAACAAATTTGCCTTATCCATCACGTTTAAACAAACAAAAGCTCCGTGAGAAAGATAAAAACCAGATGGAAAAGTTTTATCAGATTTTTCAAGAATTACACTTTGACATAAGTCTCGCGGATGCTATACTTTTAATGCCTAAATTTGCTTCTATGCTAAAAGGTCTTTTGAATAATAAAGAGAAATTGTTTGAAATATCACGAACCCAGATGAATGAGAATTGCTCGGCGGTTATTCTCAAAAAGCTTCCTGAAAAGTTTGAAGACCCCGGACGATTTCTCATTCCGTGTAATTTTCCTGGGATGGTTCAATGCTTCGCCTTGGCCGATCTTGGTGCTAGCATTAACCTAATGCCGTTATCTATTTGGAAAAAGTTGTCTTTACCCGAATTAACTCCGACTTGCATAACCCTCGAGCTAGCCGACCGAACTACTTCCCGCCCGATGGGAATAGCCGAGGATGTCTTCGTTAATGTGGGAAAATTCCATTTCCCTGCCGATTTTGTCGTTGTTGATTTTGATGCTGATCCGCGGGTACCTCTCATTCTCGGGAGAGGTTTCCTAAGGACTGGCCGTGCTTTGATTGATGTTTTCGATGAAGAAATTACCCTACGTGTTGGTACCGAAGCCGTAACTTTTAACTTGGATCAAACCGCGAGGTACTCCTCCGAGTCTGACAAATATTCCGTTAACCGAGTCGACGTTATCGACAAAGTTACGGAGGAGTACGCTCAAGAGTTACTTGGTTTTACCGAACATGCTTCGAGTGGCAATCCCACTCATTCTTCTGAACCGATAATTTCCGATCCTTCCCCTTCCCTTACTCCGTTTGAGGGAAGTGATTTCATTTTGGAAGAGATCGAGGCCTTTCTTGCTAATGATTCGATTTCACCAGAAATTGATCAGTCCGATTGTGACCCGGAGGGGGATGTTATTTTGATTGAAAAATTATTAAACAACGATCCCAACCCGTCCCTCCCTCCGCTAGACCTTAAAATGGCCGACGTTAAAGAAGTTAAGCCGTCTACTGAGAATCCTCCGGAGCCCGAACTCAAGGATTTACCTCCTCATCTCGAATACGCATTTTTGGAAGGAACCGACAAACTTCCCGTCATAATTTCTAAAGATCTTAAAGATGAGGAGAAGAAACGTCTCTTAGATGTGCTCAGGAAGCATAAGAGTGCCATCGCTTGGCAAATTTCTGATATTAAGGGTATCGACCCTCGTTTTTGCACGCATAAGATCTTACTTGAAGACAATTACAAGCCGTCCATTCAGCAACAATGACGGGTTAACCCGAAAATTCATGAGGTTATCAAAAATGAAGTTATCAAACTCCTCGATGCCAGAATGATTTATCCAATCTCGGATAGCTCCTGGGTTAGCCCGGTCCACTGCGTACCGAAGAAAGGTGGAATGACCGTCGTAACAAATGAAGATAATGAATTGATTCCGACACGTCTTGTTACCGGATGGAGAGTTTGTATTGATTATCGTAAATTGAATGATGCGACTCGTAAGGACCATTTCCCACTTCCATTTATGGATCAAATGCTAGAACGCCTAGCGGGAAATGAGTTCTATTGTTTTCTTGATGGATTTTCCGGCTATTTTCAAATACCTATTGACCCTCCGGACCAGGAAAAGACTACCTTTACTTGCCCTTATGGTACGTTTGCCTATCGTCGTATGCCTTTCGGCTTATGCAATGCTCCAGGCACGTTCCAAAGGTGTATGATGTCGATATTCTCGGATATGATCGAGAAAACCATGGAAGTTTTCATGGATGATTTCTCGGTTTATGGAGATTCTTTCACTTCGTGTCTCTCCCATTTAGAAAATATGCTGAAACGGTGTGAAGACACCAACTTGGTTCTAAATTGGGAGAAATGCCATTTCATGGTCAAAGAGGGCATTGTCCTCGGCCATAAGATATCAAAATCAGGGATTGAGGTCGATAGAGCTAAAGTCGACGTGATTGCAAAATTACCTCATCCCACGACCGTTAAAGGAATTAGAAGTTTTCTCGGTCATGCCGGCTTTTACCGACGTTTCATTCAAGACTTTTCTAAGATAGCCCGGCCTCTGACCCACTTGCTTGAAAAAGATGCTCCGTTTATCTTCTCAAATGAATGCATCGAAGCATTTAATATTCTTAAAAAGAAGTTAACGGAGGCTCCCATCTTAGTTGCCCCCGATTGGGACTTGCCTTTTGAGCTAATGTGCGATGCTAGCGATTATGCCATTGGTGCAGTCCTGGGGCAATGCAAGTCTAAGCATTTTCAGCCAATACACTATGCTAGTAAAACAATGACCGACGCTCAATACCATTATACGACTACTGAGAAAGAAATGTTAGCCGTCATTTACGCTTTTGAAAAGTTTCGACCTTATTTGCTTTTAAAGAAATGCATAGTGTATACTGATCATTCGGCTCTTAAGTACCTTATGGCAAAGCAAGACGCTAAGCCACGCTTAATGCGGTGGGTTCTTCTAATTCAAGAATTCAATGTTGAAATTCGAGATAAAAAGGGAGCTGAGAACCTTGCTGCTGATCACCTGTCACGTTTAGAGAATCCCCACCAAAGTGTTTTCGAGAAAAAGGAGATTAACGAAGCTTTTCCTCTCGAGACACTGGGGAGTTTATCACATTGTGATTCTAGTACCCCATGGTTCGCCGACTTTGCGAATTACCATGCGGGGAATTTTATCCGGAAAGGGATGTCGTTCCAGCAGAAGAAAAAATTCTTCAAAGATGTTAAGCATTATTTCTGGGACGATCCCTACTTGTTTAAGATATGTGCGGATCAAGTGATCCGGCGGTGCGTTCACGGCAAAGAAGCCGCTGAAATTCTTATGGCATGCCACAACGGACCCACGGGGGGACATCATGGTGTCAACTTCACCGCTAAGAAAGTTTTTTATTCCGGCTTCTACTGGCCGACGATTTACCGGGATGCTCATGAGTTGGTTAAATCATGTGATTCTTGCCAGCGTCAAGGAAAAATTACTCAGAAGGACGAGATGCCTCAAAATGCTATCCAAGTCTGTGAAATTTTTGACGTCTGGGGTATCGATTTCATGGGTCCATTCCCGTCTTCTCGTGGTAATAAATATATACTCGTGGCCGTCGATTACTTGTCTAAATGGGTCGAAGCGAAGGCGCTACCCACCAATGACGCCCGAGTTGTAGTGAAATTTCTTAAAAGTCTTTTCGCCCGATTTGGTACACCTCGTGCTATTATAAGCGATCGTGGGACCCATTTCTGTAACGACCAATTCGCTAAAGTTATGCCCAAATATGGTGTCACACATCGTCTTTCTACGGCATATCATCCACAGACGAGTGGTCAAGTTGAGGTCTATTTTAGAAAGGACCGTAGGTGAACATCGTGCTTCATGGGCCGATAAATTAGATGATGCACTTTGGGCCTTCCGTACAGCTTACAAAACACCCATTGGGTGCACTCCTTACAAGCTGGTTTACGGGAAGGCCTGCCATTTGCCCTTTGACCTTGAGCACAAGGCCTACTGGGCCTTGAAACATGCTAATTTTGACCTTCAAACCGCGGGTGATCACCGAAAAGTTCAATTGAATGAATTAGTCGAGCTTCGTGATCAGGCCTATGTGAATTCTTTGATCTACAAAGAGAAAACAAAGAGGATTCACGATGCTAAAATTAAAGATCGCGTCTTCAATGTTGGTGACCGAGTCCTTCTTTTCAATTCTCGATTGAAGATTTTCTCGGGCAAGTTAAAAACCCGTTGGTCTGGACTATTCACCATTACCCAAGTATTTCCTTATGGAATTCCGTTGAACTTTCTCAACCTAATGGTCCCAATTTTAAGGTGAATGGTCATCGTGTTAAACATTACTTCGGAGGGGACATACCACCCATGGTTGTCATGGATCTACAAACTTTCCCCAAGGACGATTAATTCGGGGATCGAGTCAAGCTCATGTGACTCGGTGAACAAAAAAAAGCGCTTCGTGGGAGGCACCCCATGCTTATCCATTTTCATTTTCTATTTTCTTTAATAACGTGACGTGAGGGGGGCGACCCTTTCCAAACTCGTGTTTTCGTGGTTGTTTTTGAATGTTCAGGAATTTCCCCGAAGTTTGAGGACTCTCGTGCTCGTGGTTTGTCGTTCTCTCCACTCGAGTCTCATTCTTCGCTGCTCTTTCGGAAATTCACCATATCCAAAATCTTATAGACTAACGTTTATCTCTTGGCATACTTAATAAACGGCCTTAGATTTTACGTAGGATTACGTTTACCCTTAAAACATTGAGGACAATGTTTCACTTTAGTCTGGGGGGTGAATCTTCGATTCGATTTGACCTGTACCATCGTCTGAGCAATTTAACTTGCGCAACTCCGTTTTCCACCAAAAATTTTAATTTTTGTCACCGCTTTATATGCAAAAAAAAAAAAAAAAAAAAAAAAAAATGAAAAAATGAAAAATAATATATATATATGATATGAATAATAAGTTTTGACACCTTGATTTGACTTTCCTATCGGCGAGAGTAGAAATAAATGTTCCGACTTGACCGGGCGTGTTGAGCCCTAGCTTGTTTCCCTTAACCATAATAATCAAAAGATTATGGCTAAGCATCCGCGGATCTCATTACTTGGGATTTTAAATTTGCGGAGATCGAGGAATGATAGAGTTTATTTAGAAGTTTCGTGCTATACACGGATCGCATTATTGGGATTTAAAAAACCCACGAGAGGTACTTGTGGCCTCCTTGTTCCCATCAGAAACGTCACCAATATATAATAGATGTCTAAGATTAATTAAGGGTATACGGTTTGGGCAATACTTAGTTTTTTTCTCGTTCTCAACAAAATCTCTACATACGGGGGTTTGGTACACATAGGGGTACTGCCAGTGTTACGGTAAAATAGACTATTGCATCTTGCCGGTTCGCAGCCGATGTTGTGATCTTAGTAAAAACCGTAGGACTCGGGGTTTGGCATATAGTTATGAATATCGATAATAATAGTCCAAAGCCAAATAAAAAGGCAGAGGAATCCAAAGCTACAAAAAAGCAGCGGATGGAAATCCAAAGTCATAATAAAGCTCTTACATCTTGGCGGCTCATAAACCGTTGACTGTAAAAGAATAAAGGACTAAGGACCAAAGTATTATTAAAGTGCTTATGATTATGCTAAAATGCCAAGCTTCGACTCCGGGGGTTTCCCTAATAAAAAGCTTCCGTTTCGGGTATCAAACATGGTATGTCTCGGTCGTAAATAAAAAGGGGGACCTCCGCAAATCGTGTTAAATCAGAGACCTTCATGTGGACCCGATTTCTGTATGCAGGGGTTTTCGAGGGAAAGTTTGGAAACTACTTAGCGTTCAAATTTTGTGCTCTTATCGGACTAACAAATATCGAAACGAGAAAATATGAAGCAATTCATTTCTCACAAATTAAAATCTTTAGATACAAAACTTAGGACCTGGGGACAAGAGGTAATACACATGTAACTTTTGTAGGCAGTGTTAGCATCTAACTTCTGATAAACAATGATCTCGATTTTATGCTTAGTTTGGGAGCTTGTGAAAAATCAAGGATGACGATTTTTATCCGTACGGTCTCTTCTCTGTGAGAAGTGTTTCTACTCGTTGACCCTGAAAGTTATCAACAGATAAGAATTGATAATGAAAGTCAAGGCAAACCGTCACTTATATAAAAATGAAAAAAAGTACAAAAATAATAGTTGTAGTTGTTATTCATGAAAATCGGAAAACGGAGCGTTTTTGAGAATAAATGATTTTACTATCTCTTTCGAACATCATTGCTACTTTACAACGTCAGTAAAGAGAGGTTTTGAAATTATTTATCTCTTAAGCGTGAGGTGATGACATTGCGTGAGGGCACGACAATACCTTAGTCTGGGGGATTTTGATGAGTGCTTATTCACTCATCCTTTTTAGGCCTTATTTCAGACCAAAAACACAAAATACTAACCAAAAATGCCAAGAGAATGCATGTTTTTGTATTTGTGTATGTACATGTACGGATATGAGGAAAATGAACAAAATCGACACTAAAACCGACAAAAATGAGCACGAGAATGGAAAATGTCAAAAGCCGGAGCCGGGGAAGTCAAATGGTCAAAGTCCAAGCTCAAGAAGTCAAATTCAACCTCAGAGATTCTTAAAGTTACAAGAAAGGTCCCTAGATAAAGTTTGAAAGAAATGGCGAATTTAGTCCTTCAAGTTTCAGATAAATGCAAAATTGGTCCTTTGAGGAAATATTTGAAGAAAAGTCATCAGGCATCCTCCATTATTAAGAGTATGGCAAGAAATACCCTTGGGAAAAAGTTTCAAAGAATTACAGAATGGGTCCTTGAAGTTTGCAGAATTACAACATTGGTCCTTGTTTGAAATCACTAATCCTAAACTAATATTAATACAAACCGGATCCACATTTCAAGTCCAATCCCCAAAGCCCAAGAAACCAAAAAGCCCACCACTCTTACTATTTTTACCCGACCTATTCCCTTTAACCCGACCCACTCCCAATAAAATAACCAAAATAAAATTCCCGCCCCCCAAATATTTACCCCAAACCCAGGGATGAACCCTAGTTACTGTTCACCCATGTAAAACCAAAATTACCAATGATTGGGTAACAATCACCTCATGATTAGCCTTCTAGAAGGTCTGACAGCTATGACAGAGAATGTTTGGGACGCGTGGACCAATCACAGGCCACACGGAGGATGGGTCTCAATCACATCAATCAATCAAGGGTCTCAAATGATTGGAATCATCTGGAAGGAAATCAAACGGCTCAGGAGGGATCAAACAAACACAGATAGACACGGATTGATGAGCTGGATACTAAGGACTCAACCCTAGCACCTTCCCCATTCGTGTATAAATACCCCCTCCCCTTAGTCATTAGGTGTGCCTTATTTTCTTATTGTTATGCTGTTAAAATCATTTTGTAATACTTTTTAATATTAATGAAAGTTGTTTAGTTTAATTCATTTTGTTTCCTTATTTACTTATTTCATATTAAAACTGCTTATTACTTATAAGTTGTTTCAGCTTATTGTTATTCCTCTTATTGTTCATTTAAATTCAGTCTTTACTTTCAAGTCTTATTTACTTATTAATGTTTTTTCAGTTTACTTAAATAAAAAAAAATAAAAAATAAAAATAAAAAAAAATAAAAAAATAAGTACTTAATTCAACAAGCTTCATTAAGCTTGAGTTATTGTTTAATCAGTTTCATATTAGCTTATAATAGCTTTTGTGAAGCTTTGTTTGGCACCAAATACTCAAATCTCTCAAAATTACAAATAGTCAACCAAGGTCAACTGTAGCAGCTTATTATAATAAGCTGAGTTTTTTTGGAGATAGAGGCAGCCTTAAGGAGTCCAAAGGCTTGTCTAAGAGACAGGCAAGCTAAGTGAAACCCCCTCTGTTTGAGCTGAGGGGGTATTGGTATTGTAAGTTCATTCCATTTTTGGTTACTGTTACATTTAATAGTATAAGTAGCTTAGATCTGATTTGTTTGTTTGAATTTAGTTTGTTGTTGCTTATCAAGTCTTAAACTGCTAGTTGCTTGTTAGTTTGTTTTGAGTTTGATAGCTATTTGTTGTTACTATTTCATAATTATTGCATCTGTGTTGTATTGCTTCTGTAGATCTGAGTGTTTGAATAATTCTGCATCTGAGATCTGTGTTTTTGGGAGCTATTGGAATCATTGAATCATATTGGGTTCTGAGTTGAGTTTTGGATCAGCAGAAATTGGTCTGTGGTGGTATTTGAGTTAAGACTGTCACCATAAGTGGTGTTTGGATCATAGTTGTTTGCTGAGTTTCTTGTTGTTTCAAAGGTTACAGTTGGTTTAGGTTGTTCACTTAGGGTATTTTAAAAATAGTTGAGACATTAAATCAGTAGTTATATAGCATAAAGTCAAATCAATTTAGTTTTTCATTTCTGCACATCAGTTGTTATAAGTAGTATGCATAATCAGTTAGAATGGTAGCATAGATATAAGTTTTAGTTTATTTCAATTAGAAATCAGCTTTATATAACTTTTCTAGTTAAAAATTTGGCAATCAAATCTCATTTTGGTCAAAGTTTTGTGTTCATCAAAAAGTCAAAAAGTTTTTGGTTGTCTGTTTTGGTCAGATTTTCAAGGAAGTTCACAGTACTCATCTTGTATTCAAAATCAATTTGAAAAGTTGTTTTGTAATCCTTGTCAGGTTGTTAATCCATTTCAAAAAGAAAATCAAGGTTTGGAACACTTTTGCTTATTGAAAAAGCTGTGGGAAATTAACTGTTTGAACTAAAAATTTCCCTGCTCATCAGGTTTTGGACAAATTTCAAATTAGCTTTTAGGTTAGTAACTTTGTTTGGAATTCTGATTTGTTGGAGTATTTGTGATCTCTGCTGGTTAGTTAATAGTTTGGACCCATAAGTTTGCTGGTCTCAGCTTATCTACTCACCTAAAGAGCTTATTCAAGTGAGTACATAGAACATAGAATCTGTTTGGCATTTGAGGGCTGCAAGTATTGAATATTGATCTTATTCTGAGTTTGAGTGTTCATTTGAGCTTTATTATACTTATAGTAACTATTCCATTTGGTCTTGGCTTATTGCTTATCAGTTTATGCTTATTGCTCTTTCATTAAGTGCTTATTCATAGCTGTTTGCTCCATTGCCTGTGGTTCTGAGTGATTTCTGGTCTCAAATCTGTTCCAACAAACTTAGTTGAGTTTAAAAATCATTTGGGTCAAGTTTCAAGTCTATTGGTCAACTGTGCTTATCAATAAGCACTTCTAAATAAGCTGTTTTTGCCCATTCAGCACTTCCTGTGCTCATTTTGCAAATTTTATATTTTTCCTAGCTTTTAAATATTATTTTAGATTTTTCCTGAAATTTTCATATTTTTCTGAGATCATTTGCTATTTTTCCTATTTAATTTTCATTTTTAATCATTTTTAATTACTTTTTAATTACTAAATAATACAAAAAAATCAGAAAAACCCCAGAAAAATCCAAAAAAATATTAGAAAATTATTTTTAGTTATTTTAGAATTTTAGAAATTTATTTTGCATTTTTCTCAATTTATTTGCATTTACCTTTAATTTTTAATTAGTTTAATTAGTTTTTAATTCATAAAAAATAAACAAAAAGTCAAAAAAATATTTTTCTTTTTCTCAAAATTTTCTTTTATCATTTTTAATTTTTAAAAATTATTTCCAAGTCCGTAGGAGTAGCGTAGCTTAAAAGTCGCGTTTTATTTCGTACGTTAACGTTTATTTTCCGTTTTAGCTTACGTTTTTCGTTTCTACGTTACGTTTCTTGTTGCCTTACTTGAATTACGTGTTTAGATGATTATTTGTGCTTCATTTACTATTTCATTAGTGTAATCTCATTCAAATCACTTTTTACCACTTTCACGACACGTTACACGAATCGGGAATTCGAAATTCCATTCATCCTTCACACGGACTACGACCTCAGGTTATCCGTATTTCTTTGCGGATCTCTTGAGTAGTACTTATACTATATATATAACATTGATTTTAAACCAATCAATGGTTCTATTGTCCTGCATGTTTAGGAAATGGCGCCAAGGAAACCAAGACGACCTATTACTAAGTACCTATGAGTGGAGCTTACCGGACGCCCAAGAAGTCCAAGAAGTCGACACCTATTATTGGGGATAGCAACCCTATCTTTCAGCAAATGATCAATCAGCAGCTAGAAGCTTTAATGCCTGAACTTGTTACTTAATTGAGTGAGCAGTTAGGCAGTGGAGCTCATCCTGATGTTGCTGGAAGTGGAGGAGGCGGATATAATGGGTGTACTTACAAGGAGTTCATGGCCTGTAAGCCTAAGGAATTTGATGGAAAGGGTGGTGCAATTTTACTCACTCGATGGATAGAGAAAATGGAGTCTGTGATGGATAAGGCATTGACCTGGTGGAACACGCAACTTCAGGCTAGGGGACGAGTTGCAGCTTTGGGTATGACTTGGGAGGACTTCAAAGCCTTAATGATGGAGGAGTTTTGCCCAGTCAATGAGATGCAGAAATTGGAAAAAGAGTTGCGGAATCATACTATGGTTGGAGCTAATCATATGGGGTACACTGATAGGTTTCATGAGTTAGCTAGGATGGTTCCTCATCTAGTAACTCCTGAATCGAAGCGTATTGAGAGGTATATACGTGGATTGGTTCCACAGATTCGCTCGATGGTTAGGGCGACTGAGCCGACAACGCTTCTAAGTGCTATTCAAAAGGCTGGGGCACTGACGGATGAAGCGGTTAGGAGTAAAACACTAGAAAAGTCGAAAGAGAAGAAGCGAGAGGAGGGTGATGCTACTAAGACAGCTGGTTTTAGTGGTGACAATAAGAAAGCAAGAAAAGGGAAGGGGTTCGTAGCAACGGATCCTATGATGGCAGCAGGTTATGTGGGAACAGTTTCTATAGCTATGACTGGTAATAATGAGAAGAGGGGATATATGGGTAATGCCTCTAGATGTGTTAAGTGTGGTTACTATCATCTCGAGAGCACTCCATGTCGTTTGTGTTTCAGGTGTGGCAAACCTGGACACTTTGCTAGGGACTACCGTGTGGTGATTACTCAAGCGACTCCAATCAACTCGGTAGGCGCAAGGGTTAATCGCAGGGCATGCTATGAGTGTGGTAGTACTGATCATTTGCGTAACGGGTGTCCCAAACTTGTTGGAATGTTTGGACGGCCTGGGAATCAGCTGGCTATTGAAGGAGGTCAAGGACAAGGGTTTAATAGAAATGCAGCTAAGAGAAAGGCATTTACAATGAATGCAAGCGAGGCGTGCCAAGACCCGAACGTTGTTACTGGTACGTTCTCTCTCAATGGTCATTATGCTACTACGTTATTTGATACGGGTGCGGATTGTTGTTTTGCTACTACTGAATTTGCTAGAATATTGGGTGTTGAGTTTAGTGAACTTAGACCTAGTATTTTGATTGAAATAGCTAGTGGTATCGAAATAGAAGTTGATAAGGTTATTCGTGAGTGTGTTATCGTGTTAGAGGGTGTTGCGTTTAAGATTGACTTAATACCCTTAGGACATGGTAGCTTTGATGTGGTAATAGGGATGGATTGGTTGGCTAGGCATAAAGCTGAAGTAATATGCCATGAAAAGGTGGTTCGAATTCCAGTAGAGGGTGGTGGTGTGCTGCGAGTACAAGGAGAAAGTGTGGAGAAGAATTCGAAATCCCTTATGAGTGTGAAGTCTAGGGAACTCAAAGTGGGGGATATTCCAGTAGTGTGTGAGTTTTCGGGCGTTTTTCCTGAGGATTTGTCCGGATTACCGCCGATACGACAGGTGGAGTTTTGTATTGAGTTAATTCCTAGAGCGACGCAGGTAGCGAAAGCTCCTTATCGATTGATACCTACGGAGATGCAGGAGTTGGCTGCTCAGTTGAAAGAACTTCAAGATAAGGGGTTTATTCGACCTAGTCATTCCCCGTGGGGAACGCCTGTTTTGTTCGTTAAGAAGAAAGATGGTTCGTTTAGGATGTGTATTGATTACTGAGAGTTGAATAAGTTAACGGTGAAGAATCGGTATCCTCTACCTAGAATTGATGATCTTTTCGATCAGTTGTAGGGTGCTAGATTTTTCTCAAAGATAGATCTGCGATCTGGTTATCATCAGTTGAGAGTGCATGAGGAGGATATTCCCAAGACAGCTTTTAGAACTCCTTATGGACACTTTGAGTTTACGGTTATGCCATTTGGGTTGACTAATGCATGATATGTGTCTAAATACACATATATTTTACATTGTTTAAACCCACAAAAATGACCAAAAACACACAAATGACCATATAAATGTTACAAATATCGTTGAAATGTGTTTTTTGTGTATTTCAGGTGCAAAAGGATTGAAATAAATGAAAAGCATGCAAAGTTCACACAATTGTCATTTTCAGTCCCTGGAGTTTCATAAATTGTCAAAACTAGTCCCTGAAGGTTTAAAATGAATTAAAAGTCAACTTTGGTCCTTGGATAATCAAACTTGTTCAAAATTAATCCCTGGATGAAAGTTTTCACAAATTGGCAACTTTTACCCCTAAAAAATCCAAAATTGACATAAAAGGTCCTTGGACGTTTTAAAATAGAAAATTATCAACTTTGGTCCTTGTGTTATTGATTTGTGGCACGTTTAGTCATTTGAATTGAGTTTGGGAAGTGGGCAATTTCAGCCCCTCAAGTTTCAGCAATCTATAATATTGGTCCTTGTGAATTATAACTACTAATACCAAGTGGACCTTTTGTAATTAAATAAACCTACCCAATCCAATAACCTAAATTAACCCAATCCACTCCCCTTGGCCCAAAACTAAAAATAAACCTAACACCCTTGGTTTAATAATCAGTCAACCCCAGTCAAACTAACCTCCCTCCTTTCACCCCGTGACTTCATAGCCTGCAACACCATCATCACACTTCCAACCTCCTCCATCATCACCCCTACACTCCTCCAAACACCCCAGTCCAAATATTGCCCACTACCCTAAGTTATCACTGCCAAGAAAGACTAACATCTGTTTTCCCGCCAAAATTGCACAGAGGGCTCAGATCAAATTTGCTCATCCAACGGTTCACAACTAAAGTGGGAAAAGTTCAGGAACCCTCCTTGGTCTATTTAAATGAAGAAAAAGAGAAGAGAAAGAGTTAGTTAGTTAGATTAGTTTTTTTAAGATTATTTTTACATTATGTCAAATTAGTATAATTTAACTTTCTAAGTGATAATTCCAGGTTTATTAGTGTTTCCTAAACTTAATTATTGTATTTCAAAGCTTTGTACTCAATTCAAGTTTTAATAAAAGTTGAAGTTTTCATTTAAATTTCTGGCAATTAAGTTTCAGGCAATTTTATGTTTTCTTTCCTGTTTCCAGCCTTCATCTACTTTCCTCATAAGCATACTCAAGCTTAATAAAAGCTTGTAGTAAGTTTGGCTACCTTGTTTATACTTAATGGGTGGAATAATTTCTAGTCAACAAAGGTCAAAGGTATCTCTAATGATGATGATTATGGGATTGGGGGTAAGAGAACAGTGTTTCTATGTTGAGTGAGCCTATCTGAAGATAGGCATTGATCAAATGAAACTTTTGTCCAGCTGAGGTTGAAGTTGTAAGCCTCATTTGCAATTCTAACTAGTGTTCTCTGTTATTGTTTATTGCTTATTTGCTGTTTAATCTAGTATGATTTTGAGTTTTATTGCTTTTTTAGATCTCATATAGTTAGTTTTTGGCTCTTTTGTTGGTTCATAACTGTTTGTGCTCATTATCATTCATAATGCATTTTCATTAGTCAAATAGTTAAATTCTCATTAAGCTTATATTATTGCTCAAATCTGCATTTGTTAGTTCAATCTTAGTATAACATAGGTTATATGTTAGTTTGCATCAATATTTAAATTCACGTCACTCTAAATCATTCATAATAAAAAAACAGTTAACAAATAGGGGGTGTTTGGCAATATTGAAGAGTGAGCCATTGAGACCTATTTGGCCATTTGTTCACGCTGATTCAGATTTCACTTGTCATCAGTAGTGTGTTTTAAGCAATTCCATGCTATTTTTAGTAGTTTATTGGCACTTGTATCAATCCTCCAAGTTTCATTTTACTTAAACTGTTTTATTAGAATAGACTGCATAATCTCTTCAAGGTTGCATTTAGGTGTCAAGTTAGTTGGATTTTAGTTCAAATAGGATAGTAATAGATGTAGGTATATGTGTTTGACTTTCCAAGTCAGAAACCACCCATTATAACCCAACTGTCCCAACAGTAGGCAGGTCCAACACACCCTTTACCCCACTATTTTTAATTAGTTCATTAGTAGCTTTTTAGGTCTGGGCTTTTGTTCCTAGCTTATTTCCCAGCTCATCTTTATGCTTCTATTTTTACCTTATTTTTAGGAATTTTTTATACCAGCTTATTACAAGCCTTAAGTTGCCCCTTTGGCCTGCAGTCCCCTGCCCAAGTCTAATTAGCTTGTGTCAAAGCTCAGTGTCAAGCTCATATAAGCTCATTAGGGGATGAAACTTGGTATTCTTGTTCTTTACCAGCTTGTTTAAGTCTTTTGTCAAAATCAGACTATAGCTTGTACAATTGAGCACTGTGCAATAAGCCAAAGTAGCCCCTTAGGAGTGCCCTGCACCTGGGAACCAGTTTAATAAGCTCATTTCATTAACCTTCTGTAGTGTTCATTAGAGATCATTGGCTTGATATTTTTTCTATTTTCATAAGCTCACAGTGTTATCTTGCAATGCAACTGCTTATTTTCTATATTTAAGCTTATTAGTGTGCTTATTCATGATCCTCCAATTGCCTTTCCCAACTCAATCCACTGAATGGTCAGTGTTGATAGTGGGTGATCCATAATCTCATTTTAAGCTTCTTTCTCAAGCTTTGCCTGCATTTTGGATTTGTTGGGAAGCTAGTAATACTAACTTACCATTCCCTAGCTTAGATTGTTTTCTTGAGCTTATTTGCTTGGCTTATAGAGGCCTGCAATTGCCCCCTTGTTCTGTTTGGTTTCAATGGGTTAGGATTTGCTTGTTATAGCTTATTGAGCTTTTCAGTTTTAGTATCTTGTTGTTTCAGCTTATATTGAGTATCTCTCACTTGCTTCAATCTTATTTTAGCTTCTAGGCTCAGTTTGTAGCTTATTAATTAGTTTTTCAAAGTTTAAAATTTACCTTTTGCTTATTTTGTGTTCTGTTGGGTTTTTAAACTCTTACAGGGCTTATTTGTTGGTTTTAGAAAGTTTTCTTTTGTAAAAGTTATTTTTTTATTTTTATTTTTTTTTATTTATTAGATGTGTAAAATAAAAATTGAAAAAAAAATGTGTTTTGCAAAAAGGTGCCAAGGGGATTCGAACCCTGGTCACCCTGCTCAGATACACAACACCCACACCCAACACCAACTGCCCTAGGGACTTTATTCATTAAATCCCTACCACCAATTCCTTTTAACCCTCATTTTCCCATTTTGCTCGAACAAGCTGTTTCAGCTTATTTTTGTGCTTATCTGTTACTGTGTGCCCTCCCTTAACATTTTTCCTAGATTCCTTGTGTCTTGCAGTACTAGTGGTAATTTTGTCAGAATTATTGATTTAAGTTTGGTAATTTTTATAGTTAATTTTATTTAAAATAATTTTAATTGAAAAAACCAAAAATAATTAGTTTAAGTGGTTATTTATAATCCTAGATAAGTTTTCATAATTTTTCTAAGTTTTCTACATTAATTAGCTTCTGTAAAAATTAAGTTTGCAATTTTCCCTTTTAATTTGCTAATTTTCCCATTTAATTTAGTTTAAATAGCTGTTAATTAATTAATTAGTAAATAACTTAAAACTAGTTTAAAAATTAATTGTGAAATTATTTTTATAATTTTTTAGGATTCCTGTGATGGTTAATTTGTTTTGAAAAATACTTCTTAATTATCTAAGGCATTTTCTTAATCTTGGTAATTTTAATTAGTTTAAATAGTTAAGTTTTGTTTAATTAGTTATTAATTTACAATAAAACCCACAAAAAGACAAAAACATTTCTTTTTAATTTTTATATTTTCTTTAAGTTAATTTAGAAGTTTAGAAAATAATTTTCTAAATTTTTAGTTTAATTTTGTAACCTTAATCATTTTTAGTTTGTTTTAAATTAGATTTTAATTAGTTTTTAAATAGTTTTATTAATTAATTAGTATTTAATTACGTTAGTAAAAGTAGTTTGTAAAATAAAGAAAAACCAAAAAATAAAAAAAGTGATAGCTTCTATTTAAGCCCTTTTGGCTTATTTTTCTACTTATTTACAAGCAAACTCTAATTTTAAATTTAGATTACGTTTTAGGTTAATTGGGTTTCACGTTATTGTTAATATAGTTTGTTTAAATTGTTCTCATTCGTATTTCCTTAGTGTAATCATTCAAACCCTTATATATCGTTTCCCGTCCAAATTCACCCGATCACAAACCCGTTTTGATTACTATCACACCTCGTCGGGACATAACGACCCGGGGAAACCCCTATACTTCCACGGAGTATTGAGCCTAAGGAGTTTGACTATATTGACCACATCCGTGGTTGACTTTAGTTGACTGCTTTTGCCTCAATCAAATTTTGGCGCTGCTGCCGGGGAGGTTGTGCGCGTTATTCTAAACGGTTGTGCAGATTAGTGAATCTGGATATACAGTCATTGTATATTTACCCATCCTTGTTCATATTTTCTTATTATTATCATATAAAAACAAAACTGTTCCCGAAAACATTTTAAATCAGTTTTCAACGAACACAAAACACAAAAAGATTTTCTTTGTTATAAAGATGTTTATCAAAAATACCAAAAAGATTCACCTTTACCCTCCTACCTTTTTGATTCTTCATTTCTCACCCTCTAAAACCTTTTGATTCTTTCTATGTCTCATCCACACCTTCTAATTTGTGAATGGTGTGGTAGTCCTCATAATGATGGTAATTGCCCTAGTTATGGCATGATAGAGTCAGGAAACGGGTCTGTCTATAACCAGGATCCGTATTCCTACCATGACACGACTGATTTATTCCATCAGCTACCACACCATGAGACTCAGCAGTTTCACTATTGTGAGTACTGTGGTGGTTCACACTACAGTTATGATTGTCAATCGGGAAACACGCTTGTCTATGAGCAGTTTCCTGATAACAATTATGACTACAGCACATACGACTCACAGCCACATCAGTTTTACTGTTGTGAGTACTGTGGAGGTCCACACCCTAGCTCGGATTGTCAAACAAAGAATCCATTTCCTTGTAACAATTACGACTATTCGTTTTCAGACCACCCTCCACAGTACCAAATGATCCAATCAACTCCTCATGATACTGAGCAAGACCTTTTACTAAAGGCTCTTATGATATTGAAAGAACTTAAGGAGGAGTTGGTTACTACATCGTTTCAAGACTCTCGTGAGAAATCTATGGCAGAATTACTCGCTGAAGAACGAGAGGCTAGAAACAAAAAGAGTATGGAGGAATTACTTGTCGAGGAACAAGCAGCTATAACACGTGCTAAATTTCGTAAAGCTGCTCTTCTCGATTGTGATGATGATAGTGATAATGAAGATACCCTTGATATCCTTCAATTTTATAAGGGTTCGTCAGATTCATCATTTGATTCCTTCCATTGAAAATCAGGGAGAAAATAATGTGACGGAGAAATTACTAGCAGAAGATCAAATGGAACTCGTACAATCCATGAATGCTAGCTCCTCTCAACTCCCTCAGTCTGTTGTTATCACACCCGAAGTTCACACTCACTCTTTGAACATGGGGGATGAGCATCTTAGCACTGTTCCTGAAAAGGAATCGGACGAATTAATAAAGTCTAGTGTTGAGAACCTTGTCCCAATCCCAAGAGAGTCACAGGGAACTTTTGATCATGTGTGTGATTTACCTTCCCCTCTTGAGTGTCCAAAAGATCAATTTGAGACTTTCTCTGATTGTAGCGAAGATTGTGCATCTTATGGAGACATCGAGTATGTTGAGGCATCAGTTCCACATTCTGATGCTGATCATCTTCTTGAGGAGTTCGCCGATGAACTCACTCACATCAATCCACTTCCAACGGGAAGTGACGATGATCTCGTTGACTTTGAAGCCGATCTGGGAGAGATTGAAAGTCTCCTATGTCATGATCCATCACACACTTCTGATCCTAACAGTCCAATAGAGAATATTGATCACCTTGTTCCCGAAACATTTAATACGAGTTTCACCAACCCTCTATTTGAATTCAAATCTGAATTCACTATGATTTCTAACAATCTAATCTTTGATGAGGAGAGTGATGAGTCCATAATGGAACAAGAGTTCACAGATTTACATAATGTGAATGATTCTCTTCATGAGGAGTTCTCCGGTGAACTCACTCATATCATGACTCCTCCGGAGTATGATAACCCGGTGGGAGATGTTCTCAATCATGAGGATTTGCAAATTACCACCCTCCCTCCCGGGATGTTTTCAAACCCTACGAGCTTAACCCTTGAAATCCAAATTCAGGCTAATGAGCCTGCTCTCGAGGAAAAAGATCTTATCATGATTTTCATCATGGTTTTCTTCCTTTTCTTCACCTACTTGGTGACTTCCTCTCTTCTTCACTCCTTCGGGAATGAAGATACCATCTTTGACCCCGGCATCACCGCTTATAGTTTATACTATCTTAAGCTAGGGTCTATATATCTCATCGGTGTGGAACTTTCACGTGCTTCAAATGTTTGTCCAAACATCTTGAATGAAAGTCCGATGGAGATTGTCTCTTCCACATCATGCTTCCCCAAGAACCAATGAATTCGGGGTCGAGTCAAGCTAGCGACTCGGTAAACAAAAACAGTAGCATGTATATAGGGTTTTCACTCTAAGGGTGGGGGAGTGCCCCTGCTGTTGTTACCATGTACATATAATAAATAAAATAAAGTGAAAAAATGGTGTTTTCACATTTAGCTTGTAATGTTGCCCTTTTACGTTCAAAGAGTCGGCATAATAGCCGGGACTTTGAATATTGAGGACAATATTCAATTCTAAGTGTGGGGGGAAATTCTAGCGAATTTTATCACATTTTACCATCTAGTACCCCCCCGTTTTTGGCCAAAAATTTTAAAATTTTTTTTCACTGGAGCTTCAAAATTTTTGTGGTTATCAGTCCACCATGTCCAAACGACAAAAGGATTGGCTAATCCAGGAGCAAACGGCTCTTAGTAAAGATATATCAAATCCGTTTATGGCTTACAATTTGCCCAAAATTGTATGGTATCTCAACTCGCCATATCCTAAAAAGTAAAAGAGTTGGCTAGCCCGCAAGATTATGGCTTGTGGTAAAGGCAGTGGAAAACCTTAATTGGTAATCAACTCACCAAGATGTTGACTATGTCCATCAAGAGTGGCTAGTCCAGAAGCAAACGGCTTCTGGTAAAGACAAATCAAAACCGTTGACAGCTGGTGGTTTGCTCAAAATCACATGGTTATCGGTGTACCATAGTTCTTACTTGAACTAAAACATTTGGCTACTCCAGAAGTAATGGCTTTTGGTAAAGAGATAAAATCCGTTAATTTTTCATAAAATATTGCTAGTCCATAGTTTGGTGTGGGGGATTTGATATGTGTTTAAATACACATATATTTTACATTGTTTAAACCCACAAAAACGACCAAAAACACACAAATGACCATATAAATGTTACAAATATCATTGAAATGTGTTTTTACGTATTTCAGGTGCGAAAGGATTGAAAATAAATGAATAGCATGCAAAGTTCACACAATTGTCATTTTCAGTCCCTGGAGTTTAATAAATTTGCAAAACTATTCCCTGAAGGTTTAAAATGAATAAAAAGTCAACTTTGGTCCTTGGATAATCAAACTTGTTCAAAATTAATCCCTGGATGAAAGTTTCACAAATTGGCAACTTTTACCCCTAAAAAATCCAAAATTGACATAAAAGGTCCTTGGAAGTTTTAAAATAGAAAATTATCAACTTTGGTCCTTGTGTTTTTGATTTGTGGCAGGTTTAGTCATTTGAATTGAGTTTAGGAAGTGGGCAATTTCAGCCCCTCAAGTTTTAGCAATCTACAATATTGGTCCTTGTGAATTATAACTACTAATACCAAGTGGACCTTTTGTAATTAAATAAACCTACCCAATCCAATAACCTAAATTAACCCAATCCACTCCCCTTGGCCCAATCTAAAAATAAACCTAACACCCTTGGTTTAAAAACCAGTCAACCCCAGTCAAACTAACCTCCCTCCTTTCACCCCGTGACTCCATAGCCTGCAACACCATCATCAATCTTCCAACCTCCTCCATCATCACCCCTACACTCCTCCAAACACCCCAGTCCAAATATTGCCCACTACCCCAAGTTTTCACTGCCAAGAAAGACTAACATCTGTTTTCCCGCCAAAACTGCACAGAGGGCTCAGATCAAATTTGCTCATCCAACGGTTCACAACTAAAGTGGGAAAAGTTCAGGAACCCTCCTTGGTCTATTTAAATGAAGAAAAAGAGAAGAGAAAGAGTTAATTAGTTAGATTAGTTTTTTTTAGATTATTTTTACATTAGGTTGAATTAGTATAATTTAACTTTCTAAGTGATAATTCCAGGTTTATTAGTGTTTCCTAAACTTAATTATTGTATTTCAAAGCTTTGTACTCAATTCAAGTTTTAATAAAAGTTGAAGTTTTCATTTAAATTTCTGGCAATTAAGTTTAAGGCAATTTTATGTTTTCTTTCCTGTTTCTAGCCTTCATCTACTTTCCTCATAAGCATACTCAAGCTTAATAAAAGCTTGTAGTGAGTTTGGCTACCTTGTTTATACTTAATGGGTGGAATAATTTCTAGTCAACAAAGGTCAAAGGTATCTCTAATGATGATGATTCTGGGATTGGGGGTAAGAGAACAGTGTTTCTATGTTGAGTGAGCCTATGTGAAGATAGGCATTGATCAAATGAAACTTTTGTCCAGCTGAGGTTGAAGTTGTAAGCCTCATTTGCAATTCTAACAAGTGTTCTCAGTTATTGTTTATTGCTTATTTGCTGTTTAATCTAGTATGATTTTGAGTTTTATTGCTTTTTTAGATCTCATATAGTTAGTTTTTGGCTCTTTTGTTGGTTCATAACTGTTTGTGCTCATTATCATTCATAATGCATTTTCATTAGTCAAATAGTTAAATTCTCATTAAGCTTATATTATTGCTCAAATCTGCATTTGTTAGTTCAATCGTAGTATAACATAGGTTATATGTTAGTTTGCATCAGTATTTAAATTCACTTCACTCTAAATCATTCATAATAAAAAAAACAGTTAACAAATAGGGGGTGTTTGGCAATATTAGGTGTTCAAGTTAGTTGGTTTTTAGTTCAAATAGGATAGTAATAGATGTAGGTATATGTGTTTGACTTTCCAAGTCAGAAACCACCCATTATAACCCAACTGTCCCAACAGTAAGCAGGTCCAACACACCCTTTACCCCACTATTTTTAATTAGTTCATTAGTAGCTTTTTAGGTCTGGGCTTTTGTTCCTAGCTTATTTCCCAGCTCATCTTTATGCTTCTATTTTTACCTTATTTTTCGGAATTTTTTCTACCAACTTATTACAAGCCTTAAGTTGCCCCTTTGGCCTGCAGTCCCTTGCCCAAGTCTAATTAGCTTGTGTCACAAGCTCAGTGTCAAGCTCATATAAGCTCATTAGGGGATGAAACTTGGTATTCTTGTTCTTTACCAGCTTGTTTAAGTCTTTTGTCAAAATCAGACTATAGATTGTACAATTGAGCACTGTGCAATAAGCCAAAGTAGCCCCTTAGGAGTGCCCTGCACCTGGGAACCAGTTTAATAAGCTCATTTCATTAAGCTTCTGTAGTGTTCATTAGAGATCATTGGCTTGATATTTTTGCTATTTTCTTAAGCTCACAGTGTTATCTTGCTATGCAACTGCTTATTTTCTATATTTAAGTTTCTTAGTGTGCTTATTCATGATCCTCCAATTTCCTTTCCCAACTCAATCCACTGAATGATCAGTGTTGAGTGTGGGTGATCCATAAGCTCATTTTAAGCTTCTTTCTCAAGCTTTGCCTGCATTTTAGATTTGTTTGGAAGCTAGTAATACTAACTTCCCATTCCCTAGCTTAGATTGTTTTCTTGAGCTTATTTGCTGGGCTTATAGAGGCTTGCAATTGCCCCTTGTTCTGTTTCGTTTCAATGGGTTAGGATTTGCTTGTTATAGCTTATTGAGCTTTTCAGTTTTAGTATCTTGTTGTTTCAGCTTATATTGAGTATCTCTCACTTGCTCCAATCTTATTTTAGCTTCTAGGCTCAGTTTGTAGCTTATTAATTAGTTTTTCAAAGTTTAAAATTCACCTTTTGCTTATTTTGTGTTCTGTTGGGTTTTTAAGCTCTTACAGGGCTTATTTGTTGGTTTTAGAAAGTTTTCTTTTGTAAAAGTTTTTTTTTTTCTTTTTTTCTTTTTTTTTTTTTTTTTTTTTTTTTTATTTTCAGTTGTTTATTAGATGTGTAAAATAAAAATTGAAAAAAAAAAATGTGTTTTGCAAAAAGGTGCCAAGGGGATTCGAACCCTGGTCACCCTGCTCAGATAAACAACACCCACACCCAACACCAACTGCCCTAGGGACTTTATTCATTAAATCCCTACCACCAATTCTAACCCCCATTTTCCCATTTTGCTCAAATAAGCTGTTTCAGCTTATTTTTGTGCTTATCTTTTACTGTGTGCCCTCCCCCAATATTTTTCCTAGATTCCTTGTGTCTTGTAGTCTTAGTGGTAATTTTGTCAGAATTATTGATTTAAGTTTGGTAATTTTTATAGTTAATTTTATTTAAAATAATTTTAATTGAAAAAAACCAAAAATAATTAGTTTAAGTGGTTATTTGTAATCCTAGATAAGTTTTCATAATTTTTCTAAGTTTTCTACATTAATTAGCTTCTGTAAAAATTAAGTTTGCAAATTTCCCTTTTAGTTTGCTAATTTTCCCATTTAATTTAGTTTAAATAGCTGTTAATTAATTAATTAGTAAATAACTTAAAACTAGTTTAAAAATTAATTGTGAAATTATTTTTATAATTTTTTAGGATTCCTGTGATGGTTAATTAGTTTTGAAAAATACTTCTTAATTATCTAAGGCATTTTCTTAATCTTGGTAATTTTAATTAGTTTAAATAGTTAAGTTTTGTTTAATTAGTTATTAATTTACAAAAAAACCCACAAAAAGACAAAAACATTTCTTTTTAATTTTTATATTTTCTTTAAGTTAATTTAGAAGTTTAGAAAATAATTTTGCAAATTTTTAGTTTAATTTTGTAACCTTAATCATTTTTAGATTATTTTAAATTAGATTTTAATTACTTTTTAAATAGTTTTATTAATTAATTAGTATTTAATTACGTTAGTAAAAGTAGTTTGTAAAATAAAGAAAAACCAAAAAATAAAAAAAGTGATAGCTTCTATTTAAGCCCTTTTGGCTTATTTTTCTGCTTATTTACAAGCAAACTCTAATTTTAAATTTAGATTACGTTTTAGGTTAATTGGGTTTTACGTTATTGTTAATATAGTTTGTTTAAATCGTTCTCATTCGTATTTCCTTAGTGTAATCATTCAAACCCTTATATACCCTTTCCCATCTAAATTCACCCGATCACAAACCCGTTTTGATTACCATCACACCTCTTCGGGACATAACGACCCGGGGAAACCCCTATACTTCCACGGAGTATTGAGCCTAAGGAGTTTGACTATATTGACCACATCCGTGGTTGACTTTAGTTGACTACTTTTGCCTCACTCAATGCACCAGTAGTATTCATGGATTTGATGAATCGTGTGTGTAGGCCCTATTTGGATAAATTCGTAATTGTGTTCATTGACGACATCCTGATTTACTCCAAGTCGAAGGAAAAGCATGGGGAACATCTGAGGTTAATACTTGGCTTGTTGTAGAATGAGAGATTGTACGCTAAGTTCTCTAAATGTGAATTTTGGCTGCAAGAGGTGCAATTTCTTGGTCATGTAGTGAACAGTGAAGGTATACATGTAGATCCTAGCAAGATAGAAGCGGTCAAGAATTGGAAGGCTCCTACGATACCTTCCGAGATACGCTCTTTCTTAGGACTGGCAGGATACTACAGGAGATTTATAGCAAATTTTTCATAGATTGCTAAGCCTCTCACTATGTTGACTCAGAAGAATAAAAAGTATGAGTGGGGAGATGAGCAAGAAGCAGCTTTTCAGACACTAAAGGATAGTTTGTGTAATGCACCTATTCTGATGTTACCTGACGGGCCAAATGATTTTGTGGTATATTGTGATGCGTCGAATCAAGGTTTGGATGTGTGTTAATGCAAAGGGGGAAGGTGATAGCTTATGCATCACGACAACTCAAGGTTCATGAGAAGAATTATACCACTCACGACCTAGAGCTGGGTGCGGTGGTATTTGCTCTCAAGAATTGGAGACATTATTTGTATGGTACGAAGAGTACGGTCTATACCGATCATAAGAGTCTTCAGCATATTTCTAATCAGAAGGAGTTGAATATGCGTCAAAGAAGATGGATGGAGTTGTTAAGTGATTATGACTGCGACATTCGTTATCATCCTGGAAAAGCGAATGTGGTGGCCGATGCGTTGAGTAGAAAAGAAAGAATTAAGCCAAGACATGTGTGAGCTATGAGCATAACATTGCGGTCAGAAATTAAGAGTAAGATATTGGTAGCACAAGAGGAGGCTCTCAAGGATGAGAACCTTGTGGCTGAAATGTTGCGTGGTTTAGATAAGCAGATGGAAAGGAAGGAAGATAGTGGACTATATTTCTTAGATCGAATATGGGTTCCACTAGTGGGAGATGTGAGAAATGTGATCATGGATGAGGCTCATAAGACGAGATACTCGATTCATCCAGGGTCTGATAAGATGTACTATGATCTTAGAGATGCTTATTGGTGGCCGGGAATGAAGAGGGAGATAGCTGAGTATGTTAGTCGATGTTTAACTTGTTTGAAGGTTAAGGCTGAACATCAGAAACCCTCTGGATTGTTGCAGCAGCCGCCAATTCCTGAATGGAAGTGGGATAATATAACTATGGATTTCATTACTAAATTGTCTCGCACAGGTAATGGACATGACACGATATGGGTCATTGTGGACAGATTGACGAAGTCTGCACATTTTCTGGCCATTCGTGAGGATTACAAGATGGAGAAGTTGGCAAGGATCTATATTAACGAGATTGTGGCAAGGCATGGTGTGCCTATGTCTATCATTTCAGATCGGGATAGTAGGTTCACTTCGCGGTTCTGGCAGTCGTTGCAAAAGGATTTGAATACACGGTTGGATGTGAGTACTGCTTATCATCCACAGACCGATAGGCAAAGTGAGCGAACGATTCAGACATTGGAGGATTTGCTTCGTGCTTGTGCTATTGATTTTGGAGGAAGCTGGGATACTCATTTGCCTTTGGCTGAGTTTTCTTATAATAACAACTATCATTCAAGCATTAGATGTGCACCGTTTGAGATGTTGTACGGAAGGAAGTGTAGATCACCGGTGTTATAGGCAGAGGTTGGGATGAGTCAGTTAATTGGACCTGAATTGGTACAAGAGACTACAGATATGGTCTTTCGGATTAAAGAAAGACTTAAGACTGCGATAGATCGCCAAAAGAGTTATGCGGATAATCGCCGCAAACCCTTGGAGTTTAGTGTTGGGGATTTTGTGATGTTGAAGGCAAGTTAGCACCTAGATATGTTGGGCCATTTGAGATTACGGAGAGGATTGGACTTGTGGCATATCGTTTGAGATTTCCTGAGGAATTAAGTGGTGTGCATGATACGTTTCACATGTCTAATTTGAAGAAGTGTTTGGCGGATGCTAGTTTGCATGTGCCACTAGATGAGATTAAGGTTGATAGAACACTTCACTTTTTGGAGGAACCTGTTGAGATTATGGACCGAGAAGTTAAGAGTATGAAGCATAGTAAGATTGCATTGGTAAAGGTACGATGGAATTCCAAACGTGGTCCTGAGTTTACTTGGGATCGTGAGGATCTAATGAGAGCTAAGTATCCTAAGTTGTTTGCTGAGAAGTCTGATGATACGAGCTGTTAAATCTCGGGACGAGCTTTCCCTAAGTGGGGGACGATGTAACAACCGTGATTTTAGCAGGTTAGTTAGACTTTTAGCCTTGAGTTAATCTAACTTTGTTTGGGTGGTTTGAGTAGTTATTATGTGTTATAGTGTGATTAGTATTTAGTTTAGCACTAAATCCCTTCGCGCTGTGGTTGTTATTGTGATTTTTGATGATGTTGATTTTGGGAAAGTTCATTTTGATCACCCATATGGTGTAGAAATGGCTTGTGTATATTTGGCGTTTTGAGGTTTTGCGTAACGAGTCTTCGTTCAAGTTATTGAGCGTTAGTAAGTTACGGGAATGTTGTTTTTGTGAAGAAATGCTTATGGAGTGTGTGAAAATCTATTTTTGGAAACTTTATTTTAAAAATGAATATTTTCCGGTTTGTCGTAAAATTAAGGTTTATCGCGAAAGACGTTAGGTTTTGTTATGGGAATACATAAAATATGAAAAGTATGAGGTTTTGAGTGTAATAAATAAATTAATAAAAAAATATATAAAAAAATAAATATAATTAAGGGGGGCGGCCGATTATGGGGATAAAAGGAAAAAAAGAAACCAAATTTGATACCAAATACAACTCTAAGCCTTAAGGGTTATCAAATATAATTATAAATACAAAATCAAAACCTCCCTACCCCTTTTTCCTGCAATTAAAGTCGACACAAGGAGAAACAAGAAGAAAAAAATTAGGTTTTCATAGTTGGCTAGCAATAATCAAGAATCAAGGTAAAATCTTTAACCCTTACGTGTAATTAATTAATTATTGTTATGATTCATGTAATATTTAATATGATGGAATCTAGGGTTTATATACTTCTGTAAATTAATGAAGTAAAACATGTTAGGATGATTAGATGTCAATAATATGGATAACGGTTAAGGGAATTGAGTGTTAAACGCGTTAGATTATGTGTTAGGGTTTGGACAGAAAACTATGGCTGTAAAGATGTGAGTGTAAATAATAGATGGTGAAGAGTTAAGTCACGAATTTTCAGTCTAAATTAAAGTATAATGAAAGAGCTTTCCAAAGAGTCCAGCCACGATTGATTTTAAGGTCGGGAAGTCGGTCTTTTGATTTTTCTTTGTTAAGGTGTCAAAGCTGTCAAACCGGGACATATTTTGGGTAAAAGTTTGAGGGTGTTTTGTGGTTGTAAATGTGGTATTTTGACTAGGCCTTCTGGAATAGTTAAGTATTAGGTTATATTATACTACCACGAAGAGGATTCGCGATAAAAACTTGTGGAAGTATTTTATGTAAATCAAAACTTTTTGGTGTGCGTTCAGATCCGAATTTGAGTAGTTGACAAGTTTGATTTTCTTTTGAGTATTTATGTGTGTTATTGGTCCATGGCCTTCTGAGATTAGCTTCTATGCTTATGAGAGACCATGGTGAATTTTTAGTGTGAGTTGTTGAGCTTTATTTGTCGTGATTTTATGTGGGCGAATGTACCAAAACATTCTGCGTTTTCTGATTTTAAGAGTGCAAGGGATTTAGTGAGTATTAAGTTATGGTAGTGGTTAGTATGGTGTCTAGGAGATCCATGGTGGGTCATATGAGTCTTAGATATCCATCATATGTGTATTACATGGGTTGTAGCTTTTAGCTTGACCTTGTGTAATGTGGATTATTTTTGTGTGCTATAGATTGTGAGTTGTTTTTTTGGAAGCTGCGGAGTTTAAGGTGAGTTCATAGTCCCATATTTTTAACTTGTTTTAAACTTGGGATGGGAATGATGCTTGTCTTAAATGATTTGAATTACTGTGATTATGTGTATGTGTGTTAAAAAGCTCGTACTTTTAATGTTATCGTATTTATGCTATATGTGAACGGTAATGATATGATGTGTGATTCTGTGTGGTCCAATTGGGAGGGTGCTTACCATGTTGCTCGTGCATACGAACTAATTAGAGAGTAGCAGCCCTACTCACTTTTTATTATGTGTGGTCCGATCGGAGGGTATTAATTTACCCATTTTTTGGGAGCGGGGGTCACGTTCCGGCCCGGTATGTTGTGAATTTGGATCGGTGGGCACGTTCCGCCCGATGGTTGCCTTATGTTTGATGTTGCCTTATGATACATGTAGCTTATATGATAAATATAATTATTTGTCTAGCTATATTTTATAATCACAGTGATTTTGGTTTCCTAGTGTGTTTGAGTCTTAAACCTATGAATCTCACCAACGTTATGTTGACATTTTAAGCATCATTTTCAGGTGAGCATTCTAAGGCCAAAGTTGAGGGCAGCAATTAGGCGAGACTTAGTTGCATATGGAGACCTTACTTATGTTTTGGGATTTGACTTTATTTGGATTTGGTTTTGATACATTTATGTTTTCTGGTTGGTACTTTCATATCTATTGAAGATACCTTTTGGATTTTGTTTTGGTTATTTATCTTGGGGTATTGTTACAACACTGTGTGTTGGCATATTGCTCTATTTATGTGCATGTAGTTGTTCTCTATGTTGACACCTGGTGTTGTGATGATATCCATGAAGTTACACCCGCGCGTTTCCGCCGTGGCGGGGTGTGACATACATGATCCGGTTGCAACGGTTGTAACAGATTGGGGACGAGACCCGTTTAGCTATGGTGCTTATTCGTATGTTGCCGTTGAGGTATGCATGATACATTGGGTCAACCCGTGACATTTTAATATATACAATGATTGTTTCTACACGCATATTTATAGATTCTTGATTGTGCTTTACTGTCATCTGATTCACAATCCAAATGATCTTGCAAATCAAGTATCCTTAAGCTTTTGTGTTTTTTTCAGAGTGGAAGAACAAGTATAGGGGATGACTTTCGCAGGCAGAATCTCCCCTGAATACGTACCTGATTGTCTCAACATAAGCTCGGAACATGAGGAACTAGAGTTAGCATATCGTGTTGAGGCCTCAATGCATCTCACTTGGCCTCAAAGAGAGAACACTGTGTATGGTGCAACAACATGTGTGTTCTTCTTGGCCTGCTATGGATTTATGAATGAGGTACATTTGGATTAGACTATTATTACATAAGTGTGTTTGGACCAGACAGGTTACTGAAGTAAGAGGATTTTTTTGGATCAGGTAACTGCAGAAATAAAGTGTATTCGAATTAGGCTACTGCAGCATAAGGTTTTATTTGGTTTAGGCTACGGCAGAAATAGCATGAGCTTGGTTGAGGTTACGATAGGAATGATGAGTGTTTGGTTTAGGCTATAATAAGAAAAATATGTGTTTGGAGCGCACTGAAAATGCGTTTCACACGTGTGTGTATATGAGGTAAAAACCAATTTCTTTTATTTTATTAGTAATTTCTGCTAAGCAATAACTAAATTTTAAATTTTCGCTCATGTAATGTGATAAACAGATTATAAGCAAAAAAAAAAGACAAAGAAACTGAATACTATATTTACTTAACTGTCACTTTGCGAATACAACCATATCAATATACATCAGCATACAATTTTACTGTAGCAAAAATTTCAAGGGTTTGTTGGTTCATATAGATCGCTCTTGCAGACATCGGTAAAGGAGAAGAAGAAAGTGAGGATGAAGATGAGGTATGGATATTATTAATAAATCATCTCTTTGTTTTTTGTTTGTAAATGAATGCTCTATGGTGGTTCGCCCATGTCTAATAGTTGCTTGTTGTCTGTGAATGCTTTTATTGGCTTCAATTACTATTATTTTATTACTATTGGTTGAATCTTTTTGATAAAATATGAGTGGCCAATCAAAATCAAGCTTTGAACAATGATAACAGAAAACCAAACCACGAGTCTCTAAATATTATGCCCCCAATATCTGGTAATCAAGTAATGACTGATGAATTTTAAAGTGGGATACATTCGATGTGTGAACGACAACATGCAACGACCAGTTTGTTATATAATGGTTCATCGATGTTTTGTTGCAATGTTGGGGTACCTGCCACCGGTTTTTGCGTTGATTCGCAACAATATTCTTTGGAGAATAAGAAATTAAAAAAAAAAGAAAAAAAAAGAAGAAAAAAAGCAAAGTGGCTGAAAGATGCAGCCTTAATCGCTCGCAGTATGTAGTGACATCGTTCTACAAGGTAACTGATTTTTCATGCATTTAATTTTTTCTTATATATTTTGTTTACTTAATTAAATGTTTATATATATATATATATATATATATATATATATATATATATATATATATATATATATATATATATATATATATATATATATATATATATATATATATTTCGGGGTGCAGGTGTGATGGAAGATGTTCAAGGTGATTAAGGTAAACATTGTTCGTACGTACCTTGGTCAGCGAATGTCAACGAAAACGATCGCATGAGGATGTTTGACGTTGAGGTTCAAGGTGAATACGATTTTTCGTCTGCTTTACCATGTTGTTTTTAAAATATGGTGTTATGAGCTATTGGAGCATTCATTTACCTTTTCCATTTTTGAAAATAATTGCATATAGGTGTCTTTTGTTCTTGCAATTTAAGACGATGGCAGATTCAACAGGTTGTATTGACACACCTAGGTGTCTTTTTTCTTCTTTCTTTATTTATTTATTTTTTTTTAATCTTTGCGCATGCCTTTAGGTGTGTTTGGGTACGTGTACACATGTAGCCATGTTATTGGTTTCCTTGGATGGCGTGTGTGTATGACACGTTGGAATGTGCTGGAATGCACTAGAGTCCGTTTTCGTAAAATGAAGAAATTTAGTCTGTATTGGTAAAGTGGGTATATTATAAATCTTGTTTGGTAATTGATTTCATGTGAAAAAATATATTCATAAATGTATTCACTAAACCAGGCCTATCGAATAGTAATGAATGTTAATGAAAGTGACCAATGTGGTGAGCAATATAATGGGATTTTTTATTAGCGGATAATTAGGCCCAAGCCCGGTTTGTGGGTTTTGGGTATTAGGGTTTCACTATTATATATAGTGATTATTAATAAAGTTATACCTACGGGTTTCATTGTCTTACATGGTATCACAGCTACTCGATCTCCACCTTCCGCAACATAAACCCTAAACATATCATTTTTTCTTCTTCTTTTGTGTTTCGTTTAACAGATTTATTGTTTGTTTGTCGACCTTTCTATTGTTTGTCGACCTTGTGTGTTGTCGACCTAGTTATTTGTTTAACCTCCCTAAACCCTAAAACCATCGTTGGAGGGTGATACATGAAACTGGAAAATCAGTCAGGCATTAAAGTCTAACTAAAATATGAATAACTTGGTTAGAACATTTATGTAACTTGTATCTTTTTGTTTATGTTGCATCACAAAATTGAAATGAAAAATGAACTAGAACCTTATATTTGTATCTCATGTTTATTTAGTACATAAGAAAGCAATTTTGTTTTCTTCGTTGCTTCCAAGATATATATATATATGCACAAAGTATGAGGAAGATTAGTTTCATTGTGTTTTTAACCTCCACGCTTTGATTATATTCTCGTAGTTACTAATCTATACTATTGTAATGTTTGTGTGTATGTATGAGGTTCAGTAATATATTATATTGGAAAGAAGGAGAAAAGGGTACTTGGCAGAGTGAGTGGAGTGATGGTTAGTAACTAGTTGATGAGGAGCGGTTTAACTAGAAGGGGATTAGATTGGTATAGAGCTTCATGGGGAGCTGTAGACCAGTAGTAAGATGTGTGTGACTAGGTGAATTTATTTGATGGTGATTCCATTGTAGTCACGGTTATTGTTGGGAACTTTGGATGGCTGGATGGGAAGGTGTTGATGTGGAAAGATAAACTCGATGAGTGTACATTGGTAACTCGCAGAAGTTCTCTTTTCTTAAAGGTCATAAAGGAGGTAAGAACTTCACTAACTATTATCCTCTGTCTCTACTTGCATTTACTATAAGTAACGCAACATAAAGTTGCCCATACGTGCAAATTAGCCTTGTAAGACAAAGTATAACTCAAACTAGTGATTGGCTTTGATTTCTATTAGTGGTCACTATAAAATAAACTATAATAGAGTATTGTTGTCTTCGAATCTTGAAAGGTACCCTCTTTGTTCTTTTGAAGTTATCAATAGGAAGTGATCATTTATTGTGTTAATCATTGCGAGAAGAATGGCATTGCTTGAGTTGAGTAGGCTCACTTAGAACTTATGAATTGAGGGATATGGGTCTAATAGGTTTTGGGTTTTGAGGAATCCATAGATCATCACTACAAAGTGAAGCAACTCTTTTAGAAAAGTAGGTCAAAATCATACTAACGGAAGAGACATGTGACACATTGCATACTAACAATAACCATAATATGTAATGTAAAAAAGGAGTTGGTTAAATGTTAGAGGGGTTTAATTAGATAGTTCAGGGTCTGTTATGTAACTTTTCTGTTTGTTTGTTTTCCTCTATGTTCTTTTTGTATATAAACACTATATCATTTCATTTTGGAGTAATAAGGAGAATCAGTTTCACTGTGTTTCTCTAAACTCATTACTGTTAACATGGTATCAGAGCTCAGTGATGAGTTCTTGATTTGTTGTAACCGTTACAACCACCATAACTAACTTTTCCGATCACCATAAACCACCGTAACTGACATTTTTCGATCATCATAAAATCATCATATCACCATCATTTCTATCATTCACTTCACAATTCTTTCACCAATAACTATAAAATTTCACCAAAAGTCATCTGTTTATCCACAAAATTGATTCAATCCAAGTATCTTATTGAAGACTGAATTTGTAAATCACCTGGTTGTAATAACGGTTCTTTAAAGTTTGCTGTAAAAGCTTCCGCAAAGTGTTAACAATGGCAGCATCTTCTTCTTCTGATGCTTCAACTGGTCAAAGCAGTCAATTACTTTTGTTCCAAAATCCACTGTATTTGCATCCTTCTGATGGGCATGGTACTCTTGTGGTGAATGAGAAATTGTTAGGAGCACAAAACTATCGTTCTTGGAGAAGGTCAGTTGAAATTGCTCTCTCTACCAAAAGGAAGTTAGGCTTCATTAGAGGAACAATGCCAAGATCAAAAGATGATATGAATCTGCAAGAATAATGGGATACATGCAATAATTTGGTGATCTTCAGTGTCTGAATCCATTGCAAAATCCATCATGTTCATTGGGACTGCTAATGCAATTTGGATTCAACTAGAAACAAGGTTTGCTCTTAGCAATGAGTCACATAAGTATAAGTTGAATAAAAAAACTCATGAGACTATGCAATCAGTAAGATCTATGAGTGAGTACTATACAAGTATGAAGTGTGTTTGGGAAGAATTGGATTCTATGAATGAATTGCCAAGAATAGTCAATATTACTCCTGAAATTGTTGTTTTCTTGAATGCATTGAGTACTCAGAAAGAAGAGCAAATATTATTTCAATTCTTTAATGGTTTGAATGATAATTTTCTCACCAGAGGAGTCAGTTGTTGTTAGACTCTCCAATGCCAAGTGTTGAGACCGCTTGTGCTTTGCTTCAACAAGAAGAGTCTCAAAGGGGGTGTTTGGCTCAGGACAATTAAGTGTTGAGTCAACTGCTTTCTATAGCAAAGGAGATGTCAAAGAAAAATGTAAAATCTGTGGTTACAAATGGCATCCACCAGACAAATGTTGGGATAAAGTTGGTTACCCTACATGGCATTACAAGTACAAGCAGTCATAAACAAGGGTAAAGCTCCACAAAAGGCTGGTTCAGGAAATGTGAAAAAAACTGCTGCATTGGTTGAAACTTGTGGTCATGTGGTCTTTACTTCAAAGCAATTTGAATAGCTAGTGAATAGTATTCCTCATTTTAATCAAGCCACTAATGAGGCCAATGCAATGGAACATCCTTTTGGAGAAGGTACACTCTATTGTTTTTCTTGTGTAAATGGGATTATAGAAGGGTGCGTAATTGATATAGGGCAAGTGACCATATGTCGCCTGATAGCAATGATTTGAATGATGTTGAGGTTCTTAAGTGCAAGCAGGTTATTAATCTACCTAATGGGCACACTTCTGTTATTTCAAAAGTAGGAATGTTGCTTTGCAAAATAATCTTAAGCTGAACAATGTGCTAATTGTCCCTTCTTTCAAATTCAGGCTTTTGTTAGTCGCTAAACTGACAAAAGATTCTCACTGCTTTATTACATTTTATGAGAAATTATGTGTTATCCAGGATTTGAAAACCAGGAAGGTGTCGGGCTTGGGTAAAAAGCAAGCTGGTCTGTATCAACTACTCAATCTCTCTTTGGATCAAATTCATGCTCAACTTTCTTCAATGGTTGTTTCTGCACTTGAAGATTGTAGCTTGTTTCATTTTTCTCAAATTGTTTAGTACCTACAAACTATGATTTTAGTGTTTTCACTAACTCTTACAGTATGTGGCACCATATACTTGGTCACATTTCTGATTCTACTTTCAAGCATTTTCATTCTGTTTCTGAATGTGTGTCTAATTCTAGTAATGACTCTTGTTTGACCTGTCCAATGGAAAAATTCACTAAACTGTCATATTCTACTAGTAATTCTCATTCTAAAGTGCCATTTCAGCTTATTCATATAGACATTTGGGGGCCTTATAAAGTTTCAACTATAAGGAATCATAAGTATTTTCTCACTATAGTGGATGATTGCAGTAGGGATGTTTGGACATATTTACTAGTCAAAAAGTCCGATGCCTTTACTATATTCAAGTCCTTTGTTACCTTTGTTAAGAAACAGTTTGAAAAGGACATCAAAGTGGTGAGATTAGATAATGCTTTAGAGTTTCTCAAAGGTTCTATTGGTCCTTTTATGGAGTCACTGGGTATAGAACATCAAACTTCATGTGTTGATAGATGATGAGTGTCTAAATACTCATCATTTTATACCAATCTGAGCTGCCAAAACATACAAAAACACTCAAATATGCATCATAATACTTAAAATATCTTAGAAGTGTGTTTTATATGTTTCAAATGCAAAATATGCAAAAATAGATGAAAAACGTACAAAGTTTGCATAATTGGCAGTTTCAGTCCCTCAAGTTTCAAAAGTTGTCAAAACTAGTCCCTGGTTATTCTAAAAACTTGAAAAAGTCATCAAAGGTCCTTTTTAATCACAAAGTTACATATTTAGTCCTTTGGTGCAAAATAAAATTACAAGTTTAGTCCTTATACTTTGGAAATTGACATAAATGGTCCCTGGGATGTTTAAAACTTTGAGAAAAATCAATATTGGTCCTTGTACTAATAATCTTTTGCAGGAATGGTCCATGGTGTGAAGTTTGGTGAAATTGCATATTTAGTCCCTGAAGTTTGGTGAATTGGCAATTTTGGTCCCCAGATATTAAATATGAGAAATTATTATTATTGGTCCTTGGGGTATTCAATCATGGCAAGTTTAGTCCTTAATTAAACTTTGGAAAAGTTACACATCAGCCCCCCAAACTTTCAGCAATTTACAAATTTGGTCCTTGTGATTTGTTATTAAAAAACCAAACGGATCCTTAATTAAAAACCAAACCAAATCCAAACTAAAACTAATCCACTATCTAGCCCACCCACTATCCTATTCCCTAGCCCAACTTAAGCCCACTACAAACCAAACCCACCCTTTAATAAAAACGGGGTCAACCCGTTTGGTCAAACCCACAAACAAAACCACTCCTTCCCTCCTTTACCACTCTCCCTCACTCACAGAACCACCACCACCACCACTAATATGAAACCACCCTGGTATAGCCTCCACCTCACCACCCCAGCTATCCTACCCACTACCCTCCACCTCCACAACCTTCCAAAACCCTATAACAACCTCTCCACGCAAAACACTAACACAAGACTTCTTTGGCGCCAAAAAGATTTTTGAACAGCTAGGATTCATCAGGCCATTTCAAAGGCTCAGATATGATGGGAAATGTCAAAGTGGGTCCCACAAACCTCTAAAGTCTCTACAAAAGGAAGAAGAGGCAGTGGTGAAGATTTATTAGTGTATTGTAGGAGTAGTTTAATCGTAGTTAGTATAGAATCCAATCTAGTTGTAATCTTTGAATTAAAAAGCTTGTATTCTGTTATATTAATGTAATTTAAACTTTATTTAATTTCAATTTCAAGTTTTCAGTTCATATCTCAGTATTGCATCTTTCAAATTTCAAATAATTCTCAAGATACTTGATCTTGGTTGTAATTGATTATAAAAAGATTCTCTTAGTTCATTTAAGCTTTGACAAAGCTTAGATAAGATGTTAGAAACCTAAATTGTCAGTTTCATTTAGAAAAAGAAAAATACTAAAAAATTCAAGAAAATAGTTGAAAAATAAAAAAAAAAAAAGAAAAAAAAAAGAAAGAAGAAGCTGTGCAATCAAGGTAGCAAAAATTGCTATGGATCATGGTTTAGAGTCCTATGGGGGACACTAGGTTATGATTTGGTTCACTGGTTCACTCATTTTCTCAGTTGGCATCATTTGTAAGTCATTTCTTAAATATTTGTAATTCTTAGTTTCTTTTGTTATTTCTGTGGTAATTTAGCTCATTTAGCTTTTATAATGTTACTAGATTCTGTTTAGGGCTAAGAAATTAATAGGTATAGTCTAAAACTCATAGCAATAGTATACAGTTAGTTATAAAGGAGTGTTTGGCTAAGACTGTTTCAATGTATTCTAGGGTGTTTTAGTTGAAGTCTTTAGCTGAAGTAAGTTACATTAGGTCTATATAGGTTTGATCAGTCATAAAATTGGTATCTTATTAGTTGCAAAGTCAAAATCACATTCCATATTGCATAAACAGTTAACTGTTTGGTTATTAAGATCCTTACTCACTCAAATCTCTTCATAAATAGTTAATCTCACTTAAATAAGTTTTATTTCAGTCTAATATAACTTAATTAATCAGTTAGAAGTGTTAGAATATCAAGAAAGTTAAACTAGTTCAAGTTTCATTAAAAGTCAAATTGTGCCATTCCAGATTTTCTCAAATCTTGTGGGCTTTTTGTAGATTTGTGTAATAGGTTTTAGAATCTGAAAATTGTTGTAGTAATAGACTCCCACCTTAACTTTTGAATCCCACATAGCTTATATTTTTAGAATTTTTTCCCTGGGCCCCACACAACACCAAACACAACTGCAGGGAGGAAAGCCTCCCCTGCATCAGCAGCATCATCCATCACCACCACTTTGGTGGTGATTTGTGACCACCTCAGTGGGCCCCACACCATACACTTAGGTTCTCCCAAACCCCCTCCTACTAGGCTCTTAGGATTGACCAATAGTTTGACCTGAATCACTGTGGACCCCACTTGGATTTGCCCTTGATCTTTGTCCCATTTTCTGTCTCAGTCCACAATAAGCAAGTGCTTATTGTGGCTTATTGGCTTACTCAGTGTTCCACTTGTGTTTTTTCTAGCTTATATATGTTTAATTAACTAATCTGAACTAGATTTTACTAATGTGGACCCCACATAAGTCAATTTTAGCTCATTTCTTTGTTTGGTCAAACAAAGTCAACTGTGGAGCTTATTGCTTTCCACAGTGCTTATTAATAAGTTATAAAATAGTTATTTTTATTAAAGTTGTTTATTTTTAGGTATAATTTAGTTTTGTAAAAGAAAAATCCAGAAAAGACAATATAAAAATAAGTGATAGTTTCTATTTAATTTAATTTAATTTTAATTTTAATTTTTATATTTTTATTAAGTAATTTGTAATTTTATATTTTTATTAATTTCATTTTATATTAAAGTATTTTTAATAATTTTCTCAGATTTTTATTTTGTAATTTAGTATTTATTAGAATTAATAATAGTTTTATTAATAATTAATCAATAAATAAGTTTTAAATAGCATAATTAGTTTTTATAAAGTAACACCTATATTTTATATTTTTCCTAGCTTCAATAAGTCATAAAATAATTTTAGAAATTTTCTTGTGATTTATACTGTTCATTTACTAGTTTTATAAATTAAATAGTTTAATTGGTAAATAATTAATAATTAGTATAATAATTCTTAAACTAGTTTAAAAATATATAAAATAAAGTTTTTATAATTTTTTTAGGATTCCTGTGATGGTTAATTAGATTTATAAAAATCTTTTTAATTATCTAAGTCTTTTTAGTATTTATAATAATTTAAATCAAATAAATAGTTAATTAATAATTAAATAGTTAATAATTAATAATAATTAGATAAATAGTCTTAAAAATATAATTTTATTTTTAGAATAAGTTTTATAGTATTTTAGACTTTTACAAATTTTAATTTTATATTTCTAAGACTTATTTTACATTTTCTTATTTATTAGTGTATTATTAGATAATTAATAATAGTTATTAAATAATAATAATTAATTAAATAATTAGTAATTATAAAATAAATATTTTAAGTTTATTTAATTTTCATTTATGCCCCTAAGGCATATAAATTAATACTTTAGTTAAAATCGTTTTTGTTTCGTACGTTTACATAGATTTAAATTAAACGTACGCGTTTTAAGTTATTAAACGTTTTTTAAATATCTAGATTTTACGTAATCGTTAAAATAGTTTATCTAAGTTATTTTATTTTATAAAACCCTAGTTTAAATCTCACACACACACACACTTATACCTTTCCTGTTCATTTTCACTCGATCACAGATTCGTTCTTAATACCATCACAACCTCGTTGGGACATTACGACCCGGGGAAACACTGTATTACCCAGAAGCATTTGCCTTAGACGTTTGACTATTATAGTTGACCATTCACAAGTGGTTGATCAATAATTATCTGACCGTTTGTGGCGAATCAAAATTTGGTGTCGCTGCCGGGGAGGTTGTGCACATATTTTAAACGGTTTTGCGTATTAGTGAATCTGAATACACGCTCATTGTATATTTATCCATCCTTGTTCATATTATTATCATATAAAACCAAAACTGTTCCCGAAAACATTTTAAAATTAGTTTTCAACGAACACAAAAACCCAAAAATATTTCCTTCTTATTATTATTACAAAAAATTTCAAAAATACCAAAGATATTCACCTTTATCCTCTTACTTTTTTTGATTCTTCATTTCTTACCCTCTATTACCCTTTGATTCTTTCTATGTCTTATTCTCACTCTCTTGTTTGTCAATGGTGTGGTAGTCCTTATAATGGTGGTAATTGCCCTAGTTATGGTATGGTAGAGTCAGGAAACGGGTCTGTCTATAACCAGAATCCCTATTCCTACCCTGACATGACTGATTCATTTCATCAGCTTCCACACCATGAGACTCAACAGTTTTATTGTTGTGAGTACTGTGGTGGTTCACACTACAGTTCTGATTGTCAATCAGGAAGCACGCTTGTCTATGAGCAGGTTCTTGATAACAATTATGACTCAAGCACATACGACTCACAGCCACAACAGTTCAACTGTTGTGAGTACTGTGGAGGTCCTCACTTTAGCTCGGATTGTCAAACAGGGAATCCATTTCCTTGCAACAATTACGACTATTCATTTCAAGACCCACCTCCACAGTGCCAAATGATCCAAGCAACTCCTCAATACCAGCAAGACCTTTGTCAAGAGGTTCTTGAGAAACTTAAAGACCTTAAGGAGGAGTTGGCTAATATTTCGTTTCACAATGCACCAAGTTTTTCTTGTGTACATTGTGGGGGTCCTCATGATGATTTCCAATGTCAACCATATTATAAACCTGAAAATTGTTCTAGTTCTGATACATCTGGTTTTGACACATCCACACCCCCACAGTCTCCATTCACTCAATATTATCGTGATAAATCTATAGCGGAATTACTTGCAGAAGAACATGCAGCTAGAGACGAAAGAAGCATGGAAGAATTACTAGTCTTAGAACGAGCAGCTATAACACGTTCCAAATTTCACAAAGCTGCTTTTATTGATGAAGATGATGAAAGTAATGATACCTCATCAAGTTCATCAGCTGAGATTCCTTCCATGGAAATACAGGGAGAAAAGAGTATGGGAGAATTACTAGCAGCAGAACAAATGGAAATTATAAAATCCATGTATGCTAGTCCTTCTCAGCTCCCTCAGTTTGATGTTATCACACCCGAGGTTCCCACTCACTCTCTAAGCATGGGGGATAAGCATCTTGACACTATTCCTGAAAAGGAATCGGACGAATTCATAAAGTCTAGTGTTGAGAACCTTGTCTCAATCCCAAATGAGTCACAGGGAATTCTTAATCATATGTGTGATATCCCTCCCCCTCTTGTCTTTCCAAATGATCATATTGAGATGTTCTCTGATTCTGATGAGGACTATTCTTTATCTTGTGGAGACATTAGTTATGTGGGGGAATTACCTTCTGAGCTTGTCAACTCAGAAGAAGAGGATGATGAAGAAATAATCCAAGACGAATCTCTTCGTCTTACATTATTAAATGCTAATCTTCTCATTTCTAGAATCGAGGCTTTTAATGAAAAGCCTATTTCATCTCCTATCCCCGTTGAGGATAGTGAGCTTATGATCAATGATTCTATTCCGGATTTGCAAACGTTCCATTTTGATCATACGGGAGAAAAGATTAGTGGTACTACCATTTCTCATTCTTATAATTCTCTTCCCGTTTATGAATCATTTACTTTTGAGGAGTTCCCCAGTGAACTCATTCAAATCAATTCCGAATACGAATCATTCACCTTTGAGTAGTTCTCCTATGAACTCACTCATATCATATCTGCACCGGAGTATGATAATTTCTATTTTTATCTAGACACACCAGGGATATGTCTAGACCAAACAAGCTTAAAAGAGGAGATTCATGTTATTATGAATTCTCCTGTGGATGATGATGAGTTAGTCATGATTTTCATCATGACTTTCTTTCTCTTTTTCATTTACCCCGTGGCTTCTCCTGTTCTTAACTCTTTCGGGAGTGAGGACATTATCTTTGACCCCGGCATTCTCATTTATAAATTTTGAGCCAGGGTCTCTCTATATATCTCATCGGTGTGGAACTTTCACGTGCTTCATATGTTTATCCAAACATCTTGAATGAAAGTCCAATGCAGATTGTCTCTTCCACATGATACTTCCCCATGAACCAATGAATTCGGGGTCGAGTCAAGCTAGCGACTCGGTAATCAAAAACAGTAGCATGTATATAGGTTTTCACCTGTGTGTACCATCCTAGTGTGGGGGAGTTACTAACCCACATATTGTATATATGTATATATCCTCTTAAAAAAAATGTGTGTACATAAACTTAAATAAAGGCTATGGATTAGTTTCCTTCTTACGTTCTAAGTGTTGGTTTAACACCCGGTACTTTGAATATTGAGGACAATATTCAGTTCTAAGTGTGGGGGGAATTCGTTATTCTAACGAATTTAAACACATATTCCATCAAGCACCCCCATTTTAGCCAAAATTTTAAAATTTTTTCTCACTTAGAACTCAATAAATGGTTATCAGTCCACCATGTCTAACCCACATAAGGATTGGCTAATCCAGGAGCAAACGGCTCTTGGTAAAGACTACTCAAATCCGTTGACGGCTTACAATTTGCCCAAAATTGTATGGTATCTCAACTCGCCATATCCTAAAAAGTGAAAGAGTTGGCTAGCCCGCAAGATTATGGCTTGTGGTAAAGGCAGTGGAAAACCATAATTGGTAATCAACTCACCAAGATGTTGACTATGTCCATCAAGAGTTGGCTAGTCCAGAAGCAAACGGCTTCTAGTAAAGACAAATCAAATCCGTTTACAGCTGGTGGTTTGCTCAAAATCACATGGTTATCGGTGTACCATAGTTCTTACTTGAACTGAAACATTTGGCTACTCCAGAAGTGATGGCTTTTGGTAAAGAGTTTCGAATCCATTAAATTTTTCTCAAAAGATTGCAAGGGACTAGCAATAGTTTTAGTGTGGGGGATTGATGAGTGTCTAAATACTCATCATTTTATACCAATCTGAGCTGCCAAAACATACAAAAACACTCAAATATGCATCATAATACTTAAAATATCTTAGAAGTGTGTTTTATATGTTTCAAATGCAAAATATGCAAAAATAGATGAAAAACGTACAAAGTTTGCATAATTGGCAGTTTCTGTCCCTCAAGTTTCAAAAGTTGTCAAAACTAGTCCCTGGTTATTCTAAAAACTTGAAAAAGTCATCAAAGGTCCTTTTTAATCACAAAGTTACATATTTAGTCCTTTGGTGCAAAATAAAATTACAAGTTTAGTCCTTATACTTTGGAAATTGACATAAATGGTCCCTGGGATGTTTAAAACTTTGAGAAAAATCAATATTGGTCCTTGTACTAATAATCTTTTGCAGGAATGGTCCTTGGTGTGAAGTTTGGTGAAATTGCATATTTAGTCCCTGAAGTTTGGTGAATTGGCAATTTTGGTCCCCAGATATTAAATATGAGAAATTATTATTATTGGTCCTTGGGGTATTCAATCATGGCAAGTTTAGTCCTTAATTAAACTTTGGAAAAGTTACACATCAGCCCCCCAAACTTTCAGCAATTTACAAATTTGGTCCTTGTGATTTGTTATTAAAAAACCAAACGGATCCTTAATTAAAAACCAAAAGAAATCCAAACTAAAACCAATCCACTATCTAGCCCACCCACTATCCTATTCCCTAGCCCAACTTAAGCCCACTACAAACCAAACCCACCCTTTAATAAAAACGGGGTCAACCCGTTTGGTCAAACCCACAAACAAAACCACTCCTTCACTCCTTTACCACTCTCCCTCACTCACAGAACCACCACCACCACCACTACTATGAAACCACCCTGGTATAGCCTCCACCTCACCACCCCAGCTATCCTACCCACTACCCTCCACCTCCTCAACCTTCCAAAACCCTATAATAACCTCTCCACGCAAAACACTGACACAAGACTTCTTTGGCACCAAAAAGATTTTTGAACGGCTAGGATTCATCAGGCCATTTCAAAGGCTCAGATATGATGGGAAATGTCAAAGTGGGTCCCACAAACCTCTAAAGTCTCTACAAAAGGAAGAAGAGGCAGTGGTGAAGATTTATTAGTGTATTGTAGGAGTAGTTTAATCGTAGTTAGTATAGAATCCAATCTAGTTGTAATTTTTGAATTAAAAAGCTTGTATTCTGTTATATTAATGTAATTTAAACTTTAATTAATTTCAATTTCAAGTTTTCAGTTCATATCTCAGTATTGCATCTTTTAAATTTCAAATAATTCTCAAGATACTTGATCTTGGTTGTAATTGATTATAAAAAGATTCTCTTAGTTCATTTAAGCTTTGACAAAGCTTAGATAAGCTGTTAGAAACCCAAATTGTCAGTTTCATTTAGAAAAAGAAAAATACTAAAAAATTCAAGAAAATAGTTGAAAAATAAAAGAAAGAAAGAAAGAAAGAAGCTGTGCAATCAAGGTAGCAACAATTGCTATGGATCATGGTTTAGAGTCCTATGGGGGACACTAGGTTATGATTTGGTTCACTGGTTCACTCATTTTCTCAGTTGGCATCATTTATAAGTCATTTCTTAAATATTTGTAATTCTTAGTTTCTTTTGTTATTTCTGTGGTAATTTAGCTCATTTAGCTTTTATAATGTTACTAGATTCTGTTTTGGGCTTAGAAATTAATAGGTATAGTCTAAAACTCATAGCAATAGTATACAGTTAGTTATAAAGGAGTGTTTGGCTAAGACTGTTTCAATGTATTCTAGGGTGTTTTAGTTGAAGTCTTTAGCTGAAGTAAGTTACATTAGGTCTATATAGGTTTGATCAGTCATAAAATTGGTATCTTATTAGTTGCAAAGTCAAAATCACATTCCATATTGCATAAACAGTTAACTGTTTGGTTATTAAGATCCTTACTCACTCAAATCTCTTCATAAATAGTTAATCTCACTTAAATAAGTTTTATTTCAGTCTAATATAACTTAATTAATCAGTTAGAAGTGTTAGAATCTCAAGAAAGTCAAACTAGTTCAAGTTTCATTAAAAGTCAAATTGTGCCATTCCAGATTTTCTCAAATCTTGTGGGATTTTTGTAGATTTGTGTAATAGGTTTTAGAATCTGAAAATTGTTGTAGTAATAGACTCCCACCTCAACTTTTGAATCCCACATAGCTTATATTTTTAGAAAATTTTCCCTGGGCCCCACACAACACCAAACACAACTGCAGGGAGGAAAGCCTCCCCTGGATCAGCAGCATCATCCATCACCACCACTTTGGTGGTGATTTGTGACCACCTCAGTGGGCCCCACACCATACACTTAGGTTCTCCCAAACCCCCTCCTACTAGGCTCTTAGGATTGACCAATAGTTTGACCTGAATCACTGTGGACCCAACTTGGATTTGCCCTTGATCTTTGTCCCATTTTCTGTCTCAGTCCACAATAAGCAAGTGCTTATTGTGGCTTATTGGCTTACTCAGTGTTCCACTTGTGTTTTTTCTAGCTTATATATGTTTAATTAACTAAGCTGAACTAGATTTTACTACTGTGGACCCCACATAAGTCAATTTTAGCTCATTTCTTTGTTTGGTCAAACAAAGTCAACTGTGGAGCTTATTGCTTTCCACAGTGCTTATTAATAAGTTATAAAATAGTTGTTTTTATTAAAGTTGTTTATTTTTAGGTATAATTTAGTTTTGTAAAAGAAAAATCCAGAAAAGACAATATAAAAATAAGTGATAGTTTCTATTTAATTTAATTTAATTTTAATTTTAATTTTTATATTTTTATTAAGTAATTTGTAATTTTATATTTTTATTAATTTCATTTTATATTAAAGTATTTTTAATAATTTTCTCAGATTTTTATTTTGTAATTTAGTATTTATTAGAATTAATAATAGTTTTATTAATAATTAATCAATAAATTAGTTTTAAATAGCATAATTAGTTTTTATAAAGTAACACCTATATTTTATATTTTTCCTAGCTTCTATAAGTCATAAAATAATTTTGGAAATTTTCTTGTGATTTATACTGTTCATTTACTAGTTTTATAAATTAAATAGTTTAATTGGTAAATAGTTAATAATTAGTATAATAATTAGTAAACTAGTTTAAAAATATATAAAATAAAGTTTTTATAATTTTTTTAGGATTCCTGTGATGGTTAATTAGATTTATAAAAATCTTCTTAATTATCTAAGTCTTTTTAGTATTTATAATAATTTAAATCAAATAAATAGTTAATTAATAATTAAATAGTTAAAAATTAATAATAATTAGATAAATAGTCTTAAAAATATAATTTTATTTTTAAAATAAGTTTTATAGTATTTTAGTTTTTACAAATTTTAATTTTATATTTCTAAGACTTATTTTACATTTTCTTATTTATTAGTGTATTATTAGATAATTAATAATAGTTATTAAATAATAACAATTAATTAAATAATTAGTAATTGTAAAATAAATATTTTAAGTTTATTTAATTTGCATTTAAGCCCCTAAGGCATATAAATTAATACTTTAGTTAAAATCGTTTTTGTTTCGTACGTTTACGTAGATTTAAATTAAACGTGCGCGTTTTAAGTTATTAAACGTTTTTTAAATATCTAGGTTTTACGTAATCGTTAAAATAGTTTATCTAAGTTATTTTGTTTTATAAAACCCTAGTTTAAATCTCACATACACACTTATACCTTTCCTGTTCATTTTCACTCGATCACAGATTCGTTCTTAATACCATCACAACCTCGTTGGGACATTACGACCCGGGGAAACACTGTATTACCCGGAAGCATTTGCCTTAGACGTTTGACTATTATAGTTGACCATTCACAAGTGGTTGATCAATAATTATCTGACCGTTTGAGGCGAATCAATAGACCTCAGCAAAATAGGAGGGTAAAAAGAAAGCATTGGAACATTTTAGAGATAGCCATAGCCCTAAGACTTCATGCTTATCTACCTGTACACTATTGGGGTGATTGTGTTATCACTACAACCTATCTTATTAACAGATTGCCCACTGTAGTTTGAAATTTAAGACACTTTATGAAGTTCTGTTGCAGTCTAAGCCTAAGTATAGTCGTGTAAGGGTGTTTGGTTATCTAGCAATGGCTAGCAACCCTTCTAGAATTGCTGATAAGTTTGACACCAGAGGTGTACCTTGTTTGTTTCTGGGCTATCCACAACATCAAAAGGGTTACAAACTTCTGAATTTTCTAAATCACACTAGATTTGTGTCAAGAGATGTGTTCTATGAGCATATTTTTCCCTACTAAAAAACAAGTATGTTACAAGTTCTGCAACTTGTGCCTGCTCTTATCTCTTCACCACTGTGGTATGAAGATTTTGTATCTACAACACAACCTGTCAATGAACCAAATGAGTCTGCTGTGCCTGCTGATAATACCTCCCCTACTCATGACTCTGCATCAACAATGGAGGAGCCTGCACAAGTTGAAGAATCCTTTTCTGAACCTAAATTTGCACCATCTTTTGTTCCAACCAATAGTGTTCAAGATGCAGGAATCAGAAGATCTTCTAGAGTGTCAACTACACCAAGTTGGCTTAAAGATTATGTAACACCAGCTCATCCTCCAAGGGCTAATCAAGTGTCTTTCACCCCTTTGCAGTCTCAATTTCATGTTTTTCTATGTGCTTTGGTGGCTTAGTCAGCACCAACTCATTCAAAGAAGCTGTTAAACAAGATGATTGGTGCAATGCAATGAATTTGGAACTGAGAGCATTGGAAGAGAATGATACTTAGGAAGTGACAGTTTTGCCTAAAGGAAAGAAAGCGATTGTCTGTCATTAGATTTACAAAATCAAACTGAAAGCTGATGGAACTCTTGATAAGAAGAAAGCTAGACTTGTAGTGAATGGGAATAAATAGAGGAAATGTGTTGATTATGAAGAAACATTTGCACCAGTAGCAAAAATGGTGATTGTTTGGGCCTTACTTGTAGTGGCAGCCATAAAGGTTGGGAGATTTGTCAAATGGATGTATCCAACACTTTTCTACATGGTGATCTATTTGAAGAATTGTATATGCAAGTGCCACAAGGATACATTAGTGAGGGGGAGAATGTGCAAGATGTCAGTTCTAACTCTAATCTATTGTGTAGACTTAAGAAATCCTTGTATGACCTCAAACAAGCACCTAGACAATGGTTTGCTAAATTGCCTTTAGCCTTGTTGTCTTTTGGCTATGCTCAATCTAAAGCTGACTACTCATTGTTCATCAAGACAAATGTTGATTACTTTACAACAGTCCTTATATATGTAGATGATCTCTTGATTACTGGTTCTAGCAATGCTCAGATTCAAGATCTCAAAACTCAATTAAGTACTCACTTTCACATGAAGGACTTGGGTCAAATGAACTACTTCTTAGGAATGGAGGTGTGCAAAAATAAACAAGGCATCTTTATCTCTCAAAGGAAGTATACCATTGGCTTACTTCAAGAAGCTGGTTTGACTAAGGCAAGACCATACAAGCTACCTATGGATCCTTATGTAAAGCTGCAAGCAGATATGGGGGCACCTTTACTTGATCCTGAAGTGTACAGAAGATACATAGGAAAGCTTATATATCTCACAATTACAAGGCCTGATATTTGTTACACTATGTAGCTTTTGAGCCAATTTATCCAGAACCCTACATCACTACATATGCAGGCTGTCAAACACTTGATGAGATATTTGTTGAATTCACCAGGTCAAGGTATATTACTAGCCAATGATTCAGCTGTTCATTTGACTGCCTATTGTGATAGTGATTGGGCTAGTTGTCCTATGACAAGGAGGTCTACCACTGGCTATTGTATTTTGATGGGTCAATCACCTATCTCATGGTAGTCTAAGAAGCAACAGGTAGTGTCTAGATCATCAGCTGAAGTCGAATACAGAGCTATGGCATTAACCTGTTGTGAAGTTACTTGGCTGGTTAGATTGCTAAAAGATTTGGGGCTTAAAGACCTAGGTCCAGGTGATTTAAAATGTGATAATGAAGCTGCAATATACATAGCTGCTAATCCAGTCTTCCATGCCATAACAAAGCATATAGAAGTGGATTGTCATCATGTGAGAGATCAAGTTAAAAATGGTGAAGTCCTACCTTCTCATGTTTCTACCAAAGAGCAATTGGTATATGTTTTCAATAAGGTTCTTCCAGCTGATCAGCACCCTAAGCTAATGTCTAAGTTGGGAGCTTGCAGTCCTTCCACCTCTCAACTTGAGGGGGAGTGTAAAAAAGGAGTTGGTTAAATGTTATAGGGGCTTAATGATAACAATTAGATAGTTCAGTGTCTTTCTGTTTGTTTGTTTTTCCTCTATGTTCTTCTTGTATATAAACACTGTATCCTTTCATTTTGTAGTAATAAGGAGAATCATTTTCACTGTGTGAATTGTGTGTTTCTCTCAACTCATTACTATCAACATGTAAGCACATAAAAAATCCATAAGGATGGTAGACGATACTTCGATGTAGGGATGCAATTTTCACAATGATTTCTTCTTGATAATGGCCTCTAATCAGGGCCGTCTTTAAGGTGTATAAGGTGAGCCACCGCTTAGGACCTCAAAAATTTTAAGGGCCCCAAAATTTGTATCGTTAATAATTATATGCATGTGTACACATATTTTTCACGAAGAAAAAAGTATTTAGATGAGAAAATATCTTAAATGAGTAATATATTAGAACGTTTAGATAACTAATTGCATTACATCTTATAAATGGTGACACTTTATATATAACATTCTTTATCGAAATGCCTCATTATTTAATTTCATCCAGGGCCCTCAAAAATTTCATAAATTCATGCATGACCCTGCCTCTAATGGTGAACACAGTATAAGTATGAGCCCCCTTGATATTGAAACACACAATGGGCCTGGTCTCTTGATGCTAAAGGCTCTTTCTATACAAAGAACTTAAGTCTCGTTGTTCAAAATATATTATTTGGAGTTGATAATGTTGCTTGTGTGATGAGGCGAAAAATGATCCGTTTTTAGGGGGTCATTTAAGCTGGAATTGGAATTTATTTGATCAATTATTGCCCTAAATCGTTCCTTTTGTGATTTTAGGTACTTTGGGAGTGAATTCTGGAAAAGGAAGCATTCTGGACGTTTTTGGAGCATAAAAGTGAAGAAAACGGCAAAGTCTTAATTTTTTCTTGCTGGAAACAGTACCTGACGGCGTCAAGAGAATTTTGATGACGGCGTCAAGAGCAAAAGAGGTGACGGCCCAGTGAAAACATGACGGCATCAAAGCAAGGCCGTCAAGAGTAAAAGTGGTGACGGCCCAGAGCAACATTACACATGACAGCGTCAGATCTGGATCTAGGCAATCCGATTATATTTTTGGCGGCGGGTTGACAGCGTCAGAAGTTTCTTCTTGACGCCGTCACCTTAGGAAATCTATATATACTCTTTGAAATTTTCATTCTAAAAGGAGGAGAATTTTAGGGTCAACTTGAATAAACCCTAGCTCGTTTTTAACAGTATTTTCAAGGGTTTTCACCCTTTGAAACCCTTCATGTTCAATTGAGATAAGTATCATTTCAATTCATTCAATATGTCTATGTGTTGTTTGAATATATCTTACGCTTGTCTTGATTTTAACATGCTAGGCTACATCTTTTGTGTGTTTGCTTAGATGTAATGAAACCTAGATGTTGATTATAGGTTGATTGCTTGTTTATAGTTGTAATGGATGAATGATTTCGATGTTAGGCTTAAGAAAACTGGCAGATCTCCATTGTGTAACTTGCTTGAAATTCTTAAGAAACATGAACCAATGCGTACTAGGTTTTTATGGTTGTATTTAATGCATGAGCGAATTCTAGTGATCCCATGTTAGGAGCTTCTTGCAGGCTCGACATAGGAGTGAAGTAGGAGCTTATAGAGTTGGGGAAGTACGTACGACACCCCACGATTGGTATTAAGGAATATAACCTGTCATCCACGCAACTGTAACAAACAATTAACCTGTAAAAGATATCTAGGGAGTAGTGAAATCTAAGTAAACACAATTCTCCCATTTACTGTTCACACCACTAGTTTAATTAGCTTTATTTTAATTTTTGTTATTTTATTTTGATTGCATCTTAGTTATTGGGTAGTTGACTAGCAACTAATTCTGCCCACTCCTCTAAAACCCGAGATTTTTAATTGCTTTTCATAAAATATAAAAATACAAAAAGAATCATCCCTCACCTCTAGACCTAGTTTTTAGGCTTTCTATTCCTAGCGACACTATTCCTGAGTTGAACGATCAATCCCCCAGTACTTGTCACTATACTATACTACAACGATCAGGTACACTGCCTGGTGGGGGTTGTAAGCTTCTCGAGATCCCTCGAGAGGTAAAGCCTGGTGAATAGTTATTGTCTAGGTTAGAATTTCTTTTTATTAGGTCTACTTGCTAGATTCCTTTCTAGTAAGATTTTATTTTATTTTTAGATTTTCTTTAGTCTATCTATTTCTTCGTGCCTTTGTTCGTAACCTTTACCATCTGACATCATGGAAGGTGGTAACATCTTTGAACCCATCAACCCACCACAACAAGACCACCCACAAAACCCACCACTAGCTAACCAAACTCTTAGGCCCCGAACCCTAGGAGAGTATTCCCGACCTAGCCACCAAGGCTACCGAAACACTATTGAGCTCACCCAAGGAGCCAATGTGTTTTCCTTGCGATCCGACACCATCCGGTTGGTGCAAAGCGGATGTGCATTCCATGGACTTCGTTCTGAAGATCCTAGTCAACATCTCAAGGACTTCCTTAAAATCGTAGATTCTATAGACCTTGATGTTACAACTTGAGAGACGACCCGATTACGCCTATTCCAATTCTCTCTACGTGATCAAGCTAGTCAATGGCTTGAACGTTTACCCGTGGGATCCATCACCTCATGGGATGATCTCACCACTCGTTTCCTTGCTCAATTTTTCCCACTGGGGAGAACTACCAAGCTTAGAAATGATATCTTGATGTTCCAACAACGTCATGGTGAAACCTTTTGTGAAGCATGGACTCGATACAAAGACATACTCCGAAAAGTCCCTCATCATGGCATTGAACCATGGTTCCAGATTCAAATCTTCTACGATAAAGTTAATTATCAAACGAGAAAGGCTATAGATCACGCAGCCAATGGCAGGCTAAATAGACTTAGCGTTGATGAATGCTGGAAAGTTCTTGAGGGGTTAGTACAATACGAAGAAGAAGGATGGGAGGATCCGATGTTTTCAAGTAATGGAAGTCTTGATTACGTAAACGCTACCCAAGAACAATTATTGGGAAATATCGAGAAGCAGGTAAAGGAATTGATGAGAGCTGAAATGCCTGCAGTTGAAACCGTAAAGAATCCTGATATATGTATGAGTGCGATTAGCAAATACAATTTCCCTGAACGCTCACGATAAGAGGAATTCGAAGGGATAATGATTACCTTCATGAATAACCAGGAGGAACAACTCAGACACTTAGAAGCTCGCATGGAAAGCACTCGTAATGCTTTTATGGACTTAGCAGACAAATTCATATCAAGAATTAAGGAAAAGATTAAGGAAAAATCCGCACCAAGAAAAATCGAAAAAATCTTTGAAATCCCAATCCCTTTGGTGTGTGACAAAGAGGATAATGAGAAATCTTTTTCAAGTGCTTCACCGTCAATCACCCCTTACTTCTGTGAGCATCCTCAGGAGGAAAAGAGCTTGCAATTTCATAACATCTTCGTTGGAAGCTTATAAACCATGCTCCCCAACTTGTACAAGAATCGTTCTTTTGGTTTTAAACCTGGTGTTAAGAGGTTGCACCTAAAAAACACTACAGCTTTGGGACCCTCTATGGAACGACTCCTCTTTATACCCACCGCTGACCAATGCGAAGGTCACAACTTAACTGAAACCTTGCCCACCCCTTTTGATGACCACATCTCTTTCCGTGACAGTAACAAAATGTTTGACCCTGGTGGACTTTACTAACGGGATAGCTACTCATAGTTTTCACTTGTGATTAGCTATTTACATTAGTGCAGGGACTGAATTTGAAAATGCCACTTAGAGTTCACAATACGGGCATCTGACGGCGTCAGATTTTACTCTTGACGCCGTCACCTCGCATTCTCAGCAATAATAACCCCATTTCCATTACTTTCAACTCATACCCCACAAATCACACCCAAGTGCTTCTCCACCTCCGAATCTCCAAGATCCAATTCGACATCTTCCGTGACAAATCTCCACGTGGTAAGTAATTTTTCTTCATCCTTTTTCGTTTAATTATCCTTAGAACCCACCAATTTTGAAAACCCCCATCATCCGAAACCCTATCATTGACCCATCTTTAAGAATCATAATGCCATTCCTTAGATGTTTTGTTATCATGAGTTTACCATTAGGTGATAGTGGTTGATTCGAATCATGCGTTAATTGCGGAAAAATCTTTCACACCACGGATTTTTTGACCCCCCACCCATGTTTTCTGCATAAAGGAGTGTTTGGGTCATGGATTTAGAGTTTGAAAATTGATTTTTCCCTCGTAATTGCATGGATGAATTTTTGCTGGGTCTGACGGCGTCAGGTTTCCCTTCCTGATGGTGTAAGATGTGTCTGACAGCATGAATTCGTAAAACTCTCATTCTAACCATTTTTGTTCCACTCTATCTTTTTCCAGGAAAATGAGCAAACGATCACGACAACACCAAGGGAGCTCGTCTAGATCCCAACGCGTAAATTGTGGGGACTTGGTCCATAGTTGGAGTGAGTTTGATAATGACGCCGGTACAACCAAGTACGCGGAACTTGTGTATCACCATATTGATGCTGGGGCGGTGATCGATTGGGAGTTTCTTAGGTCCCAAGGTCTTGAGGGTGATTTCTTGGGGAGGATCCAAATGGATGGATTCACCGGTCCTCAATGGGAGAGATTGTTCAGGATGAGGGAGACAGTCTACAGTGAATTGGTTAGGGAGTTCTTTGCGACTTTTCGCTTTGATTTGGCTGAGGCCAGGACAGATATGGGGGGCACCACCATTTACTTTAGATTGGGGGGAGAGCTTCGATCATGCTCGGTTACTGAGTTTGGGTGGAGGATAGGTTTGTATACTCGGGAGGAGGCTGTTGAGGGGGGTTTCATGCAGAGGTTGTTGAATGGGGAGACGGTGAGGAACGAATTGAGGTGTGCCATTTTTGACCGAATATTGGGAACGGGGTGTACACCTCAACTACTGGGGCGACCTCAATCAGGTACCCCATGATCAGGTTAGCCCACAGGTGCATCACCTACAACTTGTCGGGGCATCATGGCACCACTCACCGTGTCACTGCTTTAGATATGTTCTACCTGTACACCATGTTTTCAGCGGATGTATACTGTAACATCCCATTTTAGGTAGCGAGCTATTTGAAGATTAGTGTGGGGGAGAGGGACATTGACAAGGTGTATGGGGGGATGTTCGTGACCCGTTTGGCTCGATCTTATGAGGTACTTGTTCCTGAGATCATGGGGTACCTGAGCGACTGTGCGGCTTGTAGGGTGGTGAGGGCTAAATCCCTCAAGCAGATGAGCATTGTGATGGAGCTGGGGAATGGGTCCTATACCTGGTACATTGTGGGAGGGCTTGCGGCTGCTGAGGATGATGATGATGATGATGAGGGAATGCCCCAGCAGCCACATTAAGGGGATTATGAGGTTGGGTCTGCAGATTATTACCGACACATGGGTCGGGGAGACTGGCAGGCACACCAAGGGGCCTGGATGGGTCAGGTGGACGCATGGCGGACCACCACTGACCAACGTTTTGATTGGATGTATGATCACACCATCCGCCAGATGCAGCACCTCTCCACTCGTGATCAGATCGAGCCCCAGCTACAGATCGACCCATTCCCCGGTCGTAAGATGGACTACCCTCCCTACGGGGTACACCGGGCACCTCCCTCCTGGATATGACTACCGTTATGGTCCCCCTCCCTAATGATTTGTCTTGATGTTTGTGATTTCTGAACAATTTATTCATGGTTGTGTAATTTGAAATAATTTGGACTGTAATAGCTTAGGGTATGACCTCTATTGGCCCTGGATAATTTTTATTTTTATTTTCATGTTGGATTTTAATATTATGGGTTGCTTACAGTTTCATTTTTCACTTTGTGTGATTTTTATTTGTTTGATTGTTATTTGTTTCCGTATGCATGCTTTATTTTTATTGTTGGTAGATCATGTTTCAAAACTAAAATAGTAAAAATGCTTTATTTTGTCGTTTGGCTTTGTCTTAACTTCATCCAAAGGTATTTCGCAAAAGATAAGTGTAAGGGGAAACCCCAAATATGTTTTTAAGAAACAAAACCGATCATGATTCTCCACAATATTAAATGAACATGTATATTCGTATTTGTTTGAGTCAAATGCTTGTATCGCGTCATAATGATGTTTTGCAGGATTTTCCAAAAAGTAGGACAGAGTTTTTCCAGAAATTTTCCGGAAACTTAACATAAAGATTTCTGCAGGTCACTTCTGACGGCGTCAGGAAGAAATCCCTGACGGCTTCATGTGTAAAATTCTGGAAATTTTGCTAGTTTTGTTTTTCTAACGGAGTCTTAAAGTTTTTGTTGAATCTTTAGTTTTATAATCTCCAGGGAATCTACAAACATTCATTCCACAAGCATTATATCTTACTTTGTTTTCTAGGATTTATTAGCATATATAGATTGCCACCGATTTTATGCGAGGTTGTCTTGTTTGTTTTCTCAGGTTTAACAGGTTATGTTTGACAAGAAGATGATTTATATTCTGGAAGGGAAGCTTTGATTGTTCATTTTGTTGGAGGAAGATCTAACCTTGTTACCACACTATCCATACCGAGCGAATCAGGGGAGTATTTGATTTCATTCTTTTACCTATTTTACTTTTACATTCTTTAATTGAACATTGGGGACAATGTTCATCCTAAGTGTAAGGGGAGGGTAAATGATGATACCTTATAGATAAACTTGCACTTGAGTTTGTTTGTTTGATGGTAGGTGTGTAATAAAACTATGAGAAATACGTGTTAGTGTAATTTTAGCGCCAAATTTAAAATTTTTTACAATATTTAGGAGCGAAACTTTAGCCTTAGCAAGCGTCTCATGGATAGGAGTCGTATGACTAGCACAAAATCGTACTATTCAGAAAAATTTTCCACCCAAATATGTGAGGTTCGCCTTTAGATTTGATAGGAAAAGCATTCATTATTAGTGCTTATGAGTGTACCGGTAGCATTTAGATTCTAGAACTTGCGTTAGTGATACATACCGAGACCGCTAGTGAGACTACATTCGTGTAGTAGGATTTACTACATGATAAGAGGCATTAGGATCACCCTTGTGTTTAAACCCGTATCATAATTACTTGACCATTTAAGTCATATTACTTGGCTAGTTAAGTCAACTAATTTTTCCCACACCCTTAACGTTGTACTCATTATTAGTACACGAAACCCCTAGTACACCCCTCCGAGCCTATCTTTTCGTTTCTAACTTTAAGCATCTTACTTAAAGGAAGAACTTGTTACACCCCACTTAAATGTACAACCAAATCGCCTTAGCCTTCTGTGTATGCACTCATCTTTAGTGCATTATTGTTACATGTTAAAACCCTTATTTAATTATCTAATTGATTACATGGTTGCTAAGTCGAGTCATATCCTTGTACATATTGTTTTGGGATGATTGGGACTCATGGGTAAAGTACTTATGTTATGGAGTAATAGGGAAGAACATCTATTATTACCCCCATATGTGCATTAATCTTAAAAGTACTCCAAGTGTTTTGACTATCTTAATTCGAGTCATTAGATTAGTTTATTGTAAAGTATGTAAAAATTCAAGTGTAAGGGGAATGTTCATTCCCTATGATGTATTATTTTGGATGGTAGGGTAAGAGTGTATGCCCAAAAAAAAAAAAAAAAAAAAAAAAAAAAAAAAAAAAAAATTGAAAAAGTTAAAAAAAAAATAGAAAAAGAAAAAAGAGAAAAACATACGGACTACCATCCCATTTCATTCTATGTTTATTTTATGTTTTTGTTATTTTTTATTTATTAGCTTAAGTCGAGTCGAGTCTTGACTTAGCAACGCCATATGGTACATGTAATTAACCAAGATGATTAACTCGCCACCTATAAAAGATTGCCTATATCCAACAAAACCGTGTATTCCATATCACTACACCTAACGTTATAACCCTTTAAAAAGACCTCTTTGATAGTTTATCCTAGGTGCTTACGCCATGTGGTAGAGGTTTGATCCTTTCCCAAGCCTATGGTAATCTATTTTGCTATGACAGGTAGTGAGAGATGTTTTCCATTTCCATATTGTGATATTTACTTTATTACACCCGAGAGATGTGAGTATCTAAACACTATTTGGGAGGTGCTAGTATATGACCTCCGTGCTTGTCTTTGGTCTTTAGTGGAATGATAATTTGTTGTAATTAGTGTTAAATGACCCCTAACTTGTATTTTGATTAGAATAAAAGCGCATTTGCTTGAGGACAAGCAAATCTCAAGTGTAAGGGTATACGAAGAGGCGAAAAATGATCCGTTTTTAGGGGGTCATTTAAGCCGGAATTGGAATTTATTTGATCAATTATCGCCCTAAATCGTTCCTTTTGTAATATTTGGTACTTTGGGAGTGAATTCTGGAAAAGGAAGTATTTTGGACGTTTTTGGAGCATAAAAGTGAAGAAAACGGCAAAGTCTTAATTTTCCTTGCTGGAAACTGTACCTGCCGGCGTCAAGAGAATTTTGATGACGGCGTCAAGAGCAAAAGAGGTGACGGCCCAGTGAAAACGTGACGACGTCAAAACAAGGCCGTCAAGAGTAAAAGTGGTGACGACCTAGAGCAACATTACACATGACGGCGTCAGATCTGGATCTAGGCAATTCGATTATATTTTTGGCGGCGGGTTGACGGCGTCAGAAGTTTCTTCTTGACGCCGTCACCTTAGGAAATCTATATATACTCTTTGTAATTTTCATTCTAAAAGGAGGAGAATTTTAAGGTCGACTTAAATAAACCCTAGCTCGTTTTTAACAGTTAGGAGCTTCTTGCAGGCCTATTTAATGCGTGAGCTAATTCTAGTGATCCCATGTTAGGAGCTTCTTGCAGGCTCGACATAGGAGTGAAGTAGGAGCTAATAGAGTTGGGGAAGTACGTACGCCACCCCACGATTGGTATTAAGGAATATAACCCGTCATCCACGCAACTGTAACAAACAATTAACCTGTAAAAGATATCTAGGGAGTAGTGAAATCTAAGTAAACACAATTCTCCCATTTACTGTTCACACCACTAGTTTAATTAGCTTTATTTTTATTTTTGTTATTTTATTTTGATTGCATCTTAGTTATTGGGTAGTTGACTAGCAAATAATTCCGCCCACTCCTCTAAAACCCGAGATTTTTAATTATTTTTCATAAAATATAAAAATACAAAAAGAATCATCCCTCACCTCTAGACCTAGTTTTTAGGCTTTCTAATCCTAGCGACACTATTCCTGAGTTGAACGATCAATCCCCCGGTACTTGTCACTATACTATACTACAACGATCAGGTACACTGCCTGGTGGGGGTTGTAAGCTTCTCGAGATCCCTCGAGAGGTAAAGCCTGGTGCAATTCACACGCATCATTGTGCCTCCCTTGGAGTAATGGTGTAGCGTAAAGTTAACATTTGCGTATATAATTTAACGTTAAACTCCCTTCCTACAAGTGTCAATCTTATTCATCGTGGTGTTCATTTAAACACACGTTCATGTTTATTTTGCGGTATTAATGAAGAAGGTGCAAAATATTGCTTCCTCAACTGCCAAATTATCATGATTAAATGGCGTAAGGTTTGGAGTTTTTGGAGTTTGTATGTTTTTTATAGCCCATATCAAATATTGTGAAAGGTGATCATAGATATCATGAAAATAAATGGGGATGTAAGCTTTTTCATGCGGTATGTCTTGCTATGTTATGGCAAACCTCGAACTCGAGAAACATGATTTTTCATGCGACATTAGACAAGGAAACGATTTCAATGACGCATGAGGACATTTCGCCTCTGCGATGAGAATGTCCTTACTTTAGGCCTCAAACCGGGTGCCCAAAAGTTGTTTGTTATAGGATAAATGAGTGAAAAACCCATGTGAGCCAGTTTCTTCATCTTACTTAGTGGATCTAAACCCTTATTTCACCTTAATAAAAAGAGCTACAAAAACCTCTCTCTCTCTCTCTCTCTCTCTCTCTCTCTCTCTCTCTCTCTCTCTCTCTTAATTAAAAAGCTAATATAAATATTTATCCACATCACTTTTAAGAAACACCCCTTTATAGCTTTTGTATTATTTCTTTTTCTTGTTGTTTAATAAAATCTTTTCCTGTTAATAAAAGGGTAACAAATATACTAACTTATTCTTATTAGTTACAAAAATACGAATAAGTATAAAAGTTGAAAAATAATACATATAAATGTTGAATATCAATTTATTAGCTAATGATTAGTGAAGTTATTTTTTAAATTTATTCTAAATCAACCTCTGGTCTTCCATTTAATAGTTTACACATTATCTATTTGTCTCATCACTTCACGTGAATAAAATTTATAATACATATATAAAGAGAAACACATTTACTTAAAAGTTAAAAATTTAAAAATTAAGTAATGTTATTAGATTAAAATACCACTATTTATAAATGGGATTTGATAATGGGTGCCCACTAAGCACCTTATCTATACTACTTATAAAATGAAAATAGTCAAAGTGAAATGTGAAAACTGAATTTTTGGCCAATCCCCATAATGCCCTTATAAAACTTAATTCTTACATGAATATGGAAACACAACTGGATATTTATTGGAAATTTATGATTGTAAAGCTGGCACATTCACATTCAGAAAACACACAACTGGATATCACCATTCTCTCTATATTTGTTCTCTCTCTAACAAACACCCTAACAACCCTCACCCCATTCTTTTGCCGCCACACAACTCAAACGCAAAAAAATAAAATACACAACTCAAATCCAAACACAAACACAAAAACAAAAACCCACGCCATATAACCACTAACAATAGATTATGCCGCCTCCACAACAACCAATACCGCCACCACTAACAAGTGATTCCGCCGCCAACACCACTGTATCATGTTTTAATAAGTGGTATTTTGAGCTTAGGTGGTTTTAGTGGTGGTTTTGTGGTTTTGGTGGTGTTTTCTTACTGTTTCGTGGGTGATTTGATGGGATCTAAGTTATTATTACTAAATCTAACCAGATATAAATGTGGTTTTGAGGTTTTTTTAGTTTCATGTGTTTGGGACCGCCTTTCATTTAGTGGTTCGGGGTCTGTTAACACCGCTATAGTTTTAGTGGGTTTATTTGTTGTCACCACTACCACTACTGGTCATGTATGGCTTATATATGTGGTAGTTTCGATCGTGGTATTTGTGGTGGTGCTTTTTGTTTTTTGTTTCAATCGTGATTTGTTTTTGTCGATTGGATCGGTTCACTGTGTTGTTGAAATTGTTGTTACGAGTTTATTTAGATCTATGGGTTTTTAATTTTTCTTGGTTTGGTTTTTCATTGTTGATTGACATTGAGCCTGTTTATGTTGTTAAAGAAGTAGAAATTTGAAATTGGTGGTGATGATGCATTGGTAAAACAAGATAGAGACGTTAGTTGCTTGGCTAGGCAAGATCAAAGGACGACTAAGTGTGAGGTCTTCTCCATTTAGAAACCTACTTTTTTTTTTGTAGCCCTTGCATTATTACCTCTTATTGTTTATAAAAAAATGTGAGCCTCGACGTTAAAATTGGTTCCATTTATAATCTTTATTGATTATGTGTGCAAAGCATAAAGATTAATAACTTTATGTTCATCTTTGATTTAAGCTATCTATTTATAGCAATGGGACTACAAGTTTTGTGGAGTTGATGAGGCGAAAAATGAACCACTTTTAGGGGGTCATTTAAGCCCGGAATTGAATTTATTTGATCAAATATTGCCCTAAATCGTTCCTTTTGTGATTTTAGGTACTTTGGGAGTGAATTCTGGAAAAGGAAGCATTTTGGACGTTTTTGGAGCATAAAAGTGAAGAAAACGACAAAGACTTAATTTTCCATGCTGAACAGTACCTGACGGCGTCAAGAAGAAAAACCTGACGGCGTCAAGTGTAAAATCCGTGACGACCCAGTGAAAACCTGAAGGCGTCACAAGAAGGGCGTCAAAAGTTAATATGGTGACGGCCTGCATAAGGGATCACATGATGGCGTCAAACCCAGATCTAGGCAGTCCGAGAAACTATTTGGCGGCGAGATGACGGCGTCAGGAATTTTTTCTTGACGCTGTCACCTTTCAGAATCTATATATAGTTTTCTATTTTTCATTCATTAGAGAGGAACTTGTGTGGAGAATACTAGGGCCGAACCCTAAAAACCCTAGGTCGTTTTTTACTGTATTTTCAAGGGTTTTCACCCCTTGAATCCTTTCATGTTCAATTGAGATAAGTCTTCTCTTAATTCATTCAATATGTCTATGTGTTGTTTGAATATATCTTATGCTTGTCTTGATTTCAACATGCTAGGCTAGATCTTTCATGTGTTTGCTTAGATGTAATGAAACCTAGATGTTAATTATGTGTTGATTACTTGTTTATAGTTGTATTAGATGAATGATTTCAATGTTAGGCTTAAGAAAACTGGCAGATCTCCATTGTGTAACATGCTTTAACATCTTAGGAAACATGAACCGATGTGTACTAGGTTTTATTGGTTGTATTTAATGCATGAGCAAATTCTAATGATCCCATGTTAGGAGCTTCTTAGCCGGCTCGACATAGGAGTGAAGTAGGCACTTATATGATTGGGGAAGTAAGTACGCCACCCCATGAATGGTATTAAGGAATACAACCCGTCATCCACGCAACCGTAACAAGTAATTAACATGTAAAAGATATCTAAGGAGTAGTGAAATCTAAGTAAACACAATTCTCCTATATATTGCTCACACCACTAGTATAATTTAGTTTATTTTCATTTCTAGTATTTTATTTTGATTGCATCTTAGTAATTGGGTTAGTTGACTAGCAACTAATTCCGCCCAACTCCTTTAAAACCGAGATTTTTACTTGCTTTCATAAAATATAAAAAATACAAAAAGAATCATCCCTCATCTCTAGACCTAGTCTTTAGGTTTTCTAATCCTAGCGACACTATTCCTAGCTGAACAATCAATCCCCCGGTACTTGTCATTAGACTATACTACATCGATCAGGTACACTGCCTGGTGGGGGTTGTAAGCTTCTCGAGATCCCTCGAGAGGTAAAGCCTGGTGCAATCCCTACGCATCAAGTTTTTGGCACCGCAGCCCGGGGAATAGTTATTGTCTAGGTTAGAATCTCTTTTTATTAGGTCTACTTACTAGATTCCTTTTTAGTAAGATTTTATTTTTATTTTTAGTTTCTCTTTAGTCTATCTTATTTCTTCGTGTTTTTGTTCGTAACTCTTCGCCATCCGACATCATGGACGATGGTAACATCTTTGAACCCATCATCCCACCACAACAAAACCCACCACTAGCTAACCAACCTCTTAGGCCCCGAACCCTAGGAGAGTATTCCCGACCTAGCCACCAAGGCTATCGAAACACTATTGAGCTCACTGGAGCCAATGTGTCTCCCTTGCGATTTGACACCATCCGGTTGGTGCAAAGCGGATGTGCATTCCATGGACTTCGTTCCGAAGATCCAAATCAACATCTCAAGGACTTCCTTAAAATCGTAGATTCTATAGACCTTGATGTTACAATTAGAGAGTCAACCCAATTACGCCTATTCCAATTCTCTCTACGTGATCAAGCTAGTCAATGGCTTGAGCGTTTACCCGCGGGATCCATCACCACATGGGATGATCTCATCAATCGCTTCCTTGCCCAATTCTTTCCACCGGGGAAGACTGCAATGCTTAGAAATGACATTTTGTTGTTTGAACAACATCAGGGCGAAACTTTCTACGAAGCATGGGCTCGTTTCATGGATCTCCTCCATAAGGTCCCTCATCATGGTATAAACCTTTGGTTATTAGTTCAGATTTTCTATGATCATGTCGACTATCACACTAAACGTACAATCGATAGGGCAGCGGGAGGTAGATTGCGTGGTAAGGATGCCGAGGAGTCCTGGGCAATTATTGAAGAGCTTGTTGCCGATAATCAAGAGATACGGGAGTTTAATCATACTATAAAAGCGGCCATCAACGCAATCTCAACACCTGAAGGGACTACCGAAATCTCTGATGAACTCCTATGCAAACTTGAGGCAAATGTTGACTATTTTGAGGAAAGGCAAAGGAGACCCCTAAGTCCTAGACGGGCTACTGTCAATTCTGTATCGAAAATGACTTCAACGCCGTTATCAGAATCACCCTCTAGAGAGAATGTTGAGACTTTTCAAAACTATACCCCACCTTATTCCCCTCCCGAGAAACTTAGCCCGGAATTTGAAGCCAGAATGAGAGAAACATGGCAATTCATTCAGATCGGCTCGCTAGATTCGAGGAAGCGGTTTATAAGCAAAAAGAGGAGATGCAAGAGAAAATGAATGAGATGATGAGTCTGATGGAAGAGTATGCCAACCAGAGAACCCCCGAAAGAATGTTACTAAGGAAAGAAAGCGTCATCCCTACTACCCAACTTGTTAATTCCATCATAATTGTCCACACGGATAATGAGAAGGTAGAAACCCCTACTGAACAAACCGTAGTAGAGCCACCAAAATCCCAATCTTTAAGTTACTACCTGAAACCGTAGTAGAGCCACCAAAATCCCTCGCTGGACACTCTTACGTATACCCCCTAGGAATTGCAGAAGATGTGTTGGTTAATGTCGCCGGGTTCATGTACCCCGTTGATTTTATGATCATCGATGATAAGGGAGATGGGTACATGCCAATAATCCTTGGGGCACCATTCCTCACCACCGCTAGAGCTGTCATTAAGTATGAAAGTAGGAAAATTGAGCTTAAATCAGGAAAAAGAAAGATTAGCTTCCCCATAACCCCGCGATGTGGGCAAGAGGGTTTGAGTTGGAGAAAGCTCAAAAACAACATTGACACGTCGCCTATTCGTGTTCAAGAGAAAATACTTGCATGGGAGGCAAGAATCAAAAGCTACAAGGAGGCTAAACATGAAAGAAGCAAAAGCAATGAAGTTCATGTCGAGTTCGAACACAGTCGACCAGCGAGAAGCCATGTACCATTCGAGGAAGGGAACTTAGTACTCTTAAGACACTTGGAAATAACGATACCTCCCGATAAACCGAGTCCCTGGTGGTATGGGCCTTTCACAATTGAGAGCATGAGCCAAGATGGGATGGCTAACCTGAGAAGTAAAGTAGGAGGATAGGTGATTGCAAGTATCGACAGATTGAGGCACTACCACCACAATAGTAATGATCACAACTACATGGGGTACATCATCTCAAGGGATGAGGTCACGTAGTAACCCATGACCTTGAGTCTAGCTACAAGACTCGTAAATAAAGAAAAGCGCTTCTTGGGAGGCAACCCTGTTTTGTGTGATTTTTATTTTGTTTATTTGTTATTTGCTTCCGTATGCATGCTTTATTTTTATTGTTGGTAGATCATGTTTCAAAACTAAAAAGTGAAAATACTTTATTTTGTTGTTTGGCTTAGTCTTAACTTCATCCAAAGGTGTTTTTGCAAAAGATAAGTGTAAGGGGAAACCCCAAATATGTTTTTAAGAAACAAAACTGATCATGATTCTCCACAATATTAAGTGAACATGTATATTCATATTTGTTAGAGTCAAATGCTTGTATCGAGTCAGAATGATGTTTTGCAGGATTTTCCAGGAAGTAGGACCAAGGTTTTTCAGAAATTTTCCAGAAACTTAACATAAGAATTTCTGCAGGTCACTTCTGACGGCGTCATGAGTTTCCTCTTGACGGCGTCACGTGTAAAATTCTGGAGATTTTACTAGTTTTGTTTTTCTAACGGAGTCTTAAAGTTTTTGTTAAATTATTAGTTTTATAATCTCCAGGAAATCTGCAAACATCATTCCACAAGCATTATATCTTATTTTGTTTTCTAGGTTTTATTAGCATATGTAGATTGCCGCCGATTTTATGCGAGGTTGCCTTGTCTGTTTTCTCAGGATTTACAGGTTATGTATGACAAAAAGATGATTTATTTTTCGAGAAGGGAAGCTTTGATTGTTCATTTTCTTGGAGGAAGATCTAACCTGGCCACCTTATTATCCATACCGAGCGAATCAAAGGATTATTTGATTTCATTCTTTTTACTTATTTCACTTTTACATTCTTTACTTGAACATTGGGGACAATGTTCATCCTAAGTGTAAAGGGAGGGTAAAATGATGATACCTTATAGATACACTTTCGCTTGAGTTTGTTTGTTTGATAGTAGATGGGTAATAAAACTATGAGAAATACTTGTTAGTGCGATTTTAGCGCCAAATTTAAAACTTTGTACAACATTTAGGAGTGAAACTTTAGCCATAGCAAGCGTCTCATGGATAGGAGATTGTATGACTAGCACAAAACCGTACTATTCAGAAAAATTCTCCACCCAAATGTGTGAGGTTCGCCTTTAGATTTGATAGGAAAAGCATTTACTATTAGTGCTTATGAGTGTACCAGTAGCATTTAGATTCTAGAACTTGCGTTAGTGATGCATCCCGAGACCGCTAGAGAGACTACATTCGTGTAGTAGGATTTACTACATGATAAGAGGCATTAGGATCACCCTTGTGTTAAACCCGTATCATAATTACTTGACCATTTATGTCATATTATTTGGCTAGTTAAGTCAACTAATTTTTCCCACACCTTAGCGTTGTACTCATTTTTAGTACACGAAACCCCTAGTACACCCCTCCGAGCCTATCTTTTCGTTTCTAACTTTAAGCATTTTACTTAAAGGAGGAATTTGTTACACCCCACTTAAATGTACAACCAAATCGCCTTAGCCTTCTGTGTATGCACTCATCTTTAGTGCATTATTGTTATTTGTTAAACCCTAAGTTAATTATCTAATTGATTACATGGTTGCTAAGTCAAGTCATATCCTTGTACATATTGTTTTGGGACGATTGGGACTCATGGGTAAAGTACTTATTTTATGGAGTAATGGGGAAGAACATCATATTATTACCCCCGTATGTGCGTTAATCTTAAAAGTACTCCAAGTGTTTTGATTTTCTTAATTCGAGTCATTAGATTAGTTTATTGTAAAGTATATAAAACTTCAAGTGTAATGGGAATTTTCATTCCCTATGATGTATTATTTTGGATGGTAGGGTAAGAGTGTATGCAAAAAAAAAAAAAAAAAAAAAAAAAAAAAAAAAAAAAAAAATCGAAAAATCAAGAAAAAAAATAGAAAAAAGAAAAGAGAAAAACATACGGACTACCATCCCGTTTCATTCTATGTTTATTTTATGTTTTTATTATTTTTCATTTATTAGCTTAAGTCGAGTCTAGTCTTGGCTTAGCAACGCCATATTGTACATGTAATTAACCAAGATTGTTAACTCGCCACCAGTAAAGACTGCCTATATCCAACAAAACCGTGTATTCCATATCCCTACACCTAACGTTACAACCCTTTAAAAAGACCTCTTTGATAGTTTATCCTAGGTGCTTACGCCATGTGGTGGAGGTTTGATCCTTTCTCAAGCCTATGGTAATCTATTTTGCTATGACAGGTAGTGAGAGATATTTTCCGTTTCCATATTGTGATATTACTTTATTACACCCGAGAGATGTGAGTATCTAAACACTATTTGTGAGGTACTTGTATATGACCTCCGTGCTTGTCTTTGGTCTTTAGTGGAACGATTATTTGTTGTAATTATTTTTATATTAGTGTTAAATGACCCCTAACTTGTATTTTGACTAGAATAAAAGCGCATTTGCTTGAGGACAAGCAAATCTCAAGTGTAAGGGTATATGATTAGGCGAAAAATGAACCACTTTTAGGGGGTCATTTAAGCCCGGAATTGAATTTATTTGATCAAATATTGCCCTAAATCGTTCCTTTTGTGATTTTAGGTACTTTGGGAGTGAATTCTGGAAAAGGAAGCATTTTGGACGTTTTTGGAGCATAAAAGTGAAGAAAACGACAAAGACTTAATTTTCCATGCTGAACAGTACCTGACGGCGTCAAGAAGAAAAACCTGACGGCATCAAGAGTAAAATCCGTGACGACCCAGTGAAAACCTGAAGGCGTCACAAGAAGGGCGTCAAGAGTTAATATGGTGACGACCTGCATAAGGGATACACATGACGGCGTCAAACCCAGATCTAGGCAGTCCGAGAAACTATTTGGCGGCGAGATGACGGCGTCAGAAATTTGTTCTTGACGCCGTCACCTTTCAGAATCTATATATAGTTTTCTATTTTTCATTCATTAGAGAGGAACTTGTGTGGAGAATACTAGGGCGGAACCCTAAAAACCTTAGGTCGTTTTTTACTGTATTTTCAAGGGTTTTCACCCCTTGAATCCTTTCATGTTCAATTGAGATAAGTCTTCTATTAATTCATTCAATATGTCTATGTGTTGTTTGAATATATCTTATACTTGTCTTGATTTCAACATGCTAGGTTAGATCTTTCATGTGTTTTCTTAGATGTAATAAAACCTAGATGTTAATTATGTGTTGATTACTTGTTTATAGTTGTATTGGATGAATGATTTCAATGTTAGGCTTAAAAAAACTGGCAGATCTCCATTGTGTAACATGCTTGAACGTCTTAGGAAATATGAACCGATGTGTACTAGGTTTTATTGGTGTATTTAATGCATGAGCGAATTCTAATGATCCCATGTTAGGAGCTTCTTAGCCGGCTCGACATAGGAGTGAAGTAGGCGCTTATAGGATTGGGGAAGTAAGTACGCCACCCCATGAATGGTATTAAGGAATACAATCCGTCATCCACGCAACTGTAACAAGTAATTAACATGTAAAAGATATCTAGGGAGTAGTGAAATCTAAGTAAACACAATTCTCCCATATATTGCTCACACCACTAGTATAATTTAGTTTATTTTCATTTCTAGTATTTTATTTTGATTGCATCTTAGTAATTGGGTTAGTTGACTAGCAACTAATTCCGCCCAACTCCTTCAAAACCGAGATTTTTACTTGTTTTCATAAAATATAAAAAAGACAAAAAGAATCGTCCCTCATCTCTAGACCTATTCTTTAGGTTTTCTAATCCTAGTGACACTATTCCTACCTGAACGATCAATCCCCCGGTACTTGTCATTATACTATAATACATCGATCAGGTACACTGCCTGGTGGGGGTTGTAAGCTTCTCGAGATCTCTTGAGAGGTAAAGCCTGGTGCAATCCCTACGCATCAGGAGTTTTGGACTTGCCTGTCTTGATATTCATGCTCTGAGATTTAATAAAGATCTGCATAATCATATATTCTCAAGCCTCTTTGTGGTTGGTGACTAGGTTAGTAGTTTCACTTTTCACGTTTTGTAACATAATCATAATTAGTCAGCGGATATATAATGTTTTTACTGTTTTTACTCAAAATAATGAAAATAAGAATGTAGTCAAATTAGGCGTGCCATGTACTCATGTGTGTTTGTCGTTTAAAAATAGGAATTTAGTTTAAGGTGGAAGTATGGTCGAGTTTGGTAACATATCAAAATGGGTCCTTTGTATGTTTGTTGGTCACGAGGTAAATTAATATTTACTTTATATATGATGGTTTTCGTTAAGATCTGATACACGATTTGGTTTTTTGTATTTATTTTGAAGATTTAATTTATGAGGCTGATGATGAATTGTTGAGGCCTATTATAAAATTGAAAAGTGTTTTCTTATCATGTTTTTAAATAATAAGTGGCATTGGGTTGTTGTCTTTGGTTTCAGGACGTATGTTCTTGAACTTGATATTAAAGAGAGTGTATGGTACAAGTCCCTGGTGCCTGATCTTTCATTGGCATGATTTGTTTATTTTTCTATTTGTTATCTTAATCACAACCAAAAAATAAAAAACCCTAGTACGCTCTCTCTCTAGGGGCGATTTTCTGCCACCTCCTCTTCACCTTTTTCCGGCCATAAACCATCTCTAAAACCGCCTCTCTGCTTCTAAATAATCCTTGGATCTGTTTAGTTAGTATGTAATCGGTGTTAGGGTTGTGGTATATCAAAGAGGAGGCTGGTCGAAACCCTAAATTGCTTTATCGGTTCTACATCTTTTCTGCTTAACGAAACCCTAATATTTTCTCAATGGACTGCCTTTATTGGTGGCTAGTTTCTGATTAGGGTTTCGTTATTATCTTTATTGGGCGATTGGTTCTCATTCAAGTCGGTTTGGTTTATCTGATTCGACTCTTTACATATAATCGTTTCTGGTGGGTGGTCGTTATCCAGTTTGGTTTTCACTATGTCGGTTTGATTTCTCAAACCGACCATATATTGGTGCGATCGTGCTATGGGCAATCAAAACCTTCCTCTATCAGCCTCTATCATGAACGAAACCCTATTTTAGTTTTTCGTTTTTTAATGGGTTTGATTGCGTGGTGATTGTTGTTGCTGCGCGTTAATGTATATACCTTGGATTGTATGTTGGATGTTGTCCATTCATGTTATGAATGTCGATCTGCTAATCGTGGTTATCTTTCTTGAAGGTTAACTTTGTTATGATTGTCGATGCATGTGCTACTGCTGATTCAGTTTGTTAGTGGGTTTTTGAGAGAGTGGAAGTCAAGTCTTGGAAGTTAGGGTTCTTATTCAAGAATCCTATGATGTTAGGGTTTTTAATACCCTATTGTTTGGATTGTTTGAGTGCTACTGTTTTGATCTTCAAAGAGTAGCTGCTCGATTATGGAAGTTATGTTTGAAGGTTTTGTGGAGGTTGCTGGATTCGTGTGTTTCTCTCGGATCATGGCATGATGGTTTCTGGTTCGCTCTATGTGGATTTGTTCACATGGAAGATCGTATGGTATGTTAAGTTTTCAAGGTTTCTTATTCAAAAAACTCTTTCTGTGTTCTTAATGGGTATTTGGTTTTGCATCTAAACACACACCTTTGGAGCATCCAACCGATGTGTGGAATTGGTGAACTGATTCTTATTGGATGTCTACTGAGGTGAGGGATTTCACCCTCATCCTTTGTACTTCAACGTTTCGTGCTGCTGGGTGGATGTGGGATGCTCGCATCTCATGTTTGTCTTGTTAGTATACCTAGTTTGATACTTTGTAATTAGCTAGGTTTGGTTTGTGTTTATGGCCTGTCATAAACACTTGTTTATCAAGCGCCTGTGCTTGAGGTTAATGTGGTACTTCAGCCACATTCCATTTGTACTTAAACGTTTTTTGGATAATATATTTACCGGGTCGTTGACCTTTTACCCAAAAAAATATTTGTTATCTTAATCTTGTATGAGTAGTAATTTCTCTTCGATTCAAGTGTGATTGTTAAGTTGTAGCTTTGCGTGGTTGTTAAAGTTAAGCTTTAGAAAATAAATACAGTGTCTAAGAGAAGCACCAATTCAAATGAAGTTCCATCCAGTAGATACATAACTCTATCATAATTCTACACAAGTTTGAAAGTTGCACTGTTCAAAGAACAATTTTATTGGATAATATTTCAAACAAATTTGCAAATTTTGTTCAAAAAGTTTAAACAAGCAATTCAAGTAGGTTTAAAAAGATTGGATGATGTTTTTCTTTGGGATGTCACGTGACATTTTATAGGGACTCACACTATCATGTAAGAAAAATGTTAAAAGTTAAAAAGCAATAATCAATGGTAAAGGATTAAACTTCTAACGGAGTGGAAATAAAAAAAACAACAATATCTCATGGGATCACTTTACCATAAAAATGAACGTCTTTCTAAAGAACCATTAAGACTTCATTATAATTCTATGCACATCGTGGAAAGCAAATACTCTGTGGAACTTAGTAATTGTATGCATACATAGCTATACGCGATCACTTTACTAGCATCGCTAAACATAACGACGATCACTCAAAAAGAATTTCCTAACGTTATAAATACTATACGAGTACCCGTGCATAGCAACGAGTTTATAGCGGCATATAGTTGTAATGATGTTTTGTGTAACCAAAATATTAATATAACTATCTGCCGCTATAAAATCTCGTTTCTATGCACGGATACTCGTCTAGTAAGGTATAAATATATGAAAAGTTTGAGTGTATTAAATTAAAATTAGAATTTAATTATGGTAAATTATAAGTTTAATTAATGTTTATTAAATATATTTTTTATTATAAAAATAAAGTTTTAATGTATTAATTAGACATTAAATGCCTTTATTTACATTTTATAAGGTGCCCGGTGGTCATCGTTAGCAAATCCCTTTATAAAATATAATGCAATTTATTTATAAATATTTAAATTAATAACTTTTTTCTCTCTCACTTATAAACATAAAAATAATACACACATAAATTAACATTACTATACATCATCACTTGTATACGTTGCTTATCGTTTGGTGTTAGTAATATAGGAATAGCTCTCCTCAACTAAGAAATGCGACTCATTCAATCATATATTACTTAATTCTATTTCACCTTTGACAACTTGTAACAATCAAAACAATCTAGATCCATGACAACATGTCAAATAATCAATGCTAGTTTAATTAGGCCTACATATTACACATTCATGATTGGCGGCTAGTTATAAATTAAATATTATCAACAAAATGTTATATGTCCTTCTAAACATAAAATTAGGCATAAATAAAATTCAAAGAACAGACACTTGGTTAAAAGAGCTGTAAATAAAACAGTTGACAACTAATAGAGTAATACAATACCTTATTATAATACGGAGTAACTTTTAAGAACATGTTTATAAAGATTTATCATATCTCATTTTTCATTATTATTTGCATGGAATCTCTTTTACATCTTTATGTCTATTAATTTACAAGTTTGATACAATATAACTAGTCATCCAATAACACATATTCTTTGACAAAATAAACAAGACACTTGTTTAGAAAACAGAAAGAACAAAAAAACATAGCAAGTACGTTTTTCAGTGTGTGTGAGAAAAAATCAAGAAAAAAACACAGATTGAGAGATGGAAAACGCGAGAAAGGTTGGAGTAGCAGTAGATTTCTCGACATGTAGCCGAGCAGCATTGCAATGGGCTGTCGATAACGTCGTTAGGAAAGGTGATCATCTTATTCTCGTCAACGTTCATCCTGAAGGTCACTATAAAGAAACTGAGATGCAGCTCTGGGCACTCACTGGTTCTCGTAAGTTAAATCATTCTCTAACCTGTGCATATTTGTTTCTCATGATCAGATTATGCTTCATATGTAGGATCACGGTGATATATAAAACTTTGTTTGTTAATATTCTTAATTTTAGCCAAGATCTTCTTTAGCGCGTTTACTAGAGTGATCATTTATTAGTACATGCTTTGATCTACGTACGTACATAGCAGCCATGACTTTTCTGCGTGTGTTGTTCTGTTATACTTATTAGCATAAATCTTATTTTTATTGAAATTGTTGTTTTCTGTAAATCCTAATTGAGTTTGTTATGATTCATAAGAAACGTTTCATAGATATTGGTTGATCTAGTGCTATTATATATTTGGTGTGGACAAGATTAAGGATACGTAGTCTGCTATTTATTGTCGTTAATTAATCTGGTTGTACAGTAATCTTTGCTACATATAAAACAAACCAAAAACCATTTTGTTTATTACAGTAACTTTTAAAATAAGAAAAATGAAATTACGAAAGTACAAGTAAAATGAAATTACCGTACAACTGTACAAGACAACTTAAGGACAACATTTATGTTTTTCTTTTCAACTTTCCATCTCCAGCTTTTAATTAAATGGCATTTTCTTTTGTTTTTCAAACTTAATATAATGACCCGAGATGGCAAGGTAAAAGAACCAATAAATAATGTTAAGTGAACAGAGATAATAAAACACACAAGATGGACCCAACTGGATTTTGTCGAAACTATATATCGCATCTGCTATGACACTACAACGTTTCTGGCCTAGAGACGACCCATGTCTTCGCTAAAATTCCTATATGTCGTCGTAAAACATTTGTCAGCATAGGTCCGTCACAAAAGTTATGCTGACAACAGTCAACGAGTTTTAGCGATGGCCTGCGGGTCACATAAATACTATCGGTCAAAGTTTAAAGAATTGGGTCTCATATGTGCATAGACTTTAGTGATGACATGTGTTTAGAAAGATTTTTCATCTCATTTCTCATCGCTTTATGCTTAGAATATTAAGAACATATCTAATACTCATTTCTCAAGTTTTTTTAGTAAGAAAAAATAAAGAAATAGAAAGTAAACACTTACACCCCAATTTTGAGAGGAAACATTTTACTTCGAAATCAACCAAATCACTCTTTTTGTTATGTCGTTTTCCTTTACTTTTCTCTTTAAGTAATACTTGAAAATACAATATTTTTTTTTCTCTTTATTTTCTTTACTTTCTGTTTAACATGGAATGTACAACCTTAAAAGAAGGCCTATACATAATATATAACATGTCACCCAACCACACATATTCTCCGACAAAACACACGTACATCCACTTGTTTAGAAACAGAAAAAACATAAAAAGTGCATCGAGAGAAAAAGTCAAGAAAACAAACATATCCAGAGATGGGAGACGAGAGAAAGGTTGGAGTAGCCGTAGATTTTTCAAGTTGTAGCCGAGCAGCGTTGCAATGGGCAGTCGATAATGTTGTTAGGAAAGGTGATCATCTTATTCTCGTAAGCATTCGTCCTGAAGGCAATTCTGAAGGAACTGAAATGCAGTTATGGGAGGTCACCGGTTCTCGTACGTCTTTATTTGTTTGTTTCTCATTGGATTATTGATTCAGTTTGTCATATATATTATTAGAAATAACTGCAAAATTTGTTCATGCGATTTGCACATTAAAGAATCGAGCGAAAACCATCCCTGTCAGGATTACTCATGTCAATAGCTTGTGAAAAGGATGGTTTTAGGCTTTTAGCCAAAGTGGACAAATCATATAGCGGATTTTACAGTCAAATATTAAATCACCCGCCGCGTACGCCTTTTGTTTTGTTTGTGTGTGATATTGATCATTGGTATGTTATTAATTTCAATGATAATGTATTGTTTGAGTTTCCAGGATTTATAAGTATGGACAAATATTTGTGTGATTAACACGTCTTAAGCGATTGTTATCATAATTTATGTAATCTTGCATGTTGATCATGGCTTTGTTCTGTGAGGAAAACTATGTTGGACTTTACTGGATCCTTATTTTGAGGATTTATATTCATAATTTGTGAATAAATTATGTGTTACATAAACTTCTGATTAGCGGGGTGTTTGAAATTTCTTATTATAGGCAGTTGAAATTTCCTATTGTTTTGTTTAATATGAACAACTTCCACATAGTTTTTCAAAACCACTTATTTCACCAAAAGGACATATAACCAACGGTATGTGACTAGCCTGCAGCCAAAGAGTTGTGGGTTCAAGTCTCAGTTGAGACATGTGTGAGATTTTAGGTGTGTGATATATATTTGCCAAACACCCCCTTAGAAATAGCAACTTTAATGAGAGTATTGTTTTGTATAAAAAGGTTTTATATCTAATCATCAGATAATGTGTTACCATTTGAAGCCGCAACCTGTGGTGATTAGATATTGATCTAATGCTCCTGTATTTGAAGGCGATTTGCTTCAAATAGAATATAAAATTCTTGGTATACCTTTTGTAGTAGCTTACTGATCTGGAAGAGTTCAATAACCCACGACCAGCCCACTGAATGGTGTCGATGGTCTCCATGGCAGGCGAAACGCCCAATCTTTGGCCTAAATCCCATTGTCTATTGGATTGGAGTTTATTCCCTAAATTTTGTGACTTCTGTGTATACTTTCATCAAATACATAATCGATAAAATGTGAAACAGGAGGTTTCGTGGCAGTCGTGTGCTACGTTAGTTACAATAATATGATTTTTATCCTTTGACAGGTTGTTTTCTTTATTGTTTGCCATAATGAAATTTAGTTTCCTTTAGTCATGTGTTAAATATACAAATGGTCATTTGTTAGAAGTGATTCATATAGCTTCAATAACTTGTGTTTGTTTAAAAATGTTGCTTAGCTTTTGAGTTAAGCTCTGTTACCAAACAAAGGTGAAAGTGATTATTCTATGTGAAAGATCTCATTTATTGTTCATATCTCTTACTTATGTTCCTTTTTCAGCTTTAATCCCTTTGACTGAGTTATGTGACGCCCATGTCATGAAGAAGTATGGGACTACACCTGATGCAGAAACACTAGAAATCATTAACCTGGCTGCATCTCAGAAAGAGGTAACATTACTTTTATACATATGGAATCACAATAGGATACTAAAGACTTTATCTGTGGCTACAGGTTATTGTTCTCATGAAAATCTTTTGGGGAGATGCTCGAGAGAAACTATGTGAAGCTGTTGAAAATATCCCACTAGACTGTCTTATAATAGGGAACCGAGGGCTTGGCAAGTTAAAGAGGTAATCACCCTTTTATGGGAAGTGTTTAATTTTTTTCCAAATATCTAATATCCCCTGACCCGTGTGTTGAAGAGGTAACTTAAGCCATTGTTGCGTGAATAAGATTCTTGGCCGTGGGTATGTAACGTATGTTACTTGTATATGCAGGGCTATTTTGGGCAGTGTGAGCAACTATGTTGTGAATCACAGTACTTGCCCTGTCACTGTCGTGAAGAACGCAGCTGCCTAAATCTCATAGATCGACCTGGATGCCATAAAAGTCTGCCAACATTATATCAAATAATCCACATTCTGTTGATTGCATTGTTGTGTTTGCTTTTTGTAGTCATTTGTCTTGGACTCAAATCATTTGAAGTTGGTTTCTCATAAAGGTGTAAATGTGTATGTTTTAGTGCTACTCATGGTTTGTTCTAATGTGCATGTTATGAAATATTTGTGATTGCATGTTAATAAAAAATTCTTATGATTTCTGGTCTCATTGAGCAACATAGGATATATTTATCTTTCTTTTCAATCTTTTCGTGTTAAATATCCAACTACTTTCTATAATGAGAATTCTTGCATTTTTAATTATTTCTTTAACGGCCGAGATTTATTAAAAATACATGCTAGTAAGAAGCTAGCATGGCAAATAAAGAAAAGATTACAATTGAATAGAAACAACACTCTGGTTACAACACCAATCAGTAACTCAATTTTTTATCCAAAAATAAGATGTCGAAACATTCAATTTTTTATCCAAAAATAACTCAATTTTTCGTGTTAAATATCCAACTACCATCAATGGCCATATCAAGAACATTCAAGGCGCTATCAAGAGAGATCACATCCAGCCCCCACCATTTACGAATCAAAACCCAAATATTTCGAGAAAATGTACAAAGTGCAAAAAGGTGATCTTCATCTTCAATTTTTCTTCACAAAACGGAAATAATATAGAGTGAAGGTCGATTCCTTTTTTAGGTCGTGACTCAATGCCGGTACTTAACTTTTGTAAGTAAATTTTTGTTTGCAACTATCTCATTAGGTGCATTAACATTGTAACAACATTTCATATTGAACATGGGGGTGATGCACAATTGAACATGAAGTTTATTGCTCATGAAGTCCATCATATGGTTAGTGTCAAATGAGTTCGACCACTTGGCGATCCATTTAGACATATCCTCAGGAGTAAGATTTGCACATTTTTGTCGTTGTTTATGATTTTGTATCTTGTAAATATGATGCAACCACATTCGGTCACAACACCTCGATCAGAGCGAACAAACCGTAACACTGGCACAACAACAAGAGTACAAGAAAAACTCACATGTTTGATCGAATATATCTCCTGTATATGTAATGCACATTTACCAAATTGTTTGTATTTATGTGGTGTGAGATGCACAATTAAGAGATAAGTTCCAATTGGGACATGCAATCTATGATATATTTTTGGTGTATGACTTGAAGAATTGCATATATATCCCTCTCAAAGTAAATAATTGCATATATATCATTTGTATAAGTTTTTGATGCACATAGTACAATGGTTTTTATGCATACTTTGTATATATGTGCAATTATGCATTTTCGGAAGAATATATATGCATTTTGAGTTAATAAGTTTAACTTTTTTCGTGTTTGCACACTTTTCATATGCAAGATTTTTTTATATATTAAATAAAATCTAAGCCTAGAAATAAATAGATGAACTTTTTATTATACTCAGCACGGTTTCTGGGGCGGCTTTCTGTAACACGGGTAAATTGAAGTAAGGCTGAGCAAATGACCGGAACGGATCGGACCGACTGAAGGACCGATCGAGACCGGACCCGACCGGACTGGACCGACCACATTCGGTCCGGTCCTCGGTCTTAGTTTTTTGGTTAATTCGGTCCTCAGTCCGGTCCGGACCACAAACCGATTATTTGGCCTTCTTGGACCGAACCGATCGAGACCGAACCGGACCGACCACATTCGGTCCAGTCCTCGGTCTTGGCTTTTTGGCTAATTCGGTCTTCGGTCTTGTCGGTCCGGTCCTGGACCGATGCTCACCCCTAAATTGAAGTATATAAATCAAATAATTATCGGGATGAACATTATAGGGAGTGATTTTACAGGAATGAACTTTTTTAAAGTGCTATAACAAAATGACCAAAATATGTCACTATCAAGTTTTCATTTTCTATTCGCTCGCCCCAAAAAATTTATTCGCCTAGTTATAAAATTATTCGCCCCAACATCAATGAAAACACTCTCGTATTAAATAATTGTCTTGTTTTGATTTTTTTTTCAACTTTAACTTTAAGTATTTTTGTTTGTGCTATATAATACTTGATAAAAATTATACTAATAAAAATATATTTAAAACCCAATTCATTCATATATTTGGATCAAGTATTACATAAAACAAAAGAAAATGGTTAAGGTTAAAGTCAAAAAAAGAAGACTTCCGCTACCGAAAAAAAATGTTCAATATACACCTTTCTAATTTCACACTTTTAAAAAATGTGTGAGATTCTATTATTTATTAACACTTAATGATGTGTAAAATTAGTTACGTTTATAAGTGTGAAAAAGAAACAACAGATTTTTCGCACTTATAATTGTATCAAAAACAAGTTTCTAGATTCAATCTCCTGGTCTTTTGTTCGCTATTCGAATGTCTGGACCAGTAGAAATGTATGAAATATGGTCTTTTCCTTTACTTGGCAATTCGTCTTGTGACTTCACGGTCGCCAAAGAAGCCCCAAGAAGCATCAAATATTTCCGATGAGATCCATGGAGCTATTCACACACCTTTAAGTGTGAACTTTTTTTTGACAAAATTATAGGTGGGAAAATTTTTATTGTTTACAATTTTTTTGCACACTTATTGATATAATCATTTCTTACGTGTTAATAAACTAATAATATTTTACACATTTTTTGAAGCGTGGAAAAAAATAGATGATTATATACCAACATCCCCTATGTCCTATAGAGTTGCGATCAAGTGAAAAGAAAAAAACTTTAAAAAGTCTAGAAAGCCACTAAGTTAGTGTCATGTGTCCCCCCACCCACTCCCTCCTTTTTTTTCTTTAATATTTTTGGTTATAGGGCATTTTGGTCATTTGACCCGTTTTTTAATTCCACCTTAAATTTTAAATGCAAATAACTTTCAAACGACAAACTTTTACAAAAAACCGATTGCCATAATTTTTAAAATTTAATTCTCTTTAATTTGGTATAAATCTTGTTAATTATTTTGAACTTTTTTTAACATATCAAATGGTTCTTAATTTTCTTTATTTTCTTGGTATTTTTGGCCCTATTTTTTACCCTCGTAAGTGTCGAATCGTGAAAAACTTACAACATGAAAGTTATAGATTTTTGTTCAATCTTTACACATGTTTTTGAATCACTCAAATCCGATGTCATATGAGTAAGATATCACACGTTAAATATGGTGTTTTACTCATATTTATTTCACACAAGGTATTTGATGAAATCTCTAGCATAAATTTTTAGTGTTAAAATTGAGCTAAATGCACTAACTGATGAACCTATAACCTAACTGATGAACAATACATAATTTAACTAATGAACAAAACATAATCTAACTGATAAACATATAACCTAACTGATGAACAATACATAATTTAACTGATGAACAAAACATAATCTAACTGATGAACCTATAACCTAACTGATGAACAATACATAATTTAACTGATGAACAAAACATAATCTAACTGATAAACCTATAACCTAATTGATGAACCTATAACCTAACTGATGAACAATACATAATTTAACAGATGAACAAAACATAATCTAACTGATGAACCTATAACCTAACTGATGAACCTATAACCTAACTGATGAACATAATTAATTGATGAACAAAGACTAATTGATGAACTAAATGTATATTTAAAATAGATTAAAAAACATCACTTTTTGAATGTTGCATTAATAAAATGATTAATAATGCGTTGTGGTACAAAAATTAGAGCATTTAACGCAATTTTAATACTAAAAATCTAAGCTAGACATTTCATCAAACACCTTGTGTGCAATAAATATGACTAAAATGTCATCTTTAACGTGCGATATCTCACTCATATCATATCGGATTTGAGTGATTCAAATTTCTGGGTAAAGAGTGAACCAAAATCTAAAACTTTCGTGTTTTGAGTTTATCATGATTTGATAGATTTAAAGGTAAAAATTATGATCAAAAATGCTAAAAACATCATAAAAATTAAGACCCATTGAATATGTAAAAAAAACAGATTTGAAATAATTAACAAGATTTATACCAAATTAAAGAGGATTAAATTTTAAAAATTATACTGAAATCGATTTTTTCTAAAAGTTTGTCATTTAAAAGTTAATTTTGAATTTTGAGGGTGAATAAAATAAAGCGGGTCAATTTACCATTGCACCCTTTGACTGAAAATAATAATTAAAAAAGAATGTGTCTGACCAGATCTAATCCAACGGTTATAAATACTTTTTACACTTTTTAAAATCTTAATACTTTTAAAATGATCCGTAACCATGTCCTATATGCATATCTTATATTTATCTATGTGTTCTATTTAATTAAGTGACACTACTATAAATGGCAAAAAGTACACTAAGAGCTTATGTTATGTAGCATTAAATTTATTTTGTTTTGTTTTGTTTTTTTTAACGACTCAAATATTGTTTTGGGTAAAATGCAAAAATGGTCTTTAAACTATCACGAAATCGCAAAAATGGGACCGAGACAAAAAGTTACGCAAAAAAGCCACTAACGTTACGCAAATTTGCAAAAAAACCACCGAGAGGCATTTTCCGTCAGTTTTCCCGTTAAGTACCATGTTACTGAGGGTAGTATTGTCATTTCACGGTTCCCGCCTAAACCAATATTAGACCCACCGATTAACTCAAAAGCTTCTTAGCTCAACTACCCAAAGTCAATTGCAATTTTTGCCCTAAAGTTTCCAATTAGGATTTCCGAACCAGTAAAAATTGAAGAAGATGGCCTTTTTTTTGGGAAAAACCGCGAACGATCTTCCCCGATCCGTAATCTTCAGCAACTATACGGTATGTTTTGGGCATTGTTAATTGTATCGATTTTTTTAGCTACAGTTATATGCGATTGAAATGAACCGTACGAATAGAAGCATAGATTATACATTAAGATGATTTTTTATGTTGTTTGTGTGTGTGTTGATGTTTATTGTTTATACACAGAATCAAACCATAACTACTTCACTCTAAAAGTCACACACGGTGGAAAATTTACGTCACCACCAGGAAGGGTATATGTTGATCCACTTATCGCGTGGTATGATTGTGTTGATTATGACATGTTTAACTTTTACGCCTTTGAAGCGTTGGTAGCTGACATAGGTGTCAAAGGTGGGGTTGCAGGGTGTCATTATAGGGTACCAGGGGAGACAATGGATGTTTGGTTGATACCCTTACAGAATGATGACGATGCCATGAACATGTTGAATTTGGTTCCAACACATAGAGAGATAGAGATTTATGTTGAGGCTAAATGCAAAAGAGCCAAAAGAGCCCGAAAATCAAAAATAACGGATGAAGTACCAATGGATCCTTCAAATGATCGTACCATGGGTCCAGAACAAGCTGATTATTCAATTGATGGTACCAATGCTCAATCACCTGTGACTATGATTGCTGGTCGAGAACAAGCGAGGATCAAACCCAAATAATTGACACAGACATTCCTGCTGAACAACCACTTGTAAGTCGAGTTGTTGGTGACATAGACACTCTTGCTGCGCAACCACCTGTAAGTCGCGTTGATGGTCTAGAACAAGATGAGCAACAATCCCAAATTACAGATGAAGACTTGTTCCAGTTTGCCCATCCTGAAGATAATGTTGGTGTGGAAGACGACTTGATTACAGACATGGTTGCAGAACTTTAGAGTGAGCATGTGGTTTTAAAGCTCAACAAAAACTTTGTTGATTTTGAAGAGGTAGCGGAAAGGGATGATGTGGAAAGGGATGATGTTAAAAGGGATGAAGTTGAAAGGGATCATGTGGGCACCTCAACACAACAGGTAAATGAGGAAGAACATGTTGTGGATGTGACTCATTTTGAAGATGAAGAGGATGATGTGGTATCCCCCAGTGAGCCAACAGTGGACATGAGTAGGTTTAAGTTTGATATTGATCCCCACTTTGAGAATCTATCAAAATTAGCTGATGAGTGTATGGCAGATTATACGGATCATGATGATGGCTATAACTTTGATGAGTTTCAGAGTAATGAAGAAGGCAATGGTGGTAGACTTGTCAACCTACACAAGATAAGGTTGACAGAAATTAGGAGGGAGTATGAGGGTTGGTCGAATGTTAAGAAGGGAGAGTTTTTTGTACTAGAAACATTTTCGAGACCCAAGGATATCAAACAAAAGCTCAGAACTTGTGCGTTGGAGTCTCGAAGAGATATCAGGATAGAAAAGTGTGACCAAGAAAGGGTTCGAGCGATTTGTAAAGGGACTGTTGTGGGTTATGGCAGAAATGATACTGGAAGTAGTCAACCAATGGCTTCTTCTTCACAGTCAAACGACAATTTTGCCAGTTCCAAAACCTACAAAAAAAAAAGACCAAGCCCATGTGCCCATGGTCCCTACATGTGTCAAAAGTGGGTGATGAACATAGTTGGAGTGTGAAAACATTAAAAGATGAACATAAATGCCTCCAAACAAGAAAAATTTAATTGTTGACTGTATGATTCCTTTCATCCGAGGTTGCTAAAATTCTTGTTAGGGACCGCACAACCACAATAGCTGCAATAGCAATGGAAATAAATCAAAAGTTGCAGATCGATGTCCCAACGACAAAGATATCCAGAGCAAGGGAATTCGCTCAGAAACGAATTGAGGGTGACCATGAAGAACAGTATGCCAATCTTAGGGATTACGCTTTGGAATTGAAAAATAAAAACAATGATACAACTGTGAAGATTCAAGTTGAAAAAAACCCTGATGCATGTGATTCTTCAAGGGTTTTCAGACGGATCTATGTTTGTATTGGTGCCTTGAAAAAAGGTTACAAAGCAGGAAGAAGGGACATACTAGGTTTGGATGGGGCCTTTATCAAAGGGACATATAGTGGTCAAGTCTTAACGGCTATTGGTGTCGATAACAATAATGGCCTCTATCTAGTTGCGTAGGCAGTGGTTGAAGCTGAGTCCAAGAGTTCATGGTTATTGTTCCTTAGCAATCTTGGAGCTGATCTTGATTTGCAACCAAATTCAAATTTCACCTTTATCTCAGACAGACAAAAGGTATAAACATTGTGTAGATTCAATTAATTGATTTCCAACCCAATTCAATCCTCATTCATATATTATGTTTTGTACAAATCGACAGGGGATATTACCAGCCATTGCAGAAATATTCCCTACTGCTGAACACGGATTCTGTGTGCGACACATATATGACAACATGAAACAGTTATTCAATGGAGAGAATATCAAGGAACTTGGTTGGAGGTGTGCTAGAGCATCAATAGTCACTGAGTTTAATAGAGGAATGAAGAGCTAAAATCAATGGACTCTAAAGCTTATGACTGGTTAAGGAAGATACCAGCATCATCATGGTCAAGGTCACATTTTTCAGGTACAATATACACATATTACGACTTTCATATGTAATATTAATAAGATTGAAAATGATGTTCATATTGATATATTGTTTACAGGGAGAGCTAAGTGTGACATCCTTCTGAACAACTTATGCGAATCGTTCAATAGCAAGTTAGTGGCCGGCAGAGATCAACCAATCATTGGTTGTTTGGAGTACATCAGGGAGTATCTTGTGAAGAGAAGTGTTAGTGTGCAGCATTTAATAGACAGATGTGAAGGTCCCTTAACCCCAACAACAACTAAAATTTTAGAAAACATCAAGGAAGCAAATGAGTATAATGTTTTATGGGGTGGGGGGATACATACCAGTGTAAGGGAGCTTGGGGCGACCAATGTTTTGTGAAAATGCCAAAAAGGGAATGCACATGTAGGATATGGGAACTCATTGGTATTCCATGTAAGCATGTTGTTGCGGCTATCAACGACATGGCTAAACACAACAAGGAGTCAATTGATAACCAGGTTGCGATCCTAGAGGATTATGTGTCCCCATGTTATTGGTTAACCACATGGAAGGAGATGTATCAACACAAGATTGAAGGAATTTCTAGTCCACCCTTTTGGCCCAAATGCCCTATTCCTAGCAACCTAAAGCCACCTCACCACCATGTTCCAATTGGAAGACCACGGAAGAAGAGAAGAGTGTCTAAGGATGAGATTGCTGAACAGGTTATGAAAAAATCAATGGTGAAAAATGGGAAGCTGTCAAAGAGGGGCAAGATTGTCAAATGTGGTGCATGTGGTGGGCAGGGTCACAATAAGAGAGCTTGTAAGGGAAGAAGAGTCAACCAAGGGAGAACAAGAAGGGAAGGAGTACCAGATGAGGTACTAGAAAGATCTACTCAGCCAGTGGGATCTTCTGCAATAGAGGTGGGAGCAGGGCTAAGCCAACCAGTTGGAACACAAGCAAGTGAGGTAGCAGGAGGGCCAAGTCATCAAGTTGGAACACAAGCAAGTCATGTATCACAATCTACTGGGAATTGCGGAGGTCAAAGGAAGAATAGGATCAAGAGAAAAGCCAAAATCGCCAAGTGAGTCAACACAATTGTGATGGTGCAATAACCTTGGGTTGGTTATTTGTTCATGTGTTTTAACACAATGAGTGTATGGATTGTGTAACTGAGTTTCCGTCTTCTAGACAATAATTTGTACGTGATTTGTTTTTTAGACTTGATTAATTAGGAATAGTATTTTTTTTTTCATTTTGGTTTACCATCATTATTTGCTGCATAATGATGTGCACAATTTGTGGTTTGCCATCATCATATACTTATTTGCTGCATAATGATGTGCACAATTTGTGGTTTGCCATCATCATATACTTACGTATATTGAATGACCCAACATGCCCACTACTTAAGTATACCGAATGACCCAAACTTGTTTTGAATTTTGTAAGTCAACGTTGATAAGGAACCAGAAACCAAGTTTACTGCATATTGATTCTGCAAGTAAAATGAACATTATTGACTACATTTGTCTTCTTATAATAACAACAACCAAAACAACCATGATCCCACTTTAGTGCAAAAATCAAACACTTTTTATTAACATGAAGGTCAATACAAATTAGGGATGACCTTAAACCCTGTGATGATACAACCCAGAAAGATGTCAATACACCTACATACCAACCTAAAGCAACTTAAAGACAACGAAAAAAAAATACCCAACTAGGAATAAGAAACTTTTTAAGCTTCTTCAACTGCTGATCCTTCTCCCTCATCAACCTCAACTGCTCCTCCAACTCTTCCTCAAGTTCATTCCTCGCCCTCAATAGGCCAGGAATCATAGCGACTGTTCAGCAACACATTGGAGGATCCGTCCATCCAATAAACCCACATGAAGGACAACAGTAGAATCGTCGTGCTGGGTTCCTGTTTGTCCAGCTTGTTTGATTGTTGCTTGCTTTCCACAGTGGCAAATCAAGACCATATTTTTTTTCCGGATATTGGAAAGTGTGAAATAATGTGATGCAACGGTCATATTTAATTACTGGATAGTGTAAAGTGTGTAAAAAGGCAAACTTTCTATTGCAAATTTAGTCCTTCAATCTACAGTGTAACTACACGGACACTTAGTACCCGGGAAACCGTGAAATGACAATACTACCCTCAGTGACATGGCACTTAACGGGAAAACTAACGGAAAATGCCTCTCGGTGGTTTTTTTGCAAATTTGCGTAACGTTAGTGACTTTTTTGCGTGACTTTTTGTTTCTGTCCCATTTTTTTGATTTCGTGATAGTTTAGGGACCATTTTTGCATTTTACCCTATTGTTTTCTTTAACAACTCAAATATTGTTTCTAAAAATAGAATCTTAAGTGGGTCCAAAGATATATTAAAGACACACAAAGAGGATTGACGGAGTGTGTGTATTACTTAGGGGTGAGCATCGGGACGAATCCCGACCTGTCCCGACTAATCCCGATACCAACAACGGGGAAAACCTAAACTGACTCCCGACCCGATAATGGTCCCGACTCGTCCCGAATCCCGATAATGGTCCCCAATCGTCCCGAATCTTGATTTTGGCTGTGTTTTCTCGGGACCATCCCGACCCCGACCCGTCCCGAATCCCGATAACCAGGAAAACGCAAACCGACTCCCGACCCGATTACAGTTGGATCGGTGTCGGGATCGAGACGGGAGTCGGGTGTCGGTCGAGATTGCTCACCCCTAGTATTACTTGGTTAAATGGCTGCAAAATTTCAAGTACTATCTGTATTTTCATTATGAGGTAGGTCCAAAATTATTATTTTATAATAAACAAAGGTGTGTATATAGGATATTTTGTATTATAGAAGTGTTGATATAGGACTCGAAAAAAATTGTGTAGATTGGACTAATTTTTTCTAGTGTTCAAAAGGTGAAAAACAGGACAGTTATTTTGTCAACTGCTTAATTATTACTGTACTAGAAAAATATCTGCTATGTACGACAAATCATCCACACCACATATAGTGTCCAACAAAACAACCACTTTAATTTAATCATAGAGACAAGAAAGTAAACAGAAAAATGGGAGACGAGAGAAAGATTGGTGTTGCAATAGATACTTCGCCTTGCAGCCGAAAAGCGTTGCAATGGGCTATCGATAACGTTGTTAGGAAAGGTGATCATCTTGTACTTGTCACGGTTCAACCTGAAGGCTATTATGAAGAAACCGAGATGCAGCTCTGGGTAGCCACTGGTTCTCGTACGTAATTACATCATTATATACGATCATGTTCCATACTTTTTTTTTTTTATTAGTAATTCGATAAGTCGTCTATGTTATCATTGTTTTTGAGTTTTTCTTAGTTGCTTAACAATAAAGTTCACTAATCCCATATGATCATTTACGTTTAGTTTTTAGATATGCAGTAGAGGAAATAGCTAAGAAATTTTCCTAGTAACTTATTGATCTAGATAAACGGGCAAATATGACCAAAGGGCTTTGGCTCAGGAGAGATTTTGTGGTAAAAGGTCATGGGTTTGAGTCTCGGCTCGTGCTCACTACAGTTGGTGAGAGTTGCCAGAGCTATTCTTTGTGGGGTGGATAAATGTTGAATTGGCCCTCCCAAGTTTTATGATTTACACTTTGGCCCTCCTAAAAATATTAGGCTAGCACCGCCACTCCGCGAGGCAAGGGTGTTCCCGCCAATCAATACCTTTGGTGGAAATGGGCAAATATGTGAGTATAAGTGATAATTTGTCACAAGTGATTCATATAGCTTCTGTAACTTGTGTTTTAGTTAATATAATTTTGATTAGCGCCAAATGATTTTTCTATATAAATGATCTCCCTTAATATGTGTTGAAACTTCTCGTTTAGTGTTCATAACTTCATATGTCGTGTTTATTTTCCTTTTTCAGCTTTAATCCCTTTGTCTGAGATCCGTGACGCCCATGTCATGAAGAAATACGGAATTAAACCTGATCCAGAAACAGTGGATATCATTAGTTTGGCTGCAGCTCAGAAAGAGGTAACCTATCCTTTTCACATATATGAATACATTCAGATACTGAAGAGGTTAATTATCTGTGTGGCTATAGGTTGTCGTTCTCATGAAAATCTTTTGGGGTGATGCTCGCGAAAAACTATGTGAAGCTGTTGATCACATCCCGTTAAACTGTCTTGTAGTAGGGAACCGAGGACTTGGCAAGATAAAGAGGTAATCACACTTTTTAAGCTTAGTATCTGATTGATTGATCGATAAATATCTAATTAAAATTTCCTTTAACTTAGCAATCTTGGGTACAATAAGTGTAACATAATAGACAAAAAATGGAATTTACAATCAGAGCTTTTGAAATAAAGATGTACGTATATACGATTCTTTAACGTTGGTAACCTATGTTTTCTGTATTTGCAGGGCTATTATGGGCAGTGTGAGCAACTACGTTGTGAATAACAGCTCGTGCCCTGTAACTGTAGTGAAGGACCATTCAGTTTAATCTGAGGGGCTAACTTGGATGTTATGAGAGTATACTACGTACTTTGTATTAAATAATCTGTTATGTCGATTGCCTTGTTCTGAGGGGCTATCGATACGTACATTGGACTAATAACAGTTGAGGTTGGTCTCTCTTTATGGTGTATGTGATCTATCTCTCAGTAGCACTCGTGGTTTGTTATGTTAATGTTAATAATATCTTTGTGATTGCATATTGATTAGTTCTTGTGAGATCATGAGTACCTAGGATTTCTCTCTTTACTCCATATTTGATGTGTGAAGGATCCAAATACTTATTTACTTTAACTTAACTTATAAGTTGGTATGATTGAGTTAATCGCCTGTTTTGGGAGTTAGAGGCTACAAATCAAGTACAAGACAGAGGATGCTTGGAAGAGGGACTTTTAAACATAAGCAAACTCACATTCTTGCATTATTGAAAAAGTGCTATGCACATATTTTTTCGGTGTGTTAATTTGTAAAACATACATTTACTGTAGTAATTAACGCGTCACGAGTTAAGAATAGTGATAATGACATCAGGTGATTAGTTACTGTCGTATGTTCACTTTGATAGACTTGGTGATGGTCAAGAAGTTTATATCCATCATGTGGATGGTTTCCAGGTTGATTTTTAAATATTTATACAGTTTGATTGGACTATTTAGTCTAATTTGATGATCTAGGATCTGAGATAAGTAATACACATCTTGCTGTTGTCTGTTGAATTTGATGTAACGACACTGGATCTTCTTCAGCTAACAACTAGTGATCACCCATTTCTCTCCCGCTTTCACAAGCATCTTTCGTGACATTAGCATTACGAGATTTCAAGATTCATCAATGAAAACTGCACCATGCATGTCCATTAGCTAAAAGTTGGTTATTATTTCATAAATTTCACCTCTGAAAATGCTTAAACTTGAAAGATAAAAAGACCAAACCTCCCTAACAAACACCCCCTCAGGCCTCAGCTGAATAATACTATTTGAGAAGAGTATGTTGGTGTGTAGAAGTAGGCGTTTGTTAAAAGGGTTATCTTCAAGCTCTATCTCCAATGGCATATGGTTTCATCATCATCTCAAATACTTTTCCATTTCATCTTCAAATCCAAAACCCACCCATTTTATGGTGGATTTCTTGATTAATTCCGTTGGCTTCACAAAAGAAGCTGCCACCACCACTTCAAGTAAGGTACCATCTCTTAAATCCACTAAAAACCCTGAACTAGTTATCAATATCCTCAAACAATTCAATTTAGACAATACCCATATCAAAGATATCATCTTTTATGCCCCCAAGATCCTTAACTGTAAACCCAATAAAACCCTTGAACCCAAGATTAGGTTTTTTCTCCAATGTGGGTTTTCCGGGTCGGATATAGCTGAGTTAGTGAAGGGTGATCCTGAGATCTATAAAACCGGCTTACATACTCGAATTGTTCCTGTTATTGATCTAATAAGAGGGCTTGTAACTAGCGATGAAAAAGCCGTTGAAGTTATCAAGAAAGCAAAATGGTTGTTCTCCAAAAATGGTAACACAAACAACGTGTTGGCCAATGTGATGGAATTGCAGGTTCGGGGTTTATCTAATGATCAAATTGTGAAATTAATTACTAAATCCCATTCGACTGTTGAACTAAGTCCATCAATATTCAAGCGAAGATTAGTTTGGATTGTACAAGAATTAGGAATTCCTGAGAACTCTTCAAGATATTTTTACGCACTTTATACAATATATTGGCTTAAAAGATCAAATGTAGAGAAGAAGTTCAGGCTCCTTAGGAGCTATGGTTGGTCTAAAGAACAAATTGCTACATTTATGAGGTCTAACCCTACAAATTTGGGCTACTCAGAAGATATAATTCGTCACTGGTTGGACTTCTTTATGAAACAACTTGGGTATTCACCAGCTTACTTGGCTCGCTCTTTCCTATTGAGTCGAAGTTTGGAGAAAGGGGTGAAACCTAGATACAAAGTGTACGAAATGTTGAAAGAAAAAAAGCTTGTTAGTACTACGCCATATTTTGCTTCACTTGTACAATATCCCGAACCGAAATTTCTAAGGTTTCTGAAACGCTTTGAGAATGAGTTGCCTGGTCTAGTTGAAACTTACACAAACAGTATCAAGAAAACTGTAAGCTGTAATCCCTAACGTAGACCATCTTGGCTATTTGTCAAAAGTTTAGCTATTTGACTTATAGAACGCAGTTGTGACTTGCGGATATATCCTTGGTGCACCAACCTAGGGGGTGTTTGCTTAAGCTTATTTGTGGGTTTATGAGCTTATTTGGTTTTGGCTCATATTTCAAAAACCCAAATTGTTTTTGTTTTATTTTGAGGTTTTTGAGCTTATGTAAGCTTATCATGATATACTAAACTTATATAACCCAAAAATAAACCGGACAATTCGAGCTTATGATGCGTAAGCCGAATCATAAGCCCACAATCGCCATTTTGTTGTCAACACATTCAAGGAAGATGCAATGGAGATGCAAGTGAAGGACATACATGCATTTGTTGATTCAAAATTGGTGGCTTGTCATGTAGATGGTTCTTATGAAGCAAAAGACGAAAAAATGAAGAAATATCGGGAGAAGGTGATGGAGTTGACGGCATACTTCAATAGGTTCCAAGAAAACCATATTCCTCGATCACAAAATAAGAAGCCTGACGCTCTTAGTAAGCCAGCAGCAGTTCAGTTTGATCACTTGACCAAAGAATTCTTTGTATGAGTATTAAATGAACGCTCTGTTGAAGCAACAAAAGTTGGGCGTTCCTGGTTTGGGCTCTCGCTCTTGTATCAATTCACTCTTAATGCTTGAGACCTGCGCACTAAGAAAATAAACAAACACCGTTAGGCTTATCGTGGGATTGTCTCCCACGATAATCCTCCGGCGTGAGAGTAAGTAATCGGTTTTTGGTTATATTAAAGGATTAGGGTTTTGTAGATCGTACCTTTAATGAGAATTATGTCACTCTATATATAGGCGCAGAATCCTTGTAGGTTTCGTGCTCCTTACGTTTCGCACGCATGGTGCTTATCCGGTCCAAGGATCTTTATCCGTAAATAGAAGATCCTTATCTAGACCATAAATAGTTTGGTTGGGCTTGGGCCTACGTGAGCCCAATCCCATTGGTAATGTGGCCCAAGTTATTGTTATAATAGCCCACTCATGGTGGGTTTGGGCCTTAGTAATATTTATCATTTGGGCTTATGGCCCAAATATAGACTATACGTCATCATGTCCCCCCAGTCTAGTGTGTGCGGCTTGTAACCGCGGATGCTAGACTAGTGAAAGCAACGGTAAGTGTAGGTGGAAAAGTAACCGCCCAATATTAGGGACTATGTATCTAGTCCAAAATATCCTCAAAATGCCTATGGAAACGGGGAGTGTGTCCACGTGTATATCGGGAAGTGGGAAAAAGTGCATCTACCCTCTCGTCTTCTAGCCATACGATCATGTGAGTGGATTCCACGTGGCTGGTTTTCTAGGGTTTTTGTAACCCTATATAAGTAATCGCCTCCCATTTTACTTAAATCCTCACAGTAAAAAACCTACATCCGCCATTTTCAAAATTATCAAAGCTTCGTTTTAGAGATCAACTGTTTGATTAGGTAACCGCGAATACGCGCTTTAGCTAGTATTATCATTTTCTAGAAATGGTTCGTCAATTACACGAGTTTCCGTATGAAATAGACGAGGATGAACTGCGTCAGTTCTCCTCCGATTATTTCATTCCTCTTGATGTGCATCCGGTAGTACCGGAGGCCAACGCGTGTATTGCGGATTTCCCTGCGGAAAAAGTAGGGTTATATACGCGCTTTTTTGAATACGCGAATCAGCGCGTACCTATATACTTATTCTTGAGTAATCTGCTCAATTTCTACCATCTTCATATTTCTCAGTTGCACTGTATAGGTGCGGCGAAAGTGTCAAACTTTGAAATAAACTGCCGTTTGCTGGCGGTCAACCCTACCATCAACCTATTCCGTGCGTTTTACCGCACAACGTGGTCGCATAGATGGGTTTCTTTTGTGAAGTGCGGTGGGCGCCTTCAGTGTTATACAGAGAAGGTGGATTCCCTTAGGGATTGGAGGGATAAATTTTTCTGGGTTGATGACATAGTATTTCCGTCGCCCTTTGAGTTTTATACTCAAGGGACGCTACCAAGGGATGAGCGCCCTTTACCCGGTTCGTATAGTGCAGAGGATGCGGATACGATTGATGCCAACCGCATCCCCATTAACTCCTACCCTGAGGAGTTTTTGGTTCACATGGGGCTGAGTCGCAACTATTTCCATGGTTCTGACGAGGTTCCAACATTCCTTGATGAGAGCGGCCGGGGTGGGTACTTGTCCTTTTTTACCTTCGCTTCAATAATGTAAGTACTCCTTGTAATTTCAATAACTAAATTGGTTTTGTTGTTTGTTCATGTGTCGCGCAGAGATGGATTTGTTTGCTGTGGTGAAGCTTGAGAAGCCAAAGCAAGTGACAGTTTTGGTGCGCCCTCTGAGGGACAATGAGGAGCCAATTCTGGAGGCTACTGCGGACACATAACGGTGTTGGCGCAAGATGGCCCTGAAGATTCACCTCCCGTTGCTGCGCTTGTGACGCCTGTGCAAAGCGTTCCTCCTACTGGGGAGCCGTCTCCCGTGGTGGAGGAATTGCGTACTGAGTCCTCTGACAGCGTGGAGGTTCTGGAGCCTGAGAGTATAGCGCATGGTGTAAAGCGCAAAGGAGAGGCTGATGGCGCTGGCACTTCCAAGAGGAGGCGCCATCTTATCATGGATGAAGAGTCATCCGTAGCAGATGACTCATCCGCTATTGGCGCGGATAAGAAGATTGCAAAGTCTTCTCCCTTTTTGTAAGTGATGATCATATCCATGTTTTATATATATATATATATATATATATATATATATATATATATATATATATATATATATATATATATATATATATATATATATATATATATATATATATACATATACATATATTACTTGTCGTAATATGCTCTGACCTTCTTCTTTTACTTTGTAGTGACCATGCTGGAGAGGGTGATGCGGCATTTGTGGAAAGCGTGGTCCCCCCTCAGGATGCAAACATGGAGGAGACAGTGAAGGTGGCTGGGGAGGTGTCTGCGCAGCAGTTGATGGAGGAGCTAGCTGCTGTTGCTGAGCATCAGACTGAGTTGGTCGCTCAGCTGAAGACGCGGTATGTTGGGGAGAGCAGCAGCCTCGCACGGAAGGACGAGGAGATTGCCATGCTCCGTGCGCAGTTAGCTGATGCGCGAGCGAAGGTAGAGTCCGTCAAGGCGCATGCTGAGAAGGTCACTGATGAGAAGTTGACCGTGATGGCTGATCTGCAACATGCGCGCGGGGAGCTGCATCAGCTCAGATCGAACTTAACTTGGGGGATAAGGTATTTGGAGGAGAAAAAGGCTGAGCACTTCGGCCATATTGAGGCCCTTCGTACGCAAGTTGGGGATGCTCTGAGGGTGCAGGAGGAGAAGCTGCGCAGACAGAGTATAGAATACGATGAGGAGTTATATCCTCATCTTATGTCTACGATCGCTGAGTGCATGTATGTTTTGTATATTCTGCAATTTTCCTTACTACATGTGTTAATATTCATTTTTTTGTCTTCTAGTGCATCCCTTGTTTCTTGTGTAGGTGGTTGGAGTCCCCGGAGGTGTTGGAGACCTTTGGGAAGGTGGTAGAGTGTGCCGTAGAGCGTGACAGGGCGTAGGCTGTAGAGGAACTCCATGAGGCCAAGATGCTGACCGTGTCCCTTGCTGAGGTGCCTGGCTATAAGGCGAACGCCTATGACGAGCTTGTCAAGGCTATGGAGGGGATGAAGTTCTTTGAGCTTCCACATATTGCGCGCCTGGAGCGTGACCAGGATTACCCCATAAAGTTGATTATGGAGGGGTTAACCCTGGGGAGGCACATCTTGGAGGATGCCAAGGCTCAACCGGACTTTTTCCTAAAGCCTGACGAGTCATAGTTGCAGGTTCCAATCTTCGCGCAGCCGCGTGATATTTTGAACCCCTTCGTCCTTGAGAAGGAGGTTCCCCTGAAAGAAGTCTTGGAACTTCATGCGGAAAGGGCGGCCAAGAAGAAAGGTGTTAAGGGGAAAGCCATCCTATGTGGTGTAGGCGCTGCGCGTATCCCAAGATCAGATGGAGTTGCGGTCAGTGTGGCGACATGCGTTACTTTTGAGGAAGCTTCAAGAGGCTGGGAGCTCCGCTGAGCAAGAGCATATTCCTGAGCACCGTCATAGTGTGTAGATATAGCCTTTGTGTAACTTGTAAATGTATGGTTTCGTATAAATAACAAATTGTATCTTTTGTTTGTGTGCTATGTTATCCGTTCTTAAATTGTTATCCTTTGTATAAAAGATTAATTAAGATGCACATTGGAATCCATACTTAAATTAAGTGTGTGGCTTAAAAACAAATCATAAGTATGAAAATAGACTTTGCATTATTTTGCAAAGACTTTTATTAAATGACCAAGAGTTTTGGCTCGTAATTTGCTAAGCATGTACGGTGTACGTGATATTGCGCATCCTCCGTGGAATGCGCATGAGAAACCTACTTCAACGTCTTGAAGGTAGGGCGCTTAGCAAGGATACATGATCCAATGTTGATGGGTTTGCAACCCTCTTACTCAATGAGTTAGTTCGTAGGTTTACTCATCCTTTCTGCCATCGTGGGTCTTAGTAAGTGCATGCACGCCATGTAGGCAAAATATAAAATAATAATATTGAAACATAATAAAATGTACGCAATGGAGTTAGCTAGAAACCACAATGTTTTATTAATACTTGCAAGTTTTTGGAAGATAAAAACAATTCCTAATAAAGAAAATTCAAAGACAAACTGTTGGGATCAAAGTTTTACTATTTTGTCAAGTCTCGGTCATTTGTAATAATAGGTTGCTTAAGTTATTATTTACTTTCATTTATGTAATCTTTCATGTTTACTAGACTTAAGGTATTTTGGTCCGTGGGCTTATAAGCCCACACGAATTGTCAAGAGGAAGGAGAGGGAGTGTTGCCCTAGCTCCTTCCCTATAAATAGAAGCCTTAGGTCTCATGTAATACTTGGTTGGTTATGTGAAATACTAAGGAAACTCTTGCAATTCTAATTCTCTCATTCTCATAATCATCCCATCCTTATATCTATCTCATTCTTTCTTGTGTGAAATCAATATGGGTACCTAACAAGTGGTATCATTCGCCGGAAGAAGGTGTAGTTCTTGTTTTTAAGTTGAATCCGATCCAAAACCTCTTTTTCTACTCGATTTTTTTGTGAAAATTTTGTACTTTCTTGTTTGTTTCTTGGTTTTTATCACATCTTTGCTTATAAACTTGTGCTACAAATCATAACAAACAAAAAGGTGTCAAACTTTCTTTCAAAAAAGTGATTTTGAGCTTGTGTTTCGAATTTTTTAAGCTCCTACATGTTTTATAAGAAAAAATCCTTACTTTTTTTTGTTTTTCTTGGGTTTTAACACTTTTTTTTATTACAAACTAGTGTTATAAACCTTTCCCAACAAGAAAGTTTCAATATTTTTGAAAGTTTCAAGCTTAAAAAATTCGATTTTGGTTATTGAACTTGTTTTCAAAAAAAAAAAAAAAAAAAAAAAAAAAAAAAAATCATCAAGTTTGCAACTTTCTTCAAGTTTTGGTGTTTTTATAACTAGAAGTACAAGAATCTTGGAATACAAAACTTCATTTGGGTGAGCTTTTAGCAAATTCAAAATTTTGGCAAACTTTCTAGAACACAAAAATTTTTCATAAAAATCATCAAGTTTGCAACTTTCTTCAAGTTTTGGTGTTTTTATAACTAGAAGTACAAGAATCTTGAAATACAAACTTCATTTGGGTGAGCTTTTAGCAAAATCAAAATTCTAGCAAACTTTCTTGAACACAAAAAATTATCATAAATATCATCAAGTTTGCAACTTTCTTTAAGTTTTGGTGTTTTTATAACTAGAAGTACAAGAATCTTGGAATACAAACTTCATTTGGGTGAGCTTTTTGCAAAATCATAATTCTAGCAAACTTTCTAGAACACACTTGTACCATCTTTCTAAATCACAAAGTTTCGAGAACACACTTGCTCCCGTTGCTTACTCAATGTTTCCCTTGCTTGTATAAGTGAGAAAACACTTCGACTCGTGGTATACTCTCTAAATTGTATAATTTAGAAAGTTTTGGTGCTAAGTTTCTAGAACACTGAAAAGTTTCTAAAACACTGAAAAGTTTCTAGAACACTGAAAAGTTTCTAAAACACTGAAAAATTTCTAACACACTGAAAAGTTTCTAGAACACTGAAAAGTTTCTAAAATACTGAAAAGTTTCTAGAACACTGAAAAGTTTCTAAAACACTAAAAAGTTTCTAAAACACAAAAATTTCGAAAACACTCATTTTTCGAGAACACAGTTTCGAAATTACCAAAGTTTCGAGATTACATATTTTTCGAGAACTCTCAAATTCTTTCGAGAACTGCTTTCTGACTTAGTTTCGAGAATTGGCATTACATCTATACCTTCTATAAGATCCATCTATCACACAAGTTTCTTTCTAACATCTTTTTACTATCTTCTTTCTATTTCATAAAAAAAAAAAAAAAAAAAAAAAAAAAAAAAAAAAAAAAAAAATTGTGACCTTAGAATAGCATTTTACAGTGATTTTCAAAATTTTGGAACAAAAAATTTTTCAAATTAATTTTGGAGGGAAAATCTGAAATCACTATTTCGACCTTGGTTTTACATTTTTGTTTGATTATTTCGATTACGTCGCAACAATCACGGGGGAGAGAAAATGTATCAAACAAGTTCACAAGAGAGAAAGATGACTGAAGCTGAGAAAAGAGCCATCAATTCTACAGAAAATTGTTTTAGCACATTTTGAATCGGTTACGATTCAATGCAAGATTCTCTCAGATGCATGGTTTCCTTCCTGGAGTACCTTTACTGCATTCTTTGGAACTGAAATGAACCAAATAACCTTCCAAAGGAAACTCCAAGAAAACATCGTTCAACTAGAAAAGCTAATTAAACAGGGAAGTGATTGCATGGTAGAATTTAGAGCGCTCAAGACACAGTTCAAATGGTTCGTGACCATAGATTTTAAAGCTCTCATACACTATAAATATGAATGCAATGTATGGAGAGAGAATATCACTAGTATGGAGGTTGAAGCTTTTAGAGATCAACTTGCTTCACGACTGAGCTGCTTAGAATATGAGCTTAATGAAAGATCACTTCATCTGAGTGTTGTCAAAGAACTGGAGATGCAAAAATGAGGAAGAGAATTGAATGAACAGGAGAATGGAAGTAAAAGGCAGACACATGAAGGAACAGTCAACAATGAAAGGACTGTTGGGAATACTGCAGATATCGGTAATGCAGGCTATCAGGATAACATTTTGGAAGAGAAAGATTACAGCAGCAGATTGGGGAATGATACAGATGTTGATTCTGCTGATATCAAACCCACTTTTGACTCAAAGCCCAACTTTGCCAAAGAACAGATGGTTGAGGAAGATTCCATACCCATCTATGACACAGAACCTAACTTTGACAAAGAGCAAATGGTTGAGGTACAATCTACTGTTGATCATATTATGCCTACGAATGAGCAACAACAATTTGAGCAACCTAACTTCAGTAATGAAGGAGAGGTTGACCAGAATGTTGTTCAATGTCTAGAAAAACATTCTCAGTCTGAGTCTTTACTTGATAATCTAATGACTGAAACATCAAATCAAACTCGAGTCTGAAAACCTTCTTCTCAAAAAGACCATTGCCCAGTGTCATAAAAAAATTTCAAAACTAGAGGCACATTGCATCTCAATGGAACTTAAATTGCAAAACGAATCTCTAAATCCGGGCAACAATGGTCAATTTCTGAATGAACAAAGTAAACGTGTGGATACATTAGTTAAAGAAAATGAATTTTTAAAAGGTCAAATTCAAGCAAAGGTGTTGGCACATGCTGCATTGCAAAACAAATTAAGAAGACTGACTGGCCAGAGTGCGGATACTAGGTTTGCAAAACCATCAATCTTGGGGAAACCGACTTCTCAGTCAATCAGAAAATGATTAGTTGTTAGACAACCAACTGCATTTAAATCTGAACGACCTAAATCTTCAAAATCTCGGTTTGCCTCCCAAGTTGTTGAGAAAAACAATTTGACAAAACCAGTCACTCCACATTCTTGGCCTAAGGGAAATGCATCTGTGTCTGCTAAATCTCAACACGTGATTATGCCTGGCTCATCTAGGATTAGTTCAACAACAGTGTCTAAAACGAGCATTAAAAGTAAAGTGTCTTATGACACATATGACATGTACAAGAACTATGATCTAGAAAAGGCTAGGAAAAAAACGCTACTTCAAAAGGATGGAATTCTAGGTTCAAAACCTCATGTGATGCCTTCCACTGTAGTACAGAACACTGCTAGTAGTAGCAAACCAAAACCTAGGAGTACTCTACAAACTAATAGGAATTGGCTAGCTTCTAAGAGTAGTTGCGTAAATAATCATGATGTTTGTGCTTTAGAAAATCTTCAAAAAGGAAATTCACTTGAAAAGGCTCAATCGACTAAGACAAACAAACCCGTTGAACCAAAAGTCATAAGTCAGAAACCTAAGAAGTGGATCAATATAGGACGTAGGTTTTCTCAACCAAGTGATGCTCCCACTGCATCTAAAAGGAAAACATCTCCTAGATCTAACATTAGGTGGGTACCCACGGGTAGAATTTTCAAATCAATTGGTCTTAGGTGGATTCCTACAGGAAAGATTTTAGACATTTGAACCAAAACTAATGTGAAATCCACATCATCTATCCCTGAGGTGAGAAAGGAAATCATTAATATAGTCTGTTCGAGTGTCAAGAAAATAATTGACACTACAACTTTATGCTTCTAACATCTGGAACCCAATTACACTTGGGGATCCATGTTCTCTGTTTTGTCTATTCTTTCTTCTTTTCAAATATAACAGGAATGGCTTCGGAACAACTCAGTTTCGGACCCGAGCTTTATGTTATGGCTTCTGAGCACAACAGCTTAGGACCCGCAATCAACTGTTTAAAAACACTTCAGCTATGGCTTCTGAGCACAACAGCTTAGGATCCGCAGCCAACCGTTTTAAAAGCACTTTAGCAATGGCTTCTGAGCACAACAGCTTAGGACCCGCAATCAACCGTTTAAAAGCACTTCAGCTATGGCTTCTGAGCACAACAGCTTAGGACCCGCAGCCAACCGTTTTAAAAGCACTTCAGCAATGGCTTCTAAGCATAATAGCTTAGGACCCGCATCTAACCGTCTAAACTTTCCGGATTCTTCGGCTGAACCGTTGTCACTCTCTCACAAAGAATTGGAAACCTTGTTTGTTCCATTGTTCGATGATACAATTGTAAACCGTCCTTCTGAGGTCTCACCAATTTCCGCTGCACACCTTGATCATAATCAAGTACCTGACACACCTCAACAAACAATAACAACTGTTGATAAAGACGGTCCTCTAATTGCATCTCAAACAACAGTAGGACAAACCGCTTCCAACTCCAGACAATCAGCTGAAGATCCATTACAACAATCAGTACCACAACCTGCAGATTATGATGGAAATACTTTCTTCAATCCATTTACACCGACTCCAACCGTTCTTGATATAATGGAGTTGTCTTCTCGCAATTTGGATCCGTCTAATATGCATACGTTCTACCAACATCACCCTTCGACACATCATTGGAATTAAATGGATTTGGAAAACAAGCTGGACGCAGAAGGCACAGTGATTCGCAAAAAATCTTGTTTAGTTACAAAGGGATACAGTCAATGAAGCAGGATTGTACATCACTGTCATCAACAAAAGCTTAGTATGTAGCCATGTCTTCAAAAAACAAATACCGGAAGTTTTCCATTCATCACAAAAAACAAATCTTCAAAAAGAACCCATGAGGTTCAACTTTAGATGGAAATCTTCTTCTTCAGATTTTAAAAACTCAAAAGTGAGACTCCGGGTCTCAAACAACTTTCAACAGTAAAAGAGTTTTAAATTTCAAGCATTCTTTGTTGTATAATACTTAATTATGTTTTCTAAAACCTTGAGCAGAATCATCTCACTAATTTTCAAAAAGTATTTCATAAATACGATACAATATTCTGCTCAAGAAGACTATCTCTCGAATAAACTTCATTATTTGAGGGGGAGTATTTTGTTAAAAGGAAAAAAAATTTGTATTAAAACAATGGCTTGTGCACACACAACAGTGTACAACCCGTTCTCGTAAAGAAAGGACCCTGAGGTACGCATAAGTGCCTCAATCCTGATAAAAGGAGCGAAGGCTTCTTACTTTTGAGTAGAGTTAATCAAACATTTTCTGATTTTTATAACTCTGCTCAAAAGTCATGTATTTCACCTCAATAGGAATTCACTTGTTGAGGGGGAGCACTTGAAACAAAATCATCGTTCTTGAAATCAAAAGTTCATGTTAAATTCTCCCCATAAGACTCAAAAGGCATATTTTAATCAAAAATATTGTCAAAAATATCATCTTATATGCTATTCTAGAGGGGGAGAAAAAGTGAATGTCATTAAAATATGTAAGTTCAAAGTTGCTTAAAAGTCAAATCTCATGCGAGCTAGACTCAGATTCACCCAATAATTGACGAAACATAAAAGTTATTAATCGAAAGGACTTATCCTCGACAGGTAATAACATCAAGTTAGTTACTAGAGCTAGTTGTCACCTAAAAGCTGATAATGGAACTCTTTAACTAGCCACGTAAACGTGTCTCAAAAAGGATTTGTCTTAGTAGAAATGTACCATTTCGAGAAACTTTTTGTGGACTTGACCAGGCCGGGTAATAACTTCAAGCTAGTCTAACTAGTGATGTAAGCGTGTCTCGAATCGGTCGGGTTCACTGAAAGTGGATCAATTCAAAAAGTGCTTGCTCCTCCCGCATGTGCAAATTTATTAAACACTTATGAGCACATGTGAAGGGGGAGCCCTTCAAAAGTAAACACAAAACTCTCAAAGTGTTAAACAAAATGTTTGATAATCACAAACACTTTGAGAGATTTTCAATCAAAGGTTTCTTGGCTATTGTCGGATAATCATGGAGTTATAAGGTGATTAAGATAGGAAAAACCGTCCTATGATTCGCCAGAGCCGGAGGGATGTACCCAAGGACATCACCAATAGTTAGAACTAGAAGTCCTTAGGTATGATACGATAAAAGGAGAAAAGAATGAAAGGGGAAAGAAGGAGTTGAAGAATTAAAAAGAAAAGTAAAGAAAAGGGTGAAAAGAAATAGCCCTCCATATGTTCAACCTTAGGGCAGACACCAGGTTCAATTCGTATGCTACTGGTTGTTGCTAAGGCGACACCGGTATTGAAGATAAAGTCGTCATGGACTTAGTGACGCAATGCACTAAACCTTCTTAACCACTCAAGTTCTCTTAAAAGAGCTTGTTTCATTCTCACGGGGAACCGGTGTAATCTATCGACTTATCTCTTAGAGATGGTTGGTATTGAAGCAGGAGACCCCTCCCTAGTCTCCGCATAGGAAACCTAAGTGTGCACTTTTCGAGTCTAGAGCCATGAGATACATCAAAGATCTCTTAGGAACACTTAGTATTTCTACAACTGGTGTTCTACATCAATGGACACCAGCTGTAAACTATCAAGTCCTTCGCAGATCTTAGCAATCTGCCGAGAACGTTTATGAGAGAATTTACACAAGTATTTCTCAATGATTGAACGGAAATCCTGCCAGGGTCAACATCAAACAGCCCTGACAGCAGGTCACTTCGGTAACTCCTTGTGGGTTATGCTTAGTGTTTGCGGTGGTTTCTTAGCGGTCTACAGTCGTGGAGTGATCCCCAGCGACTCACCCAGTCATTGAGCTACTTAGTAGGTCTCGTAAGCTCTTTCGGGAGTATCTGACATGGGAACGGCCTTGATAAGGGTCAGAAGGAGTCTTCACACTATGCTGTTGACGAACTCTAATTCCTTATCTGTAAGTACCGGATGTTTTATTGCTAACTGTTTACCTGCAGGGACACATCATCTCCATGGCGACAGATTCCACATGCTCATACATACATCTTGAAGTCATCAAAAGCTCCCTCAAAGATCAACGCAACACAAAGTTCAAAGAAATATTCTACGCCAAAAAAAAGAATCTACAAAGTACAAAGACTAAAGATCAAAAGTGAAAGAAAGGGAACTACGTGCATGTATAAGTCAGTATTCAAAGATGTATGAGCATGTTGGAATGGCGGACTACCACCACAGACGCGGAAGTGACGAAAGGCAGACAACTTCATTACTTGATCACTATCACAACAACAATGAACAAAGCATAAAGAGCGATGAATGATTATTATCTCATCATTATTGAAAGACGTCTTAAGCTATGAAAGTCAAAGATGAAGAAATGACAAAGACGTCAAGCAACCGTGATGACCGACCATTAGGGGGAGATTGTTGGGATCAAAGTTTTACTTTTTTGTCAAGTCTCGGTCATTTGTAATAATAGGTTGCTTAAGTTATTATTTACTTTCATTTATGTAATCTTTCATGTTTACTAGACTTTAAGGTATTTTGGTCCATGGGCTTATAAGCCCACACGAATTATCAAGAGGAAGGAGAGGGAGTGTTGCCCTAGCTCCTTCCCTATAAATAGAAGCCTTAGGTCTCATGTAATACTTGGTTGGTTATGTGAAATACTAAGGAAACTCTTGCAATTCTAATTCTCTCATTCTCATAATCATCCCATCCTTATATCTATCTCATTCTTTCTTGTGTGAAATCAATATGGGTACCTAACACAAACATTTATTGGGGCACGTACTAAAGTGCAAAGCTGTCTGTTTGTGGGCCGAAGCCTTTCCTAAAGATAGATCTTTTGAGATTGCAGATATTCCAAGTGCGCGCCAGCTCGTGACCTTCCATATCGCGCAACCTGTATGCACCATTACCTAGTGCATCCGTGACCTCATAGGGTCCTTCCCATTTGGGTCCAAGCTTGCCTGTGTCTTCTGTGTGGCTTGCATAATTAGCGCGGTATACAAAGTCTCCTGGCCTGAAAGAAGTGTGTTTGACCTTTGCATCATAATACTTCTTCATCTTTGCTTTAGCCTTCGCTTCGTGATGAGGCGAAAAATGAACCACTTTTAGGGGGTCATTTAAGCCCGGAATTGAATTTATTTGATCAAATATTGCCCTAAATCGTTCCTTTTGTGATTTTAGGTACTTTGGTAGTGAAATCTGGAAAAGGAAGCAATTCGGACGTTTTTGGAGCATAAAAGTGAAGAAAACGCCAAAGACTTAATTTTCCAAGCTGGGAACAGTGTGTGACGGCGTCAAGAGCATTTTCCTGACGGCGTCAAGAGTAAATTTCATGACGGCCCAGTACAGAAATGAAGGCGTCACAAGGTAGAGCGTCAAGAGTTAAATGTGTGACGGCCTGGAAAAGTATAGAACATGACGGCGTCAGATGTAGATCAAGGCAGTCCGAGGATTCTTTTGGCGGCGAGATGACGGCGTCACAAGCTTGTTCTTGACGCCGTCAGCCTCTATTTTCTATATATAGTTTTCTAATTTTCATTCATTAAGAGGAACAAGTTTGGAGAAACCCTAAGGCCGAACCATATACGAATTTTACAGCTTTTTCAAGGGTTTTCAGCCCTTGAATGCTTACATGTGCTATTGAGATAAGTGTTCTTTTAATTCAATCAATATGTCTATGTGTTGGTTGTCTATATCTTGTGCTTATCTTGATTCCACCATGTTAGGCTAGATTTATCTTGTGTTTGCTTAGATCTAATGAAACCTAGATGTTGATTATGTGTTGATTACTTGTTTATCGTTGTATTGGATGAATGATTTCAATGTTAGGCTTAAGAAAACTGGCTGATCTCCAATTGGTAACATGCTTGAACGTCTTAGGAAACATGAACCGATGTGTACTAGGTTTTATTGGTTGTATTTAATGCATGAGTAAATTCTAATGATCCCATGTTAGGAGCTTCTTAGCCGGCTCGACATAGGAGCGAAGTAGGCACTCATAGGATTGGGGAGTTAAGTACGCCACTCCATGAATGGTATTAAGGAATACAATCTGTCATCCACGCAACTATAACAAGTAATTAACGTGTAAAATATATCTAGGGAGTAGTGAAATCTAAGTAAACACATTTCTCCACTTATTGCTCACAACCTTAGTTTAATTTAGTTTTATTTTCATTTCTAGTATTTTATTTTGATTGCATCTTAGTATTGGGTTAGTTGACTAGCAACTAATTCCGCCCATATCCTTCAAAACCCGAGAATTTACTTGCTTTCTAAAAAAACATAAAGAATCCTCTCTCATCTCTAGAACTAGTAATTAGGTTTTCTAATCCTAGCGACACTATTCCTAGCTGAACGATCAATCCCCCGGTACTTGTCATTATACTATACTACATCGATCAGGTACACTGCCTGGTGGGGGTTGTAAGCTTCTCAAGATCCCTTGAGAGGTAAAGCCTGGTGCAAACCCCACGCATCAAGTTTTTGGCGCCGCAGCCCGGGGAATAGTTATTGTCTAGGTTAGAATTTCTTTTTATTATGTCTACTTGCTAGATTCCTTTCTAGTAAGATTTTATTTTTATTTTTAGGTTTCTTTTGTCTATCTTTTTCTTTGTGCCTTTGTTAGTAAATTAAATTCATTGACTATTCCGTTGACCATTATGGAAAACGCGAATCCACCCCTTTCCCCTAGAGAATTGGCTGTGTTACATGAACAAATTGAGAGTGAGATTAGGGAACTTAGGGAGCTTAATAGGTTGATTAAGGTTGAGCTCGACCATGCATTTAGTGACCTAGCGACCGCCTTGTATTCAAATGAGGATCTATGGCCTAATGATTTTGTGAATGTTATTGAGGAACTAGAAGAGGGGGAAATAGATTCGAAGCTTAATGATTACTTTAATCTATACCCCACTAAGGAAGAGATTGCATATTATAATAATCTTATTGATAACCCGCGATCTCCTTTCACTATAATCGAACCTAAGATAAAGAGAGGCGATCCTAAGAATGCTAAGATACCATGTATGATTGGGTATAGACACGTTGACAATGCTTACATTGACTTTAAATCCCCAATCAACATTATGTCCTCAAATGTTTATAATGATATAGTGAAAACAAAACTTGAACCTAGAAGAGATCCCAAATACCCCGGTGGAGTTTGTAACTTTGTCGGGAATTTCACTTTTGTTACCGACTTTATGATTGTGGAAGATCTTGCTAATGTTATTGAATATCGATTGTCAAATGTTGTGTTTGGCAAACCGTTTGTTGAGGAGTCAAAGTTAGAATATGATGAGATAGAAGGGACAATCCGATTTGCAAGTAACACCGATAGGATCACTTATAGGATGCTTAATAGAATGAAAGAATTTCGCTTTATATCCCGATTTGATAAGGATAACGTTGGTGCTTTTGAGGACATCAATGAAGAGGATAAGAAAAGGGGCATGGATTATGTATGGGAAAAGAGGAGTCTTTTCTACAAAGATTGCTTGGCTCTAGGACCAAAATATAAAGTTGATAAGGAATTTGCCCATAGGATTATAGGAGCGATTGAGAAAAAGGTGATTGGTTTCTACAAAGAATATTTACAATCAGAGAGTGAAACCAACGATGAGGTCACGTAGTAACCCATGACCTTGAGTCTAGCTACAAGACTCGTAAATAAAGAAAAGCGCTTCTTGGGAGGCAACCCATGCTTTGTGTGATTTTTTTTTTTTTTTTTTTTTTTTTTTTTTTGTTATTTGCTTCCGTATGCATACTTTATTTTTATTGTTGGTAGATCATGTTTCTAAACTAAAAAGTGGAAATACTTTACTTTGTTGTTTTGGCCTAGTCTTAACTCCACCTAAAAGTATTTTTGCAAAAGATAAGTGTAAGGGGAAACCCCAAATATGTTTTTTAAGAAACAAACCGATCATGATTCTCCACAATATTAAGTGAACATGTATACTCGTATTTGTTAGAGTCAAATGCTTGTATTGAGTCATAATGAAATTTTGCAGGATTTCTAGGAAGTAGGACCAAGTTTTTCCAGAAATTTTCCGGAAACTTAACATAAGAATTTCTGCAGGTCACTTCTGACGGCGTCACGAGTTTGCTCTTGACAGCGTCACGTGTAAAAATCTGAAAATTTTACCAGTTTTATTTTTCTAACGGAGTTTTAAAGTTTTTGTTGAATTATTAAGCTTTATAATCTCCAGGAAATCCGCAAACTTCATTCCACAAGCATTATATCTTATTTTGTTTTCTAGGATTTAGTAACTTATGTAGATTGCCGCCGATTTTATGCGAGGTTGTCTTGTTTGTTTTCTCAGGATTTACAGGTTATGTATGACAAGAAGATGATTTATATTCTGGAAGGGAAGCTTTGATTGTTCATTTTCTTGGAAGAAGATTTAACCTGGCCAACTTGTTATCCATACCGAGCGAATCAGGGGAGTATTTGATTTCATTCGTTTTACTTATTTCACTTTTACATTCTTTACTTGAACATTGGGGACAATGTTCATCTTAAGTGTAAGGGGAGGGTAAAATGATGATACCTTACAGATACACTTCCGCTTGAGTTTGTTTGTTTTATAGTAAATGTGTAATAAAACTATGAGAAATACTTGTTAGTATAATTTTAGCGCCAAATTTAAAATTTTTTACAACATTTAGGAGTGAAACTTTAGCCTTAGCAAGCGTCCCATGGATAGGAGATTGTATGACTAGCACATAACCGTATCATTCAGAAAAATTTTCCACCCAAATATGTGAGGTTCGCCTTTAGATTTGATAGGAAAAGCATTTACTATTAATGCTTATGAGTGTACCGGTAGCATTTAGATTCTAGAACTTGCGTTAGTGATGCATCCCGAGACCGCTAGTGAGACTACATTCGTGTAGCAGGATTTACTACATGATAAGAGGCATTAGGGTTACCCTTGTGTTAAACCCGTATCATAATTACTTGACCATTTAAGTCATATTACTTGGCTAGTTAAGTCAATTAATTTTTCCCACACCTTAGCGTTGTACTCATTTTTAGTACACGAAACCCCTAGTACACCCCTCCGAGCCTATCTTTTCGTTTCTAACTTTAAGCATCTTACTTAAAGGAAGAATTTGTTACACCCCACTTAAATGAACACCCAAATCGCCTTAGCCTTCCGTGTATGCGTTCATTTTTAGTGCATTATTGTTATTTGTTAAACCTTAAGTTAACTATCTAATTGATTACATGGTTGCTAAGTCGAGTCATATCGTTGTACATATTGTTTTGGGACGATTGGGACTCATGGGTAAAGTACTTATTTTATGGAGTAATGGGGAAGAACATCATATATTACCCCCATAGGTGCGTTAATCTTAAAAGTGCTCCAAGCGTTTTGATTATCTTAATTCGAGTAATTAGATTAGTTTATTGTAAAGTATGTAAAAATTCAAGTGTAAGGGGATTTTTCATTCTCTATGATGTATTATTTTGGATGGTAGAGTAAGAGTGTATGCAAAAAAAATAAAAAATAAAAAATAAAAAAAAATCGAAAAAAAAAATCGAAAAAACAAGAAAAAGAAAAAAGATATAGAAAAAGAAAAAAGAGAAAAACATACGGACTACCATCCCGTTTCATTCTATGTTTATTTTATGTTTTTGTTATTTTTCATTTATTAGCTTAAGTCGAGTCTAGTCTTGGCTTAGCAACACCACATTGTACATGGAATTAATCAAGATTGTTAACTCGCCACCAGTAAAGACTGCCTATATCCAACAAAACCGTGCATTTCATATCCCTACACCTAACGTTACAACCCTTTAAAAGACCTCTTTGATAGTTTATCCTAGGTGCTTACGCCACGTGGTGGAGGTTTGATCCTTTCCCAAGCCTATGGTAATCTATTTTGCTATGACAGGTAGTGAGAGATATCTTCCGTTTCCATATTGTAATTTATACTTTATTACACCCGAGAGATGTGAGTAACTAAACACTATTTGTGAGGTGCTAGTGTATAACCTCCATGCTTGTCTTTGGTCTTTAGTGGAACGATTATTTGTTGTAATTACTTTTATATTAGTGTTAAATGACCCCTAACTTGTATTTTGAGTAGAATAAAAGCGCATTTGCTTGAGGACAAGCAAATCTCAACTGTAAGGGTATATGATGAGGCAAAAAATGAACCACTTTTAGGGGGTCATTTAAGCCCGGAATTTAATTTATTTGATCAAATATTGCCCTAAATTGTTCCTTTTGTGATTTTAGGTACTTTGGGAGTGAAATCTGGAAAAGGAAGCAATTCAGACGTTTTTGGAGCATAAAAGTGAAGAAAACGCCAAAGACTTAATTTTCCAAGCTGGGAACAGTGTGTGACGGCATCAAGAGCATTTTACTGACGGCGTCAAGAGTAAATTTCATGACGGCCCAGTACAGAAATGAAGGCGTCACAAGGTAAAGCGTCAAGAGTTAAATGTGTGACGGCCTGGAAAAGTATATAACATGACGGCGTCAGATGTAGATCAAGGCAGTCCGAGGATTCTTTTGGCGGCGAGATGACAGCGTCACAAGCTTGTTCTTGACGCCGTCAGCCTCTATTTTCTATATATAGTTTTCTAATTTTCATTCATTAAGAGGAACAAGTTTGGAGAAACCCTAAGGCCGAACCATATACGAATTTTACAGCTTTTTCAAGGGTTTTCAGCCCTTGAATGCTTACATGTGCTATTGAGATAAGTGTTCTTTTAATTCAATCAATATGTCTATGTGTTGGTTGTCTATATCTTGTGCTTATCTTGATTCCACCATGTTAGGCTAGATTTATCTTGTGTTTGCTTAGATCTAATGAAACCTAGATGTTGATTATGTGTTGATTACTTGTTTATCGTTGTATTGGATGAATGATTTCAATGTTAGGCTTAAGAAAACTGGCTGATCTCCAATTGGTAACATGCTTGAACGTCTTAGGAAACATGAACCGATGTGTACTAGGTTTTATTGGTTGTATTTAATGCATGAGTAAATTCTAATGATCCCATGTTAGGAGCTTCTTAGCCGGCTCGACATAGGAGTGAAGTAGGCACTCATAGGATTGGGGAGTTAAGTACGCCACCCCATGAATGGTATTAAGGAATACAATCCGTCATCCACGCAACTATAACAAGTAATTAACGTGTAAAATATATCTAGGGAGTAGTGAAATCTAAGTAAACACATTTCTCCACTTATTGCTCACAACCTTAGTTTAATTTAGTTTTATTTTCATTTCTAGTATTTTATTTTGATTGCATCTTAGTATTGGGTTAGTTGACTAGCAACTAATTCCGCCCATATCCTTCAAAACCCGAGAATTTACTTGCTTTCTAAAAAAATATAAAAATACAAAAAGAATCATCTCTCATCTCTAGAATTAGTAATTAGGTTTTCTAATCCTAGCGACACTATTCCTAGCTGAACGATCAATCCCCCGGTACTTGTCATTATACTATACTACATCGATCAAGTACACTGCCTGGTGGGGATTGTAAGCTTCTCAAGATCCCTTGAGAGGTAAAGCCTGGTGCAAACCCCACGCATCACTTCGCGTATAGCTACGCGTTCACTCCTTTCTTCCAGCAAGTCCAAGTCTATACGCCACTCATCGTCATTTGTTGCAACGTTTATTTCCGCTGTACGTATAGTTGGCATTCCAATTTCAGCTGGTATGACGGCTTCTGTTCCATAGACAAGAGAAAATGGTGTGTCTCCGGTGCTGGTTTTAATTGTTGTGGGGTGCGCCTATAAAACATGTGACAATTCGTCCACCCATTTTCCTTTGTGTCTGTCAAGGCGTGCTTTTATCCCTTCGCCTAAACTGCGATTCGCGCGTTCAACCAAGCCATTGGTTTGTGGGTGTTTCACCGAAGCAAAGTGTTGTGTGATGTTCAATTGCGCGCACCAATCTTTGAATGGGTTATCGCAGAATTGTTTTCCATTATCTAAGATAATTTCCCCATGTAGCCCAAAGCGACACACAATATTGTCCCACACGAAGCGTTTTACCTGGTTGCCAGTGATGATCACCACTGCTTTTGCCTCAATCCACTTTGTAAAGTAGTTTATGGCTACTATGAGGAATTTCAGCCCTCCCGTTGCAACTGGGAAAGGGCCTGCGATGTCAATGCCCCATTTATAGAACGGCCATGGTGAGGTAATGGGGGTTAACTCCTGTTGTGGTTGGCGCAGAATTGGCCTGTGGACTTGGCAATTACTGCATTTTTTTATCATATCTCGCGCGTCGCGGTGCATAGTAAGCCAATAATATCCTGATCGCAGGGCGCGCGCCACAACGGACCGTGGTCTCGAGTGCATGCTACATGATCCAGCGTGGATTTCACGGAGTACATAATCTGCTTGAAGAGGTCTAACACATCGGAGCCAAGGTTGTAGGAATGAACGTCGATATAGGATGCCGTCTCGTAGTTCAAATCTCTGCGCTGTGCACCGTAGCCTTCGAGCGTCCTTCTGATCTTGTGGTAAGATTCCTTTGCTTATAAATTCGATGATAGGTGTCATCCACGTAGGATCCTGTTCTTCTATCACCGTGGATACTTCCATCTCCACGATTGATTTATTTTTTAGAATTTCTACCAATACATGTTTTGATAGGAGCGCAAAGCTTGTAGATGCGATCTTGCTAAGCGCGTCAGCTTTTCTGTTGTCTCCTCTAGGTACTTGTTTAATTGTGAACCTATCAAAGCTCTGAATTAAAGACTTGGTTTTTTCAAGGTATTGGATCATATGTCCATCCTTGGCTTCATATTCACCTAGCACATGGTTAGCTACTAGCCTAGAATCCACATTTACCTCTAGGTTGCGTACACCCATTTGAATTGCAATACGTACTCCAGCGAGTAGGGATTCGTACTCTGCCTCATTGTTTGTGGATGTGAATTCAAAGCGCAGTGTGTAGGTGAATTCCATCCCCTCTGGATTAGTAAGGATAAGACCTGCGCCTGATTCATCCATGCATGAGGATCCGTATGTGAATAGAACCCATGGTTCTTGTAACTCTGTCTTGCCTGTTGAAGGTTGGGTATCGGTATCTGGCTTTTCAACAATAAAGTCAGCTAGTATCTGCCCCTTGATTGAAGTGCGTGGTCTATACGAGATGTTGTACTCACTCAACAACACACTCCACTTTTGTAGTCGTCCTGATGCATCAGGTTTAGAGATAACTTGTTTGATGGACTGGTCCGTGATTACAGCTATTGGGTGCGCCTGAAAGTATCTGCGCAGTCTTTTAGCTGCGAATACTAGAGCTAAGACCAGCTTTTTCATGGCGTTGTAGTTAGTCTCTGTCTTCTTCAGTGCCTTGCTTACAAAGTATATGGGTGTTTGGACGGAGTTCCTATCTGTCAATAGTACTGCGCTTACTGCCCCGTGGGTTGCAGATAAATACATGATCAACTCTTCCCCTGGTTGCGGTGCGACAAGTTTGGGAAGTGATGCAAGATGCTGTTTTAGTTGTTGGAAGGCTTCCTCTGCCTCCTCAGTCCAATGAAAGTCTCCTTTTTTTGTGCACTTCGTGAGTGTTTTGAAGAGAGGGAGTGATTTGTCTGCTGACTTGGATAAAAAACGGTTTAGCCCAGCTAGCTTTCCGTTTAATGACTGGACTTCTTTCAATGTGCGCGGTGAGGGAAGATTGATGACAGCTTTTGTCTTTTCTGGGCAAGGTTTGATGCCATCAGGTTCTATTAAATACCCAAGGAACATGCCTTCTGTCGCGCCAAAGGTGCACTTCTTGGGATTTAACTTCATGTTTATTTTTTCCAATGTTTTGAACGTCTCCTCAATGTCGCGCACCAACTCTTCCTCCGTGTGGCTCTTTATGATGAGGTCATCAACATAAACTTCCAGATTGCGACCTACTTGCTTCTCAAAGGCTGTGTCCACCAATCGCTGGTATGTTGCTCCCGCGTTCTTTAGGCCAAAGGGCATTTTTGTATAGCAAAAGACCCCTTGACTTGTGTGGAAGGCTGTTTTCTCTTCATCTTCTTCAGCCATCTGGATTTGGTGGTATCCTTTATACGCATCTAGGAAGCACTTAAAGGGATATCCATATAGAGATTCTACCTTCCAGTCTATCTCTGGCAGTGGATAGCAGTCCTGTGAACATGCTTTATTGAGGTCAGTGAAGTCCACACACATCCTCCAACTGCCATCACTCTTCTTGACCATCACTGGATTCGAGAGCCAGTCGTGATAGTAAACTTCGCGCATAATACATGCGTCTACGAGTTTGTGTACTTTCTCCAGGATGGCTTTTGCGCGATCTAGAGCCTGGCCACGCTTCTTCTGTCGTACTGGAGGATATCCTTGCCGGATTTGTAGCTTGTGCTCTGTAATAGAGCGTGGCACTCCGGTCATGTGCTTTGGTTCCCACGTAAAGATACTTAGGTTCTTTTGCAAGAGTGCACACACAGCTGCTTTACCTTTGTCAGATAAAGATCCTCCAATCGTTATTTGTTGATCTGGGTAATCAGGGTGAATGCCAACCTTTAGGTTTGGTATTTTTGTTGCTCGCTGTTCTGGAACATTGTCTACCTCACTGGTTACCGTGTTACATTCCTTAAGCGGCACCCTGGTATTGTAGAGGGTGACAATCCCTCCTTCTACTGGAAATTTGAGCATCCCATGTGCTGTGGATGGTACAGCGCGCATGGATGATATTCCAGGTCTCCCAATGATACCATTGTATGGTGAAGGAGACTTGATTATCATGAAGTTTATCCATGTTGCTGTAGAGTGTTGTTCATCGCCCACCACTACAAGTAATCGTAGTTGCCCCATAGGCCATATCTTTTCTCCTGTGAAGCCAGTCAGCGACGTCGTGGCTGGTATTAACTGACTTTGTATCTCAGGTCGTAGCCTTTTGAAGCAATGCTCATACAGAATGTCTGCGGATGCTCCTCCATCGATATACATGCGGCGAATCTCGTGTCCCCCAGTATGTATCTAAATGGTTAGTGGCTCTACTACTGCGTTGTCCGCAGCTAGAGTGGGAAAGGATATCTCATTCTCTGAAGAGAATTTTTAGCTAACTTTTTGCTTTGTTTTGCTCTGCCATGACTGTATCATGTAGATGATGTCCGTTTTATCTTTCGAGGGTTCTTTTTTACCTCCACTCTTTTGTTTGTCCTTTCCTTCTTTAATGTTTTTAACCAGGTGATCCATTCTACCCTCCTTTACTAATTTGTCAATTAGTTGTCGTAGCTAGACACACTCGTTGGTTGTATGGCCCTTTTGTCCATGGTATTCGCAGTATCCGTTCCCTATACGCTTGTCCTCTGGGGTGCGCATTGGTGGTGGTTTTGGGAAGTTTGCGCCTTCTGTTACAAATGTTTCCCTCGGAGTCTTTGTGAGAGGGGTATACTTGTCGTTATCTCATCCACTTCCCTGACTGCGGTAATTCTTGCTGCGATTGCTGCTCTGATCATTGGATTGTCTCCTAGGCTGTTCTTGCTGCCTATAATTTGAGTAGCCTTTTTTACTGTCCGCAGCGGCTGCTTCTCCTTGGATGAAGGATCTTGTGCGCTTCATTAGCTCATCGAAGGTTTGGGGAACCTTGTCGTTTAACTTCCGAATGAGTTCTGGGTTATTAATCCCATTCATGAACCCAGAAATTTTTAGGACTTCGGGACATGCTTTGACATGTATACACTCATCTTTGAAGCGTTCCATATAAGCACTGGTTGATTCCCCCTGGCAATGTTTTACTCTGGCTAATTCAACAGGGTTTTTAGCGCACTTCTTTCTTTGGGTGAAGTTTAAGCGGAATGCTTTTCGCAACTCTTCGAACCCATCTATGCTCCTTCGTGGAAGCTTGCCAAACCAAGTGCGCGCATTCCCTACTAATGTGGAGTTAAACATATGACACCACACAGGTTGTGGCCAATTTTCGATAGTAGCAGCAGATTCAAAAATTTTTAGGTGGTCATCCGGATCACCCGTTCCATCATATGTTTTAACATTAGTGGTCATGTGCCTTCTCTTATGATCGGAGTAATCACTGATGCATCGTGTAAATGCATCAACTTTCTGGCGGCGCCACGGAAGAGATATGTCTTCGTCTTCTTCCTTGCGACGTCTTCCTCTAGACTTCCAGTGTCCTATCTCTTTATCCTCGCTGTCCGAGGAGTCACTGGAGGAGAGGTTGTCTCTTTTGCAGCGCTTACGCCGGCTTTCCTCAGAGGAAGAGCTTGAGGGGCTTTCACTTGGGGAAATTTTCCTTCCTAACCTATCGTAAATCCTTCTGCTCCTAGACCTGGAGGAGCCTTCGCTTGGTGAATGTTGACGTCCAAGTCTGTCTTGTATCCTTCGATTACCAAGTCTGGAGTGAACATTGGTGCGCCTCTCGCCATCTTCGTATTCCTCTGAGTACTGTGAGTCAAATACTGTACCAAGTCTATCATGGATATTGGTACGTCTTTCGTTATTTTCGCGCCCCCTTCTTTGTTAGCGCGGTGGTGATGTTTCGCGTTCAGGACCAAAGTTGAGCCGGGCATGCAGGCTCATACTTGACCTTTTCCTTGCTTTTTCTTGCATGAGGGCGGTTAAGGTTTCGTAATTTTGGGATACAAAATTACTCAGCGTTAAATTGGGTGTGTCCTCATCCGCTGCAAGAATTTCTGCCTCAATATTAGGCGCCCTATCTCGGTTGGGTGCGCCAGGTGGCACAGTGTTGTCCACTATAGGTGCCATTTGATGGGGAATATTGAAGAGAGTGCGCTGAAGTTCTTCAACGCTTGGGACCACCGTGGTGGTTTGAGTAGTCCTTATAGGCAATTCTACCGCTGGGAGAGGTAGGGTTGGTCTCGTTTCTTAGTGACCAGGCGCACTGGTTGTTCCAGAGGCCTGCCTAGAGGTCGAGTCTTGAGGGTTCTTCCTCTGGGGATCACTGCGTGTTTTTTCCAATTGCGGAGTCCGCTAGCTTGAGTTTTTGTTTTTCGTCATTCTAGTTCTTAGTGTATGGTCCTACGGATGGCGCCACTTGTTGATACAAAAGTTGGGCATTCCTGGTTTGGGCTCTCGCTCTTGTATCAATTCACTCTTAATGCTTGAGACCTGCACACTAAGAAAATAAACAAACACCGTTAGGCTTATCGTGGGATTGTTTCCCACGATTATCCTCCGGCGTGAGAGTAAGTAATCGGTTTTTGGTTATATTAAAGGATTAGGGTTTTGTAGATCGTACCTTTAATGAGAATTATGTCATTCTATATATAGGCGCAGAATCCTTGTAGGTTTCGTGCTCCTTACGTTTCGCACGCATGGTGCTTATCCGGTCCAAGGATCTTTATCCGTAAATAGAAGATCCTTATCTAGACCATAAATAGTTTGTTTGGGCATGGGCCTACGTGAGCCCAATCCCATTGGTAATGCGGCTCAAGTTATTGTTATAATAGCCCACTAATGGTGGGTTTGGGCCTTAGTAATGTTTATCATTTGGGCTTATGGCTCAAATATAGACTATACGTCATCAACGGTAGCCGAAGAAAAGGGTCGGACGTACCTGGATGTCTCCGATCCGAAACTATCTGGAGATAGGTCAGAGGATCCTATTGAATCCGAACCTTGAAAGAGAAAGTGGGTGATGATACCTTGGAAGATGGAGTCTTGTATAAAATCTTATTTGGTACCGTTGATGAAATATGTCATCCGGGAAGTGCATATGGGATCCTGTGGAATGCAAGATGTATAAGTAATACTAGCAGGGTACCTGCGCGATGCGGTGGCGGGTACCTTGTGACTATATAATCTGGTAATGTGATGTTATGCGGCCAGCCGGCCATATTTTTTTATGATTAATTTACGAATAATAATAGTTTTAGGGTTGGATCAGTTGGAAAACCCCTCACATCTTAACCTAGAGGTCAATGATTCGATCCTCACTCCCTACAAAAGGCCGGAGGTACTTTCCTATCTTAGATAGAACAAGAAGCAGCCTCTCTACCTTAGGTGGCGTAAGGCTGTCTACATCTCATCCTCCCCATACATCGTGGAAGACGGTATTGGGACCTATAAAAATAAAAAATCAATAGTATAATTTCATTACTGTTAACCGAAACTACCAAAAACAAAAATCTTGATTCTTTCCTTCAGCACAATCACCTTTAAATTTTCTGACCTACATGCTACCTTTTAGACATAATAAGGCGACCGACAAATATATTTTTATTTTTATTTCAAAAAAAAATCATCTTTTTTACACTATATATATCCCCTATATTTTCATTTTTAATATAAACTATTCACATGAACTAGATATCAAAATTAGCCCAAAATCAACTATACCATACAAAAAATATACGGCTCAATTACCAAGGTAATTAGTCTAAAACCATTTTCAGCCTAAACAAACTTTAATCATCAATATCTATTAAGGTCCATGATAAAACTACCAAACAATCTGTGATATCATTTGGCTAGCCCAATTAACAACCAAACCGGTATATAATCCAAATGTTAGGACTTATAAATATGTTTACAAAACCTAAATTACCTCATTCCTGCCCTAATTTTCCTCACAAAAATACGCAGCCATGATTTGTAGCTACACAAACATCACATACTCTTATTTTCTTTCTTATCTTGATAACCGAAGATAACCAACAATCTATGTTTGCAAGAAAATCAGACCCTTCTCTTGAATATCAAACGAAAACTCTCTCTCTCTAAGGTTTTATGTTTTATTGACCGTGATGGTGGTTTTGGGATGGGGTTAGAACTGAGGTAGATGTAGATGTTGGATTTTATTGTTGATGTATACTTTCTGTTCGTGGACCATAGATGGAATAAGTTTGATATTTGTTTTGGCTTCATTGATAATTGTTCTTTTCTTCTTTCGTTTCATCTTCGTTTTTGTTTTGATATGTAAAGGTACAATTTTTTTCTTCTTTTGTGGAATGCATTAATCGGTCGAGGGGTGACTGGTTTGTGAATTTTGAAGCCGTTCGACCTTGTGGTTGCAGTCGACTCGGTCAGCGCAAGGGCAACCGGTCCGGTCGACCGACCACTGTGCCCGGCCTAATGGCTTTATTTTTAAGTACTTGGCTTAGTAGCTTGATTAGTTTGTACATTATGGTTAAATGATTGTATATTTTTGTGAATGGGTGAATTAATTAGTGTATTAATTATATGTGTTGAATATATTGTTGACCTTAAAATCATTGTGCTTTACATACTTGTGCTTTGTGTTTTATGACTTATATTTATTTAAATGGTATTGTACATTGTGCTTAAATGGTTGTAATTTTTGGTGAAGGGGTGTTTTTAATAGCATTAATGTTGTTTGGCAGAATTTTGGTCTTAAAATGATACCAAGCTGTTTTTTTTTGTTGTATAATATGCTTACTTTGTTGTAATTCTGAAAATTGGGTTTATTAAAGTGTTGTAAACCATGCATTATTTCTTGTAAATCTGAAAATTTTGGAGAGAGAGTGCTTCTTGCATTATATGTAGTATAGACTAGCAGGGTATCCGCGCGTTGCAGCGGCAGATACCCTGAAATAAATAATTTCAATGGAATTAATAAAAATGTCATGGGAAGTCATTCCGACACCTAAATTTGCTTGGTCACATCCTTGTGTATCGAGTCGAGTTTTATTGAGTCGAGTCTTGGTCACAGGTTCATATCTAGGTTAAGATGGAAGGTTGTACATTGTGTTTAAATGATTGTAATATTATGTGTAGGGATGTTTTTAATGCTATTAATGTAGAATGAGGGTTGTACATTGTGTTTAAATGATTGTAATATTGAGTGCAGGGGTGTTTTTAATGCTATAAATGTAGAATGAGGGTTGTACATTGTGTTTAAATAATTATAATATTGGGTGTAGGGGTGTTTTTAATGCTATTAATGTAGAATTCTAAGGAAAGTGGTCTGAATTTCGATTCATGCTAGTTTTTGTTGTACACAATGCTTTGGTTGTTGTAATTATAAAAATTGCTTGCTTTAAAGTGTTGTAAACCATGCATCATTTTTTGTACATCTGAATTTTTTGGAGAGAGAGTCCTTCCTCCATTATAAGTAGTATAGATATCATGATGTCCCATAAATGAATTGTATGTAACATATGTTTAAATCATATGTTACTATTACATTCAATGGTATAGTCAATACACTTGATGATACATTAAGTCTTGACCGTTACAAGTTTAGTAATGATGGACATATTAACTTTAAGCCGTATATATACACTAGTCCCCTCCTTACCCAATACACACACAAGTAGAATTATTAGCTATCCATCAAGCTACACTCAAGTGGGTCAATGGAGAGAAATTAGTTGTGCTAAAACTGTTCTTTGCATCATGTCGACATCCGCTATGGCTTCGAGTATGTTTTACTTGTTCATGGTAATTATGTGGTTATTATCGTATTCTAAGATCTTGTCGCGTAATAGTTGAATGTGTTCATCATGAATATTTGATGTTAATGTCTACACATATAATTGCTTACAAGATGGTCCAAGCTAGGTAAGTGGTGTCTAAAGCTATGAACCTGGGGTATTACTAGCCCACGATGTATAGGGTTGCTAGAGAATTAATAGAAAAGTGTGATGCTTGTCAAGCGCATGCCTCCGTACAAAAGCTTACGAAGGCTGACATGATCTTTGTGAGTTCATCATGGCCATTCATGAAGGGGTATTGATATAGTAAGACCACTACCGGAGGGACCTTGCAAAGTGAAATTGTGTTATCGTTGCAATATACTACTTTACCAAGTGGATGGAAGCTAAGCCAGTAGCCACAATCACAGGCAAGCAGGTAAAGACCTTTGCATGGGACAACATAATATGTAGGTTTAGTATCCTAGTTAGCATAGTAATGGATAATGGGATACAATTTATGAATGATCATTTCAATAAATGGGGTGAAGGCCATAACATCAAGTTGATTTCTACCTCCGTACCTCACCCACATGCCAATGGGACAATTGAAAGAGCAAATCGAAGTCTTTTGAAGGGAATAAAAACAAGGCTAAACATAAAAGGTACAAATTAGGTTGAATAAGTGCCAACCGTGTTATGGGCTCATAGATTTAAGAAGAAAACCAGCAATGGGGAGACACCTTTCGGCTTGACTTACGGCACCAAAGCTTTAAGAATATATTTCACCAGCCTGGGAAATGAACTTCCAGGCCAAGCTTAAACGGCTAGAAATTACATTCAGGCAATGAAATGACTGGGAGCTCCCATTGGTCCGTTTCAAGAAGCAAATACGTGTTGCCACATAATTGGCTCAGAGGTAGTGCTGCAATTGTGCATGGATCATTCCATGCACCCAACAAGGCCAAGAGTGACACGCCACGTATCACTCTTGTCTCTTCCATTGGATGACCAACACGTGGACCATCATGATACCATCGATAGACTTCTAGGGTAATGTAAAACCATATGACCATCTCTATTAATAGTAAGTTCATTCCAACGAATGAACCAACTTTTACACACAAAGTGAATTCACACAGTCACACACTAGCTAAACCATGAGTGTTATCCCGAATCCTGACGATGTATTTTACTTCACTTGTACAATATCCAGAGCCGGAATTTCTGAGGTATGTGAAACGATTTGAGAATGAGTTGCTTGGTTTGGTTGAAACTTAAAGAAACAGTATCAAGAAAACCATAACTTGTAAGGGTGTTGCTAACATAGACTATCTTGGCTATGTTTCAAAAGCTTAGCTATTTGACTTTTAGAACGCAGTTGTGACTTGTGGATATATCCTTGGTGCAACAACCTAGGGGGTGTTTGTTTAAGCTTATTTGTAGGTTTATGAGCTTATTTGATTTTGGCTTATATTTTATAAGCTCAAATTTGTCGGTTGATTTATATCCATACAATTTAATTGAAATATTTAGTCTCTGGGCCATTTATATAAGAGGCATTTACATATATATCCTTGCAAATTTCAAAAATTACATATATATCCTTTTGATGCGTTAAAAGCATTGTATTTTATGCATCAAAAACTTGTAAAAAGGATATATTTGTATTATTCATCTAGGGAAGGATATACATGTAATTGGCTACTTGTCCCTAAAAGTTAAAGATAAATTTATAAACCGGAAATTACCTACTAACACCCCCTCAGGCCTCAGCTGAATTCAGGAGACTGCCATATTTTGTATGAATGCTCCAAAAGCTCGATAAAAACTTGAGTCGAGCTAGGATTATTATGTGTTTTGTGCTGGTTAATTAGGCTCGGGCTTGAGCTTGAACTCGATAAAAGCTCAATTCGTTGGCAACTCGTGTATATTGGCTACTTGTCCCTAAAAGTTAAAGATAAATTTATAAACCGGAAATTACCTACTAACACCCCCTCAGGCCTCAGCTGAATTCAGGAGACTGCCATATTTTGTTTTGATGGTGGTGAATAATTGAAAAGAGAATGTTGGTGTGTAGAAGTAGGCGTTTGTTAAAAGGGTTATCTTCAAGCTCTATCTCCAATGGCATATGGTTTCATCATCATCTCAAATACTTTTCCATTTCATCTTCAAATCCAAAACCCACCCATTTTATGGTGGATTTCTTGATTAATTCCGTTGGCTTCACAAAAGAAGCTGCCACCACCACTTCAAGTAAGGTACCATCTCTTAAATCCACTAAAAACCCTGAACTAGTTATCAATATCCTCAAACAATTCAATTTAGACAATACCCATATCAAATATATCATCTTTTATGACCCCAAGATCCTTAACTGTAAACCCAATAAAACCCTTGAACCCAAGATTAGGTTTTTTCTCCAATGTGGGTTTTCCGGGTCGGATATAGCTGAGTTAGTGAAGGGTGATCCTGAGATCTACAAAACCGGCTTACATACTCGAATTGTTCCTGTTATTGGTCTAATAAGAGGACTTGTAACTAGTGATGAAAAAGCCGTTGAAGTTATCAAGAAAGCAAAATGGTTGTTCTCCAAAAATGGTAACACGAACAACGTGTTGGCCAATGTGATGGAATTGCAGGTTCGGGGTTTATCTAATGATCAAATTGTGAAATTAATTACTAAATCCCATTCGACTGTTGAACTAAGTCCATCAATATTCAAGCGAAGATTAGTTTGGATTGTACAAGAATTAGGAATTCCTGAGAACTCTTTAAGATATTTTTACGCACTTTATACAATATATTGGCTTAAAAGATCGAATGTAGATATGAAGTTTAGGCTCCTTACGAGCTATGGTTGGTCTAAAGAACAAATTGCTACATTTATGAGGTCTAACCCTATAAATTTGGGCTACTCAGAAGATAAAATTCGTCACTGGTTGGACTTCTTTATGAAACAACTTGGGTATTCAACAGCTTACTTGGTAACTCGCTCTTTCCTATTGAGTCTAAGTTTGGAGAAAAGGGTGAAACCTAGATACAAAGTGTATGAAATGTTGAAAGAAAAAAAGCTTGTTAGTACTATGCCTTATTTTGCTTCACTTGTACAATATCCCGAACCGAAATTTCTGAGGTTTCTGAAACGCTTTGAGAATGAGTTGCCTGGTCTGGTTGAAACTTACACAAACAGTATCAAGAAAACTGTAAGCTGTAATCCCTAAGTCCATCTTGGCTATTTGTTAAAAGTTTGGCTATTTGTCAAAAGTTTAGCTATTTGACTTATAGAACGGTTGTGACTTGCGGATATATCCTTGCTGCACCAACCTAGGGGGTGTTTGTTTAAGCTTATTTTTGGGTATATGAACTTATTTGATTTTGGCTCATATTTCAAAAACCCAAATTGTTTTTGTTTTATTTTGAGGTTTTTGAGCTTATGTAATCTTATCATGATATACTAAAGTACTAAACTTATACAGTATAACCCAAAAATAAACCGGACAATTCGAGCTTATGATGCATAAGCACAAATCACATAACCTCGTAAGCCCACAATCGCTAATCCATTATCTGATACATCTCATGGTGCTTTTATCATCGCCATTTTGTTGTCAACAAATCTCATTGGTTTGTGGATTAGACTAGTCTGACGAAGTATTGAACTATTGATCTCTTTACATGTATGTATTTTGTTGACCTCCCTGTCTTTATGGATGATTAAATTGCCATTCCAAATCTTTTAAATTTTGTTATAGAATTGAATGAAGTGGGTGTGCTTTTTTTGTTTAAGGAATCATCTAAGCTAAAGTTATTTAGTTACCCCAAATTATTTTTTGCAAAAATTTACCTCAGGGTCCCATTTTGATGGGTATTGATAAATAGAGGACCATTCATTTCGCCCACTTTTTTTTCAAACCGGGCGAAACACGCGTGTAGCACTAAAAAATCAACACAATTAAATCTTGTCCCACCCTGTTAGATTAGGGGGCGAAATGCCTTATATACTTTATATGTTATTGACTGCTTCCGTTTAATCTTTGGGGGGGGGGGGGGGGGGGGGCACGTGTGTGGTTCGCCCAGCTTGAAAAATAGTGGCCGAAATTGATGGGCATTTTGGAAAACGGCGGAAAGATAGTCCCCTATCTATCAATACCCATCAAAACGGAAATACAATTTTGCTTATTTTTCTGTGATCTTGACTTTGTTCAAAGACTAATGGTCAATAGACCTACAAACAAACCTACTCGATTCAAAATTTTGACAAGTGTGAGGATATTGCGACTTAAGAATAGTGATCAGTCGGGTGATTAGTTAATGTCGTATGTATTGGTGATTTTGTTGTTTCACAATATCCACCATATGGATGGTTTCGAGGTTGATTTAAACATCTAGAGTTAGATTGGACTATTCAGTCCGGTCTCATGATCTAAGATCTCAGATATGCAAATTGCAATGCATATCTTGTTGTCGAGTTTGATGCAACCACACTGGATGACAACACAAGTACACAACCCTTCTTTAGCTAATAACTAGTGATCACCCATTTATGTCCCACTTTCACAAGCATCTTTCGTTACATTAGCATTACGAGAATTACAAAGGTATGTTCTACAAGGGTATACGCGCATCTAAAGTCTTGACGAACTGGTCGATCTGTATCAACGTAATATTCTTAATGAAAAAAGTTTGCCACTTTGACAAGAGATACACAGCCCTTTGGAGAAGACTTCTCATAAGTTCATTCTTTACAAAATAGTACTACCAGTAGAATAAAAGTATTAATCTATGCCAGCAAATCCAAGATACAACTTGCACTGCACAACATTCAAACCAACTTAGAACTACGGCCACTCAGACTTGTCGCTCGCTTATATATATACTAATATAATTTCTCATATACAATATTATTACATCCTGTCATTAACCAAAATAATAACTGGCAACTTGCCGACAATCGATCAATAATTTTCTGTCATAATTGTAAGCGTCAAGCTTTTCAGATTTCAAGATTCATCAATGAAAACTGCACCATGTCCATTAGCTTTCATGAACTTCTTCAGTATCAGCACGACAATAGCAATGGTAAGTCCAACTGCTGCCCATGTGAACAGACGATCATCAGCCGGTTTCTGAACTCTGAGTACCTGCTCCTGCTGCAGTTCCACTGTCTGCACAGAAGATGAAGCAGAGGGTACAACACTTGCTACCTGCCTTAATACCCCAGGGCCTTCAGGTTCTGTATCTTCGTTAGCAGCAGCCTCATGGTTTCCTTCAAGATGTTGTTCTTGGTTTTCAATGATCTCTGCATTGACATTTTGTGGACCCACCAGAGCTTCATCTGCCACCATTTCAGTGGCGACAGGTGTTGGTGCCTCTTCAGAAGTGTCTTCAGCGGTCTTTTGAGGAACTGGAGGTGCCTTGCTAATCATATACTCATGAATCTGTGCATAAACAAAATGTTTAAATGGTTAAAAAGGCTATTAACAAGGTTGAAATTTCTAGAAAAAGAATGAAACTGTTTTGGAGAATGTTTGGATGTTTTGTAAACATAGATATTGCGATTTCATGTTGCAATAATCAATTATTAAGAACAATAACTCCAATCCCGGTTTACTAAAAATTATGTTCTGAGATAATCTGCTAGAATGTAACTTGTGTGAGATAGAAAGTTAGAGGAACAATTAAGGATAGTCTGGGTGCTTAAAATTACCTCATCAATGAGCTTCTGACGATCTGGAGTACCAAACTTAGGGGCAGACTCACGAGATTTAACAGCAAGAATGCGTCTTTCTTCTTTTTTATAATCCAATGAGCCCAAAGCCCCATTTGGGCTGGTGGGCATGAATGCAATAAGTGCAGTCAGAGCAGTTCGAACTGCAAGAAAAACTAAATGTTAGTTCTACAGAATACAAGCTTGTTACCTGATATTCATTGCAAAAACAGAAAACCAAACCATACAGCACGATCATCAAGAACCATTAACCATTTCCGATACTTTCTCGAGCACAAATTAAACACTTTCGCCATTGGTCATATTAGGGGCAAAAGGTGGAGTTAATTGGTTGAAAGGTCTCAATAAATTTAGTTATTAACAAATGCCCTAACTGCTATCAGTATCATTTCCCTACTCGATATGCCAATAATAAAAATACAAGTATTTACCACTCCATGATGGCTGCCAATGCTCAGGATGATGATTGGATATGCTTAAGCAAATCTTGGTTTGAGTTTCAAAACGTCCATTCGGCTGAAGCAATGAAATGAGCTTAGTTTAGTATGGTGTAACAGAATAACAGGTCAGAGATATAGATACACCAATTCAATGATTTAAGAAAGGAATGTTACCGTCAACAACATAAAAGATGGTGGTTTGAATGGATACTCTGACGGCAATTGAATTCGACCGTGATAAATTCCTCCTTCAAATTCGGTATCACTTGGTCCCCTTATAGCAAAATGCCATTCAAATATGTTTTCCTGCAAATTCAAATTCATAACCGATTTAGTAATCCACTTAGATTAACAATCACGTAACTTAACATTCCGTATTCAAACGCGTGTCGTACGATAACACATTTCCATAACTTCAGCATATAAAGAGAACACCAAAAACACAGTATCAATGTATCATACTAAGGGGGTGTTTGTTTCGGCTTATATGTGGCTTATGAGCTTATTTGATTTCAGCTTATATTTCATAAGCCCCAATTTTCCAGCTTATTTTGAGACTTGTGGGCTTATAGCCTAATATAAGTTTATTATGATATAATAAACTTATATAAGCCCATAAGTCTCAAAATAAGCCGGAAAATTGGGGCTTATGAATCATAAGCCGAAATCAAATAAGCTAATAAGCACACATATAAGCCGAAACAAATACACTATATAACTTTGTTCCTCGTACATAAAACCCAATTTGATTAGACCCAAGAAAAAAAGCATTAAATAAAAAGGTAATAAGTCAATAAATGAAATTATATATAATCAAGAAACAGATCTAGAAAAAAAACCTCAAGAGGGAGACTCATGAAATCATGAGAAGGGTTAGATTGCATCTCTTTGACTTCTTGTAAAATCCTCTTCACCGATGGATTCTTCATGTTATATTTGTCCCCCATTTTTTTCTTTTATAAAATTGATTGATGATCGAATGATTATATAATTTCAATCAAACAAAATTATTTTGGATGAAATAGGTGAAATTAAAGAAGAGGTTGGTTTTTGAAGAAGGTTCATAGGAAGGTAATATCTATCATCTGATGTTGCTTAACCACGTCATTTTGATACGTGGCGGATTTTTACTGGTTGATGGAGATGTGTTTTTCTTTCTTTTTTATACCCTGCTCGATTTTACCCCAAACGAGTGTTGGTACCCGCGCGTTGCTGCGGAATTCTTTTGTAGCCGTTAACTACTTAACGTGAAATTAGTTACCTATGACTGACTTTGCAATTAATGTATAACATGAAGGACCATTTATGTAAATTATGTAAGGATTAAATTTGCAATTAACCGCTGAGATGAATGACAAAGTGTGTACAATTTTTTTAAAAAATGTTAAAGTAACAGTCTTTAGTTAACGGCCGTTAGTACCAAAAAAATAAAAAAAGAAAAAAAAAATTGGTCGGCACTATTACCCTCCCCACATTTGGTGCATATATATATATATATATATATATATATATATATATATATATATATATGTGTGTGTGTGTGTGTGTGTGTGTGTGTGTGTGTGTGTGTGTGTGTGTTTAAAGGCATAGTTGTTAAGATCCCGATCTTGATTTTTGCATCTTACAATTTTACGATTCTACAAATTAAAAATCATCCGGATACTACGTTGGATCTTAACAAGCTTAAGATCCCGATCTTGACCATAAGACCTTAAGATTTACTCTGATCCGATCTTACTTTTCTTAAACCGCAACTAAAAAACAACATGCTTATGGTTTATGTTTTTATATAATTTAAAAAACAACATATAATTCTTAAACATTTCATATTCATAATTTATTACAACATTTTCAAGAAACATTCATATAATTTTATGTTTATATAACCAAACATCCATCCTTCTACCTTACACTTAAACCTCAAAACCTTTACACACTCAAACCTCATAACCTTTACTCACCTCAAACTCAAATTTCATCTCCTAATGCACCATCTATAACACCATCCTACCAAGAAATCCCTTCCATGAACATCGCTCTTTCACTCTAACCAATCACTTCACTTGATACTCATTTCCCATCTTCACCAATAACTCTACCTAGTCATCCTCACAAAAAGATTCAACCATATAACCATTCCCTACACTCTATAAAGTGTGTCATCACCACTACAACTTAACCCATGAAGGTCAAACCATATTTCATGATACACAAACTTCATGTTCACTCAAATGAACCCTTTCACAAACCTAATCATAATAACCAAACATCCATCCTTGTTCCCAAAAATACACCTTCATCTCACCCACATAAGCCATATGAAGAGCATGTTCAATCTCAAAACAACAATCCCAATCTCATTCTTAACACCTCACATTTTGTTCAACCTATCAATCCATCATCCAAAACATCCTCCACTCACGAAACATCTTATTCTTCCACAACTTCATTCTCATCCATTCATGATTACCCAAACTCACAAATATCTCCACCACCAAGAGTATCAGCACCACCTTCTACCAACACACATGTTATCCCTATGTTGCATGTCCAATAATTCATCCATAATAACAACCACACTCCACCATCATCACCTTCCTCCAAACACATGAAGTTCATTGAAGAACTCAAGGAGCCCATGAGCTTTGTGCTCTTCTTGCCTTACACCTTCCTCAATGCAACTTGTAATAGCTTTCCTCTAGCTCTCCTTCATCACCCCACAACTTGAATCAAGTTGAAAAACATGTCAACAATTGACCTTGTTGCATCTTTCTTCTAAAAACCATTGCATTCAATGAACACGTCACTTGGATTGAATATCTTCTCACTAGATCACATCCAATACCCTCACTTGAACAACATCCAAAACCTTAATCAACCTTTTCCACTACAAACTCTCCACCACCAAACTCTCCAACATCCATGCACCCAAACATATGCCTCCATCAAGCAAGTATGATGGCTCTCTTTGGCAAATAAGGATCTTTTACTCATTACTTTGAATTAATTAATATATTGCTATGTGTCCTTAATATTTGTTTGACATGCTTGTTGTTTTCCATATCTACTTTATCTAATAAACGCGAAAACTTTACAACCCCTCTGAAGCACGCCCTGCAATCAATTATCTGACGTGTCGCTTCTCCTATTGGTTGTGTATTAATTGCGTACAACTCCTCTATTGCTATCATCTTCCACGGATCTTCATATGGTAAGTATTCAATTCGATAGGTTTGATTTGGTAACTAATAAATTCGAAACTAATGAATACACGTTTTGTAACCGAAACCCTTGACGGATTGAAAACAAAGGCATCAGTCAAACGAATAAACACACACATCAAGCCTAATTTTGGGATCGATTGTAAGTTGTTGTTGGTTTTTTTTTTTTTTTTTTTTTTTTTTTTATGGTTTTGATTTTGTTAAATTGATTTGATTTTGGTGCAATTGTTTTAATATATATGTTTTAATTAATTAATGATAATGATTATGCATTTTTATGTAATTGTTATACAATTTCCAGCCAATTTGTTTGAATGAACCATTCAAATAATTAGGTTACGGCTCATTGAATTCAGATATTTGTTTTATACGGTTAGACTTAGGATCAAATGAGAAGAAAACTTAAAATGAGAAGGATGAGAAATAACTATAACCACACATTTAATATGCATCGACTTAAATTAGATGCATCCATAATCTTTTAGATGCACCATAATATATTTTCTAGCAAAAAATTAGATGCATATGCATATATTATATGCATTTCATCAAGTTAGACAAATCCTATACATTTTTCGTCCTCTGCTGGTCAAATTTGTTGTTAGTACTACTTTGCATCGTTTTCACTTCAAATCACTTTTCGGAACTAATTTGGATGCATCTAAATGAATAGAGATGCATCTAAATCAAGTCGATGCATTTCAAATGTGTGGTTATAGTTATTTCTCATCCTTCTCATTTTAAGTTTTCTTCTCACTGGATCCTTACCCATTGTTTTAATTGATTAATTTGTTTTAAAAAATGATACAATTGTTTTAATTGATTAATTTGTTTTAAAAATTGAAACAGATTAGTATTTATGCCTAATTACAACTATGTATTACATCTATGTATGACTCTTGATTGGGATATTGTTATTAAAATAATTGTAATTGGGGGAAACTTATTTAAGTAAACAATTGTTTGAAACTGATTTTGCGAGATGTGTATTTGGGGGAAACTTATTTGTTTGTGATGAAACTTATTGGTTGTTTGATTTGGGTTTTTCTTTTATTGAGTTGGCTATAGGTTTCTTCATTTGATTTTGACCACGGTTACCGACGCACACCAACAGTTTGATGAAATGCTTGAATGAAAAAGACATGCTTAACAGGTATGTGGTTCTATTAGAATCAGTTTTCTTTAGAGTCTTGGCAATACATGATGATTCATCGGTTGAATTTGTTTGAATTAGCAGGTTTGCAAGATTCAAGTTCGGTGCTTCCTAGAGTTATATGCTTGCAAGTTATTCTGAAAATGTTAGTGACCATACATTGGGTATGTAATTATTGTTGTGGTTAATTCTAATATTCTTGCATTGTGGATAATTCAAATAAAAAAATTTATTCATTTATTAAGTTAGTTAAGCTACAACAAAAATGATTTGTATGAACCGCTGAACGTTCAGCCAATGTAGCCAAAATTGTTTACACCATCTTGCAATAGAAATCCACTTGAAAGATACTATTATATATATTACAAGTTTTTTGACGATAAAATGTGATTGAACTACTGTTAAATTGCTATGAATTTTTCTATATGAATTATGTTAAAAGGATGTGTACGGGGGTTGATTATATGTGCTTAATTGCTTATAAAGGGCCTGTTTTGGATTATCACCATTTAAGTTGCTTATTAGCATTGTATTAACAATACCCTCTTACCTAATGAAGATTTAACCTTAAAATACTTTACCATATATTTTGTCATCAATTATTAAATAATACATGTTTTATTATTGTGTATAACAACAAGGAAAAAAATGATTTTTAGAAGATTATATTGGAGCACTTGAACAAAGAATATATCTAGGTGATCAACTTATATGTTGACGATGAAACATATAGGTTATTTTACCAGGGTAAGAAACCCTTTACCCAAAAAAAATGAAACATATAGGTTATTTTACAGTTCTAAAGTTGTACTTAACATGTTAATATGGTTTTACAAGAACAAGCTGCTAAAGAAGCTGCAACACTAGCTGTACGTAAGCTTTATACGGGGACTCTAGAGGAAATAGAAGCAAAGGTACTTGCTGCAACAACGGCTGGACCTGTTTCATCTAAAAGACGGGTAGGTGTTTGTGAGTTCATGAATGTGTCGATTAGGCTTTTGTTTTAATCATCAAAATTTTAAATGTATAAATGAGACATATGAAATGCCAAATCTAATCTTAGTTTAACAATTAAGAAATATACATTGACTTGGATGATATGTGGTCACATTGTTTCCTGTTATTAAAAGGACATGTGATTAAGCTTTGTTTGAATCGTCAACGGAGGTGACCATTGGATGCAGTTGTAACCACTACCAATACCAATCTTTGCTTTACCTTATGATTTGCATGACAAATAAAATCTTTTTTTACAGAAACACATGGTACGTTTTTAACTCAGACGCTTTCCTACAGACTACAGGTATGCAAACGTTTTTGGAACCACAGAAACACATGGTACGTTTTTAACTCAGAGGCTTTTGACAAATTCTTATGCCTATTGACCTTAATTTTTAATGATATGCATGCAGGTGTTCCATCATAACCGTCCAGCCAACATGTTTCTCCAGTTACTTCGATATGCAATGAAGCCTGATGAAGCTTATGGCCTTATTTGCTCAAGAGACAATGTCATGGTAAGCTGCATTTTTTTTGTGTTTGTGATAATTGTTGTGTTAAATGTTAAACTTATTGTGCAGGTTCTTTGAATGAGTCATGGTCATAAGGCTATTATAAGGTGCCTAATGGGTTTGAGCAAGTGACCAGGGTGCGGTTGCACCTTAGGAGTGTACCTGAAGGCGTTTTCATGCGTTCCAAATATCGTTCTCAGGTATAAGAATTCAGTAATTTGTGTGAAAAAATGCTATTAGCAAAAAAAAACAAAAAAAGAAAAAAGAAAAAAGAAAAAAAAAAAAAAAAAAAAAAAGGCTCATAATATACCATAATTCATAAACAACTAAGCATGATAGTTTCTATACATTTTGGTAGCCACGTTAACGGCTTGCCCCCGCCTAATACAAAATGTGTGCTCATCTTCGCCTAATTGCAAAGACACGTATGTGTTTGTTAACTCTCTATTAGTACTAGCAAAAAGTTTTAAAGTCCGCTTAAATCTTCTCTCATATTACAATTAATTTGATTAAACTGTACCGATAACGGCAACTAATGTCTAACGTAACTTTTTGGTTCAGTGGTTTTGCTTCAGGAGATTTCGCTCAGGGGATTTGGTTCAGGACGTATGGTTCAGGAGGTGGTTGGCCATGGCATCGACTTACTACAAGTAACTTCTAGGTAATTTGTATGGAATTTAATTTTCTGTTTTGATATGCTTTTACATTTTGGAAGAATTTTATTTACGTACCTTATAAGTAAATATCAACCAATGTACGAATATGTTCTCATCTTGGCATGCAACAGTTGAACCTATGCACTTGACATATGAACTGAAACAGGGTCTATTCGTGTAACCCGTGATTTAGTTTTATGATCAACTCACATTCCTAACTAGACTTAGAATGAATGAATGGGCACACTCATTTACTTGGTCGAATTTGCGGTGCTGACTCGACTCATATTTCTGATACAGGCTAATGAAGTGGATCTGGATGAGCTCAAGAAACTGTCAACAGATTATGTCGTGACAAAAGAGTTAACCACCAAAGGTCTTGGCCGAATTGCTTATGCTCATACTATCTTTACTTATTTAAAATATAATTAAGCTATTTTATTCTACAGTCCCTCCAACATTCCAGGTCAACCCGGCTTCTAGTTTACATAAGGAGGCAATAGTCTTCTAGCTCGAGCATGGACACCCGCTTGGAGCAATGTAGATAAAGCAATAGCAGCGTCGAGTAACGGGTTGTTTAGAATATTCCAAAAAACGTTGAACAGCTGACAGTGCCACAACCTCATTCGTAGAACTTTATTCAACCACTTAAAGTAGAAAGATAGTCTACTTTCTTTGAGTGATCTCATGGTCATCTAAAAGCATGATTTCAGCGGTTCAATATCACGCAATGAGGTAAATTTTTATAGTTTCAGTTTTATATTTGTTGCTTTCAATGGGTTTGTTCAGTGGGTTAGTTCAGCGGTTGGTTTCAGGAGGTGTGTTCAAGGTGTTGAGTTCAGTTTATTGCTACAATGTGTTGGTTCAGTTAATGCGTTCAGTGGATGTTATATACATGGTCATATATAGATTGTGTCATCTGGAATTTTGCTAACGAATTTGAAAGAGATCGAAGAAGCAAGAGTTGGAATAAGTATGGAAGATGTGACTGAGGAGTGCAAAGTAACATAAATCGGCGCAAGATTATTTTATTAACATTTTAACACTTTGATAGACCTTTTAACACTTTGCTTACTCATGCTTATAGGTAAGCCGAAAAAAAGGTGCATCTGCAAATTATTTCGGCAGCACTGTATAAACAAATGATAAACGAATACATCTATGCAAATGCTTAAACTACATGAGGACGAATGAGACTGTACGAGTTAACTACCTTTATTCATATTTTATCATGAACATATGATGTTTTGGTCATAAAAATACAACAACAACAATTGTGTTGTTTTAAGTTATGCAATAACATGTTTATTTTCTTTTTTCTCTTTTTCTTTTGACTGAATCATTTATTTTGGTTGCTGGTTATATTTAAGTAACTGATTATTTCTCAAAAATTTCTACTTTAAAGCTATGCAGTAACATGTTTCACCATGAATGCATTATCCACTTTCTTGATGTTAAAATTTCGTGTGAAGATATTACGAACAACCATGATGATGCATGACGGCTTTTGTATACTACCGATAAGAATGCCACCATGGTTGTTTGTCAATGGAAGTAGGTCCAAATATATGGGGTGTTTGAGATTGTTTTTAACATTCTAATACTGTGCAATAACCAACGCGATAAACGACTGTTCTTAAATTAATCACATGTGTTGAATATTTTATTATCCTTAAATAGAATCCAGTATTTCTTCCACTTTACTCTTTACGAAGATATTATTCAAATTTTATGAAGCTACCGTGAAGTGCCAAAATTATATACAATAGATAGGAAAGCTATGCTTTAAGAGAAATGAGTCAGTGTTATATACCAAAAAAAAAAAAATAATAAAAAAATTGGAACACTATCAAAGAAAAATTTTCATATGACGACGCCTAAATATTTTACTTTATCCGTGTAACGCCTAAATATTCTACTTTATTTCTGCAAAATCGCCTCCGCCAAAAAACAGGCACGCCTGCAACACAGCGGATCATTGCCGTTCTCGTGTAATATCAATCACACAAATGTTTTACTTACACTTTTTTTTATATTTATTAGGTGCTCAACAAATGTTCATTGGCTTATTTTTAAAGGCGGTCCAGATTGAAGCTCACGCGCATGGCCGTTTATTACATTATTAGGTACAAGCAGTCTTGACCAAATGTTCTACTTACACTTTATTTTTATACTTATTAGCCTGTTTACTTTCGTTCCTTTCCTTATTTTATTTAAAAACTATTTTTTTTTTCTTTTCAATATCCTTCTAAAAACCCGTGGATTCCACGGGTCTTATAAGGTAGTTTTGCTATATATGCTTGTGCCTCTAATATTTTTCTTGCAAGAATTTTATATCTCGATTCCTTGGTGCCCTCGAACGAGGGGGAGCACACATCAAGGGGGAGCTTTTATCCCGTCTACCTTTATTTATGAAGCTAGTCGGCATAACCTTTTTTATTCTACAAAAAGTGGGAGAAGTGAATATAAACTAACTAAATACTTGTTTAAAAATTAAATTTTGATTTAATGAGTTTAAGTTTTGTAATCATCAAAAAGGAGGAGATTGTTGATATAAATAATGCCTAAAAACGTTATTAATATTTCTCGATATCTCTACGTTTTGATAATCACAAAATGTAAACTCATTAAACTAAAAGATTATGACGTAAACAAGTATTAGTAGTAAATATTCATTTTAACAAATCAAACACTTAAGGTATGAATAAACAAAATGTCTAATGCATTTTATGATCAAAGAAACATTTTCTAAATCACTAGATTTTTTATTTTTACAAACCTTAAATTTTTTATAAAGTGGGACAAACATTTTTAAATTTATACAAATTTTTTTTGTATTTATAAGAAATGTTTTGTTCAAAATAAATATTTTGAATTCAAATTTCTACCCAAAAAACGGCTATATTCTTCAGGAAAAACCTTCCCCACAAAAAGACAAAAGTTCTGGAAAAAAAATTTTGGGCGGCCCCCTTAATTATTAAGGGGACCGGCCATGCTCCCGAACAATATTTTTTTCCTTATAAATATTGGCTGAAATCTGCCATTTTTCCTTACCTTTTGCACCTCAAACTTTCTGATCTAAATCATCTCTTCTATTCTTTCTAATCCTTTGATCATATATTCATAAGCTTTTGTTTCCAAGTGATTCAAGCTTCTACCATTCAAGTGCAAAAGAAGAATACTTCTATCCATCAAGACAAGAAGTATTACAACTTAGTGTGATCCCTTCATCTAAGTTGTTTCTACATCACCATTTGTATATTATTCATTCATTTGTGTATAAGTTGTGAATAATAATTAGATAGTTGTAGATATAAGGAGTTAGGCTAGTAAGGTGTGTATGTAAAGAAGTTGTGAAAAAGATAGTGGTGTGAATAAGTAGTGTTGGTGTGAAGAAGATAGTGGTGTGCTTAGGTGTGAACAATTTGTGAATTAGTTGTGAAGAAGGTGTGAAGAAGTTGAAGTCTTGAAGAAATAGAAGTCGTAAAGTAGTGAAGAGGTTGAAGTCGTGAAAAAGAAGTTGTGTAGTGATTAGTGGTGTGATATTGGTTCTAGCTAGGATTAGAACTCGACATTTAGCTTAGTGTCATTAATTGGTGTAACTGAAAGGTTTTCTCCGCCATAAGGGAGCTTGTTGACATAGTGAAGAAAACTCTCGAGCTAGGTGCTCGGGGAGTGGAGTAGGGCAAGGAATGTGTCCTTGTAGCCGAACCACTATAAATCCCTCGTGTCTCGGTTAAATATTTCCATCTCTCACTTCCTTATTATTTACTTACATTATTATTACTTTAGTACTTAGTTATATAATTGCTTATATTGTGTAAGACTTGAATTCACATAATATTGAATCAAAAGTTTTTAAAAGTAAACAAAGTTTTAAAAACAAAGGTTTTCATAATAAATTAAAAAGACGTAAAACTATTCAACCCCCCTTCTAGTTTTCCACAACGATCTTGCAAATACAAAAACGATCATAGGTAGGATCCCGATATTAAAAACCTTGGTTTAAAGTGACTTTTTGCTTGGCTTATACTCCGTATTAAAAAAAAAAAAAAGAAAAAAAAAAAGAAAATTTTTTTTTCGCTCTTATTACACGTACAGACGGAACCAAGGTTTTCTGCTGAATTTTTTAGATTTTTTCAATGTAATGTTAATTTTAAAAAAATATTAATTTTTCTTAAATGTATCTTAAATGCACCCGACCATTGAAAGGTGTTTTTATATTACGGTTTCAAAAAATTTATACAACCAGTCTTACTGGGTCTTGGTTCCATCCCTGATTACACGTATTCAAAGCAGTAAACTCGCAACACACTCAAATGATACGAAGTTGCCGTATAATTGAAGAGGTATGAAAGCATGCAAGTTAATGCAAACGTAGCCGCCAACCATACATAACAAACCATACACCACTCCTGCCCCTTTACGATTAACATCCATGAGACCACTAGACTAGAAGCCACTTGCTAGGCTCAAAGGCCAAGCAAGCAACCAAAAGACAAAATAGGCACAAAATGCTCTGGGGCAATGAGAGAACTATAAATATAAACCGACATATGCAAGCATGCATCATCTCTTGCCCATGTATCCACTTAGAAGGAATAAGTCACTAAACATACTCTGGCAACAAAGTCCATAACACCTCTGTAACTATGACATAAATAAGTTGAGAACAATCGTTGTATCAAGTCACCAAAAGAAACAAGTCTCTTTATCATAACAACCGCATATGAACGAGTCACAAGCCAAGCTCGAGCAACAAGTCTAACAACATGGCCGAAAAGTGATTGAGTCAAACTATCATTCAATTGTCTCTAACAGACTTGAACACTTAATTTGTCTATCTTGACCTATATTTTGTTCATAAAAATCTTCATTTTCCTACTTAACTCTTATATGTTAGTCACATTAATGGCTTATGAGTTCGTCTAAGCCAATGTGAGCTCCAACTCATCTCTACGTGCTCATGTAATAAACAAGATTAAGCACGAGTTTCATCTTGAAAGATTGATTAGGCTTATGAGTTTGGCAAGTGATTTTTTATTAATTAATTGAAGTACCTACCCTAATAATATTCTCTCTAGGTGGCGATTTACCCTAACATTAAAAAAACGATCGATCCTTCCTTGTCTATCCTTATTTTTTAATCTTAAACATCAAATCAGTTAATTGGATTCATCCTTATTCGCTGATTCGTTTGGGTTTCAAGATCTGGTACTATAATCGTTTTTTTAATTTATTCTATACATATAACGGCGACATAAAGCAATTGCCTTCATACGATTCAGTTATCAATTTTCAACCTTTAATATCTGATTCACACGTGGGTCAGTTATTTTATTGGCCTTTTATTGTCGTTAGTTGGTGGGTTTAAATTATATATCATTTTCTTGTGATTATCTACAATAAGGAAGTCGGTTGATCTCTATGGGTATTTAAATCATGCCTTGACTTTGTTGAGGTCATCGGTTTGAAGATAGACGTAGTTCTTCTGGTTTTCTTTTTGCGATTGTTGGTTATTCTTAGGGTTTTTCTGGTTTTCTTTTTTAGTTGATTATGGAGAAAGTGGGTACGGGAGAGGAGAATACTAAATTGTTGTTGAATATGACTGTGAGGAAAAATAATAAGTCTCGAAGACATGCTACCATGAAGGATACTAGTACACCTGCCGTCACTAGTAACCCTCCTGCAACTGTTGATACAGTTTCAATTGATGTAAACTTGCCTCAAGGTGATGGTGTTAAAGTTTCCTCTAACGCGGGCAGTAATGACACTTCACAACCTGAGTCGTTTCAAGAGTTTCTTGATGCGAATAAGGTTAATGCTAATGCTCCTCCTAGCAATCCTAACGCTGGGTCGACCAATGCCTCGATAGTAACACATGTGTCTCCTTTGAACTCTATAAAAAGTAAGCATGATTTTATTGAATTGGTGTTTGGGGTCTCGCTGAAATCATCTTTAGATATTGATTTATTCCTTAAGGAGATTGAAGCCGGCAAATATCCAAAATTGTCTAATTTAGATAGTGCTACTCGTTCACATGTGCATGACGCTATGTATGGACTGTTTGAGGCTTACGAGATTGAAAGGAAGGCTAATGCTACTACTTCTAATTCTGGAGATAGTGTCAAAGATCCAACGCCCAATGGTGTAAATGTGGATGCCAATCCAAATACTACGGTGAGTGCTTTGGCTATTGATTCAGTTTGTGAAGGAGTTAATGTTTCTATTCCACGTAGAGTGGTCGAAAAGGTTAGTGCACGTCTTGAATACACTCTATATGGTTACTTTATAGGTAATAGAATGGCGTTTCCGGTGGTTGAATAACATGTTAGAAATAATTGGGCTAAATATGGTTTGAAAAAGATTATGATGAATGCAAAAGGTTTTTTCTTTTTCAAATTTGATACCCAGGCTGGTTTTGAAGCAGTATTGGAAGATGGCCCTTGGTTGATACGCAAATCACCGATCATTCTCAAGAAATGGTCAATTGATACTAGATTATGTAAGGAAGAGTTGACCCGTATTCCGGTATGGGTTAAATTACATGATGTGCCTATTCAAGTTTTTGAAGATGATGGTATTAGCTTGATTGCTTCATTTCTTGGTAAACCTATTATGCTTGATTCGTACACTAGCTCTATGTGTAAGGATTCTTGAGGTAGAAGTAGTTTTGCTCGGTGCTTAATCGAGGTTTGTTCTGAGGCTGTGCTCGTAGAGGTTATTACTATTGGTGTCCCCTCTCTTATAGGGGATGAGTTTACTAAAGAAACTATCCGAGTCGAGTATGAATGGAGGCCTCCCAGGTGTACTTCATGTAAGATTTTTGGGCATACCCAGGATTATTGTCCTAAAACCGTGGTCAGTCCTCCTGTTGTTTCTACTCCCAGTGTCGCTACTCCTGCAGAGCCTCTTAATGATGGTTTCCAAAAGGCAAGTCATAAGAAGAAGAAGGGTAAAGCCCAGTCTAGTAATGTGATTCAGGTTGGTATTTCAGTCAAACCGAATCTCAGGTATGAGCCTAAGAAGACTACTAGTGAGCCAAACAAGGGAGCTACTAATAGGAATAATGTGCCTACATCGTCATCTATGTTGAATTCTAAAGGTTTATCCTCTAAGGAAAGCGATATAGCTACGTCAAATTCATATGCTGCTTTGGCTACTGATGAAGGCGGTGATGAAGATTTTGTTGAAAACGTGTTTGATGAATCGGCTAATTTATTTCCTAACTCTACTACTGATGGTAGTTCATCATTCACGGTAGCAGTTGGTTAGCTTGTTTTGCTTAATTCTTGTTCTAGGTTCATTTTTTGATTCTAGAGTTGTTATGAGCTTTTGGTATGTCATAAGCTCTAGGCTTTTTGTTTATCAAGTTGTTTAAGTTTGAGGTTAATGTGGTACTTCAGCCACATTCCATTTGTAATTAAACGTTTTGGGTTTTAATATATTTACCAGGGTGCAGGATTACTCCCCTTTACAAAAAAAAAAAAAAAAAAAAAAAAAAAAAAAAAAAAAGTGATTATTTATTATTATATTTATTATTATTATTATTTTCTCAATATAATGCGTATTTCTAGATGTTAAACTAAAGAGTTAGAAATATATGCGTAATTATAGATGTTAAACTAACAAGCCTGAACTTCTACTTTAAAATGGATTAGGTTAACATTTTTTATGTTTTAACTTTAGAAAAATAAAAGGGTTACATAAATGAATTAAATCTTTGTAGGGTCTTTAATTTGGTCACTATAGTTTTGATGTTCACTCTACTTTTAAATCATGTATTTGAGTCACTCTACTTTATAAAATATTTTATTCAGTAACTCCGTCAACTAAAATTATTTTTCTAACCAATTAATCTCTTGAAACTGTTAACTCATTGCCATGTTAACTTCACGTGGAATAAAAAGAATAACATCCCATGGATAACATGACAATTAGTTACACTTTTAAGAGATTAACCGGTCGGAAAAATATTTTTGGTCACCGAAGTTACCCAATTGAATATTTGCTAAAATTTGAGTGACTAAAAAGTAGGCGTGTTCCTGCGTATAATGATTTTGGTGAGTATAAAATAATAAAATGAAAGTTTTTAAAAAAATAAACGCATAGGACAATCTATTAGAACGATACTTTCACATAAACTGAATAATGGTCAAAGTGACAATATAAATACAAAATAAATAATAAATAGGCTAAGCCTGATACACAAATAAGGCCTCTCAATATAATAACCCGTTAACACAATCACCCTGATAACTTTAACCCTAAATAAAACCGTGTAGTTTATTAACGAATTGACCTTTGGCATTTGAATAACTATCCGAGTCATGTTCGAGTTTGATCAAATAAATCTCAAAATGAGAAGCTCGGGTTCAGTTTCACTCTTGCTTTGCTCCTTTTAGTGAAAAGTACAATAGTATTAAACGACGAAAACCTCGTGATATCATTTAGCATTGTGACAATTTATGTTGTTATGTGAAAAGGCAAATCTAGGTACAATATTTATGCCACTACTTACTGTGAAAGTGGTTTCTAAAATGAAAAAAAGTTATAAAGTGATTGGTCGTATGGGATTGTGACATAAGCATATATTGTATCTAGAACAAGCTAGATATATGATACAGAACAAAAATTATGGCATCGTAGGTACCTGCAGAAACAAGCACCAATTATGTTTTAATACGTGCTACGTAGTTACCAAAGATTGCCGGCAAAATCTAAATGCAACCAGAATGATCGAATGGGTATCTGTCTTGCTGCCGACCAACATATTCTTAACAATTTTTTTTTATCTTTTAGTTTGATAGTGACATAGATGATACTTTAATCATGCTACTTATCATTATCATTCTAGTTATTATATAAAAATGAGTTGCCTTGTACGACTATATTGGGACAAGTTAATATAACTACATACTAGTAATATAAAACAAACAATTCACCTTAACTGGGGTTTGTTATACGACTATATATAACAGAAACATGTTTATGTGGCTGGAATAAACCAGCTAGCTAGGATGACGAGTAGCCGAGAGCAACGATGGTCTCTCAAGGGCATGACGGCTCTTGTCACCGGTGGTACTAGAGGCATCGGGTTAGTTGGTCATTTACTTATATCTTCTAGCTATTTATGATGTATAGGTTTCGTAACGTATGTACTCATAGTTTAAATATTGCCGTTCGTATGTAGTTATGCAATAGTGGAAGAACTAGCAGGATTTGGTGCAAGTATACATACGTGTTCGAGAAATGAAAAAGAGATTGATGAAAGGCTTGAAGAATGGAAAGGCAAAGGATATAATGTTACTGCTTCGGTTTGTGACTTGTCTTCGAAGGAGCAAAGGATGGAGCTTATCGACACAGTCTCTTCTATTTTCGATGGCAAACTGAACATCCTTGTAAGTCATTACCTCCAAAAAGTTGGTGTCTAAGTGTATATTTTGATTAAGAATATGGCTGAAATTTTAACTGTTCAACGCGTTCATATTACACAAATTCGATTATTCATGTTCAAATTTTTACGAAAACTCAACAAATCTCAAATCTAACAAACTTGACTTGAGTTTGAGCCATATTTACTCTGGGTGTGTTTGTTTCATTTAGATGTTTTAGGTCTGAATCTGACTACCACATCTTACTAGTAAGAGGTGGGTAGAACGTCTAAATCTGAACGAAATAATGTTGTTTGTTTTTTTATAATTGTCCGAATGATTTTAAGTGCTCGTTTCTGCAATTTATTTAAGTAACTTGTGTAAATATGAAATAACACTTTTTATCATAAATATAACATAGTTAATAAACCATCAAATATATTATATTAACACGAGTCTTCAATCTCAATTATTGAGTAAGAGGCAGTAAGACAAGTCCCCCACCTCTTACTGAGTAAGATGTTATATGTCTAACTGGGTCTGACTCAAAAGAAAAAAACAAACAACCAAAACATCTGCCCACCTTTAACTGGTAAGATTAAGAGGGAGTAAGAGGGCTAGTAAGATTTTTTTTTTTAAAAAACAAACACACCCTTAGTAAAAGCTCTAGCTAGCTAGTACTTTGCAACTTCTGAATTTACTTACGAGAGGTGATTGGAAGGCCTAAAAGATGTGCCTAAATTTATGCCTAAACCTATGTGGCATCATCATGTTGGCTGCAGTTAAAGGACCCACTTTTTCACAAGCCAACAAGATCATGCCATTTAAGTTTACGCATGAAATTAGGCATACATTTAAGCCTCCCATCATTTTCCTTTACTTAAAAGAGTATTTCTGGCCCATAATTAACCTAAAAATGAACTTGAGTAAATTAATTACGGAGTAAATGTTTGTGATATTTTCACTTGATATTAAGTATTAAAACAAATGGCTAATTGACTTCCCACACCATTTGTCTGGCAAACACACACCACTTTTTTTTTATATATTTTTTATTTATTGGGAAGAGTTAAAAGTAAGTTTGTTCTCTTCCTAACCTGGTCTCACATCTCCATCAACTTCATTTTTAACTCTCTCTCTAAACTTTTTTGTTTCTCTTTTTTTTCTAAACTTACACTCATAAAATTCACATGTTGATACAAGGTACCATTGTTCTTTCTAAACTCTTACACTCATAAAATTTATATGAAAACACCGCCGGAAACCACAACACAACCAAAAAACACCACCGCATGCTTTGTTTGTAATATTTTTATTTGATGGTTGTGTTTGGTCGAAGATGGTGCCGGCTATGGTTTAGAGTTTCCGGCGGCAAACAGCGGCAGAAGTTGGCAACGGTTATCTCCGGCGCGTGGTGGCCCCGGTGGTAGTGGCCCCGGTGGTAGAGGGGGTTCGGTGATGGCGGGTTCCGGTGGTAGACGGGTTCCGGTGGTAGAGGGGTTCAGTGATGACGGGTTTCTGTGGTTGTCCCGGCGGATGTGGTGGTTTGACCGGAAGTGGTGGCGGTTTGACCGGAGAAAATGGTTGCTTGAACTACGGCGGTGATGGTTTTGTCAGGGGTTGGGGCGTGTATTATTTGGTTTGATGGTGGTTATGATGGCTGAAAATTGATGGTAAAAGAAAGTTGTGAAAAGAGAGTGATTATACTAAAAAAAGTAGTGGTGAGTGTATTTTAAAAGTAACTGTATATTATACACAAAAGTACAATTATAAAATGACAAATAGTACAAAAATGCTCAGTGGTGTGTAAAAAACACAACCCAAACAAATTGGCTAATGGTTTGATGCTGAAGGAACAGATAATAATTCAGCTAACTTTTGGACTAATATGATGTCATTTTAGTTTCTTTTCTAAGCATGAACCAGGTCATTATTGAACTTGATTAAGTCAGCTTGATTTCATGTTTTGTGATTTGCTTTTCTATTTCTTATTATTTTTTCTTTTTATAGTTCCGGTTCTCACTAGAATGACTAAAACTGCATATCAAAATATTCCGCTGACAACTTTTATACACTTTTAACAAACTGTGGCAACAAATTGTAGTGTCAGTTGTTCAGAATCACAGTTAAAAAAAAAATGATCTGGAGAATTATTTTTTTGTGGTTTTTAGATCAACAATGCTGGAACTGTGTTACTTAAGGATGCCACCGAGCATACAGCCGACGATTATGCATATATAATGGGGCTTAACGTTGAATCCCCCTATCATTTGACTCAACTCGCACACCCATTGCTTAAGTCATCAGGCAATGCTAGCATCGTATTCATCTCCTCTGTTGCTGGTGTCATGGCTCTTCCTTCCATCTCTGTCTACGCAGCCTCTAAAGGTCAGTAACCTAACTATTTGATTTATTATTATTATTATTATTATTATTATTATTATTATTATTATTATTATTATTATTATTATTATTATTATTATTTATTTTTTTAATCATAAGCTATGAAATTTATATTCTCAGTTATTATTGCTCGGTTTATGCAGGTGCTATCAATCAGTTGACCAAGAACTTGGCTTGTGAGTGGGCTAGAGACAATATTCGCACCAACACTGTTGCACCATGGGGCGTCAAAACCACCATTCAGAAATCCGTAAGATTCTTAAAAAGCAATGAACAGCTCTTTGTAAATAAAACATCAACTTATATGGGTAAAAGTTTAGGAGATTTGTTAATTGATGCATTTTTATACCGGAATGTAAGCAAGCAATAAAAATCACATAGATTAATGTGTTACTCCGTATTAAAAAGATTAGATCATGCCTTGCTGCTTGTCCCATTAGAAACTACATAAATTGGACACATGTGTTGGCGTCTTCTTTAATTCTTACCTTTATTTAGGATTTATATATAGTTTGATCATTTCACTTGACATTGTTTATATGAGAGTTGAGATCAATGTATACTCAAATTCTCTAAATACCAAATAAATCTGACCACTCATTTTTATATCCAAATAAAGAAAGCCACTTTTCAACTTTTTTTTTTAAATAAAATATCTTGCAAACGGTAAATCGTTAAACGATAAAAAATACATCAATGCAACGATAATTTTTTATCTTTCAGTAGACGGGAACTTCGATATACTTTTAATAAACTCTTTTTTTTCCGAGTTTTGTTTGAGTGTTAAATTCTATGTATGAAAAATCACATATGATTTGTATGTTAGAAATACGTGTGATTTCACAAATCACATGTGATTTAAAGTAACAAATCACATGTGATTTTAAAATAACAAATCACATGTGATTTTTTCAAACGTAAATTTCTAACACTTACAAAAACAAGTAAAAAAAATAAAAAAAAAATAAAAATAAAAATAAATCGTCAAAAGTACATAGATGTACCCCTTTATCTAAAGATTATTTAATTCTCATTTTGATATTAAACGGTTTGTGGGATATTTAATTAAAAAAAATGAAAGTGATTTTATTTTAATAAAAAAATGAATGGTTCATTAGGCCTTTAGATAATTTAGGGTCTACATTAAACTTTTATCTCGTTTATATCATGCAGCAAGAGAATATTGACCCTAAAATTTTGGAAGCATGTGGAGCACTAATGGCTCGCACTCCACTTCGGCCATTAGCAGAAGCTGATGAAATATCTCCTTTGGTTGCATTCCTATGTCTTCCTGCAGCATCTTACATTACTGGGCAAATTATTGTTGTTGATGCCGGATATACAGCTGGTGGATTCAAATCCTAGAGCCATGAGGCTAGCTAATGTTACCCTTTTCAAAATATAATGATTCTTGAATTTGATTTGTGCAACTTCCCTTGTTGATTTAGAAATCATAGAAAGAATATTGAAAACATTCTATTAATCAGATTCAATGAATTACAGAGATTGCATGACATTAAATAGAAAACTAATTAACCTAAATTTAGCAACTAACGGGCCAAACCTAAAGGGCTTGCGGGCCTTTATTATCTATCATCTCCTCTCAAACTCGCAATGCTGCAGCGGTAAACATTGAGAGTTTGTCAAATAGAAAATAAACTAAAACTGAAAAACAAACGAAAGCAGAGTGTCCCATAGTGCAAACAAACGAATAGATTCAGGCTCAGACAGGTAGATTCAAATTTAGACATATTTAGATTCAGACGAAACCGCGTGTGACCAAAACAAGTTGTTGATGTCGAGATGCTACACATAACTACTCATGACATAGTCGGATTAGTTAAGACTGTAACATCACCTTTACCAACACTAATACCAAATACCGAACAAATCAACTATTACAAAACCAATTTCCAATAACACTACCACATTAACCGATCCAAAAAATCAACTTAATCAAACCAATTACCAAGTGTTCAGTCATAATCTCCAAAATCAAAACAATCCACCATTGCCTTTCGAAGTGATTGAATAAATCCAGTCCTCTAATTAAATGCATACTTCTAACAACCAAGCCTTCAAGTGATTACTTTTCATCCAAAACATTACAACCAATTTAAATGTCATGACCCCCCAATTTGGAATAAAATAATCACCTTTTCCAGCAATCCTTTCTTCAATCAAAAGCAAACTTTATACACAAAGTAAAACACTGACTTCCATTAGGTCTCCATATACAAGCAAACAAGCAAAACAAATGTAAACCGTATGACCATATTTATACTACTTATAATACATATTAGACCCACTCTTTTATTAAATGTTTAAGATTTCCTAATATAGATTTTAAGTAAATACACATATTAAAGCTTTATTTACAATTAATTTATGCACAGCCATGTATATATTAAACACCTGCAATTAATCCTCTTCTTAAATCACCCATTTACTAAAAAATGCAACCATTTTACCATATAGTACAATCTAATCAAGTTATTAACCATCTATTGTTAAAATCTAATAACCCAAGCACTTAAAACACCAGCAAAAAAACATAACCTACGCAACTTAAATGACCAACATGTACAACTTAAAGGAACAACATGATTAAAGTTACTCAAATATGAAATTCACACAATTTATAAAGTTATTGTAACTATGATGCAGGTTTTACCGATCAGGTTTTAATATTTATAAGTTGCTCGTTTATCTAAGGTCTACCTACTCGACTATCGGGTAGTGTACCCGGTCGTGTGAGGTATAGCTAGTTGGTAAAGCCGAGGTCGTCTCAAGAGCTATGCGTGTGGAGTCTATCTAAGTTTAGTATCACATTTAAAAGGGATTTTTATGATTAAAGATATTATGCTAATAAAAGTAAATAACAAAGCAAGTAAATAAATGGAAAAAAATCAGTATGGAGAAGCAGTGTTAACCTAATTACTACTTTTGTTATTATCATGATTAGTTTCTAGCAAGTGCATCCTATCGTTTCATCTGGGGTTATATACATTTAGGATCAGAGGGTTAAATCACCTAAATCTATCTTACACCTTGTCCTATTCTCACATATTGTAAATGTAAGATTTCATCGGTCGGCGTGAACCTACAAAGATGCAAGAGTCATTATGTAACACCCCAACCCGACATGGGTCCAGAGCGCTACAGTATGGTGACATATCAAAGCATACAACGCAAACGGAAGACTTAAAACAAAATATTACAGGGGAAAAGCTAAAGGTACAAAAGGGATACTAAAACCTTAAGATAAAGGAAAATACAAACTAAACAAAGTCTAATCTAATCCAAGTCCAAACTGGTCCAGATTTAATGGGCTTCTAGTCCACGGGTAGTCCACTAAGCTCCTATTCACTCTCTTCACCCAAACCAAACTTCCAACCTAAAACCTGCCGCAGGAAAAAGAAATGCGGCTGAGCTACGAAAGCCCAGTGAACAGATATATAGCAAAACAAATAAATAAGCATAGGAAAAAAGAACATAAACTCCCGCTGAAAGGAATGTCATCTGTCAAATGCATAAGAGATTAACGAATAAACGAACGAATATCATAAGTCAAAGGAAAACGAAGTGTCAAAGGTATATCACATAAGCATAATCATAAGGAAAAAGGTAAAGAGCACGTATCAACAAAGCGTGTCTACCAGAGTCACTCGAATAGACAAGGCGAAAATAGGAAAGCCCAAGCCGACCTACCAGAGTCACTCGAATAGGTCTCATACATACATACATACATAATCCATAATCACCTGTCAAAGGATACGGAGAGGGGAGACCTCTCGGTATCACATGGAGTAGCTAGCTCCCAAACGTGAAGGAGTAGAGAAGCACCTACCCACATTCACCATACATATATCCATATCATAACCATACATAAACATAAGTGCTAGGATGCATCCATACGCCCCCATACATACATACATAATCCAGCATAATCATAATCGTAAGTGCGCATAATCCTATCGTATCAAATGGGGACGCCGTGGATCAATCACACCTCCACAGAAAGTGTCATGCCATCGGTGCCTCGATGACACGCCCATGGTACCTCCATGAGTAGTTAGAAAACTCGGGCATAAGAAGAGAACCAAGCATACATACATACATACATAGAATCATAGCAGCATATCCGAATCATATTATAGCATAATCATAATCAAAGGAGAGTCAATGAATGTGAATCATAAATCAGAGGGATCATATCGAAGGTCATATCAAATGAATCATAAAGAATAAATCAACATAAGGGAACATAGCAATGGCATAGGGAATCTTCTAACAAATCAAGAATCAAGATCAATTCATGAGAATGAAAGCACCCTTACTGTAAAAGGGTAGAATATCTGTACCTCAATTGCCATCGAAATCATAACATACGAATAGGTAGTCACTCCTTCTTCAGCGAATCTACACGAATTAATGATCGGCTTATTATTAATAGCTTGTTTTAAATCAAATTACTCGTTTTAGTTGGCTTTAAGTTGTTAGTAACTTTCCATAAATAGTAAGCTTCTATTAATAACAAATTTCCACTTTAAGTAGTTTAAACATCTTGAGTAACTTTCTATAGTTAACAGATTTCCCAAATTAGCAAGTTTCCATATTTGATAAGTTTTCATATTTAGTAAGTTTCCCGAATTAGTAAGCTCATTTATACTTAAGATTAACAAGTTAGAGTACTTAAATGTTAAATATAATAGTTTAGGGTTAAATATGTCAATTTAATAGAGTTTAGGGTCACAAATGCAAACTATCAACATTTAATATTAAAAAGGCCAAATAAATTATTTTAAGGTTTATACTATAATTTTTTTATCAAAAGGATAATTTTAGACCTCGTCGTTTCATAATATATAAACGTATTCACATCTTTAATTTAGACCGCGACAACCCCAAATTATTATCACGTTTAGAAACATATATGCCCCATGTTCATTATTCAAAGTGTAGGGTTATAAATACTCATATAGCATATATTAAGGTTAAATAGCACCTAATACATAATGTAGGGTTTACGTTGTAAATATATCAAAGTGTAGGGTTAAAGTGGCAACTCGTCATAGTTTATGGTTTATTGTGAAACTAATTTATATGACCAAGTTTTCTTATATATCTTATTCGTATATATGTAGGATCATCTTCTTCGTATGAAAAAGTGACTGAGAACGACTCGCACCCTATTTAACGAGACAAACTCACTTGACACTTAAAACTCCACGCTAGTCACGCATGTAAACACAGACATGTTTGGTTTTAACAAAACACCACTCGACCACATTACCCAAGCACTCCCTCGTTAACATTTTACACAACCCAAAAAATATAACGTGACCGCCCTCCCTTTGCTTCTTGATTCGAAAAACAACAAAATCACACCACTTACGTCAACCATTTACTCGACACAAAAATGTACCAGATCACATATGGTTCTCTTATTCATGTACAAAAATCCATTCGAACCCGTATATATATATACACATGTACCGATCGTTATTTTATGTAGTTATATATGTGATTTCATGTAGCTTTGTTTTACATATCATACACACGTACAATCAATCTAAACATGTAGCGTTATAAATCAATGAGTCAAGAACTAATATCAATCAAGGAAAATAAAAATGGGTCAAGAGATGATTACCCTTGTCGAAAGGAAAAGAGAACTGAACCAAAAAGAAAAGAAAGCAACCGAGCAACCCTAGCCTAATCTCCTTCGTACACCAGTGATCACAAGAAAGGAGAGATCTTGATATCTTGGTCTTGTTTGGTGTCAAATGGGAAAAGCAGAAAAAGAGCCGCTATTATTTTGCTTCTAGGGTTTTTGTTTCACGTTATAATTTTCTTGTGTGAGAGTGTAGCAAAAATCTAGTGTACAAAATATAAAAGGAACAATGGGCTTGGCAAAGGGCCGGTTATGGGCTCAAGAACAAAAGAAGGGGCCGGTTTGGTTTGGGGTTTAAGGAAGGCCCAAGAAGAAAATGTTAAGGTGTTGTGGTTTTAGTATATATATTCGGCCCAATAAAGTTTATCACGTAACGTGTAAATTTTCGTAGTCGTTAGTTTTTAGTTCACGTATTCTATATATTTCAAATTTTCAAACATAACTTATAGTTTTTATTTTACGGGTTTTCGGATTATTCATAATAGTTAAATTGGATTTTCGGGTCGTTATAATTCTTCCCCTCTATAAAGAGAATTTTCGTCCGCGAAAATTGAAGTCACTAAAGTTATACGAAGTCGTAGAAAATCATAAAATATCGTCACAATTATCCTCACGCTCGGGGAGGTTCTTTCAGAAATCTTCACAATGACATAGTTCTCATGATTCGATCCCAGAAGAACATAATCATAACAAATCAAATCCAATCGGATGCGAAGTAGATGTGTAGCAGATGACAGATGACAGAAAAATTCTACAAGGAGATATGATGCATAGGGATTGCACCAGGCTTTACCTCTCAAGGGATCTTGAGAAGCTTACAACCCCCACCAGGCAGTGTACCTGATCGATGTAGTATAGTATAATGACAAGTACCGGGGGATTGATCATTCAGCTAGGAATAGTGTTGCTAGGATTAGAAAACCTAAAGATTAAGTCTAAAGATGAGGGATGATTCTTTTTGTATTTTTAGGAAAGCAAATTAAAATCTCGGGTTTGATGGAGTTGGGCGGAATTAGTTGCTAGTCAACTAACGCAATACTAAGATGCAATCAAAATAAATACTAAAAATGAAAATAAACTATATTATACTAAAGTTGTGAACAATAAGTGGGAGAAATGTGTTTACTTAGATTTCACTACTCCCTAGATATCTTTTACACGTTAATTACTTGTTATAGTTGCGTGGATGACGGATTGTATTCCTTAATACCATTCATGAGGTGGCGTACTTAACTCCCCAATCCTATGAGTGCCTACTTCACTCCTATGTCGAGCCGGCTAAGAAGCTCCTAACATGGGATCATTAGAATTTACTCATGCATTAAATACAACCAATAAAACCTAGTACACATCGGTTCATGTTTCCTAAGACGTTCAAGCATGTTACCAATTGGAGATCTGCCAGTTTTCTTAAGCCTAACATTGAAATCATTCATCCAATACAACCATAAACAAGTAATCAACACATAATTAACATCTAGGTTTCATTAGATCTAAGCAAACACAAGATAGATCTGGCCTAACAAGGTGGAATCAAGACAAGCACAAGATATAGACAACCAACACATAGACATATTGATTGAATTAAGAGAAGACTTATCTCAATTACACATGTAAGGGTTCAAGGGCTGAAAACCCTTGAAAAAGCTGTAAAATTCGTATAAGGTTCGGCCTTAGGGTTTCTCCAAACTTGTTCCCCCTTTATGAATGAAAATTAGAAAACTATATATAGATTTTGGAAGGTGACGGCGTCAAGAACAAATGTGTGACGCCGTCATCTCTCCGCCAAATAGTTCCTCAGACTGCCTAGATCTGGGTCTGACACCGTCATGTGTACTCCTTATGCAGGCCGTCATGACTTTAACTCTTGACGCTCTTCATGTGACGCCTTCAGGTTTGTACTGGGTCGTCATGGACTTTACTCTTGACGCCGTCAAATACTTCCTCTTGACGCCGTCAAACACTGTTCCCAGCATAGAAAATTAAGTCTTTGGCGTTTTCTTCACTTTTATGCTCCAAAAATGTCCGAATTGCTTCCTTTTCCAGATTTCTCTCCCAAAGTACCTAAAATCACAAAAGGAACGATTTAGGGTAGTATTTGATCAAATAAATTCAATTCCGGGCTTAAATGCCCCCCTAAAAGTGGTTCATTTTTTGCCTCATCATATACCCTTACACTTGAGATTTGCTTGTTCTCAAGCAAATGCACTTTTATTCTAATCAAAATACAAGTTAGGGGTCATTTAACACTAATATAAAAGTAATTACAACAAATAATCGTTCCACTAAAGACCAAAGACAAGGACGGAGGTCATATACTAGCACCTCACAAATAGTGTTTAGATACTCACATCTCTCGGGTGTAATAAAATATAAATTACAATATGGAAACGGAAGATATCTCTCACTACCTGTCATAGCAAAATAGATTGCCATAGGCTTGGGAAAGGATCAAACCTCCACCACATGGCGTAAGCACCTAGGATAAACTATCAAAGAGGTCTTTTAAAAGGTTGTAATGTTAGGTGTAGGGATATGAAATACACGGTTTTGTTGGATATAGGCAGTCTTTACTGGTGGCGAGTTAACAATCTTGGTTAATTACATGTATAATATGGCGTTGCTAAGCCAAGACTAGACTCGACTTAAGCTAATAAATGAAAAATAACAAAAATATAAAATAAACATAGAATGAAAAGGGATGGTAGTCCGTATATTTTTTTTTAATTTTTCTATTTTTTTTCTTTTTTCTTGATTTTTCGTTTTTTTTTTTTTTTTTTTTTTTTTTTTTTTTTTTTTTTTTTTTTTTTTTGCATACACTCTTACCCTACCATCCAAAATAATACATCATAGGGAATGAACATTCCTCTTACACTTGAATTTTTACATACTTTACAATAAACTAATCTAATGACTCGAATTAAGAAAATCAAAACACTTGGAGTACTTTTAAGATTAACGTACATACGGGGGTAATATATGATGTTCTTCCCCATTACTCCATAAATAAGTACTTTACCCAATCGTCCCAAAACAATATGTACAAGGATATGACTCGACTTTGCAACCATGTAATCAATTAGATAATTAACTTAGGGTTTAACAAATAACAATAATGCACTAAAAATGAGCGCATACACGGAAGGTTAAGGCGATTTGGTTGTACATTTAAGTGGGGTGTAACAAATTCTTCCTTTAAGTAAAATGCTTAAAGTTAGAAACGAAAAGATAGGCTCGGAGGGGTGTACTAGGGGTTTCGTGTACTAAAAATGAGTACAACGCTAAGGTGTGGGAAAAATTAGTTGACTTAACTAGCCAAGTAATATGACTTAAATGGGCAAGTAATTATAATACGGGTTTAACACAAGGGTGATCCTAATGCCTCTTATCATGTAGTAAATCCTACTACACGAATGTAGTCTCACTAGCAGTCTCAGGATGCATCACTAACGCAAGTTCTAGAATCTAAATGCTACCGGTACACTCATAAGCACTAATAGTAAATGCTTTTCCTATAAAATCTAAAGGCGAACCTCACATATTTGGGTGAAAAATTTTTCTGAATGATACGGTTGTGTGCTAGTCATACAATCTCCTATCCATGAGACGCTTGCTATGGCTAAAGTTTCACTCCTAAATGTTGTAAAAAATTTTAAATTTGGCGCTAAAATTGCACTAACAACTATTTTTCGTAGTTTTATTACACATCTACTATCAAACAAACAAACTCAGGCGAAAGTGTATTTGTAAGGTATCATCATTTTACCCCTCCCCCCCCCCCCCCCCCTTACACTTAAGATGAACATTGTCCCCAATGTTCGAGTAAAGAATGTAAAAGTGAATTAAGTAAAAAGAATGAAATCAAATACTCCCCTGATTCGCTCGGTATGGATAATAAGTTGGCCAGGTTAAATCTTCCTCCAAGAAAATGAACAATCAAAGCTTCCCTTTCAGAAAAATAAATCATCTTCTTGTCATGCATAACCTGTAAATCCTGAGAAAACAGACAAGGCAACCTCGCATAAAATCGGCGGCAATCTACATAAGTTACTAAATCCTAGAAAACAAAATAAGATATAATTCTTGTGGAATGAAGTTTGCAGATTTCCTGGAGATTATAAAACTTAATAATTCAACAAAAACTTTAAGACTCCGTTAGAAAAACAAAACCGGTAAAATTTCCAGATTTTTACACGTGACACAGTCAAGAGCAAGCTCATGACGCCGTCAGAAGTGACCTGCATAAATTCTTATGTTAAGTTTCCGGAAAATTTCTGGAAAAACTTGGTTCTACTTCCTGGAAAATCCTGCAAAACTTCATTATGACTCGATACAAGCATTTGACTCTAACAATTACGAATATACATGTTCACTTAATATTGTGGAGAATCATGATCGGTTTGTTTCTTAAAAACATATTTGGGGTTTCCCCTTACACTTATCTTTTGCAAAAATACCTTTAGGTGAAGTTAAGACTAGGCCAAACAACAAAGTAAAGTATTTCCACTATTTAATTTAGAAACATGATCTACCAACAATAAAATAAAGCATGCATACGGAAGCAAATAACAAACAAACAAAATAAAAATCACACAAAATCATGGGTTGCCTCCCAAGAAGCGCTTTTCTTTATTTACGAGTCTTGTAGCTAGACTCAAGGTCATGGGTTACTACGTGACCTCATCGTTGGTTTCACTTTCTGATTGTAAATGTTCTTTGTAGAAACCAATCACCTTTTTCTCAATCGCTCCTATAATCCTATGGGCAAATTCCTTATCGACTTTATACTTTGGTCCTAGAGCCAAGCAATCTTTGTAGAAAAGACTCCTCTTTTCCCATACATAATCCATGCCCTTTTTCTTATCCTCTTCATTGATGTCCTCAAAAGCACCAACGTTATCCTTATCAAATCGGGATATAAAGCGAAATTCTTTCATTCTATTAGGCATCCTATAAGTGATCCTATCGGTGTTACTTGCAAATCGGATTGTCCCTTCTATCTCATCATATTCTAACTTGGATTTGTTAACAAACGGTTTACCAAACACAACATTGGATAATCGACAATCAATGACATTAGCAAGATCTTCCACAATCATAAAGTCGGTGATATAAGTGAAATTCCCAACGAAGACATGTAGACCTTTAACTCTCCCGACAAAGTTACAAACTCCACCGGGGTATTTGGGATCTCTTCTAGGTTCAAGTCTTGTTGTCACTATATCATTATAAACACTTGAGGACATAATGTTGAATGGGGATTTAAAATCAATGTAAGCATTGTCAATGTGTCTATACCCAATCATACATGGTATCTTAGCATTCTTAGGGTCGCCTCTCTTTATCTTAGGTTCAATTCTAGTAAAAGGAGATCGAGGGTCATCAATAAGATTATTATAATATGCAATCTCCTCCTTAGTGGGGTATAGATTAAAATAATCATTTAGCTTCGGATCTATTTCCCCCTCTTCAAGTTCCTCAACAACATTCACAAAATCATTAGGCCCTAGGTCCTTATTTGAATACAAGGCGGTCGCTAGGTCACTAAATGCATGGTCGAGCTCAACTTTAATCAACCTATTAAGCTCCCTAAGTTCCCTAATCTCACTCTCAATTTGTTCACGTAACATAGCCACTTCTCTAGGGGAAAGGGGTAGATTCGCGTTTTCAATAATGGTCAACGGAATAGTCAATGAATTTAATTTACTAACAAAGGCACGAAGAAAAAGATAGACTAAAGAGAACCTAAAAATAAAAATAAAATCTTACTAGAAAGGAATCTAGCAAGTAGACCTAATAAAAAGAGATTCTAACCTAGACAATAACTATTCCCCGGGCTGCGGCGCCAAAAACTTGATGCGTAGGGATTGCACCAGGCTTTACCTTTCAAGGGATCTTGAGAAGCTTACAACCCCCACCAGGCAGTGTACCTGATCGATGTAGTATAGTATAATGACAAGTACCGGGGGATTGATCGTTCAGCTAGGAATAGTGTAGATAGGATTAGAAAACCTAAAGATTAAGTCTAAAGATGAGGGATGATTCTTTTTGTATCTTTTTATATTTTTAGGAAAGCAAATTAAAATCTCGGGTTTGAAGGAGTTGGGCGGAATTAGTTGTTAGTCAACTAACCCAATACTAAGATGCAATCAAAATAAAATACTAAAAATGAAAATAAACTATATTATACTAAAGTTGTGAACAATAAGTGGGAGAAATGTGTTTACTTAGATTTCACTACTCCCTAGATATCTTTTACACGTTAATTACTTGTTATAGTTGCGTGGATGGCGGATTGTATTCCTTAATACCATTCATGGGGTGGCATACTTAACTCCCCAATCCTATGAGTGCCTACTTCACTCCTATGTCGAGCCGGCTAAGAAGCTCCTAACATGTGATCATTAGAATTTACTCATGCATTAAATACAACCAATAAAACCTAGTACACATCGGTTCATGTTTCCTAAGACGTTCAAGCATGTTACCAATTGGAGATCTGCCAGTTTTCTTAAGCCTAACATTGAAATCATTCATCCAATACAACCATAAACAAGTAATCAACACATAATTAACATCTAGGTTTCATTAGATCTAAGCAAACACAAGATAGATCTAGCCTAACATGGTGGAATCAAGACAAGCACAAGATATAGACAACTAACACATAGACATATTGATTGAATTAAGAGAAGACTTATCTCAATTACACATGTAAGGGTTCAAGGGCTGAAAACCCTTGAAAAAGCTGTAAAATTCGTATAAGGTTCGGCCTTAGGGTTTCTCCAAACTTGTTCCCCCTTTATGAATGAAAATTAGAAAACTATATATAGATTTTGGAAGGTGACGGCGTCAAGAACAAATGTGTGACGCCGTCATCTCGCCGCCAAATAGTTCCTCGGACTGCCTAGATCTGGGTCTGACACCGTCATGTGTACTCCTTATGCAGGCCGTCATGACTTTAACTCTTGACGCTCTTCATGTGACGCCTTCAGGTTTGTACTGGGTCGTCATGGACTTTACTCTTGACGCCGTCAAATACTTCCTCTTGACGCCGTCAAACACTGTTCCCAGCATGGAAAATTAAGTCTTTGGCGTTTTCTTCACTTTTATGCTCCAAAAACGTCCGAATTGCTTCCTTTTCCAGATTTCTCTCCCAAAGTACCTAAAATCACAAAAGGAACGATTTAGGGTAATATTTGATCAAATAAATTCAATTCCGGGCTTAAATGACCCCCTAAAAGTGGTTCATTTTTCGCCTTATCAAGATATACAAAGCACATAAACCTACAAAGCAAACATAGCAGTAGGACTAAACGATAACCTTCATCAACTCCTAACGAATTCCTGAACGAACGAAGGAACATGCTAAAGTCAAAGGAATAAGAATCGAATCATCAACATACCAAGAGTCTCATAAGAAGATTGGTAACAAATTCATACTGACATTCCAAATCACGAATCAGAGTACCAAAACGTATCAGAAGGCATAACGGAATAGGTAGCTTAATCATACGAATAAGAATGAATCCAAGATCTAACGCGTCGCGAGCCAAAACTTCCTCAAATGCAAAAATGTCTAACTCATCTATACCTCTTCTGGAAATGTGAGCTAAAATGCGATTCTCTGTCACAATCCCTGCAGGTGCGCTATGTAGCTTGAATACTCTTCTACCGAAAGAAAATCTCCGTCGATCTCCCAAGCAAGCCGTCCAAGTCAATGTTCCACTGTAACTCCACTTGTGTTGTCTCTCCTCCTGTGCGTGGAAATCTCCTATGTAGTCATCACCATCTTCATGCCATCCCGTCCAGCTCCTGCTTCGAGACTCTATACATATTAGTACAACTAAGATGAATAGAGTTGATAGAACTTTGTGCTTCACTTCAAAACTCTAGTATAGCTAATCTCCTTCTTCTTGGGTAGAAACAAAATCTCTTCTAAGCTCCTCATGCATCTTCTCTCATTCTTCCTTGCTCAAAAGTTAATTTCGAAAATATCACTTATAGCTTCTTCTAACGTAGAAATGTCAATAAAAAATACGAAGATGATCCTCGTGTTTCTCTTTCGTCTCTGAATATACTAAAATATCATACTATGACAAATTGTCCAAGTATATATGAAAGGTACGATAAATCAAATCCATAGAAATAGTCGGAAAGGTAACCAATACAATTGGCATCACACACACAAGTACAAAAAGAATTACTAAGAGTCTCTCATTCCTCTCACAAAATAAGACACGATTCAGCTTCCAACAATAAATACTATCATCATTCTCCTCCACGAATAAAACAGAAACACACAAAGATACACAGCGAACATTCCAAACAAATCGAATAACTGTTGAGGCGCGTTTCATTAGAGAGGTATCTTCACAGCAGTGGGGAAATCAACGCACGAGTTTCAGAACAAGGTGGTCATAAACGATTATCAGGTTAAGAATCATGGTGTAGAATATGAACTTCACAAAACGTCAAGGTGACAAACATAAAATGACAGTCGTCATCATCATAATACTCAGGCAACAAATCCAAATCCAGAATAACATCAAATCGAACATCTCCAACGTAAACAGATTAGCCCAACAAAATCGTCTCCAAATATCTCCAGAACGCATCGGATAAATCGAATATACACGATGAAAACTCACAAAACGATCATAGAGGTAGAATAGGTAAGGTCAAAAATCAACAATGAAGAAAGAATCAAATGCAAGGAGAAGTCATAGAATGTGTCGAACACGTAGGATTCATACATATGCGAATCTCTGAATGAACGAAAGGCATCCAAATGAATGTCAAACAAATCAAGAATCGAAGTTTAAAAGGATAACTCCAGAGGAAGAAACCTATAAGGCACACTACGAAGTCTAAAGGTATCCTAAACACATGTCGCGAATCCTGATAAGTCTGCTAAGTCTCCAAAACGAATGATCTTGTAAGAGCTTAATGAAAAGCAAAGGCATAGATCAGTGTAAAATGGAAGCAAGAAAACCAACGTCTAATCATATATCTACCAAATCCTCACTGGTCATAATAAAGCTCTTAAGGGGAGAAACTTCAGGCAAAACCTTCCAAAGTTATTCCTAAAGCTTCTAAGGTCCAAACCTAAGGGTCCAAAACTCACAGGCCATAACTTAGGTACTACAAGTCGCAACTTGTCTCTGATACCATAATTGTAACACCCCAACCCGACATGGGTCCAGAGCGCTACACTATGGTGACATATCAAAGCATACAACGCAAACGGAAGACTTAAAACAAAATATTATAGGGGAAAAGCTAAAGGTACAAAAGGGATACTAAAACCTTAAGATAAAGGAAAATACAAACTAAACAAAGTCTAATCTAATCCAAGTCCAATCTGGTCCAGATTTAACGGGCTTCTAGTCCACGGGTAGTCCACTAAGCTCCTATTCTCTCTCTTCACCCAAACCAAGCTTCCAACCTAAAACCTGCCGCAGGAAAAAGAAATGCGGCTAAGCTACGAAAGCCCAGTGAACAGATATAACATAAACTCCTGCTGAAAGGAATGTCATCTGTCAAATGCATAAGAGATTAACGAACAAATGAACGAATATCATAAGTCAAAGGAAAACGAAGTGTCAAAGATATATCACATAAGCATAATCATAAGGAAAAAGGTAAAGAGCACGTATCAACAAAGGCGTGTCTACCAGAGTCACTCGAATAGACAAGGCGAAAATAGGAAAGCCCAAGCCGACCTACCAGAGTCACTCGAATAGGTCTCATACATACATACATAATCAATAATCACCTGTCAAAGGATACGGAGAGGGGAGATCTCTCGGTATCACATGGAGTAGCTAGCTCCCAAACGTGAAGGAGTAGAGAAGCACCTACCCACATTCACCATACATATATCCATATCATAACCATATATAAACATAAGTGCTAGGATGCATCCATACGCCCCCATACATACATACATACATAATCCAGCATAATCATAATCGTAAGTGCGCATAATCATATCATATCAAATGGGGACGTCGTGGATCAATCACACCTCCACAGAAAGTGTCATGCCATCGGTGCCTCGATGACACGCCCAGGGTACCTCTATGAGTAGTTAGAAAACTTGGGCATAAGAAGAAAACGAAGCATACATACATACATACATAGAATCATAGCAGCATATCCGAATCATATCATAACATACGAATAGGTAGTCACTCCTTCTTCAGCGAATCTACACGAATTAATGATCGGCTTATTATTAATAGCTTGTTTTAAATCTGATTACTCGTTTTAGTTTGCTTTCCATTGTTAGTAACTTTCCATAAATAGTAAGCTTCTATTAATAACAAATTTCCACTTTAAGTAGTTTAAACATCTTGAGTAACTTTCTATATTTAACAGATTTCCCAAATTAGCAAGTTTCCATATTTGATAAGTTTTCATATTTAGTAAGTTTCCCGAATTAGTAAGCTCATTTATAATTAAGATTAACAAGTTAGAGTACTTAAATGTTAAATATAATAGTTTAGGGTTAAATATGGGGTCACAAATGCAAACTATCAACATTTAATATTAAAAAGGTCAAATAAATTATTTTAAGGTTTATACTATAATTTTTTTTTTTATCAAAAGTCGTCGTTTCATAATATATAAACGTATTCTCATCTTTAATTTAGACCGCGACAACCCAAAATTATTATCACGTTCAGAAACATATATGCCCCATGTTCATTATTCAAAGTGTATATTAAGGTTAAATAGCACCTAATACATAATGTAGGGTTTACGTTGTAAATATATCAAAGTGTAGGGTTAATGTGGCAAGTCGTCATAGTTTATGGTTTATTGTGAAACTAATTTATATGACCAAGTTTTCTTATATATCTTATTCGTATATATGTAGGATCATCTTCTTCGTATGAAAAAGTGACCGAAAATGACTCGCACCCTATTTAACGAGACAAACTCACTTGACACTTAAAACTCCACGCTAGTCATGCATGTAAACACAGACATGTTCGGTTTTAATAAAACACCACTCGACCACATTACCCAATCACTCCCTCGTTAACATTTTACACAACCCAAAAAATATAACGTGACCGCCCTCCCTTTGCTTCTTGATTCAAAAAACAACAAAATCACACCACTTACGTCAACCATTCACTCGACACAAAAATGTACCAGATCACATATGGTTCTCTTATTCATGCACAAAAATCCATTCGAACCCATATATATATACACATGTACCGATCATTATTTTATGTAGTTTTATATGTGATTTCATGTAGCTTTGTTTTACATATCATACACACGTACAATCGATCTAAACATGTAGCGTTATAAATCAATGAGTCAAGAACTAATATCAATCAAGGAAAATAAAAATGGGTCAAGAGATGATTACCTTTGTCGAAAGGAAAAGAGAACCGAACCAAAAAGAAAAGAAAGCAACCGAGCGACCCTAGCCTAATCTCTTGCGTACACCAGTGATTACAAGCAAGGAGAGATCTTGATATCTTGGTCTTTTTTGGTGTCAAATGGGAAAAGCAGAAAAAGAGCCGCTATTATTTTGCTTCTAGGGTTTTTGTTTCACGTTATAATTTTCTTGTGTGAGAGTGTAGCAAAAATCTGGTGTACAAAATATAAAAGGAACAATGGGCTTGGCAAAGGGCCGGTTATGGGCTCAAGAACAAAAGAAGGGGTCGGTTTGGTTTGGGGTTTAAGGAAGGCCCAAGAAGAAAATGTTAAGGTGTTGTGGTTTTAGTATATATATTCGGCCCAATAAAGTTTATCACGTAACGTGTAAATTTTCGTAGTCGTTAGTTTTTAGTTCACGTATTCTATATATTTCAAATTTTCAAACATAACTTATAGTTTTTATTTTATGGGTTTTCGGATTATTCATAATAGTTAAATTGGATTTTCGGGTCGTTATACATTAAGTACCTCTCTACTAACGTGGACAAGTCTAGCGGGATGCGGGTATTTGTCACATCTTACACCCCCTCTAACTTCTTTAAGCATATTGGATTGATAGGTGGTCCTAGGGTTAATTTGCACGTGTATGGTGATATTTCTATCACCAAGTCACATCCTCATTGGCTTGGGTCCTAGGGTTAGTTCACCAAGCCTCCAAGGAACTACCAATCCTCAACACTACCAAAACTAGTGTCTAAAGACTCGCCAAGAAAGTATACAAACAAAACGATAATAAATGCGGAGAAAACTACATCATAATAATAACAATTTCATAACAAGGCTAACACCAAGAGGTGTTTAGCCACTCATATTTATAAATGCAGTAAAACAAGTGTTTGATATCACAAATGTGAACATGAATCTGATACAAATCAAAGGAATGAATAAACTTATGATTGGTGTGTGAATTCTCCCTTGGAAATGAATTGTATGTAGATTGAACTTCATTCCTCCTGCTCCCCGAATTCCTCCCAGCTTTTGTGTGGTGAAAAGTGAATGAATAAAATCGGAATTAGGGTGGGTATTTATAGGCCCGACTTTGCTATGGCATAGCTGTATGAGTTGCTACGCGGTAGCCTTTGTTAACTTTATCTACGTTGTAGCTTGATCAAGTGCTACAGGCGTAGTTTCATCATTGGTTGCTTCTACGACGTAGTTATATGGGAAACTATGCCATAACTTCTTCTTTGGCCACGTGAGTTCTTTACTACTTGATTTTGGGGTCTACGCCGTAGGTGAAGAGTAGCTATTCCGTAGATCCTTATGATAAGTTACTACGTCGTAGACATGGATGAGCTACGCCGTAGTCTTCGTAAGTAGTTGCTACTGCATAGGTAGATAGAGTCTCTACGCCGTAGTTGGTGCAGAATCCGCATACTTCACACATTTTCTCATTAGACCTTCCATTTCTACGTTTCTTCATTCCTTTGCCCAGAAAACAGAATATAAACGAATAAGAGTATATATCCTACATATTAATACAAAAGATGAGTAATTAAGGGGGAAATTAACACTTAAATCACGGAACTATTTGATGTTATCAAATATCCCCCCACTTGAACTCTACTTGCCCTCAAGTAGACCTTATTAGAATAATTTTTAAAAAGATATTTCCCAAGAAACTGGAAAATATGAGTCTAAAAATTTCTTATGCTAGAATATATCAAAGCCGAACACCTCACGAAATGGGAACAAATACTCATCCTCTCACTCATAATCTAAGTTTTATTTCGGGGTGATCACTCAACGCACAATCATAGAATGTATTCTATCATAAGCTTGGCGGTTACACAAATCTCTACCACTAGAGCTAAGGTCGAAACAATTTTTGAAGGCAATATTGGTTGAACATATATAAGGCTTATGTATGGGTGTTGTATTATTACTAACATACTACGGCAAAGGCAACAAAGGCAATGGTACATGATCGGAACGCGGGGCAAGACACCAATGACTGCTCAAATCCCTCACCTAAGCATGATTCACAACTAAAGGGTAGGATAAGATATGGGATGCACAATAATGGTGTAAAAAGAAAAAAGAAAGCAAATAGTCTTAGCCTATAACCGAGTTGCTACCACTTGTCGTTCATCTAAAGTCCAAGCTTCAAAATGCAAAAATTGGATCATATAACAAGTGTGTGCCATTAGCGGACGTCATGATGGGCACCACACTTGGTCTTCATGTTGGTGATTACGAACCAACAACTTCATTTTTCATATGTGACCGAAGTGGCCTCTTCGATACTAATTCTTTCAAAGCTCAAAATATGGTGCTATACAAGGTTGCACCAAAGATAACTATCTACATACAGACTTTGACATTTTTTTTAAAACAAAAACAAGAAATAAAATATATCCCCCCACTTGAGATGAACTATACATGTAACAATTGTGGGTTTCTCATGATCTTCAAAGATGGGTCTTCAACGTAGGTGTGATTCTTGAATATCTTGACTTGAACCTCAAACTAGAACAAGCGGCAACTTCCCAACCATAAACCAAGACTACACGGTAGGCTAAGGCGAATAGGTGTATCGAAACAATAATATGGGTAAGAAACAAAAGGATAGGCTCAAAAAGAGTGTATCTAGGGGTATCTTGCACTAAAGTTGAGTGCGACAAAGGGTTTAACACGTGGGTCGAATAGTCAATGTGACTAATCGATACACACACATATAGGCTGTTTGGGTGATAATCCTAAAATATTGCCTTCTTAAAAAGCTTCTTCCAAATGTATCAAGAAAACTCGATACGCTACTCGTCTATGGTTTCAAAATGATGTAAAGGCCAAGTTCTAAAGTTTACAAACTACCGGCACACTCATAATTTTGGTGAATTTGGGGTAAACCATGGGAAACTGAAATAGGCTAAACCTCACCATGGTATTAAGGGTTAATATGCTCGACTAAGGTCTATTCTAGTTAGGTTCGGAAAAACATGTCAAAAGTTTTAAAAGTGGCATAATTTTTCAAAATAAACTAGAAAAATGGGGCAATATAAAGTTAAGTTATATTTCTACTCCCGTCCCCCCACTTGAGTTGTACAAAGTCCCTTTTGTACATTAAATAACATTTAATAAAGGGGAGATAAGTAGAATTGGAACGAGAACTTCCCTGAAATTTTCTCTTGAAAATGATAGAAGGATCAGGTTGAAAAACTTGCCTTCACTTCGCATAATGGGCAAACTTCAAATCCCTGAAATCACACAACTACCACAAGCATAAAACCTAAAAAAGAAAAATAAATGAAAAATAAAAAAAATCTAACTCACTTTTGTTGGAATCATGGTTGCATTTAGCGTATGCAACGAGCCTTTTAAACCACTTGGTGTCCCAAGTGGACGAGTGAAGTCTCGTGAGGGTTTCCAGGGAACACACCAACAAAGTTCATTTAAAAACTAATACAAGTTAAAATATGATTTGTAAAATAAAAAATTTTAGGTACAGAGGAATGCTACAGCGTAGCTAGAATGTGTTGCTACGCCATAGTTGCTAAAATATTCTAGAACGACACCTGGAGGTTGCTACGGCGTAGTAATGGTTGGAGCTACGCCGTAGCTAAGTCATGGGGGAATTTCTTTGGTGAAAAAGTCTAAAAATGAGTTTCCCCACCGCTACGCTTCCTCTAGATCCTGCAAATAATTAAGACAAAACATACCAAACCAACAAAATAAAAGAAAAGGAAAGGGATAATTCGGGTTGTCTCCCGAAAGAGCACTTTTATTTATTATAGAGTCTTTAAGTTAGACTCACTTCTCCCTTGGTCATGTAGGTGCAAAATAGAGGTCTTCTGACAACTTTTGAGCATTATCACCTGTTGGACCCTTTTTTTGGTTGGATAATATTAACTACAAAGTGAATCTAACCAAGTTCCATGATATAACGATGTAATGATTAATAACAAAAGTAAATAAATGTAAAAGATAAGACAATAGATTTTTCAATGTTTAATTCTTTATTAGAAATTAATCAAAAGAATTATACCCAAGTGTTTGCGGAACAACACTTTGGATTGAAATGACAAGTATGGTATAAACTCCTCACGAAACTCAAACTAAGTTTGAGTGACAACTAAGATCCAATTGAGCTATCTTAGGGATTGTGTTGTTCTTTAGAGAGAGTAAAGATTTAGTTTGTGAATGTCTAAGCATTTCGTGCACAAACTTAATCTTTACCTCTCCCACTTATTCTCTATTTATACACATATAGATTCTAACAAACACCTAGGAGACAAAGACTACAAGACAAAGATTACATCAACCTATATTGGACAAAATACATAGGTATTTTTTCCCTGTTACAAATGACTATAAGTAGTAAAGAGTAGGGATACTTTCTGGTCTTCAATGTTGACACACGTCTTGGTTTTATACTCATTTAGGGAAAGTTGACATTTGCTTGATAAGGACCTTCCCTTATCCATTCAAACTTATCCTACCTAATCCCGCCTTTACTTCAGTCTGTGTATCTTCTTTCTTCGTTCACTCAGTCTTCTTAGTTGGTGAGGAGTCATGGGACTTATTAAGCTATTGTCTTCGCTCACTGAATCCATCATCTTCTTCTTTGGCTCAGGTATCATTCACTGAGAACCGCCTCATTGAATGGTGAACCTTTCTTTATAGATTTGCCCTAAGCATCTTGAGGATGACTCACTGAAAGACTATGCATTCAGTGACTTGCTGAGTGTTCAGGGTTATCAAACACTTAGGATATTTTATGTTCAAATACTAGATTAAGGAGTTTGGGTTTTATCAGACCCAATAGTCTCCCCCTATTTGGATATACAAATCGCCTAAGTGTTTCTTGTTTCAGTGAGAGATAGCAAAGGTATTATCTCTACTGAGAGAGTTACTAAGTGAAGTTTAAGACACTGAATGTTAAACAAAACATCAATATTATTCATAGTTATTACAATCCTAAACAAAACAAAGTAAGCAAAAGATAGTTGTTGCAAATTCATTCAGGCTTCAGAACTTCAGACCCAGGGCTTCAAGTTTTGCTGTTTTTGATCTCAGTAGATGCTTGTCAGGATGCTCTTGGATTTTGATCCTCAGGTCATGGCAGGACCTTGCATTAGCTTCATTCCTGATGGGATTGGCCATAAGGAAGTATCCCAACATTGCTTTGCTCCCTGCTAGATCAATATCAACCCATCTTTGGAAGGCTGGATCCCCATACTCATATGTGAAGAAGAGACCTTTTTCAGGTTGCTCAATTACACAATTGTTTACAAATTTAACTCCTTCAGGGAGGGCTATAGTGAATTTTAGGGCGGGAGCACTAATCTCAGGTTCAGTCTCAATCTTCTTCCTCTTCTTCCTAGAGGACTGAGTTGGAGCATCCTGGTTAGTGGGTACTGATGCTGGAAGCAGTGAAGGGATGCCAAGTTCTTCATGTTTCTTGGCCAACTGATCATACCTTATCCTGAGGGATTTCATCAAATTCTTTACTACGACATTACTTTTCTTAGCAATAATGGGACCCAACTCATCTAATTCAGTGATCCCAAACTCGGAGAATTTGAAGGGATCATGAACTTCAAAGTGTCGTTTGTCTTGGCCTCTGAAGAGACTGAGAACTATTGGTTTGGTATTCTGGTGAATCTTGACATCAGTGATGGGTTCAGGGTTCAGCCTCTGTCATAATCCAATTATACCTGTCAATGTTCTTTTGCTTAAATTCAGCAGTTTTCCTCAGTTTGGCATCCCTATTTTCCTTGAGGGCAATCATGGTAGCATCCTGAGCCTTTTTGAACTTCTCACCACCTTCCCTGGCAGCAGGATCCTGAGGTTTCAACCCAATAGCTTTGGCTTCTTCATTCACCACCTCAATGAGGGTAGCCTTGCTAACTTGCTTGTTCCTCCAATGCTACTTGCCTCAACATTTCAACCTTATCCATATGAGCTTGAATTTCTTCCTCAGTCATTAGGTATGTCACTCCATTAATCTGATATGGGACCCTGACAGGTGCATCAGGATCACGCCTAACTTTTGAGGACGCATGCACCAGTGGTGTTGAGGGTTCAGACACTGTAGTAAGAATGCCCTTGCCCTTATCCGGCTGGTATGCAGAGTGAGTGGTTATCTCAGGAGGCTGATATGAAGAGATTGGAGTAGCTTCAATGATGTGCTCCCCCTCAGTGTGAGAGGAAGGTTGTCCTCTTGAAGCAACATCAGTAGCTGATGGCTGACTAGTGGAAGATTCAGGAAGTCTAGTAGATGGAGCTTCAGTGGCTCTCCCCCCTCAACTGTTGCCGCAACATTAGTAAGAGCAAGAGTTGGTGGATCCACTGAAGCAGAAGAACCCTTGAACGTCTGATAAAGTTCTGTAAGCATGGTTTTGATGTCAGAGGTATCCTTCTGAATTGTAGACACCTTGGCATCAAGTGAAGCCTGAGTAGACTCAATGACAGACATCTGTAGCCCAAGATTCCAGGCTATGGAGTTGGAAGATTTAGCCCAACCACTTAAATTTTTCTCCATTAATCCTGAGGAAGAACTGATGGAGGCCACTGATGATTGAAGACCCTGAAGATTGGCAGACTTCAGAACATTTACCAGCTCAGTGAATTGAGCAGAGTTTTGCTGGTAGGTGATGAGGCGAAAAATGAACCACTTTTAGGGGGTCATTTAAGCCCGGAATTGAATTTATTCGATCAAATATTGCCCTAAATCGTTCTTTTTGTGATTTTAGGTACTTTGGGAGTGAAATCTGGAAAAGGAAGCAATTCGGACGTTTTTGGAGCATAAAAGTGAAGAAAACGCCAAAGACTTAATTTTCCATGCTGAGAACAGTGTATGACGGCGTCAAGAGGAAATATTTGACGGCGTCAAGAGTAAAGTCCATGACGACCCAGTACGAACCTGAAGGCGTCACAAGTAGAGCGTCAAGAGTTAATGTGGTGACGGCCTGCATAAGGAGTATACATGACGGCGTCAGATCCAGATCTAGGCAGTCCGAGGAACTATTTGGCGGCGAGATGACGGCGTCAGAAATTTGTTCTTGACGCCGTAACCTTCCAAAATCTATATATAGTTTTCTAATTTTTAGTCATTAAGAGGACTTGTGTGGAGAAACCCTAAGGCCGAACCTTGTACGTATTTTACAGCTTTTTCAAGGGTTTTCAGCCCTTGAATCCTTACATGTGCTATTGAGATAAGTCTTCTCTTAATTCAATCAATATGTCTATGTGTTGGTTGTCTATATCTTGTGCTTGTCTTGATTTCAACATGTTAGGCTAGATCTATCTTGTGTTTGCTTAGATCTAATGAAACCTAGATGTTAATTATGTGTTGATTACTTGTTTATGGTTGTATTGGATGAATGATTTCAATGTTAGGCTTAAGAAAACTGGCAGATCTCCATTGTGTAACATGCTTGAACGTCTTAGGAAACATGAACCAATGTGTACTAGGTTTTATTGGTTGTATTTAATGCATGAGTAAATTCTAATGATCCCATGTTAGGAGCTTCTTAGCCGGCTCGATATAGGAGTGAAGTAGGCACTCATAGGATTGGGGAGTTAAGTACGCCACCCCATGAATGGTATTAAGGAATACAATCCGTCATCCACGCAACTATAACAAGTAATTAACGTGTAAAAGATATCTATGGAGTAGTGAAATCTAAGTAAACACATTTCTCCCACATATTGCTCACAACCTTAGTTTAATTTAGTTTAATTTCATTTTTAGTATTTTATTTTGATTGCATCTTAGTATTGGGTTAGTTGACTAGCAACTAATTCTGCCCAAATCCTTCAAACCCTAAATTTTACTTGCTTTCCATAAAATATAAAAAATACAAAAAGAATCATGCCTCATCTCTAGACTTAATCTCTAGGTTTTCTAATCCTAGCTGAACAATCAATCCCCCGGTACTTGTCATTATCCTATACTACAACGATCAGGTACACTGCCTGGTGGGGGTTGTAAGCTTCTTAAGATCCCTTGAGAGGTAAAGCCTGGTGCAATTCCCACGCATCAAGTTTTTGGCGCCGCTGCCGGGGAATAGTTATTGTCTAGGTTAGAATCTCTTTTATTAGGTCTACTTACTAGATTCCGTTCTAGTAAGATTTTATTTTTATTTTTAGGATCTCTTTAGTCTATCTTATTTCTTCGTATTTTTGTTCGTAAATCTTACCATCCGCCATTATGGCAACCGACGAATCCTCTAACCTAAGGATCACTAGGAGTCGTAGTTCCGCTAGAAACTTTGTCTTGCCTTACGCAGAACCCGATAGAGAAATGCGTAGGTTAAGACGATCTCACTCAACACCTGAACCATCTAGCATCACCATCGATTTTGATGCGCCCCTTTCTGAAGAAAATTTGGAAAATCACCTCACAACCCCTAGCTCCCAACCCGACAACGAGATGAGTACCCCCGCAACTCCTACTCCTAAGCGCCTTAAGGACTACTCCTCCACGAACCCTCGTGGGTTCTCAAATGCCATTGTCTACCCAAACAAACACACCAATGAGGTCTTGCATGCGAACGATGTCTGGCTTGTCCAAAGTGTGTGCAAGTTTTGTGGATTAGATGATGAAGACCCGATTCAACACATTAAAGACTTCTTGAAAGTAGTAGACACCCTCCATACGGATGGGGCTACTAGAGACACGTCCCGATTACGATTCTTCCCTTTCACCCTCTACGAAAAAGCCCAAGAGTGGTATGATAAACTCCCTTCTGAATCTATTTTCACATGGGAACAACTCATATCCAAGTTCTATGAGAAGTTCTTTCCACCTAGAAAAACTTCAGCATTTAGAGATAGGATCCTTCCCTTCCAAAAAGGGAAGGACGAACCCATCCATAAATCGTGGATTAGATTCAAGGATTTAATAAGACAAGTTCCCCATCATGGCATCGAACTTTGGCTTTTGGTCCAAATCTTCTACGACAATGTCTCCTCTAATGATTGGAACGGAATCAACAATTATAGAAAAGGAAGATAAGCTAATCTTAGTGCCGAAGGAGGATGGGATAGGATTGAAGAATATGCTCAAGACCAGGATGACACTTGGGATGAACCTGAGTCGACTGTCAGCATTTCTGCAATCACTTCAGATCGACTGAGAAAAATTCACAAAAGAATGGAGTACCTAGCTGGGTCGCAGTTACCTAAACAAATTTCAAATCCTTACTTGATCTGCAACTACTGTGGGGGCCCGCATGAGTTAGAGGAATGCGGAGGAGAAACCACGACTGAACATGCATGCTTGTCAGGTGGTGACATCTATGCTGATCCCTCCCTTTTGTCTTTTTACCAAAATGATGATTACACCCTCTGGGGAAATTTGGTGAAAAGAAAAGAAGGAGAGGAAGGTCCTGAATTCGAAATCAGGAGCACTTTTGAAGATGACCTTGGTCACTTCACTCAAGAAAAAGGCTTACAATTAAAAGGTCTTAATGAACTTGTTGATGAGCAGCAAAATGACATTGGAGAATGGTTCAACAAGCTTAACTCAGCCCTCGATAACCTTGAAATACCGTCAGTAAGCCAAAATGACCCCATGCTCGCAATAACCCGTCAAGCTGGAACAACAACCAAGGACCCCCTTACCCGAGCTCGTCCCCCATCACTCCCAATCCAAACAAGCCTCGCGAAGAGGAGGAGGGTGTGGGCAGCGAGACTCTCAACCAACCTCCCTTGATGACCCCTTCCCCATCAACCCCACCTAATCAACTTGTGAGAATCCCATTCCCATCCTGATTAAAAAACCAGAAAACTGAGAATGATAATAAAAGATTCTTGTCGTATCTAAAAGACTTAGTAGTCACCATACCCCTCCTTGATGCTTGTTATCACATGCCGAAGTATAGCGCGTACTTTAAAAAACTACTCGCTAACCGAAAGAAACTCGAGGGTCTTGTGACCTTGGGGGAAGAATGTTCGGTGGTGACCCATCGAGGGCTACCAAAAAAGGTAGACGATCCAGGCAGCTTCACCTTGCCTTGCTCCATAGGATCTCTATCAATAAAGAATGCTCTTGCCGATTTAGGGGCGAGTATCAACGTCATGCCTCACTCCATGTTCCTTAAATTAGGATATTCTGGATTAAAGCCTACCCGTATGAACATCCAACTAGCCGATAGATCAGTCAAATACCTCGTAGGGATATGTGAGAATGTGCTAGTCAAAGTTGGGAAATTCATATTCCCGGTCGACTTCGTAATCTTAGAGATAGAGGAGGATGACTTGGTACCCATCATCTTAGGGAGACCATTTCTTGCTACCGCTCGTGCAGTCATTGATGTTTATGACGGCAAGTTAACCTTACGAGTGGGAACCGATAGCACAGCCTTCGACATTAAGGACTCTATGGATCTCTCTCTCGAAGCAGCTAACCGGCTCTATTTCATTGGGGAGGTCGATGAACTCACAGATGTCATTGATAGCTGTGTTGATGAACAAATCGAGGAAGGCTGGTTACGGGATGAGAGTTTTCTACCTTTGCTAGAGGTGGAAAAGATGGAGGATGTTGGTGCAGTCTCCTTCTACCCTAGACAAGAGGCCACGGAGCATCTCGAGCTCCGAAAGCCCAAAAACAAGCTTAAGCCTTCTATTATCGAACCTCCTGAGCTAGATCTTAAGGAGCTTCCTAACCATTTAGAGTATGCCTTCCTTTAGGGAGAGGACCAACTGCCGGTAATCATAAACTCTTCCCTCGAACATGAACAAAAAGGTAAACTCTTAGAGGTCCTAAAGAAATATAAGGGAGTGCTTGCATGGAGTGTATCCGACATTAAGGGGATTGACTCAACTTTTTGCACACATAAGATTCTCATGGAAGAAGATTATAAACCTACCGTGCAACCCCAAAGGCGGGTGAACCCCAACATTAAGGAAGTGGTAAAGAAAGAAGTCATCAAACTTCTAGATGCAGGGTTGATCTACCTGATCTCGGACAGCCCATCGGTTAGTCCTGTACAGGTTGTACCTAAGAAGGGTGGAATGACGGTAGTTCAAAATGACAAAGGTGAAATGGTACCCCAAAGAACAGTTACTGGATGGCAGGTATGCATCGATTATAGAAACCTTAATGATGCCACGAGGAAAGATCACTTTCCCTTACCATTCATTGACCAAATGTTAGAGAGATTATCTGGGTACGAATACTATTGTTCTTTGGATGGATTCTCAGGGTTTTTTCAAATTCCCATAGCACTTGAGGACCAAGAAAAGACCACGTTTACTTGCCCTTATGGAACATTCGCCTACAAAAGAATGCCTGTTAGGCTATGTAATGCCCCCGCCACTTTTCAACGTTGCATGACCGCAATCTTTCATGAACTTATGGAAGACAGCATGGAAGTGTTCATGGATGACTTTTCGGTCTTCAGGAACTCCTTTGACCGCTGTCTTGCTAATCTAGAAAAGATGCTTAAACGCTGTAAGGAAACCAACTTGGTGATAAAATGGGAAAAGTGTCATTTCATGGTGAAAGAAGGGATTGTGTTAGGGCATAAGATCTTAGGGAAAGGGATAGAGGTGGACCAAGCTAAAGTTGAAGCTATATCTAAGTTACCATACCCCATGACTATTAAAGCAATACGCAGCTTCTTGGGGCACGCCGGGTTTTATCAGAGATTCATCAAAGACTTCTCCAAAATAGCTCGGCCAATGACTCAATTGCTCATGAAGGATGCTCAATTCGATTTCTCCCAGGAATGCAAGGATGCATTCGATCTCTTAAAAAAGGAGCTCACACAAGCTCCAATCATGATTACACCCAACTGGGAGTTACCGTTTGAAATCATGTGTGACGCTAGCGATTTCGCTGTCGGGGCTGTATTGGGGCAATGGCGTGACAAGCTATTCCAACCCATTTACTACGCTAGCAAAACCATGAATCCCGCTCAAGAGAATTACTCCACCACAGAAAAGGAATTATTAGCCGTAGTGTTCGCATTCGACAAATTCTGGCAATATCTTGTCCTTTCAAAGACAGTCGTTTTCAATGATCACTCGGCTCTTTGATATCTTTTTTCTAAGCAGGATGCTAAGCCACGACTAATTCGGTGGATCTTGTTGTTACAAGAATTCGATGTTGAGATCCGTGATAAGAGGGGGGCAGAAAATCTAGCCGCAGATCATCTATCTCGTCTTGAAAACCCCTTGGATGAGCACGATAGAAGTGAGATTAGGGATTCATTTCTTGACGAACAACTCATGGCAATGATTGATTCGGAACCTTGGTACGCCGATTTTGCCAACTATCTCGCAAGCCGACTCGTTCCAGAGCACCTGACTAGGTACGAAAGAAAAAGGTTCTTTTCTCAGTTAAAATACTACTTCTGGGATGAACCATTTTTATTCCGAAGGTGTCCTGACCAAATAATAAGACGTTGTGTTTCGGAAAGTGAGGCAGTAAAGATTATGAGGGAATGTCACTCTGGTCCCTCTGGAGGGCATCATGGGATAAGCACCACCGCCCGAAAGATTTTCGACACGGGATTCTATTGGCCCACAATTTTCCGTGATGTCAAAGAAATGGTACAGGCATGCGATGCATGTCAACGAGCCGGGAACATATCACATAGGGATGAAGCACCTCAGAATTTTATACAAGTATGTGAGGTATTCGATGCTTGGGGAATTGACTTCATGGGATCCTTTCCATCTTCAGGGGGGAACGAATACATTTTAGTTGCCATCGATTATGTTTCAAAATGGGTAGAGGCACAAGCCCTTAGGACCAACGATGCCAGGGTAGTTATTCATTTTCTGAAAAAGCTTTTCGCTAGATTCGGGATTCCTAAAGCCCTCATCAGTGATAGGGGACCCACTTTTGCAATGCGCAAATGGAAAAGGTCATGAAGAGTTATGGGGTGTCCCATCGCTTTGCCACCGCCTATCATCCATAAACCAATGGCCAGGTCGAAAACACAAACAGGGCTATTAAAAGAATACTTGAAAAAACGGTTAGTCAAAATAGAAAAGACTGGTCATTTAAACTCGATGAGGCCTTATGGGCATTCCGAACCGCCTACAAGACACCAATTGGAACGACCCCAGTTTCGCATGGTGTATGGTATGGCATGTCACTTGCCAGTGGAATTAGAACATAAGGCTTATTGGGCGCTTAAGGCATGTAACTTAGATTATACAATTGCCAGGACCAATAGGTTCTTACAATTACACGAGCTTGATGAGCTTAGATTAGAAGCCTATGAGTCTCCCATTACATACAAAGAGAGGGCAAAAAGATGGCATGACCAGAGAATTAAGAAACCCAAGGAATTTTCAGATGGGGACAAAGTCCATTGTACAACTCTCGGTTAAGATTATTTCCGGGGAAACTCAAGTCTAGATGGTATGGACCGTTCACGGTGAAAAGTTCCTCTAAAACTGGAGCCGTTGTGTTATTAGACGATGAAGGTAGAGAATTTACTGTTAACATACAACGTGTAAAACATTACCAAGAAAATAATAACGAAATGATTAGTGAGGAGGATGTGACGTTTAACGATGAGGTCACGTAGTAACCCATGACCTTGAGTCTAGCTACAAGACTCGTAAATAAAGAAAAGCGCTTCTTGGGAGGCAACCCATGATTTTGTGTGATTTTTATTTTGTTTGTTTGTTATTTGCTTCCGTATGCATGCTTTATTTTTATTGTTGGTAGATCATGTTTCTAAACTAAAAAGTGGAAATACTTCATTTTGTTGTTTTGGCCTAGTCTTAACTTCACTTAAAGGTATTTTTGCAAAAGATAAGTGTAAGGGGAAACCCCAAATATGTTTTTAAGAAACAAACCGATCATGATTCTCCACAATAGTTAAATGAACATGTATATTCGTAATTGTTAGAGTCAAATGCTTGTATCGAGTCATAATGAAGTTTTGCAGGATTTTCCAGGAAGTAGAACCAAGTTTTTCCAGAAATTTTCCAGAAACTTAACATAAGAATTTCTGCAGGTTACTTCTGACGGCGTCACGAGTTTACTCTTGACGGCGTCACGTGTAAAAATTTAGAAATTTTACCGGTTTTGTTTTTCTAACGGAGTCTTAAAGTTTTTTTGTTGAATTAGTAGTTTTATAATCTCCAGGAAATCTGCAAACTTCATTCCACAAGCATTATATCTTATTTTGTTTTCTAGGATTTAGTAAGCTTTGATTGTTCATTTTCTTGGAGGAAGATTTAACCTGGCCACCTTATAATCCATACCGAGCGAATCAGGGGAGTATTTGATTTCATTGTTTTACTTATTTCACTTTTACATTCTTTACTTGAACATTGGGGACAATGTTCATCTTAAGTGTAAGGGGAGGGTAAAATGATGATACCTTACAAATACAGTTTCGCTTGAGTTTGTTTGTTTGATAGTAGATGTGTAATAAAACTTTAAGAAATACTTGTTAGTGCAATTTTAGCGCCAAATTTAAAATTTTTTACAATATTTAGGAGTGAAACTTTAGTCATAACAAGCGTCTCATGGATAGGAGATTGTATGACTAGCACAAAACCGTACTATTCAGAAAAATTTTCCACCCAAATATGTGAGGTTCGCCTTTAGATTTGATAGGAAAAGCATTTACTATTAGTGCTTATGAGTGTACCGGTAGCATTTAGATTCTAGAACTTGCGTTAGTGATGCATCCCGAGACCACTAGTGAGACTACATTCGCGTAGTAGGATTTACTACATGATAAGAGGCATTAGGATCACCCTTGTGTTAAACCCGTATCATAATTACTTGACCATTTAAGTTATATTACTTGACTAGTTAAGTCAAACTAATTTTTCCCACACTTTAGCGATGTACTCATTTTTAGTACACGAAACCCCTAGTACACCCCTCCGAGCCTATCTTTTCGTTTCTAACTTTAAGCATTTTACTTAAAGGAAGAATTTGTTATACCCCACTTAAATGTACACCCAAATCGCCTTAGCCTTCCGTGTATGCACTCATCTTTCGTTCATTATTGTTATTTGTTTAAACCCTTAGTTAATTATCTAATTGATTACGTGGTTGCTAAGTCGAGTCATATCCTTGTACATATTGTTTTGGGACGATTGGGACTCATGGGTAAAGTACTTATTTTATGGAGTAATGGGGAAGAACATCATATATTACCCCCGTATGTGCGTTAATCTTAAAATACTCCAAGTGTTTTGATTTTCTTAATTCGAGTCATTAGATTAGTTTATTGTAAAGTATGTAAAGATTCAAGTGTAAGGGGAATGTTCATTCCCTATGATGTATTATTTTGGATGGTAGGGTAAGAGTGTATGAAAAAAAAAATTGAAAAAGAAAAGAAAAGAGAAAAAAAAACATACGGACTACCATTCTTTTTCATTCTATGTTCATTTTATGTTTTTGTTATTTTCCATTTATTAGCTTAAGTCGAGTCTAGTCTTGGCTTAGCAATGCCATATTGTACATGTAATTAACCAAGATTGTTAACTCGCCACCAGTAAAGACTGCCTATATCTAACAAAACCGTGTATTTCATATCCCTACACCTAACGTTACAACCCTTTAAAAGACCTCTTTGATAGTTTATCCTAGGTGCTTACGCCATGTGGTGGAGGTTTGATCCTTTCCCAAGCCTACGGTAATCTATTTTGCTATGACAGGCAGTGAGAGATATCTTCCGTTTCCATATTGTAATTTATACTTTATTACACCCGAGAGATGTGAGTATCTAAACACTATTTGTGAGGTGCTAGTGTATGACCTCCGTGCTTGTCTTTGGTCTTTAGTGGAACGATTATTTGTTGTAATTACTTTTATATTAGTGTTAAATGACCCCTAACTTGTATTTTGATTAGAATAAAAGCGCATTTGCTTAAGGACAAGCAAATCTCAAGTGTAAGGGTATATGATGAGGCGAAAAATGAACCACTTTTAGGGGGTCATTTAAGCCCGGAATTGAATTTATTCGATCAAATATTACTCTAAATCGTTCCTTTTGTGATTTTAGGTACTTTGGGAGTGAAATCTGGAAAAGGAAGCAATTCGGACGTTTTTGGAGCATAAAAGTGAAGAAAACGCCAAAGACTTAATTTTCCATGCTGAGAACAGTGTATGACGGCGTCAAGAGGAAATATTTGACGGCGTCAAGAGTAAAGTCCATGACGACCCAGTACGAACCTGAAGGCGTCACAAGTAGAGCGTCAAGAGTTAATGTGGTGATGGCCTACATAAGGAGTACACATGACGGCGTCAGATCCAGATCTAGGCAGTCCGAGGAACTATTTGGCGGCGAGATGACGGCATCAGAAATTTGTTCTTGACGCCGTAACCTTCCAAAATCTATATATAGTTTTATAATTTTTAGTCATTAAGAGGACTAGTGTGGAGAAACCCTAAGGCCGAACCTTGTACGTATTTTACAGCTTTTTCAAGGGTTTTCAGCCCTTGAATCCTTACATGTGCTATTGAGATAAGTCTTCTCTTAATTCAATCAATATGTCTATGTGTTGGTTGTCTATATCTTGTGCTTGTCTTGATTTCAACATGTTAGGCTAGATCTATCTTGTGTTTGCTTAGATCTAATGAAACCTAGATGTTAATTATGTGTTGATTACTTGCTTATGGTTGTATTGGATGAATGATTTCAATGTTAGGCTTAAGAAAACTGGCAGATCTCCATTGTGTAACATGCTTGAACGTCTTAGGAAACATGAACCGATGTGTACTAGGTTTTATTGGTTGTATTTAATGCATGAGTATATTCTAATGATCCCATGTTAGGAGCTTCTTAGCCGGCTCAACATAGGAGTGAAGTAGGCACTCATAGGATTGGGGAGTTAAGTACGCCACCCCATGAATGGTATTAGGGAATACAATCCGTCATCCGCGCAACTATAACAAGTAATTAACGTGTAAAAGATATCTATGGAGTAGTGAAATCTAAGTAAACACATTTCTCCCACATATTGCTCACAACCTTAGTTTAATTTAGTTTAATTTCCTTTTTAGTATTTTATTTTGATTGCATCTTAGTATTGGGTTAGTTGACTAGCAACTAATTCCGCCCAAATCCTTCAAACTCGAAATTTTACTTGCTTTCCATAAAATATAAAAAATACAAAAAGAATCATCCCTTATCTCTAGACTTAATCTTTAGATTTTCTAATCCTAGCGACACTATTCCTAGCTGAACGATCAATCCCCCGGTACTTATCATTATACTATACTACAACAATCAGGTACACTGCCTGGTGGGGGTTGTAAGCTTCTCAAGATCCCTTGAGAGGTAAAGCCTAGTGCAATTCCCACGCATTAGTAGGTTTGAGCTGCCTGAAGAAGCTTCATGTTGAGCTTAGGGTCATCCTTAACAGAATCTTAAATTGAGGCCACACTTTTTGTGATTTGGCCAAGCGTGTCATTGAACTTGCTGAGATGACCATCAAGAGTTGTCAGGGAGAAAGATATTTCAGCCTGTTGTTCCAAGGTGTTTTCATGAAACGCTTCAACTGAGTCTCTGAGGTTGAAGTAGTGAACGGCTTGCTCAGTGTGCATGTCGAACACATTGATTGATGCGAAACCGTCAACCAAAGTCAACCATGGATGTGGTCAAGATGGTCAAACAGCCTAGAGTCAATGCTCCGCGGAATATAGTGGTTTCCCCGGGTCGTTATGTCCCGACGAGGTGTGGATGGTATCAAAACGGTTATGTGATCGGGTGAATTTGGATAGGAAAAGGTTGTGAATGATTAAACTACGGAATGAGGAATGAAAATAACTTAGAAATACTATACAAACGATTACTGATGATCAGATTTACTAAAAACGTGAGCTAAACCTAAAAACGCGTTCGTATGATTTAAAGTTACGTTGACGTACGAAATAAAACGCGAGTTTTAGTGAAATAAAATACCTACGGATATGAAAATTACATTTTTACATTCCTAATGATAAAATAAAATTTTTAGAAAAAGAAAAATAATTTTTACACTATTTAATTAATTACTATTAATTAATTACTAATTATTAATTACTTATTAATTATTTAAACTAACCTAAATTATAACTAATTATGAAATTACACTAAAAATGTGAAAAATAAATTTGGAAAAATCTAAAATATTATAAAACTAATTTTCAAACTTAAAATATATTTTTTCTACTTTTTATATAATTACTATTAATTAAAAACTAATTTAAACTAATTAAAATTACACTAATTAATAGGAAAATGTAAAATAAGCTTGGAAAAATAAAATTAAAACTTAGAAAAGTCTAAAATAATATAAAACTAATTTAAAAACAGAAAATATATTTTTAAGACTATTTAAATAATTATTATTAATTATTAACTAATTATTAATTAATAAAAACTAATATTAATTATTAAAAATACTAAATGAAAAGAGAAAAATATGAAAAATTTACAGAAATTATTTCACAACTACAGGAACTAAAGAAAATTATAAAAACAGAAAGTGCTTAAGGAAAATAAGCACTTAAGCAATAAGCTTCTTAAGTAGAAGCTATCACTATTGGAAATTTTGTTTTTTTTTTTTTGATTTTTCTTTTTGAAAATTATTTAAAAACTGAAAACAAACAACTTTAAAAAAGGTACTTTGGTTGAATATGAGAAATAAGCACTTTGGGTTGCAATAAGCCAAACAGTTGAGCTTAAGCTCAAGTAAGCTAACCAAGGCACATAAACTAGAAAATAAGCTGAAAACAACTTATGTGTACTGAAAATGGACTAAAGCAAGAAAAGGAGTGCACAGATAAGCTTGAATAAGCTGATAAGCAAACCCCTTTGCCATGTTTGAACAGCAGGCCTGCAGTGAACTTTGAGGCAAATTCCAGCTTATCAAATAAGCTCTAAGGCCAAAAGTAAGCACTGAAATAGGGACATGGGCTTGTGAGCTTTCTAAAAAGCCAAGGTTGGTCCTGTGGGGTCCACTATTAAGCTCAGTGAGGACTTACCAAAAAGCTTAAATGCACTGAATCCTCATAGTACACAGCAAAATGGGACAAGTATCAGGGGACTGTTTACCTTATCAAATAAGCTAAGGAGAATAAGGCAAGCTTAGAACCTATTAGTATGCTGTGTGAGCTTCTCAAAGTATCAAATTACAAAAGCTACAGATTACTGGAAGGCTTTTGTGAGCTTATGAAAAGTGACTCACTACACTGATGACTCAGTGTAGTGAGTTATTTTGAGAAAGCATGTTAAGCACAATAAGAAGCTCAAATAAGCAGTTAGTGGAAAAACAAGGGCATTCATAACAAGTAAGCCAGAAGAGCTTATGAAAACAACACAAAGCTTACTCTAAGATGCAATGATGAGCAAGGTAATTGCTAAAAAAAAATCTGTGAGACAAGCACCCCTGATGAAGGGCACAACAGGCCTGAGGGGCTGTTTTGAGGTCTATTTTCACTAAGCGAAAGATTTCCAAAACACAATTTTCTTCTTGATGATGATAAACAAGCTTCTAAACAACCCAAATAAACAACAATTATCTATTTTTAATTCCTAATGAATCCTATAGCTAGTTTTGAATTCTGTCTCATTTTAACAAGCAAGACTATTTTGACTTTCTGAGTATCAACACTAAGTTGACTAAAATGAGTTTTGAATTGCTCAAAATGACTCTAGATGCTACACTAAGCTGAGAACTATCTTAATAGAGATTTAGAAGCCTAATAGGCAGTTAAATGTAAGATTGTGCAAGCTAAGAAATCTAACAATGAAGGCGAGTTGTGATTAACTGTGACTTGGACTTTTATACTAATGAACAATGGATATTAGACCTATACTAACCTTATCATACCTACTGAAACCTACTTACATAAACTGCACAGCAAAACAACAACAATATCTTGGGGTAAAACCTTGACCCAAACACCCCTTTTACTTAAACTGTTTTTGCAAGTTGGATGATTTAAGCTGATTCACACTGACATCCTAAACCACTCAAATAAATAAGCTAAGCAGAAAATGAGGGAGCTTGAAATGACAGATAAACAGGTACCAATGAGATAGGAACTAATAAGCTAACATGATTTTTAGCATACACTAATTGACAAACAGATCAATCTAAAATTAAGGAAACAGGTACTCAAATTGGCAAGAGTGGATTACCTGAGCTTGAAAACTACAAATGAACAATAACAATAACAACAAGGGATCAGCAGTGTGCATAAGCAAATAAATAAGCTAAAATAGAAATTTTGAAAGATAATTGTATTTGAAACTGAAATTCTTTTATTTAACTGGAAATGTAAAATTACAATACTAACTTGGAAAACTAATTAAAACTAAAGCATAAACTATCACATTCTACACTAATTTGCCTATCCTTAACTTATTTAAAATCCTAATGCCAAAAAAATGGCGTACAATGCTTTTTATTTATACTCCATCAAGACTAGGGTTTCCACTTTGTTTCTTGTCCTCTTCTGAGCTTCATCACAACAAATCCCATCCATTGGTTCCATATAATTTGATCTCAACCATTAGTTGGATTTTGGGCGGGAAAATGGTTTTACTCACTTGGCAGCTAGTTCATTGGCAGGGAGTGGGTTTTGTTGTTTAATGGAGGAAAGCAAGTGTAGGGTGGAGGTGGAGTGTAGGGGGTAGGGTGAATGATGAGGTTGGGGAGGGCAGGTTGTGTAGCAGGCTATGGAGGGGGGTGAGGTGGAAGAAAAGGTCAAAACGTTTGACCTAGGTTATTAAATAAAAAACGGGGTGAAGGGTTTTTAGTGGGAGGGTGGATTGGGCTGTGGAAGGGAATGGGCCAAAGTGTTGGGTTGGATTCATGTTTTGGGTTTGGTTTAGTAAATTATAAAGATCCGTTTGGTTTAGTAGTGGTTTAACACCAGGATCAAAAGTGTAAATTGCATGTAACTTTAAGGGGCTGAAAATGTGATTTCCCTAAAGTTGTCAAAAGTGGATTTCTTGCCAAGTACCAATATCCCAAGGACCTTGATTGAACATTTTCCAAAGTTGAATTTCCAGGGGTATTTTCTGCCATTTATGAAACTTCAGGGACCAATTTGCAATTCTTTCAAACTTTCATTCCAAGGACTTGTTTGTGATAACTTGTGATTTCCCAAGGACCAAAGTTAACTTTTTCTTCCAAAACATTCCACCAGGGACCAAATCTGCCAATTTCTAAAGTTCAGGGACTATTTCTGTCAATTTCCAAAGTTGAGGGGCCAAACATGTAATTTTCCCAAAGTTTTCACCCAAGGACTACATTTGATAATTTTTTTACTTTTAAAAACCTTGGGTTGACTTTTCATTTCAAACTTTCAGAGACTAGTTTTGTCAATTATTGAAACTTGAGGGACTGAAACTGCCAATTTTGCAAACTTTGTACGTTTTTCATTTGTTTTTACTCATTTTGCATCTAAAACATATAAAACACAATTTTGAAATATTTTCAGTTTTTTGATGCATTTCTGAGTGTTTTTGTATGTTTTGCAGTTCAGATTTGACCAAAAATGATGAGTGTTTGAGCACTCATCACACATCATCAGTGATTCCTCTGTAGATGATGTTGTTGGCCTTGCCGAGAAATTTCATCAGCTTTCTTTCTGTCTGGCTGGGGAGGAAGTCTCAGGTTCAGCATCCGGAGATTTAGATTCTTCCTCTAGTGGATCAAAGGGAGACTGATGAGAATGTTCAGTGGCGGTGGCATCAGTCTCCATATCATCGCCAGCCTCATAGAATTCTTCCTCACTAGCTTTGCTCTCATCATCATCATAGTCAAGAACAGCCTAAAAACTTACCATTGAGTCAATCTGCAAAAAGGGGTTAGCCGGATCCTCTTCATAGAAAGACTTGCCTTGGTTTTGGTCGCTCCCTGACCCCTCTAATCCAGCAGACTGGGATTTTTCTGCCTGGTCCTTAGAGTCAGTTTGCGAGGTATGCGCAACTCCATGAAGGGGTGTTGGTTTCATATCAACAGGTAGTTTCAGTCCCCCTGAGTCTTTGTCCCCAATTGTTCCTTCAACCACTGATGGGTTTGTGTTAGTGGCATCACTAGAAACACGTAAAATGTTGAGGCCCCCCATTCTAACAGGCTGGTGCTGACGTGTCGACGGTTTAGGGGCCGCTACTCCTTAAGACCCTAGGTGTGATGTACCAGAGACGTTAACGGGAAAGGTGGAAGGCACTCCCCTACTAGCGGGTTATAAGTTTCCCTCTAGATCTTTGGGAGCAGTTGTGTGGACCAAGGACCTTGACTAGGATTTTTCAGTGCCCTTCGTTGTCCCTGAGGGTGGTGGAGACTGGCCTTGGGTGGCAGTATCAGTCTTAGGTTTCCTTCTTGGCTTAGAAGCCTGTGTCCTTGAAGCCCCAGGGCTCTGTGCCTTTGGTTTGGTCTTTGGCACAGACTGAGATTTCCCTGTTCTCTTAGGAGGGGAAGGTAGGTACACTGAGTCCCTCTGGTTGTTTATGGAAACCATATGGGCCGTCAATTCAATGTTGGAGACTGAGGATGGGTCCTTTGTAAAATTTGAAGAACTCAGGATGGCTGGTAAAGAGCTTAAATGAACGTCCTGAGTGTAGTCACAACCCAGTAACCTTTGAAGAGCACATGAGATAAACCTAGGGTATGACACATAGTGTAACCTAGTTTTAGTTAGTAGCTTGGTTACAAGATCACCATAAATGATCTATCCAATATTGACAGTGACCTCTGACATTAGGCAATAAGCCATCATCATCTGAAGAGAGTTAATTTGCTCAGTGTATGAATGGCTCCAGCCGAGAACCTGAATCACAAAAGTGAACAGGATCTTCCAAGCCACGGGAAAAGAATTCTTGGTGACAGGGGTCCTGTCCAAATATTTTGGATCCAAAGCAATTTTTTGTAACCCAGATTTAACATTGTTTGGGTCAGGGCGTGCAACATAAATCCCGTTATTATAATCAAGTCCTGTCGCAGAGCAAAAGTTTTGAAATCCAGGAAAAATTTTATTTCCCCATTTAAGACTGAGAAGCTGATGAGAAATTCCTTGAGGGGCCTGAGTTCGTTCTCATCAGTGGAGGGTGTCGGGTTAAAGGCCTGTGCAGTACCCCAAAACTCCCTGAGGAGATTGTGATACTGAAAGTAGTGTGTGTAGGTAAAGGCATTTTTCAAAGGACAATTATACAAAAACTTCATAATTTCCTCGTAGTCAGGGACATTGGTTAGGTGGTTAAAATTGCCTACAACATTATTTGTTTTGAACTGAACATCGGCAAGAGTCAGTTTTGCCCATTGAGGTGCAAGTCTGATTCCTTGGTCAGCTGCCATTTTAGGTCAAGAAAAGTTTAAAAGATTTAAATGGCAGAATATCACTTACCAGATGATCCACAAGTTGAGTCCAACTTGTTTTCTGTTCGTGAAATAAGTGATATTGTTATCAAGATGATTGCAAACAGGAAGGATTTCTTGTTGCAATTCTTCTTAACCAAGAAAAGATTGTTAAAAAAAAACTTTCATATTTTTTTTGGTAAAAGAACACACAACTTTGCAATGAAGAAATTTTTGCAGAGTTTCTTTGGAAAATTTTGTGTGTTTGGGTGTTTTGAAGAGGGTATTTATAGAGGGTGAGGAATACCATTAGGTTGAGGATTTTGAAAATCAAAATGAATAACCGTTTAGGTTCCGCATTAAATGCCACCACCCCACTTTCCCGGGTTTTGCGCAACTGTCGAGGTGAACAGTGCAAGGGGCCTACACTAGGTGCACTTTTTGCAGGCATGATGTCACAAAAATATCAAGAGATATTATTTGCGAGGGAGGACAATTAATGCCTTGTGGGATATTGGTGATTAAGTGGGGGCTCAAGGTATGGATGCCAGTGAGGCAGAGACATATATTTCTACATTAAATAAGAGATTTAGTTACCAACCTAGCACATTTACTAACTAGATACTTAGAGTATTTAGTTGTGCATTGAATTGTATCAGTAAATGTCATGAGCCCCCTGAATGAGAATGCAATCAGTGTGAATGTTTTGGTTTGGGTATTCAGTGAGTCATTCACAATGTAAGAACCTCCCTGTGAATGGGTTTTTGGTGTTGTTGAAGGGTTTTACCGAGGAAGGTTAATTATCAGGGATAGGATAAAGAATATACACCATGTTAGGATATTTCAATCAGTGACCTGGTTATCAATATCTAACATGCTTAGTTCTGCTTTCAGTCTGGTGAAAGTAGGTTCATCCATGGGTTTTATGAAGATATCAGCTAACTAATATTCAATGGGTATAAAGTGTAATTCAATATCACCTTTCATGATATGATCCTTGATGAAATGATATCTGATATCAATGTGTGTTGTTCTTTGATGAAGTACAGGGTTGTTTGAAATAGCTATTGCACTTGTGTTGTCACAAAAGATGGGTACCATTTTGTAATGAATACCATAGTCATTGAGCTGACTTTTCATCCATAGCACATTTGCACAATAGCCTGCAGCAGCAACATATTCAGCTTCTGCTGAGGATATTGCAACAGATTCTTGCTTTTTAGCACTCCAACAGACTAATTTTCCTCCAAGAAATTGGCAGGACCCTGAAGTACTTTTCCTGTCCATGTTGCATCCTGCATATTCAGAGTCTGAGTATCCTTTAAGATCAAACCCTGAACATTTAGGATAATAAAGTCCAAGACTGGAAGTGCCTTTCAGGTATCTCAGTATCCTTTTGACAGCTGTGAGATGAGATTCTTTTGGGTCAGACTGATATCTTGCACACAAACAGACTGAGAATTGAATATCAGGCCTTGAGGCAAGAAGATACATCAGTGACCCCATCATACCTCTAAACAGAGTAGGATTAACTGGTTTTCCAGCAAGTTCAGGACCTAGGTTGTTGGGAGGTACCATTGGGGTTTTCACTGAGGCACAGTCACTGAGGTCATACTTTTTCAGTAAGTTCCTAGTGTACTTTTCTTGACTAATGGAAGTGCCTTTTTCAGTTTGTTTGATTTGTAGTCCAAGAAAGTAAGTGAGTTCACCCATCATACCCATTCAAACTTCTTTGTCATCAGCTTTTCAAACTGTTTACAAAGTTTGTAGCTTGTTGAGCCAAATATGATGTCATCCACATACACTTTGACTAAAATCACATCCTCTTTTGTCCTATAGGTGAACAATATATTGTCAATTTTGCCTATGACAAACTTGTTTTGGATCAGGAAGGCTGAAAGAGTTTCATACCATGCCCTGGGTACTTATTTTAGTCCATTAAGGGCTTTGTTTAGCTTGCAGACATGGTTGGGAAATTCACTACTTTTAAAGCCAGGAGGTTGTTGCACATATACATCTTCTTTAATGTTACCATTCAGGAAGGCACTTTTTACATCCATTTGGTAGACTTTAAAGTTCTTGTATGTTGAATATGCAAGAAAGATCCTGATGACTTCCATTCTAGCAACAGGTGCAAAGGTTTCCTCATAATCAATACATTCCTGTTGATTATATCATTTTGCAACAAGTCTTGCCTTGTTTTTGATGACTGTATCAGACTCATCACTCTTATTTTTGAAAACCCACTTCATTCCAATAACTAAAACACCCTAAGGGCATTCAACAACGGTCATGACATCATTTCTATCATACTGTTCTAGTTCATCTCTCATGGATTGAACCCAACTTTCATATTTAAAAGCTTCTTTAACATTTTTAGGCTCTATCTCTGAGAGAAAATCAACATAGAGACATACATTGGCTGAGGCCGCTTTGAGTTTAGCAGCCATGCTCCTACTAAGCATGCCTTCAATGGGCTCACCAATGATGTTAACAAGTTCTATTGTTTTGGACTTAGTCCAGCTATCCTGAGGTCTAGGATAGGAGTTGGAACTTGTAGAAGCCTGATGTGTAGGTGGAGCAGGTTCAGTTACTGGAGCTTGAGGTTCCTCAAGATTAAGATCTTCAGTTACCTCAGTGTGATCAGCTTGAATTGTGGTATCCTGATCAATTGGTTCTGTGGTAGTAGTCTCATTGGAGACCTGTTGAGTTTCTATGAACTCATTGATGGTTGGTTGAGGTAGGTTGTGAGGATTGATGAAATATGAGATGTCTGCATTACCTTGGTATTGAGTAGAGAGGTTATTCTTAGGGTGATACTCATTAGGAGGATATCTTGATGAGTCATCAATACCAATTTCATCCACTGAAGAATTTGAGAATCTGACAGCATCAGTACTTTTATCAAAGGTGACATGGAAGGTTTCTTCAGTTTGTTGTCTCCTTGTGTTGAACACCCTGAAGGCTTTTGAGAAAAGGGAATACCCTAGAAAGTACATGATTGATATAAAACCAACCAATGGGGAGAGAAGATCAAGAATATCGATCAAGATTACCTCGAGGGTAATATGTCGTGAGAATCACGTATCAACCTTTCGTTAAAAAGGTTAACGCGTAAAACCTACAAAAACGATATTTTGAAGAGTACCGGGTAAGTGATTTCCCGGGTCGTTTCCCGACAAGACGTGAATTGAGGATATCGATTAGGGTATGGAATTAAAGTGCTTGATTGACGGGTTTTAAAATTTGGAATATTAAAACTACGAAAAATACAAATAACAAACGAGAAATAAAATAAACGTAACCAAAACACAAACGTAAACAAGTAATAACAAATAATACCTAAAAACTGCTTAAAAGTCTACGAGAATGATAAACGGGAGCTAGGGAAATCCTAAAACGTAATCTAATTTAAAAACGTAAAAGTTAAATTAAAAAAAAACGTAAGTGTACGAAATAAAAAGTGATTTTAAGCTACGCTAATCCTACGGGTGTAAAAATGATTTTTCTAAGTTATATTTGAAAAAAGAAAATTTTGGAAAAAAGAAAAATATTTTTTTTGACTTTAATTTTTTTTAATATGAATTAAATACTATTAAAACTAATTAAATGCCTAAAAAATAGAAAAACTTTTTTGGAAAAATATAAAAATTTTGGAGAAAGTCTAATGTATACTACTTATAATGGAGGAAGGACTCTCTCTCCAGAAAATTTAGATGTATACAAAATGATGCATGATTTACAACACTTTTAAGCAAGCAATTTTCATAATTATAACAACGAAAGCATTGTGTACAACAAAAACTATCATGAATCAAAATTCAGACCACTTTCCTTAGAATTCTACATTAATAGTATTAAAAACACCCTTACACCCAATATTACAATTATTTAAACACAATGTACAACCCTCATTATACATTAATAGCATTAAAAACACCCAACACCCAATATTACAATCATTTAAACACAATGTACAACCCTCATTCTACATTAATAGCATTAAAACATCCCTACACCCAATATTACAATCATTTAAACACAATGAACAACCCTCATTCTACATTAATAGCATTAAAAACACCCCTACACCCAATATTACAATCATTTAAACACAATGTACAACCCTCCATCTTAACCTAGACATAAACCTGTGACCAAGACTCGACTCAATAAAACTCGACTCGATACACAAAGCTGTGACCAAGCAAATTTAGGTGTCGGAATAACATCCCGTGACAATTTTATTAATTCCATTGAAAAATTTTATTTCAGGGTACCCGCCACTGCAACGCGCGGGTACCCTGCTAGTACACTATAAAGAAACTAGGAAAAATATGTAGATGGAAAAAGCAGTTCAAAATAAGCAGTTAATAAGCAAACTAAAAGCTGAAATATATAATAAGCAAACAGACAATAACTATCTTTAATAATAAACTAGAGTAAGCTACAACAAGAACAAGGCTTGGCTCAGATGGAAAGGCTGTGTGGTGTTGTTACGTAGGACCAAGAGGTTCCATGTTTGAATCTGTCTGAAGCCATTTATTTTCTTTTTGTTAAACTTGGAAAACTTATGAATACTTGAAAATTTTATAAAAACCAAACTTGTAAAAAACTTATAATAAGCTCAGAAAAGGTTTTGATCTTTCAACAGTTTGGCTAGAAGCTGAAGGAAATTATGCAAATTCAAAATCAAGAGAACAAGCTATAGACATAAGACAATAAACTACAGCTAGGGGGCAAGCTACTAAAAGGTTCCTAAGAGCAGTAACCTAAGCATAATAAACAAAAGGGAATAAGTAAATAAGCCAGAAAGCCATACATTAGAAACAAAAAGGGCAAACAAGCTTACTGATAAAAAAAACTAAGAACAGCCTAATGGGGGTTGCAACCTGACATAAGGCCAAATGACTATGTTTAGGGGTCTATTGAGCTACTAAAAAATTATAAAAATCAAACAAAAATACCATATAATAAACAAGCTAACAAAGATTACCTATTTCAATATTTAGGGCAAATGGTAAAGAATTGAACAAATTAAAAATAAAGTTCTAAAGTGGTTGTGAGCTAGTCAACCTGATGTGGAAAGCTGAATTAAGCACAAACAGATGAAGTCTATACTACTAATTGTTTATAAAACTAAAAACAAAGCTTAAAAGCTACTCTAACCTACCTAAATTTGGGATCGAAATGGGGCTATTGGGACAGTTGGCTGCTGATGCAGTAACAGATTTTATGGGTTAACTTGGTGCGAGTTTGACTAACAAAAGTAAATTACAAGGTAACTACTCTAAAGCAAACCTACTTAGACTAAAGGGAACTAAAAGTGAACAACTAAAAGCATAAATTTGAATTCTATCCTATCTACTAAAGCATAATTGTTAAGACACCAACATTTAGAAAACAAGCTCAAGTACTTTGAAACTCTTGGAAAATAGAAACCATGGTCTAAAAAAACCAAAGTAAGTCTAATCTAGCTTTGAAAAGGTGGTAAAACAGATTTTTTGAGCTAAAAATGGCTTGCGCCTAACACCCCTTTACATGGACTATTTGGGTTTTAAAACATAAACGAGGCTAAGTAAAGGCAAGGCTCATGTGACATAAGCTAAACTAAGATATAAAAAGCATTTAACAACTAATAATCAGCAGTAATGAGCAGGGTATTAAGCTGGAAAGTAATAGGCAAATATATATATATATATATATATATATATATATATATATATATATATATATATATATATATATATATTAAAGACAGAAGAAATAAATGCTTAAATGAAAACTTTCATTAAAATAAATTAAGGAGTAGATTAAAATTTTAAAACATTGTAAAACTAGAAATTTGCTTAAAACCCTACTGCCTTGGAGGCTTACACATATCATTCTATTTATACTCGCTAAGTAGGGTTTCCATGTGCCTTTCTCTTCTTCTTGTTGTTGAGCTGTAGGTGCAAAATGAGCACACTTTGTGTTTCTTTGAGTCTCTTGGCAGCCGTTGATGAATCCCCAAGTGCTTAATTGGAGCTGTAGGATGTAAAAATGTGCCAAGGATTGCTGAGGTGTCATACTTTTGATAAGACATCATGTGCTCATGGTTTAGCAGCTTGTATGAGCTGGAAAGTGGACGACGACAGGGAGCTTGGAGGTTTAGGAGGGAAAGGCAAAACAGGGGACTGGTTTTATTTTGTTTGACTTTGGGTGGTCAAAGTAACAAAAACGGGGGTGCAAGGTTTAAGGTTTTGTCTAGGTTGTGTGGTGTGAGTGAGTGGATTGGGTTTGGGTTAAATGGTGATGGGCTGTTTGGATTATGGTGTGAATGGGCTGGTGAGGTTAAGTGTAGATTGTGTAAGTTTAGGATTTAGTATTTGTAAAAAAAATGTGTAATTGTAAAAACAATTTTTTTTTTTTTTTTTTTTTTTTTTTTTTTTTTTTTTTTTTTTTTTTGTAATAAAAATAATTTCGTAGTTTTTTTTAATAATAATAATAATAATAATAATAATAATAATAATAATAATAATAATTATTATTATTATTATTATTATTATTATTATTATTATTATTATTATTATTATTATTATTATTATTATTATTATTATTATTATTATTATTATTATTATTATTATTATTATTTTTTTTTTTTTATTTTTTTTTTTTATAATCATCACTTTATTGAAAAACAAATAGGATCTTACAAGAAATTGGTGGGGAGCCGAGATACCAACTGAGCCCCCACACCTCTAGCTACTGCAAAACCAATCCTACTAAAAATATGTGGAGCAGCACGTGCTCCAATATCTTGGGTCATAGAGAATCGTCTAATGCGCTTTAATAAGGTAACTGCATCCTTTTCAAGTTCTCCAAAAGAAGAGAAAGAAAAGGGGAGGAACCCATATCCGATATCAGCGCATTTAGCTGCGTACTTGACACGTTTACGTTGTGCGGCTTCAATAACCGCCCGACCGGGCATAAAATCAGCCATACATGAACGCGTCAAAGGCGACGATCCTGTAAGATCAACACAAACATCAAGACCCCCATCCCAAGAGTAAAGTAACATATCGGCCGGACGTAAGGTTTTGTCCCTCTCTCCACGAAGCCCAATATCCACCTCCTTGCGAACTGAAACTCCAGACCGAGAACATATATCAACAAGAACATCCCGCACAATATTGTGCCGATGTTTAATACCAACTAAGCCTGCGCACGATACAGCATGATCTCCAAAAATATCTCCAAGAAAAACCTTAGAACAAGCTGAACATGGCATCTGGACAGTAAAAAGAGGAACACCCAACCGATAACACAACACACATCGGTAAGTCCTGGCATTCATAGTTTGTCCCAATCCGGATATTGGTGCCACCCTAAGCCAATCTGACGTGTAATCCTCTTTTAATGAGTTCCATAGAGCAATCTGTCTAGAGGATAAATGGAAAGTGGATTCAACCTTTTGGGCAACACGTGCGAAATGTATATCTGCCAATTTCTTCATAAGTTTGGGGGCAGCGATCTCACTAGGGTTACTCATAAGGTCAATATCCATATTCACATTAAAGGTAAACAATGCATCATCAAAAGAGGGACCAGTAGACACAATACCAGAACTATGAAGAAGCTTAGTCTGTAGGCTGGCAGATTGAAGTCTAGAAGCAAGGAAGGCATAGTTCAAGACATCACCTGCAGAATACACACCAAGCCCCCCGAGAGCAAAAGGTAAGGTGGCAAGTCTCCATTGCCAATCACCAAACCCAGGTCCAGAAGCAGTGACAATACGTTCCAAAGAAGAGCGAAGTGCAGCATCAAAAGAAACCTGAGCACTCTCAAAGACCCGAGGTGGACATGTGCGCATAGAAAAATACAACTTGGAAATACCAGCACATGCACGCAGTAGCAACAACTCACACTGGGGATCATTAAGCTTAGCAACAGCATTCATAAGCTCAATAGTTTTAACAACCCTTTTCATAACAAGCTTACTACTAAACTCAAAATCCACACTGGCAGGGCCCCCTAATAATTTAACACCATGCGAAGGTCGAGAAATGTTAGGAGGAAAAACACCAACATACCTGCTCCTGGGGTCTTCCTTCGGCCAAAAAACCTCAGTTTTATCAACATTGAGGTGTAAACCACAACTAGGCCCATCCATCATAATCAACTCCAAAACCTTCCCCACAACCAAAGTATCCCCAATAATAGTACCATCATCAAGATACCAAGCTTGAAGAGAAAGAGTGAAGGAGTCTCGAATCTTACATGCCAAGGGATGTAACACTAAAGCAAAAAGAAGAGGTCCAAGCGGATCACCCTGTTGCACCCCTTGGTGCGACCATAAAGTATGCTCACCATAATATAATCTAGCCGGACTGGAGTAACAGAATTCCACCCAACGTGAAATAGCCGGAACATGAAGGCGAACTTCTCGTAACATAACCGCACGATCCACCATATTGAAAGCATTTTTAAAGTCAACCAACAACATAGATAAACCCACATCACCCCCACGGTCTTCAATCAACCGATTCACCGCATGAAGGATTGCCTCCCCACCTCCCGAAACACCCACACCAAATTGCAAACCATCAAAATAACCATCCAAAGAATGGCCAATCATAGAAGCACAAACCTTGGAGACCAAACGCCTCCAAACAGTACCAACAGCGATAGGACGGATCCCCCCTCCTGGTTTAACCAAGGGCGTGAGAGGAGCACTAGCAACATACTCTCCCAACACCCTTGGGCATTTACCCTCAAGAAAAAGGTTCACCACTTGATCCTGCACATCGGTCTTCGTCCTTCCCTTCACCTTGATTCAACTTACTCTGTTGGATCGCCTTCCCTTTTGTCCATATATTTTAAGGGTTTTTCTTTCGTTGCTGTTTCGTTTTCGCGTTTGGTGCTAGGAGTGCAGTGGGTGTCGAGTTGGTGGGCGCGTGCTTTTGCGTGTTCACAACTAGCATCGACTTGTATTCCTGTTTTTCGTGCTTCATATTTCTTGTTCATACTTTCAGTTTCTTGTTTGTGGCTTGATTTCATGGATGTGATTTGAATGTGGGGGAAGAAGTGTCCTTTTGGCTATTTCTGGTAATGAAATTTGAGTGGTAGCGATTAGGTACCATTGTGGTTGCATTTTTGGGATTGCGATTAGGTACCAACTTTGTGGCGCGAGTTGGTTTCATTGTGGTCCCCATCTGGTAGCATTTGGTTTATTGTTGGTACATTATTTTCATTTTAATCCAGGTGGGCCCCACTCCCCTTTGATTTTTTTTGTACCTGGTCAGTGGCTTTGAGGTTGATGGTTTGAGATTGGAAGAGTGGGCCTTTTCAATCTAATTTGGTGGGCTTAATTTTCAATAGATGGCCAGCCTTGGAGTGTTTCGGATATCATGCCCGTTACAAGGACACGAAGGGTGTAGTGGGGGGAACGGGAAGGGGTTTACTAAGAAATATTTTATTGACCACTTGGGCACCCGCCATTTTAAGACCGCTGCTTTGAAGGCTTCTCACAAAGCACGTATTGCGAGTGACTTCTCCTTATTTTCTACTTTTGACCTGGCACTTCATCAGGCGGGCATATGGCTTTGTGGTGAGTGTTTTTGCACTCACACCTTTAGTAAAAATTGTAAACATGCCGTTTGTGATATGATTCCAGCACCTCGTTTTGACGAAGTAGCGATCTACGGTATTCCTGTGCCTCTTAGGCCGGCCCTGAATATAGTCGAAGAGAGTGTCGCTGGTGAGTCAAATGGTATTCTCACTACTGATAAGGGTGTTGAGGGAACTGCTTCTGGGACGCCCCCTCTTGTTGTTGATTCCGCTTACGACGTCAACCTCCTTGATCGGGTTTTCACAAAGAAGCTACACACGGTTAAATGTATTCCCCCCAGGGCGCGGCTTGGATTCGCTAAGCTCTTTCGTGGAGAATTGGATAAGGTACTAATCCGCCCAGGGGACTTATCTGCATGGGTGCAACTCCTTATTTTGCCGACCTGTGTGTTGTCCACCTTTGTGCCAACAAACAGAGCTCAACGACGTTCTGGAGAGAGAGAACGTTGCCAGCTTGATAGTATTTCCCGTGCTATTCTCAGATGGAGGGATCCTGTAGACAGGATTGGTTTAGTGATGGATCGGTTAGCCGAAGTACCTCCACATTTCAAAGGGGTGACGAAACTTAAGGATCAAGACGGGGTCAACCTGGGTCAGTGCAAGCGTAAACTTGGGGACGGGCATTTCACTACTGCTATTAAGGTGCTCACGTCTTCTGGCATCGCCCCATCTACACCTGACACTTTGCTGGAGCTCGAGGCCAAACACCCTTCTACCTCCCAGCTGACCCCGCCATCTTTTTCAATTGACGTGGACGCCCTTTCTGTCGATAAGGACTTGGTACTTAACAGGATTCGCAGTTTCCCCAAAGGGACGTCATGTGGTCGTGATGGGCTCCGGGCACAACATTTGATGGATATTTTGGGAGGGGCAGCGTCCGCTATAGCTGATGACGTGCTTGGGTCCATTACTGGAGTTGTCAATCTGTTTCTCAATGGAAAGTGCCCTAGTCAACTTGGGGAATATATCGTTAGTGCTCCCTTGTGTAGTAGGCTATTTTTACTACCTCAGTCCAAAAGTGTTTGGAGAGACCAGATCCATTAAGCATTGTTCTAGCGGCCTCAATGAGGGTTCTGTTCTTTCTTTCAGCAACCCCATTTTGTTCAGGGTGTAAGGAGAGGAAAAGTTTTGAGAGATACCCTTCTCATCATAGAAACTTTCAAGGTCATTGTTTTTTAATTGAGTCCCATTATCAGTCCTAATTTGTTTGACCCTGATGTCATTTTGGTTTTCAATCTTCCTGATAAAGGACATGATTGTTTCAGCAACGTGACTCTTTTTGGCCAGGAAATAGACCCAAGTGTATCTTGGGTATTCATCCACAATGACCAGAGTGTACTTCTCATGGTGGATTGGCATTGGACTGATGGGTCGAAAAAGATCCATGTGAAGTAGGTGCAGGCAGTTGGTGATAGAGGAATTTTGTTTGGTTTTAAAGGATGCCCTGTGGTGATAACCTTTTTCACAGGCAGGGCAGGGTTTAACTTAGAGAACACAAGTGATAGTAAGCCAAGGACTTTGCTTTTTTTGGCTAGGTTGTTTATGTTTTTAATGTTCAGATGGGAAAGTCTTTTATGGCAAAGCCAATTGAGGGTTTCAGTAGCTTTAGCAAAAAGGCATGTTCCATTCTGAGTGAGTGAGGACATATCCAAAACATAGACATCCTGCCTTCTTGGTGCAATAAGAACAACTTCTTTGTTTGCATTGAAGATGATGCCTTGCTTATCATCAAACTGAACTATGTATTTAGCATCACATAGTTGACTGACAATGATCAAGTTATATTTGAGAGCATTAACATAAGCTATTCTAGTAAAAACTATTCCACTACAGTTTACTAAACCATAACCCTCAGTGAGACAAGACGAGTTATCACCAAATACCACCTTAGGTCCTGGTTCCTTTACATATTTGTGAAGATATTCCTTTACGCCAGTCATGCTTCTTGAACATCCACTATCAAGATGCCAAACATGATCCCTGGCATGTCTCTACACAAATGTAAACTGAGTTAGTTTTTCTTGTGAACCCACTTTCTGGAAGGTTCGGCTCTAATGGCCTTTTTGAACTAAGAGATTGATCCATGATCAGTGGTGGTGTGAACATTGCTGCAACAGATTTGACATCTGGGAAAGGAGGGTGGTTTGCTGATGTCTCTTTTGGACTGAATGACCTGTTCATGTCCTGAAATGTCATGAGTAGGGTCTCCACAAATATCACAACATGGATACATCAAACAATCATCAGGGAGATGATCATTAAATCTACAGTGGGTGCAAGGTGAAAAGGGTTTAGCTTTTTTCCTTATCTATTTAGAGCCTATGACATATTCAATAGACTGAGCATTGTGGTAGGATACTGCACCTGATGAGACTGTGTAAGATAGATGATCAGAGGTTCTGTGATCTTCCTTTTTAAATATCATGCAAAAAAGGATTCTATAACAGTCATCAGTGGTATGTGTGGTATAGTTACACAATTCACATCTCAGCTTTGGCTTAGATGTAGCCTTAGATTTGGTGGAACTTGAGGAAGCTGGTTTAATTTCCTTATCCAAAGATTGAGGAGTTTTATCAGATGATTCAATATTTTCACTCAACTTCCTAACAAGTTCAGCCAACTGATCATATTTAGAATCAGAGCTGTCAGTGATAGTCTCATTGGAGACTGAAGTTGTAGAGTTATCAGTGGCAACTGAGACTTCAGTGATTAGTTTTTTCAAGATTGTTCTTCCTAAACCAGCCTTCTCTCTTGGAGAGTGTTGAGTGTACACCAGAGGTGTTAGCTCAGAGCTAGGTTCAACTCCTTGAAAAACTTTCAGTGGTGAGAGTGGATTCAGTGAGACAGATTCAGACTCATTAATGGACTCAGGAGGACAAGATTCATCAATGACCCAAAGCATATTTTTGATGGCCTGACTTTCAAGTTCCAATATTTTTACAGTGTTAAAATTTGGTAATTTACTATGTGGGTTGACTCTTTCAATCCAGTCACTGGGTTTTGGTGTTATCTCCTTGTTAAAGGATATGCCTGAAGGCAGAAATGCCTTTTCACTATGATTCTCACTCGAGGACTCAGTGTTTTGATCCTCACCAATAATAACTTTCTTATTGCTTGGTGTGAGACTTACTGAGTCAAAAACCCTAGGGTTTTTCTGAGTCCACTTATATATCACAACCTTTTCTTTCTTAAGTTCATCCTGAAGAGCTTGATTTTGTTTTACTAGTTCAGTGTTTTGAATTTGAAGTGTAACAGCCTCAAGCTTTGTTTGTTTTAAAACAAGTAGTTCATCTCTACACTTATTTAACTCAAAAATTAACTTACTGAATTTTGAAAACAAATTTTGTCTTTTCTCTTCAACGAACTTAAGATCAACATTTGAATAGTTTAAATAGGATTGCCATCAGCATCATCATCCATAGACAGTAAAATGTTTACCTTTTTCATGGTGATGTTGACCCATTCTCCATTTCTGGCATGGCTTTTTTCCAACAGCCAGCTTGTTACCATCTGAAAGTGCCATCAATGCACTAACCCTTACTTCTTCATCAGAGGAGACATCTTCCTCATCCCAGTCAAAGGCTTCAGCAACAAGTACCTTGTTCTTGCCCTGAACAGGTTTAGAAGGTGCAGCTTGAGGTACTGAGGGAGTGGTCTCAAGGAGAGCAAGTTTAGCTTTAGCTTTTCATACTTAGCTTCAAAGTCTTTTTGAATATTTGCATTTTGAAAATGTTGAGTGGACTGAAGCATTTTTGGTTGAAACTTGCTAGTCCCTGAAGAAGAACTACTACCAAAAGGTTTGTATGAAGGGTCTGAGGTTGTTTTTGAAAAATAGTCTTTAGCAAAATGACCTCTTTTGCCACAGTTGAAACATTCAGTGGATTCATTAGCCTTAGCTTTTTGAAAATTAGACTTGTTTCTTTTGATAAAGCGTTTTGAGTTTGCTAAAAGAGCTCTTTCTTGAAATTCAACCTGAAGATCATTGAGATACTCTTCACTGGTTCTCACATCAGAATCATCTTGAAAATCCTGAAAAACACCATTAGAGTAGAAGGCAGTGGATATGGGTGAAACAGTCAGGGCCTCTTTGGTCTCTTGAGCCTTGCCAGGGTATCTCCTGGCTTTTAGGTTGTCTTTATAGACAAACTTCCCGTAAATCTCAGGGAGCTCAAGGTTCTGTATGTGATTAGCATTCCTAAGACCCTGAGAGAAGTTTAACCACTTCTCAGGGAGACTGTTGACAAAGCCAACATTGATTTCATGCTTAGACAGTACTACACCATCATTTGACAGCTCATTGAGCAAGGTTTTGTATCGGGTATAGGTCTGAGAGAGACTTTCAGAGTCTATGGCCCTGAAAGTGTTATACTCAAATTTCAGGTCCATGATCCTGTTTTTCTTGGTATCTGGGGGACCTTCAAAGCTATGAACCAAGTTAAGCCAAGTTTGTTTGGCTGTAGGATAGTTAATGAATGATTCCATTGTATCGTCAGGGAGACACGATATAATAATTCTTTTCAGGCGTTCGTCTTGATTGACCACCCTCCTCTCATCAGGAGTCCATTGTGCTTCAGGTTTAGGTAAACCTTGAGCAGGCATAGGGACAAAAGGACCTTCATTGATGCATGTGATGTAGTATGGTTCCATACCAGCCAAGTAGCAAAGCATACGCTTTTTCCACTTGCTAAATTTACCATCTTCCAGTTTAGGAGCTACAGCTGTATTGCCACCTCCCTTTTTATCAACTAGCTGGGGTACATCGCTATCAGCCATAGTGGGATCTTGATTTTAAAAACTTTGAGCACTCTTTTGTTTGAAAAAAAGTTTTGAGAAGTTTTACAAATCAGAGGCTCTGATACCACTTGTTGGACCCTTCTTTTGCTTGGATAATATTAACTACAAAGTTAATCCAACCATGTTCCATGATATAACAATGTAATGATTAATAACAAAAGTAAATAAACGTAAAAGATAAGACAAGAGATTTTTCAACGTTTAATTCTTTATTAGAAATTAATCAAAAGAATTATACCCAAGTGTTTCCGGAACAACACCTGGGATTGAAATGACAAGTATGGTATAAACTCCTCACGAAACTCAAACTAAGTTTGAGTGACAACTAAGATCCAACTGAGCTATCTCAGGGATTGTGTTGTTCTTTGGAGAGAGTAAAGATTTGGTTTCTAAATGTCTATGCATTTAGTGCACAAACTTAATCTTTACCTCTCCCACTTATTCTCTATTTGTACACAGGTATATTCTAACAAATACCTAGGAAACAAAGATTACATTAGCCTATATTGGACAAAATACATAGTTATTTTGTCCCTGTTACAAATGACTATAAGTAGTAAAGAGCAGGGATGCTTTCTGGTCTTCAGTGTTGACACACGCCTTGGTTTTATACTCTTTTAGGGAAAGTTGACCTTTTCTTGATAAGGACCTTCCCTTATCCATTCGAACTTATCCCGCCTAATCCCGCCTTTACTTCAATATGTGTATCTTCAGTCTTTGTTCACTCAGTCTTCTTAGTTGGTGAGGAGTCATGGGACTCAGTGAGCTATTGTCATCGCTCACTGAATCCATCATCTTCTTCTTTGGCTCAGGTATCATTCACTGAGAACCGCCTCATTGAATGGTGAACCTTTCTTCATAGATTCGCCCTGCATCTTGAGGATGACTCTCTGAAAGACTATGCATTCAGTGACTTGCTGAGTGTTCACGGTTATCAAACACTTTGGATATTTTATGTTCAAATCATAGATTAAGGAGTTTGAGTTTTATCAGACCCAACATCACCGTAACAGATTTTTGCTCTGTGCCCGTTTACCTTGAAATGCTGGCCCTGCTCGTCGATCACCTCGATAGTTCCATACTGGAATACTTCAGTTACCGTATGTGGTCCATACCATCTAGATCTTATTTTTCCCAGAAACAACCTAAGTCTAGAGTTGTAGCTTAACACTTTTTGTCCATCTTCGAATTCTTTCTCTTGTATTCTGGCATCATGCCATCTCTTTGTTCGATCCTTGTAGGCTTTAAAGTGATCACAAGCTTCGTCTCTTAATTCTGCTAACCTATGTAATTGAGACAATATGTTTTTCTTGATTTCCTCTGGATCAAAGTTAGCGTTTTTCAGTGCCCAATAGGCTTTATGTTCTAATTCAATAGGTAGATGACATGCTTTCTCATAAACGATACAAATGGTGTACATCCTAACGGTGTTTTGTAAGCCGTACGGAGTGCCCACAGTGTGTCATCGAGTTTGTCTGCCCAATCCTTACAGTTTTTATGAACAGATTTCTCAAGGATGCGCTTAATTGCGCGGTTAGTGTTCTCGGTTTGTCCACTAGTTTGGGGGTTATAAGGTGTGCCAAAACGATGAATTACACCGTACCTCTTAAGGGTTTTCTCCATTAAAGAATTACAAAACTGTGTGCCTCGATCACTAATTAGGGATTTAGGGACTTCGAATCTAGAAAAGAGTTTTTTAAGAAACCTCACAACAGCTCTAGCGTCGCTAGTAGGTAGGGCTTCGGCTTCAACCGATTTTGACACATAATCGACTGCCACCAAAATGTAACATTTCTCTCTTGATGGGGTGAGTGGCCCCATGAAGTCTATTCCCCAAACATCGAAAACTTCACAAAATATCAAATTATTTAAAGGCATCTGAGTGCGCGAAGAGATGTTACATGCACGTTGACATGCATCGCAATTCTTTACATATTTGGCAACATCCTTAAAAATACTTCGCCAATAGAATCCTGCTTCAAATACTTTCCTAGCGGTTGTGTCGGCCCCGTGATGTCCTCCGGTTGGTCCCTTATGACAATGCTCCAAAATCTGAAGTATCTCATTGCTGAACACACACCTCAACCTCCTTATGATTCCATCTACACATGATCTGAACAAATATGGATTATCCCAAAAATAGTATTTCAAATCTGCAAAAAATTTCCTTTTTTTATCGGATGTCAGATTGCCGGGTAATATTCTTGACGCTAGGTAGTTTGTAAAATCTGCATATCAAGGATCTGGTTTGATTTCCCTAGTTCACACGGACATTAAATGTTCACCGGGAAATGAATCGTGTATAGTTTCTTCATCTAATTTCTCAAGCTCAGGATTTTCTAGTCTGGACAGGTGATCTGCAGCTAAATTTTCCGCACCTTTCTTATCCTATATTTCGATCTTAAATTCTTGTAGTAGAAGTACCCATCATATCAATCGTGGCTTCGCATCCTGTTAGCTAAATAAATACTTTAAAGCAGAGTGATCAGTGTAGACAACAGTTTTTGACATTACTAAATAAGATCTAAATTTGTCAAAAGCATAAACTAAAGCTAAGAGTTCTTTTTCAGTTGTTGTATAATGTGCTTGGGCGTCATTTAAAGTTTTACAGGCATAGTAAACTGGTTTAAACTTCTTATCAACTCGTTGACCAAGAACGGCCCCCACAGCATAATCACCAATGTCACACATTAGCTCGAAATCATTGTTCCAATCGGGAGCAATGATAATTGGGGCAGTGGTCAATTTATCTTTTAAAATGTCAAAGGCTTGTTTGCATCCTGGATAAATCTTCTAAAATCCAGCATGACCTAGAAAACTTCTAATTCCCTTGAGATTAGTAGGGTACGACAACTTAGATATAACATCAATTTTAGCTTTATCGACCTCAATACCTGAATTAGAAATTTTATGCCCCAATACGATCCCTTCTTTAACCATGAAATGGCATTTTTACCAATTAAGTACTAGGTTGGTTTCTTCGCATCTAGCTAGCATACGGGATAGACTTTTTAAGCAAGATTTAAGAGAGTTACCAAATACCGAGAAGTCATCCATAAATACCTCCATGAAGTCCTGGCACATGTCTGAAAATATAGCTGTCATGCATCTCTGGAAAGTGGCAGGTGCGTTACATAGACCAAAAGGCATTCGTCGGTAGGCGAATGTTTCGTAAGGATAAGTAAAGGTTGTCTTTTCTTGATCTTTCGGAGCTATAGGTATCATAAAATATCCCGAGAAACCATCAAGGAAACAATAGTATTCGTGACCAGAAAGGTTTTCTAACATTTGATCGATGAAGGGAAGTGGAAAGTGGTCTTTTCGTGTAGCGTCATTCAGCTTTCGATAATCTATACAAACTCTCCACCCGGTCACAGTTCAGTTTGGAATCAACTCGTCATTCTCATTTGTCACAACAGTCATCCCTCCCTTTTTAGGTACAACGTCAATTGGGCTGACCCAAGCACTATCTGAGATAGCATAGATTAATCCAGCATCCAGGAGCTTGATTATTTCCTCTTTCACAACATCTTGAACTTTAGGATTCAACCTTCGTTGTGGTTGAACAACAGGTTTAAAATCGTCTTCCATGAGAATTTTATGAGAGCAAAACGAGGGACTAATTCCCTTGATTTAGGACTCCTTCCAAGCGATTGCTCCCTTATGAATGCTCAGCTCGTGTAGTAAAAGCCCCTTCTGTTCCTTAGAAAGAGATGACGAGATAACGACCAGAAATTTAGGATTGTTGTCCAAAAAAGCATATTCCAAATGCGAAGGGAGCACCTTTAGCTTTCCCTTGGCTGTCCCGTGTAGACCTTCTCCCTCTAACGGAATAGGTGATTCCTTGTCAGTTTCTTCTTCGATATCTATCCTGTGCTCTTCCTTGTCTAAAAGGATCGAATTCAGTTGTTCTTGAGGGAGAAATTCTTGCACAAAATCTTCCACTATAGAGTCCATTATATCAAAGTCTTCGATATCGTCGTTAGTAAAAGTTGCATATTTCATAGATCGCTCTAAATCATAAGTTATTTTCTCCTTGCCAATTTTCAAAGAGATTTTTTTGTTGAAAACATCAATCATGGCATGTGCAGTGGCCAGAAAAGGTCTCCCTAACAAAATTGGGACTTCTTCATCTTCATTAATGTCGATTACCACAAAATCAACTAGAAATACGAACTTATCAATCTTCACAAGGACATTTTCAGCAATTCCCATAGGGTATTGAGTAGACTTGTTTGCTAATTTGAGGCACATTCTGGTTGGTTGCTGATGAGTGCTCAAACACTCATCATTTTTATCGTATTTAAACTGCCAAAACATCCGAAAACACTCAGAAATGCATCAAAATACTAAAAATATCCCAAGGATTGTATTTTATATGTTTCAGATGCAAAATGAGTAAAAACAATGAAAAATGAACAAAGTTTACACAATTGGCAGTTTTAGTCCCCCAACTTTCAAAAATTTACAAAACTAGTTCCTGAGCATTTGTTTTGAAAGGAAAGTCAACCCAAGGCTTTTAAAAGTAAAAAATAATCAAATTTAGTCCTTGGGTAAAAACTTTGGAAAAATTACACTTTTGGTCCCTGCAGTTTGGAATTTGGCATAATCAGTCCCTAGGGAATTTTAAAATGAAAAATATATTTGTGACCTTCATCTTATGGGAATGTAACAAATTTGATCCCTGGATTAACTTTGGAAAGGTGGCATTTATGGTCCTTGAAAATCACAAAATTACAATTTTGGTCCTTGTTAACATACACACCAAACGGACCCTTTGTAATTTCCTAAACCAAAACCAAACTAATCCACCTAAGTTCAAAACCAAATCCAGCCCACCATCCCTTTTATCCCAAGCCCACTCATAAACCTGGCCCAAACCAACCATCAGCCCACAACCCCTTCCCATTCGTTTTAATAATATTACCCCAGGTTTGACCGCCTTTGACTAGCTCCCCAATACCACCATTCCCCCATTTTTTCTCTCTGCAAAACCACCACCCAAAACCACCCACACGTGCCTGCAACCTGTTCCCCCCCCCCTCAAAATCACTCCTATACACTGCAGCCCCCCAATCAGTTCCCTAATCCCACTATTACCACTACTAAACAAGTTATCAGTGCATGCTTGTTGTACTAATTTTGGGCGCCAAGACACTTCAAGGGACAAGATCAAAAGACAGTTATCCAATGGCTTGTATTGCAGCTCGGAAAGAGACAAGTGGGTCTCATAAACCCTAGAAGGCCAATATAAAAGGAAAAAGGGAGGCTGAGAAGTCCAAGTAGATTTTTAGCTTATTTTTAGTAATGTTGAATTGTTTGTAAACTTTAATTTTAATGTAACAATGTACTGCTAGTATAATTTTTAGCTTAAATCCAGTGTAAGTTTGAAGTTGTTTAATGAAAAATCCAATTTTCAGTTTCAATTTTAGTTTTCTACAATTTAAGCAAATTTCTCATCTTGGTTAAGAGTTGTTAAAAATAGGGTATCTTTGTTCCATTAGGTTAAACTGAGTTTATTTTAAGCTTTTATAAGAATTTGTTGCACAAGACATAGTTTCAGTTCAAACTTTCAGAAAATATTCAAAATTAATAGAAAAAATAGTCAAAAATATAAAAAAAAAAATGAAGAAACAGCATGGAGCAGGGTGTATATGGGATGGCCCTGGGTTAGTGAATCCATGGGGATTCAATAGGATGGTAACATTGGTTCTTGGTTTCATGATTTTGGGCTGGATTGCACACTGTGAGCTCTAAATTTCCTATCCTTCTTCAATTTTTAAGTTCATTACTGTAGTTCATTTATCTGGTGTTTATATGTGCTTCTACACATCTCTTAGGTAATATTTAGTGGTGTTATTGGTTCTAGTAGTTGCTTGTTCATTAAATTGTCCTTGTGCTAAGAATTGTTCTTTTTCACAGTCAAAATATGATTTTTGTCATTTCTAAGTTCCAGGCTTGTATTGTTGTTGATTTATGCTAATAAAGTCTTGTTTAGTGATAAGAAGTAATCTTGAATCAGTGTTAAGGTTTTAATTCATCATTTGCTTAGAAAATCTCATATAACTGTCCACAAAGGAGTGTTTGGCAAAACACTATTAGGTATTGGTTTGTAGGATCCATTGGTTAAATTTAGTTTCACTAGTTTACTTTAGGTTAGTTAATGTTGTTTTAAGCAGAAAATTTGGTGTTCAATTGATAAAAGTCAAAATCTCTTTTGTGGGATGTTAGGTCACCATTTAGTAAACACAAGTATAATGATAAGAGAAATGAGATGAGAATGAGAGTGGGATGATTATGAGAAATTTGAGAAAATGAAATGCAAGAGTTTCCTTAATGTTTTCAAATAACCAACCAAGTTTACAAGAGGCCTAAGACTAGTATTTATAGGAAAGGAGCTAGGGCAACATTCCTACTCCTTCCCTTTACATGAAACGTATGGGCTTGAGGCCCATGGACCTCATTCTTAAGCCTAGTAAACTTAATACTAAATGTAAATGATAGTAAATAATAACTAAGCAACCTAGCATTATTACAAATGACCGAGACTTCATAAAATAGTAAAACTATGGTTCCAACAATCTCCCCCTAAGGGTCGGTCATCATGGTTGCTTGACGTCTTCGTCTTGATCTTTGACTTTCATAGCTTTAGACGTCTTCAGAAATGATAATAATGATGGATATACTTTGCTCTTTGTCTTTGTTCTTTGATGATGTAGTAGTGATTATGTTACGAAGTAATCTGCCGTTCGTCACTCCTGCGTCTGTGGTGGTTGTACGCCATTCCAACATGCTCATACATCTTTTGAATTCTGACTTATACATGCACGTAGTCCCTTTCTTTCACTTAAGATCTTTGGTCTTTATACTTTGTAGATTCTTCCTTTTGGTGTAGAATCTTACTTTGAACTTTGTGTTGCTTTGATCTTTGAGGGAGCTTTTGATGATAGCAAGATGCATGTATGAGCATGTGGAATCCGTCATCATGGAAGTGAGGTACCTGCGAGTAGACAGTTAGCAATAAATCACCGGTACTTACGGATAAGGAATTAGAGCTCATCAACAGCATATTGTGAAGACTCCTTCTAATCCTTATCCAGGCCGTTCCCATATCAGATACTCCCGAAGGAGCTTACGAGACCTACTAGGTAGCTCAATGACTGGGTGAGTCGCTGGGGATCACTCCACGACTGTAGACCGTAATGGAACCACCGCAAACACTAAGCGTAACCCTTGTGGGGTTACCGAAGTGACCTGCTGTCAGGGCTGTATGATGTTGACCCTGGCAGGATTTCCGTTCAATCATTGAGAAATACCTAAGTAATCCTCTCATAAACGTTCTCGGCAGATTGCTAAGATCTGCGAAGGACTCGATAGTTTACAACTGATGCCCATTGAAGTAGAACACCAGTCGTAGAAATACTAAGTGTTCCTAAGAGATCTTTGATGTATCTCAAGGCTCTAGACTCTATAAGTGCACACCTAGGTTTCCTATGCGGAGACTGGGGAGGTGTCTCCTGCTTCAATATCAACCGTCTCTAAGAGATAGGTCGATAGGTTATGCGGGTTCCCCGTGAGAATGAAACAAATCCTTTTAAGAGAACTTGAGTGGTTAAGAAGGTTTAGTGCATTGCGTCACTGGGTCCATGACGACTTTGTCTTCAATACCGGTGTTGTCTTTTGCAACAACCAGTAGCATACGTATTGAACCCGGTGTCTGCCCTAAGGTTGAACATATGGAGGGCTATTTCTTTTCACCCTTTACTTTACTTTTCTTTTTAATTCTTCAACTCCTTCTTTCCCTTTCATTCATTTCTCCTTTTTCTGTATCATACCTAAGGACTTCTAATTCTAACTATGGGAGATGTCCTTGGGTAGATCCCTCCGGCTCTGGCGGATCATAGGACGGATATTCCTATCTTAATCACCTTATAACTCCGACAGTTAGCCAAGAAACCTTTGATTGAAAATCTCTCAAGGTGTTTGTGATAATCAAATATTTTGGTTAACACTTTGAGAGTTTTATGTACACTTTTGAAGGGCTCCCCCTGCACATGTGCTCATAAGTATTTAATAAATTTGCACATGCGGGAGGAGCAAGCACTTTTGAATTGATCCACTTTCCGTGAACAAGACCGATTCGAGACACGCTTACATCACTAGTTAAACTAGCTTGAAGTTATTACCCGGCCTGATCAAGTCCACAGAAAGTTTCTCGAGACGGTACTTTTCTACTAAGACATATCCTTTTCGAGACACGCTTACGTGGCTAGTTAAAGAGATACATAGTCAGCTTTTAGGTGACTACTAGCTCTAGTAACTAACTTGATGTTATTACCCGTCGAGGATAAGTCCTTTCGATGTAACTAACTTGTATTATCTCGTCAATTCCTGGGTTAATACTGAGTCTAGCTCGCACATGATACAACTTAAAGTTTTGACTTCGTATATTTTAATCACTTTTTCATTTTCTCTCCCTCAAAAATAGCATATAAAATGGTGTTTTTGACAAACTTTTAGATTAAAATATGCCTTTTGAGTCTTACGGGGAGATTCACAAAGAACTTTTGATGTTTGAACAAAGTATTTTGTTTTGACAAGTGCTCCCCCTCAACAAGTGATTAGGTCTTATTGAGGTGAAATACTTGTCCTTTTGAGCAGAATTATGAGAAATCATAAAAGTTTGATTAATTCTACTCAAAAGTAAGAAGCCTTCGCTCCTTATGTGTAGGATTGAGGCACTGAAGCGTACCTCAGGGTCCTTTCTATACACGATCGGGTTGTACACTGTTATGTGTGCATAAACCATAATGGAAAAATGATTCAATCAATGAAACAATTGATAATGAAAAAATATGACCAAATGTACCAAGTTATTCTTCGTCTGGAAGTGGAGCATTGAAGTTAGTGAACTGAGGTTCTGGTCTTTCGAAGTTTCTGACAGGAAACGATGGTCTGGCACCGATGTAGCTTTCCAGTCGTCTGATCTGTTCCCGTCGAAATAACCGTTCTTCAATCTTTAAGACAAAGTTACGAACTTGTCTTCTGGAGCTGGATTTCCATCTAGGTTGTTCCCCCTTAGCTATCTTACATCGATCATCATTCAACCTTTTGACAAGCCCATCACGAACAAACGTGAGTGTAACATCACAGAATTTATGTACCTCATCGAACCTCATGAAGCTTTGTAGCTTTCTGCTGTTGATGTAGGTGAAACCAAACGGTTCTTGGATGAGAGTAAACTGTGGTGTTTCATAAAGACCATCAAAGTAGAACTGTGGCTTTGTCAAATTGATCTTTTGTTGGTAACTTTCCACTCCAAGCTGAAGATCTTCCACTCTTTCTTGAATAATCAGTCGTCGGATGTAAAGAAGTAGCGATGCCATGAAGTTGTACTGAACGTCTCTATCGAATCCGCGCATTCTACTCTGAACCTTTTCAAGATACATATCTTCAATGTCATTGAGATTAAGGTTGGGAAAGTCGGCTTCGGAGAACTTGTACTTCTTTTCATCTTGTCGTTTCACAACAATTTCACGCATGAAAATGTAGTTAAACCGTTTTGACTGCTGAATCTCCAAGATAGCGATGATCTTTGATTTCTGCTTCACATTTTCCAATGATGTCTCTCCTAATCTGCTTGTATAACCGAGACGACGACGATCAAGCCAATGTTGAATTCCGTGTAGAGCATCTCTGTCGTAAGCTACGATGGAGTTGCTGAAAATATGAGTGGTTTCTTCAATGGCTGGAATTTCGTATCTAGCGGCTGGTACTGAGATTGTGAGTGAGGAAGCATATTTCTTCTTGGATATCTCTTGTGTGAGCTGGATGTTACGAAGATCTTTGTTGAAGAAGAAGCTGTAAGGTATCTTCGGTTTGTCAGGAAATCCTATCAACGGTAATGGTTTGGTCCAGTCGGTGAAGTAAGGTTTTTCATGATTCTTGGAACTTAGATCGATATTCACTTCAGGATTTAACCAGTCAAAGTCGGCAGACATTGCACTAGCTATATTCTGCATGTGATATTCGTATTCGACTTTGTTTCCAGATCTTTTCTTGAGGAATTCTTGTGCATCCCTATTGATTCTCCTAAGCTCTGCCTTTGTGAGTTTGTTGATGTGAAGATCCTTCATAATGACCTGGGTGAACTGAAGAGTGTTACCAGGAAGAGGTTCTTCTTCTTCCAGAGGAGGTTGAGCTTGGACCATTTCTGTCAGCCAATCATTCTGAGGATTGTCATCATTGTCGAGCCATGAATGACGTGTTTTCTTCTTGGATTTCTTAGACTTGGATGTAACATCTTTGTCTTTGGCTTTGGACGGTGATGATGGACCAGCATGAGAATCATGAGTTGGTGGAGCACGGTAATCGGTGTCAAGTTGATCTTGGAAGTCATCAGTTTGTTCCATGAACATTTCTTCATCTTCAGTTTGACCTTCACCAGTAGCTGAGGGTTGTTGTTGAGTTCCAGGAGGAGTGGAGTCCTTTTGTGGTTGTAGAGAGGATGAGGGACCTGTTTCAGACTTAGGTTTCTTGCCTTTGGAGTTTGGGTCAGGATCGTCATCTTTTCTTGTCCGTTTTCGGGATCCAGCAGCATCTTTGCATGACTCTTTTGACATATAAGCTACCATAGCATCATACAGGCCTTTTTCTTCAGCTGTCTGTGTGGTTTTGGTGGCAAGGTTGTCGAAGATTTTGACAAGCATGTCATTGAGGGACAATTCTTGGACGGTTGGAGCCACAGTAGAAGATTTTGCGGTGTGAAGCGTGAAGGGTGTAGTAGACAACATTTTCTTCGTAACACTTCTAATTCTATGATCCAAGTTGTCATTGATTGGTTTGAGAAGGTTTGCAACTTCAGGAGTGATCATCTCGACCAGATTATCAGTGAGAAAATCATGTGTTGCAGTTCTGATAAAACCTTCGTAATCAGATTTCAAGAACTTGTCAATCAGCTGCGTAGAATCCTGGAATTCCTCAACTTGTTTAGTAAGTTTGGTAACCATGTCGGTGAGTTTGTTCACTTGCTCCTGAAGATCAACTTGTTGTTTTGGTTCATTGATCGAATACTGTTTAGATGCGGTTTCAGATGGTGTGGGTGATGAGTGCTCTGGTGATGATTCGGACGAAGACTCGTTGTGAGAGTCTGAAGAAGAAGCAGGAGGAGTTGGATCCTTTGGCGGAGAGTCTTGAGGAGGTGGAGGTTGTGCTGAGGAAGTCTGCTGAGAAGATGACTTAAGAAACATGTTGGTGTCGAACGCGTTCTTCTCTTCGTTTTCCTTTCGACGACGTTCCTCTGCTTCCTCTGCTTCTCGTGCAAGAAACTCTGGAGTAATAAGATATTCATGTTCCTGATCCGTAGCTAAGTTCTCTTGACCGCCAACATTCTCCTCTAAAGTAGCAGTCTCTGTCATGTGGACATCTTCAGCTTTGTCAGTATCCTTAACGTTGTCATCAGGTTGTGGAGCTGATTCTGACGTTGTTGGAGGAACCATACTGCTTGTAGCCCCTACATGTTCTGACTGATCAATAGGTGGTGGTGTTGGAGGATGAGATAGAAGTCGGCTTTCAAGGCTTGCTTTCCTCTGTTCTTTCCTAAGCTGCTTTTCTTCATCTCTAGTGTCGACAACTATACTTTTGAGTTTGCGTTTATCGACCAATGGTTCAATGATTGGTTCGTCTTCATCATCATTCGGCTCATTGATAGTGACTCCTTTTTTTCTCCTTGTCTCTTCTTCATAAGTTTCAAGACTTTGTTGTACGGCAATCTCTGTTGCTGGAAATCCTTCATCAGGTGCTCTGTATCTCAGTTCATAGTCTGGTTCTTCTTCATCAGATTCAGTATCAAACTCGGACTCAGTGTCAGAAGGTGGAGGAGTAGGTTCATCCCGAATAAAGTACTCAGGAGTTGCCTTCTTCTTAGATTTGGTAGCAGGTTTAGGTTTGGATGTAGGTTTAGGTGTGGTAGTAGTCTTGGGTTTTGCCTTTGTAGCAGACTTAGATCTTGTATGAGGTGATCCAGTGGTGCTCGTGGTACTCCCAGACTTTACACTTCCTTTGCTACGAGTCTTTATTGTTGCTTCTTCCAGTTCCCCTTTGTAAGCCAGATCATACAACTTGAAGTTCGCCCTTTTCTTAATGTTGTCATTCAGAAGGTATTCGGGAATCCTCATTCCTTTGATCTTGGTAGCGGAAGTGGTCGATTTGATGAATAAGGTGGTGAAGTCGTCCTCGAAGAGGTGCTTCGGCTCATTAAGATCAGCCATCCTCTTGATGAATTCTGGAGAACTTTTGCAGAGATGTTCAATGATAAGCTTGGTGAATCTTGTGAATGGTATCATAGTCTTCACACGGTCGGTCTGAATACTGTAGACGATATCATTCATGATAGGAACTGCAAAGTCAATCGGTGTCAGAGTCACCATTCCCCAGAATGTTTGCAGGTGTTCGAGCCTTGGATGTTCATGACCACTTTTCCTTCCAGATATAGATCTAACAACCAACAAACAGAATGTTCTCCAAGGCTGAGGGATATACTTGACATTGAATTTGGAAAGCTTGATTAGAGGTTCATCATCATCAACCTCATATCCTAATTCAATGAAGAAGTCAAGAAGTTCCAGGTCAGGTAGTATCGGAGCAAATTCGTTGTCAGTTTGTGGCATGAGAAGAGCTGTTCGAAGAACGTCATGATCTACAGAGTAATCTTGGCCATCTAAGGTAACAGTGAAAGACTCATTATCCAAGTTGGCCTGAGCAGTAAGCCAGAACTGATGAAGATAGAACAGTGGAACTGAAGTAGAGCAGGTGAGAAGTGGTTTGCATGGATGTGCCAGTAGGATATCTTTCACAATCTTGCATGATTTCTCTGTGATATTCAACTTGTTGAAATCAACTCGGGGGTTGTTGTTGCCAAGCGTGACATGGTAGTTCTCGGGAGTGATGTCATCCAAGGTGAGTAATGGAAGAGGTTGTTCTGCGACGTTCTCAGTGTGTTCAGCCATGTTTATCTGAAAAGTATCACCATAAACCAAACATCCAAATTTGTTATGTGTTAGCACAGTTTAGAGTTTGGATACAGATATCTACTTGAAACAATTAAGCACAAATGCGTCATTTAGTAATGAGTCAAATAATGCATATGGCAAATAAGCACAACATGACATGCACAGTTCACAACTACATCACATTACACAACAATAATGAATCACACCAATGAAGCTTTATTGAGAAAGTGACTTTCTCGAAAAATTCCACATAACTGCCATTTATCGAGATTTCTTACTTTTCGGAAAAAATGATGTTATCGAGAAAAATTCTTATAACAACTTATCGAGAAACTGGTGATATCGAGAAAGTTTAGCAAACTGAATGATTTCGATAAATGAAACATTATCGAGAAAGTGTCATCTCGTGAAACATTATCGAGAAAACATTAATATTTATCGAAAAATCATTATCGAGAAATTTTATCGAGAAAAATTAATATTAATCGAAAAACATTATCGAGAAATTGAAGATTTCGATAAATGAAAATTTATCGAGAACTTGAGTTTCTCGATAATAATTTTCCGAAAGATTTCGATATTACACAGATTTTTCGAAAACATTCTTATACAAGAATATAATCGAATTATCATGAGATTACACGTCCATATCTTTCACAAATAATGTTTCCACAGATATTGGCCTGTCACAGATATTCTTATACAAGAGACACGTATAGCACGATGTTTTTCACGATCGAGGCAAGTAAGTACATCGAGAAACATGTAGGAATAGTGAGAAACATCCAAGCAAGATTGATAAGGCACATAAGAGACCAAATAAGCAAATCCCACCACTAACATCAACCAAATAATCATAGAAGCTAAAATATCCACTTCGACCCATTCTTTTTGAAATCGAGAACCAAGCAAACATGATAGAATGAGATAAAAACTGATGATAAAGTATTAGAAATAAGTAAAGTGACTAAACCCCATCAAGAATTAACCATCACAACAGGTTACTCGCATTTTCGAAATCCTAACCCTAGTTCTCGATATCACGAATACAAGAGATCTAACCATTGAAAAATCAATTTACCAAGATCCTATGTTTGAAATACCCTAGTGAATCCATAGGAACTTACAATTAAAAGATCAAAGTCGTGGTTTGCTCGATTGATTATGAACCGTGGGTTTTAGAAGAGGGTTTTGGTGGTTTTGAAATTTGTAGGGTTTAAGTGGTACGGTTTGTATGTTTAAGTAATTTTAAAACTTTGATTTTTTTTTCACTTTTAGTCCTTGGACTTTAATAACAAACAAACTAGTGTACAAAAATTTTAGAATCTTAAAAAATTTGACAACAAGGGTCCCTTAACTATGAAGTACTTTAACTAGAACCCTAAAGTAACTAGCAAGTCTATTGACATTTGAGATGTGACTTCGTTAAGTTAACTTATGAAGACTTAATCCAAATGAGACAGAGTGTAGTGAAATAAAACCACCCGCACACACTCCGAACCGTAACACACGAGAAATATGCGAGTATACCAATTGATTGGTAAAAGATTTAAACGTTACTCCCCCTCAACACTTGTAAAGTAAGAACAAGGTGTTGAATGGAAGCGATATACTTGCATTAGTTATTTATTTATTTATTTTTTTATTTTTTTTTTATTTTTTTTTTATGAAACAATTTGTAGTAAAGAAAAAAAAAAAAAAAACAAAATATTATGCAAAGATAGTTGTGATGTTTGACGATCAGTGGTATTTTAAAAACTTTTCCAGATCCTCTGGTGTCAAACATCTCATACCAATCTGGTGAACTAGACTAGCAAACCTTGATGGTGCCAAGGATTTGGTAAGTAAGTCCGCCAATTGGTATTCAGTTCCAACGAAATAAAGTTCAACTGTACCCCTTTCCACATGCTCTTTGATGAAATGATAACGGAGATCAATGTGTTTGGATTTGCAATGATGCACAGTGTTGCAGGAGATAGCAATCGCACTCTTTGAATCACAGTAGATAGGAATCTTGTTGAATAGGTAGCCATAGTCTTTAAGTTGTGATCTCATCCAGATGACTTGAGCACAACAAGCCGACATGGCTACGTATTCAGATTCTGTAGATGATAAAGACGTGCAGTCCTGCTTCTTAGATTGCCATGACACAAGTTTGTCTCCTAGAAACTGTAATCCACCAGATGTACTTTTGCGTGTGTCTAAACATCCTGCATGATCAGCGTCTGAAAAAGCAATTAGTTCAAAACCAGAATCCTTCGGATACCAGATCCCCAAGTTAATGGTTCCCTTTATGTATCGAAGGATTCTCTTGACCTCACTGAGGTGTTTTTCAGTTGGTCTGGACTGATAGCGGGAGCACATGTAGACAGCAAATACTATATCAGGTCTACTAGCTGTGAGATACATGAGGGACCCAATCATACTTCGGTATTTGGTAGGGTCAACTGGAGTCCCATGTAAATCAGCATCTAGTTTTGTGGTATAGCCCATTGGTGTATTAAAAGTATCACAAGACATCATTCCATGTTTCTTAAGAATTTCGAGAGCATATTTGGACTGATTTATAAAAATACCACGGGGTGATTGATGAACTTGTAATCCTAGAAAGAACGTAAGTTCACCCATCATGGACATTTCAAAATTATTTTTCATTAATTTTGCAAAATCATTAGAGTAACTTCGTTTTGTTGAGGCAAAAATGATGTCATCGACATATATTTGAACAACAAGTAAGTCCTCCCCGTAGGTTTTTGTAAACAGTGTTGGATCCACCGATCCTTTAAAAAATTTATTGGCCAATAAGAAAGTGGACAGTTTGTCATACCACGCCCGTGGGGCTTGCTTGAGTCCGTAGAGAGCCTTTTTGAGTCGGTAGACATGATTAGGACGCTCAGGATCAACGAAGCCTTCAGGTTGACTGACATAAACTTCTTCACGGAGTTCTCCATTCAGAAATGCAGTTTTCACATCCATTTGGTAAACCACCATATTCCTATGAGCAGCATAAGCCAAAAAGATCCGAACAGCTTCATGTCGTGCCACTGGAGCAAAGGATTCAGCAAAGTCTAGACCTTCAAGTTGAGAGTATCCTTTCGCTACCAGACGTGATTTGTTGCGGATGACTGTCCCTTCTGCATCAAGTTTATTCTTCCAGATCCATTTTAACCCGATGACAAAGACTCCGTCAGGTCTTTCAACTAATTCCCAGACTTCTAATCTTATGAATTGCTGAAATTCCTCTTGCATAGATTCAATCCAGTTGTCATAAGTCATTGCATCTTTAATGTTCTTGGGTTCTTCATGACAAACTGTGAGTGCGTAGATGCAAGTTTCTCCATCTGTGTGAAGTCGTTGTCTTGTCATAACAGGTGCATCTGGATGGCCAATAATATGAACTAGTGGATGGTCATGAGTCCATTTATGTGTTGAAGGGTGTAGTTGATACGTATCTCGCATGTTGGCAGGATCCAAGTTGCGTGTTGACGACTCAGCTATATCATGATCTGTAGTAGCTGGTGCAAACGGATTAATGAACGCATCAGGATCATGCTCTGCGGATTGTGGAGCTGATTGTGGTGTTGGATCTTCAGCTGGATGGCAGAGAGTAGAACCAGTTTGTTCTGCTGTTGATGATGATTCAATTGAAGGACCGTCTCTTTCAACACTTGTAGAAGTTTGTTGAGGTGAGTCTGGTACTGGAATGTGTTCAGGTTGAGCAGCGGAATTTGGTGAGACCTCAGTAGGACGGTATTCAATCGTGTCATCAAATAGTGGAGCAAACAAGGTTTCTAATTCTTTGCGGTTAAGTGGTAAAGGTTCAGCTGAAGATGCCGGAGAGTTAAGACGGTTAAATTCGGGTCCTAAGCTGTGTTGCTCAGAAGCCATTTGGGTGAGTTCATCGAAATTAGCGTGAATGGTTTCTTGAATTTCTCTTGTACGACGATTCCATATCCGAAAACCTTTGGAATTTTCACAATATCCAACGAACACTCCGATGTCAGCCTTTGCTTTGAGTTTACCTAAATCATCACGATCATTTTTCGGATAGCAAAGTGCTCCAAATACATGAAAGTAATCGATGTTCGGTTTCCTTTTGTGAACAATTTGATATGGTGTTTTGCGATGGCGTTTTGTGATCATGCAACGGTTTTGAGTATAACATGCGGTTGAAACAGCTTCTGCCCATAAGTAATCTGGTAATTGAGCATTAATCAACATAGTTCTAGCAGCTTCCACTAACGTCCTATTGCGTCTTTCAACCACACCATTCTGTTCTGGGCTTCTAGGTATAGACGTTTGATGTTCAATTCCCACTTTCTCAAAGTAAGACCGAAGTGTCTGATTCTTGAATTCAGTTCCATTGTCAGTTCTGACGATTCGTACTGTGTTTCGAAGCTGAACTTGAATTTTGGTGAGAAAGGTGATGATCATCGAAGGAGCTTGATCTTTACTTCGTAGAAAATAAACCCAAGTCCATCTGGAGAAGTCATCCACAATTACTAGTATGTACCGTTTACCGTTGATACTTTGAACACGCATCGGTCCACACAAATCCATATGAAGCAGTTGTAAAACATGATTCGTACTTTGCTCAGGTTTAGACGGAAAATGAGCACGAGTACTTTTTCCTTGTTCACAGGCTGGACATAAGTGATCTTTGGTAAAACGGAATCTTGGAAATCCATCGACAAGTTTATAACGAGCAAGGTCAGTCATGGTTCTGAAATTCAAGTGCGAAAGACGTTTGTGCCATAACCAAGATTTAGTTGACTCTGCTTTGGAGAGAAGACATATCGGAGATGTTGCAATCATATCTGACATTGATATTGTATAAAGATTGGAGCCGCGTGAGCCAGACATTAGATCGTTTCCTTGTAAGTCACGAACAAAGCAAGTTTTCTCACGAAATGCAACTTCTAGATCCCCATCACAGAATTGACCAACAGAGAAAAGGTTGTGTCCAAGGCCTTCCACGTAGTAAACACGACTAATTTCAATGTTACCGCTGATGTAGTCACCATATCCCATTATAAGAGCGTAATGATCATTCCCGAATCTGACAGTTCCTATAAACTTTGAGACAAAGTTGTGTAGCAGTTTGAGATTGCCTGTCATATGTCGGGTGCATCCGCTATCAACAATCCAGAGAACAATCTGTACCACCTGCATCACCAGAAGAAGACACGGGTGGAACAGAAGTAAGGGTGGAACCCAAAGATAATGCGGGTTCCTGTTGGTTAGTAACACATATATTCAACAATTTAGGAATCCATTTAAAGTCTGGTTTGCGTTGTAACCAACGTTGCCAATTCCAACTAGTTTTTGCTTTCTTAATGTTAAATGCACTAGTAGTTGGCTCAGTCCTAGATTTGTTCTCGGCACCTATGGGGGTAACTGGGACATCATTAGAAACCGTAGAAAACAGCTTTCCTAAGTTAGACTTAGAGGCATTAGTGGGCCTAAAAGGAATGCGTGTCCTACGTTTCTTATGACGATTGAGAAGAGAATTAGCTAAACATTTTGTGTGATCACCAGATGATACGCTTTTACGACAAAATACACAAGATGCATTAATATTCAAAACATTCAAAGGTTCATCATTCGTTACATTTAGATTTTGATTACAATTTGCCAGATTAGAATCTAAATCTGATGCAACATGAGTTTTATTCAAAGTTCTAAGTTGGTCTTCTACTTCCTGAGCTTCTAGGTGTCCTCTCTTACGTTGCAAGATCCTATTCTTCTTTTTACTTTTTTGCTTGGGTCTGCTAACGCTAGAAGTGGAGACTAGTCCTGTAGAAGTGGAGTTATCAACATTAGTGTTTTGAACAACCTTTCCTTTATCAGTTTTGTTTATTTGATACATTCCTGGTGCTATCACCATGGTGTCAACCATTTTCCCTTTTTGAAGTAGTTTAATTTTCTCTTTCAAATCAATGATGATGTAATTTTTGTCCTGAATTTCAGACTCAAGTAAACCATTGCAATATTTGATGTCGTCGCGGTTTTGTTGCCATTCGGCGTTTTCAATTTTTAAATCCGCAATTTCTTTCTCGTATTTGAAACATCGACCTTTTAAAGACTCGTTGTTTTTGCAAATCTGACAAGAGTTTGAAACATTTTGACTTTGAAACTTCAATTCCCTTTCAATACTTTTAGCGTGACACCATTCAAGCCTTTGATTGAGTTGACAAATTTCTTTTGAAAATTGTTTTGTCACATCATCATTTTTAATTCTCAACTTTTCATTTTCCAGTTTAAGTGTCTCAATTTCCTCATTCAACAAGATATTATCAACACAATGATCATGCTTAAGCATAGAAGTACCAGAATTATAAAGATCATTCATGATAACAGACAAAATATCAGCACAGAGAACTTGTTCCAAGAGTAGATCAGCATCATTTTTGAAAACTTTAGTTTGTAGCTTTTGGACCAAAATCTCATTTTCAGCAGTATCAAAAACGTTTATCATATTTTTGACCTCCTTTTGAAGTTCCTGATCCCAACGTGTAGCACATAGACGAAGGTGTTGAACAATTGGTTTCATTTGTTTTTGAAAAATATCTCTCTTTTCTCGCTCGTAAGCGGATTGAAAAGTTTCAATTTTTATTTCTGAATTGCGTTCAATTGTTTCCTCCAAAATATCGATGTCTTCCATAAAGGTTTTGAAATAATTTAAGACACGACATTTTGGTAAACATGTAAGTTCACCGGATGATGGTAAAGGACCATTTATTTGTGCTACAGGTGGGACAGGAGCCGCATTGTGAGATGAAACATATGACTCTTCGATAAACCATGATTTATCAGGTAATTCCTTTTGAGTGACAAAAGTTTTTGAAAGTGGAGGAGCTTTTGAATAGTCATATGGTGTCCAATATTGAACTTGACTCATTTTAGATCGACTCTCGTCTTCAAGTTCTTCTTCCTCCTCAGTATCAAAAACAACAGCACGCACAACCGTATTATCAAGAAAATAATCCATACTGTAAATTTTTGGAATTTCTTTGAATGCCGTGTGTAGAAACATTGAATTGTAATCACCAAGTGCATATCCGCAATTGGGTTTCGGTTTTAAAGTAAATTTCTGAATTGTTGTGACAGAGTTCCCGTGTTTGTAAACAATGTGACGAAATTCTTTGAGTTGTTTTTCAAGATCAACAATATCACCGAGTAAGTTGTCTATGTACTTCCTTTTCGGTATTTTATGTTCATGAAAATCTTTTTGACAACTTGACAATTTTGTTTCTGTTTTTGAAAGTTCAGTTTGAAGACATTCAACTTGTTTTTTCAATTCACCCTTCTCACTTTCAAGTTTCGAAATCAACTTTCCGTGTGACTCAATTAAATCTTGTATTTTGCGTTGAAGATCTTGTTCTTTGTTATAAGAATCTTGAAAAGCTTTTTCAAAACTTTTAGTGTGTTTTATCTTTTCTTCTTGATTTGAAAGCTGAATTTTATAACACTCAATGTCTCTTGCAAATGACGCATTTTGTTCTTTTAAAACTTTGTTTTTCTCGTTGCATTTGAGTATTTGCAATTGTTGAGCATCCAGTTGTTTAGATAACATTATTAGGTCAGGGTCTGGATCAAATGATGGTTCATGTTGTTCTAAATTATCATGTTTATCATTCCCAATTGGATCATCAAATGAAACAACTGTGTCATCATCAAATATGACAACTGTGCTTATTTGTTCATCTTTTTGAGAGGATGAAGATGATGTAGATGGAACAACTTGCGCCATATCTGATTCATAAGCAGAAGGTGAGACTATTTCATTAATAAAGCATGCATTGAGGTCATGTACCTGAGACAAGCCGTCAGTGTCATACACTGGATCTGAATCATTGAGCTTAAGTTCCTGCATGTTGGCCATAAGCATCACAGCTGCATTAGCTTCCAGATCTTCCATGTCATCATCATTGTGTACATTTGCCATGAAGTTGTTGTCCTGTTCAGGGAAATGTCCATCTTTTTCATCTTGAAGAGCCATGAGTAACGCCTGTTTGTGAAACTTACTTCCCCGAGTTCTCGGTTTGGGACATGCTGTAGCTATATGACCTTGTTCATTGCAATTGTAGCACCAAACTGCATTCCCTGAGCTGGAGTTCCTTGTAGCAACTGAGTCAGACCTTTGTTGAGAAGATCCTTGGTTGTTCCGGAACCCTGTATTGTTACTAAACCTCTGACCATTCCCATAGTTTCCTGAAGAGCTTCCCGAACCAGATCGACCATAACTACGATTCTGAATTTCCACTCTTCCATCATTAACAACAGCTTGATTTCTTGTGTTTGAAGATGAACGTTGACGGTTGTTTGTTTTGTTGGAGAATTTGCTGAAAGCACGAGCAATAAGAGCAAGTCCCTGATTCAATGTATTAAAATCATCATCGTCATCATCATTGGAGTTGGAGTAGTACACAGCATCATTGTTGTTTGACGGAACAAGTTGAGTAGAAAAATCTTGTGAAGATGAATCATAAGGGACCATTTGGTTCGAGTTGGAAGATTGTGGATAACTGAAGTAGTTATGCTCTTGAACATATGCATGATTTGACATTGGTGGTGGAGCATAGGGAGATTGAGCTACGAGAGCCAAGGAATTTGGTGTTGATGATGGTGTGTATCCTCCTCGTAAAGCTCTATCTTTTTCCACTTCAGGTTCATGGTGTTTCAGAAAATCATACAACAAGCCATATGGAGCATCATGAAGATTCTTCGTTTGACGAACAAATGTCACATATTTATGCCAATCAGGGCCAAGACTACCCACAAATTTGGAGTTCACAGCGATCCTTGGTACAGTGATTTTGTGACGTTCCAGATCATTAACCACATTTGTGAAACGATGATAGTAGGATTCAAGTGACTCTCCAGGTTCAATTGTGATGTCAGTGTATTCCATGTAAAGCTTGGATTCCATGTCATCTTTGTTCAATTGAGTGCCTTCCATGAGGAGATGAACGTGTTCCCACATTGCTTTGGCTGTTTTCTGAGCATCGACACTGCGATAGATCGGATTGGGTATACCTTGAAGTATATAAGCCATTGCATACTGATCAGCTTCACGATGTAGTTTCTGTTCTTCAGTGAGTGCAGTTTCTGGAAGGGGTCTATCACCAGGAGGACGTGGAGGATCAGCATTAGGATCACCAGCTTCAAATCTTGTTGGCCACTCAAATGGTCCTTCAAGTATCACTTGCTTTAAGAAGTGCCCATGAGGTTTCTTAAGTTCGAGAAAGCGTAAGAATCGACTTGACCATTGCACATAGTTACCAGGTGTTAGCATTGGAGGTGTCTCAAGTGATCCTGCCTCATGTCGGGATTGTTGAGTTGTGATAACTTCACACATTCTGTCAAACCAGTGAGGTTGTTTGGAGGAAAACTGAGTGTTTTGTAGTGGCACTTGATATGGTTGTTGTTGAGAAATGAGCTGTTGTTGCATCATTAGGTATTGTTGTTGTGGATTGTATTTAGGAGGTTGTTGATTCATTGTGTGCGGAAGGTAATGTTGTTGCTGATACTGCTGAGGTTGTTGTTGCTGAGATGTTTGTTGTTAAACATGAAGAAAGTAGTGATTCGGTGGCTGAGACATCTTCGAACACTTGTGCAGAAATGGATCTTGTGGAAAGTGTAGAATAAACCAATTATCGAGAAACTTAGCACAACTTCAAAGAAGATTTCGATAATAAGTTTTCGAAACTTGGCAGATTTTCGAGAAACTTGGCAGATTATCGAGAAACTTGGCAGATTATCGAGAAAAAGATTTCGAAAAAATTTCAGTATTATCGAGAAAAAGATTTCGATACTTAAGCAGATTTATCGAAAAATAAGATTTCGATACTTAATCAGGTTTATCGAAAAATAAGATTTCGATAACCAAATAATTTTCTCGATAATTTTCGAAAAATTGCGAAACTAAGTTTTCGAAATTATACAATTTCGAAAACTTTCCCAAAAGTCGAAGTACTTAACTTTCTTATACCAGAAAGAAAATGCCGAGTCCACACAAACGAAGACGAGGTAGTGCACTTTGAGAAGATCTCGAAATAGGCAAGTAGGAAGATCTCGATAACTTGTAGGTTTTGTTTTTCAAAGAAAGTAATCCTTAAATTCGTTTTTCTTTCAAGATACTTGTACTTTTGTGTATAAAATGTGTAAATCTTAAGGAAAGTAGAAAACTTTATGAAAAATATCAAACTTGTGAAGATCTCGATAAAAGTACAATTATCTAAAAAGTCGAATAATTAGTAAAAAGTTTGGAACTTTTTGGTTTGTTTTGATTTTAAACACAAGTTTGTAAGCAAAGATGTGAAAAAAACCAAGAAACAAACAAAAAAAATTTAAACTTTTACAAACAATTCGATAATAAAAACGATTTGTAAAGAAATAAGTCAATGAAAAAACAATAACTACACCTTCCTCTAGCGAATGATACCACTTGTTAGGTCACCATTTAGTAAACACAAGTATAATGATAAGAGAAATGAGATGAGAATGAGAGTGGGATGATTATGAGAAATTTGAGAAAATGAAATGCAAGAGTTTCCTTAATGTTTTCAAATAACCAACCAAGTTTACAAGAGGCCTAAGACTAGTATTTATAGGAAAGGAGCTAGGGCAACATTCCTACTCCTTCCCTTTACATGAAACGTATGGGCTTGAGGCCCATGGACCTCATTCTTAAGCCTAGTAAACTTAATACTAAATGTAAATGATAGTAAATAATAACTAAGCAACCTAGCATTATTACAAATGACCGAGACTTCATAAAATAGTAAAACTATGGTTCCAACATGGGATTATAGCAGTCAACTGTTGGTATGTTAGGGGTAGTGGAATCATCATTTAGGTTTAGAAATAGTACACTTAGCTTATTTTAACTTCCTTTAAGGTTAAATCATCTTATTCAGTTCATTAATTAGATCCAAAACTCATAAAAGTCAAAGATTCAAGTTTCACTAAAAAGTCAAAAGTTGCATATCTCAGTTTTTCCAAAAAGTTGTGGGATTTTTCTTGAATTTTGTGTAGTGAGTTAGGATCTGAAACTTGTTGTGTGTGTAGCATCCCACCTAAACTACAAGAATACACAACCAGCTTATTTTATAGATTTTTGTTGTAGCTTAATTTACAGCTTAAACAAGCCTGTAGGGGAAGCAATCTCCCCTGCTTCAGGCCATTGGCCTTTGTTCTTAACCCTGCAACTAGCTACCCAATGGGACCCAGGACCCCTATTGTGGCTTTTTGACAAGCCATTGAGCTTAACTTTTCAGTCCGTAGCTTATTTTAGGGTATAGTTTATTGGAAGCCAAACTTATTGAGCCATTTTGGCATATTTTTTGCTTATTTATAAGCACTTTTCATTTTTAAATTTTTCTCAGGTTCCTTTTTAGTTAAAATAATTTTAGAAATTTTTTCAGATTTTTTCTTGTTCATTTAGTATTTCTATAATTAATTTTAGTTTAAATTAATTAAATAATTAGTTTTAATTAATAATTAATAATTAAAAATTAGAAAAAATAGGTTTTCTGTTTTATAATATTCTAGATTTTTCTAAATTTAATTTTTATTTTTCTAGTTAATTTTCATAATTAATTAATAATTAGTGTAATTTAGTTAATTAAAAAGTAATTAGAAATTAGTAATTAATTAATAGTAATTAATTAAATAGTTGTAAAAATAATTTTAATTTTCTAAAAATTTTCTTATTACATTAGGATTGTAAAAATACAATTTTCACGTTCGTAGGACTTTATTTGCTCACGTTTCACTTTTTATTTTGCGCGTTCGCGTTTATTTTAAATTCAAATGCGCGTTTTTTGGTTTCACTTACGTTTTTAGATATCTAATCATCAGTAATTGTTCCATTAGTGTTTCTAAGCCATTCTCAATCATAATCTCGTAGTTTAATCATAATAACCAAATTCCTGATCCTTCTGTTAAATCACCCGATCACTTTAAACGTTTTTGAATACAATTGCTTACCTCGCTGGGACATAACGACCCGGGAATACACTGTACTCCTTGGTTAGTTGGTTTTAGAAGTTTGACTTGGTTGACCATTACCTGGTGATCTTAGTTGACCGTTCGGGACCAATCAAATTTTGGCGCCGCTGCCGGGGAGATAGCTGCGTAATCAAATCGTTTTTTAGAGATTAGTGGTTTTTTCATTCATCATTGTATAAATACCACCACCTTTTTGTAAATCTTAATCATAAAACAAAAACGTCATTAACACTTTTCCTAAAGTGTTAACAACACCAAAAAATTCAAAAACAAACAAAACAGATCGTTACGTTTTCTATATCGTGTTTCTTTTAAGGTGATTCTTAAAGAGATATGATTTTGGTAAACGAAACAATACCAAAAATATTGTCCAAAAGTTTTTTAACCCATACACAAAAACCTAAAAACATTCGTCTCTTTCTTGTGAATAATAATTCTACATAAAAATAAACCGTCGCAAACCAAGACAGAACACCTACCAACTGGGGGTGTGGACATAATAAGTTCCCAAACCAAAGATTTAAAACTTGCCTTTGTATCCCTGTGAGTGGTGTACCTTTCTTAAAGAAGCCACTTGCTTGTGATTATTGGTTTAAGTTCACTGTCGTTTTGCCTCGATTTTGTTTTGAGTGAGCTTTGTTTTTTTAGTGCATGCGCACTCGCTCTTCTAGGTCTACTAGCCCATTACGTGAGCTTGTAAGAAAACCTAGAAGACCTCGTAGACGTTCAGCACCAACAATCGGATCTGAGATCCGTACTGTTTCACTCCAGCTGTCACCATGGCGGAAGACCGCCCCATGTGTGAGCTTCTCCAAGAACCCATCGAGGGTTACGGAGACGCTATTGTTGTTCCAGCCATCGTGGCTGATAGTTTTGAGCTCAAAACCGGGTTACTTAATCTTGTAACCTCAAGTCAATTCTACGGTTTTGAGAGGGACGATCCTCATGCTCACATTCGATGGTTCAATAAAATCACATAAACCATCAAATACAAAAATGTCCCCTGTGAAGCAATCAAGCTTCTTCTCTTCCCATTCTCCCTCGAGGATCCAGCCCGGATTTGGCTTGAGAAACAACCCCCTCGATCTATTGAGACATGGGAAGAATTGGTCAAAAAGTTTGTGAATGAATTCTTCCCACCTTCTAAGACCACGAGTCTTAAAAACGAGATCACCAAGTTCACTAAAAAATATGATGAATCATTTGGTGAAGCGTGGGACCGTTTCAAATAATTACTTCGCAAGTGTCCACATCATGGTTTCTCCGAGTTGATGCAACTCGATACTTTCTACAATGGCGTGAGCCAAGTTGATCAGGATTCTCTCAATGCCTTCGCGGGAGGTAACTTTTTGAGTAGAAGCACCAAAGAAGCCTTAGCAATCATTGAGAACAAGTCCAAGGTCCGCTCTACACGAAGCAAGCCGGTTGTTTCCCAAATTAGTGTGGGTCCTTCCACTTCATCTCCTTCGAGTCAGTCTAGCACCGATGCTAAGATTGACAAGCTTACTGAGGCTATTCAAGCTTTGGTTCTCGCCCAAACAAAGAAAGATTCATTTCCACAACATCCTCCACCTGCTGAGGTTAAGAAAGTGGAAGTCTATGTAACTTGTGGTGGGCCGCATGCCTACTACAATTGCACAGCTACTCATGGTTCTCCATTTGAAGCTTATGCTGTAGCCGGGCCATCTAATCAAGGAGGCAATCAATATCGCCCTCCTATGGACCCAAACTACCGTCCTAATCATTATCCCGGGCCTCCTGGTTTTAATCAAAACCAAAATATCCAAAACCGTGGCCAAAATCAAAATAGAGGAAACCAAGGTTTTCAAAACCAAGGTAACTTCAATCAAGGTCATGGTTTTCAAAATCAAAACCAAGGTTTCCAAAATCAAGGTTTCCAACATCAAAATCAAGGAAACTTTAATCGAAACCAAGGTCAGGGTAACTTCAATCCGGGATATTTTCATGGAAACAACAACCCTAATCAGGGTAATTTTCAAAATCAAGGTCCCAATCCAAACAATCAAGCTCAAAATCTTCCTAAACCGAATCAAGCCATTGTTTCAATCGGGCCTTCATCTGACGAGTTGTTAAAACAATTCATGAAGTCCCAAGAAGAGATGAACAAGTTGTTGGTTAGCCAGATTTCTGAAATCAAGAAGTCTTTAAATGATCGACCCTCGGGCTCAGGTACTACTTTACCGAGCAACACGATCGCTAACCCAAGGGGCGATGATAAGGCGATCACAACTAGAAGTGGTGCTTCTTATGATGAACCGGCAATTCCTACTACCTCTTCTTCCTCTCCTCCAAAGGTAGTGGAACGTGAACCTGAGGTGACAACGGACAAGGTGCAAACTCCTAGCTCACGAAGTACCGCACACGTCCAACCTCAGGTTATTCCAGAAACCAGATGCAAACCTGGAGTCGTCTTTGAACCACCTGAAACTCCAGTGGACAACCCTAAATCCAAAATTTCTATCCCTTACCCATCACGTCTCAATGAACAAAAGCTCCGCGAAAAAGCTAGTCACCAAATGGATAAATTTTTCCAAATCTTTCAAGATTTGCATTTTGACATTAGCTTCGCGGATGCTATTCTCTTGATGCCAAAGTTTGCATCAACAATCAAGAATATGTTAAGTAATAAGGAAAAACTCTTTGAGATGGCTAGAACTCCCTTGAATGAGAATTCCTCAGCAGTTCTTTTGAAAAAGCTTCCTAAAAAGCTTAGAGACCCCGGGAAATTTCTCATTCCTTGTACTTTTCCGGGTATGGTTGAGTGCTTAGCCTTGGCCGATCTAGGTGCTAGCATTAATCTGATGCCATATTCTGTGTGGAAGAAACTCTCTCTTCCCGAACTTACTCCCACGTGCATGACTTTAGAGCTTGCCGATCGTTCGATTTCTCGTCCCATTGGCATTGCCGAGGACGTGTTTGTTAAAGTGGAAAAGTTCCATTTTCCAGCAGATTTTGTGATTGTTGACTTTGATGCCGATTCTAGGGTCCCTCTCATTCTTGGAAGGGGATTCCTTAGAACTGGGCATGCTCTTATCGATGTATTTGAGCAAGAGATCACATTGCGTGTTGGAACTGAAGCAATCACCTTCAACCTTGATCAAACATCGAGGTACTCCTCCAATTATGACTCTGAATCGGTAAACCGAATAGATGTCATCGATGTTGCAGCTGAGGAGTACGCTCAAGAGGTTTTAGGTTTCAATGATAATTCTTCGAGTGAAAACTTCACTCATTCTTCTCATCCCATCATTGCCAATTCTTCTCCTTCCCTCACTCCGTTTAAGGGAAGTGACTTCATCTTAGAAGAGATTGAGGCCTTCCTCAAAAGTGATTCGATTCCCGATGGAATCGATAACCAAGAGATTGACCCCGAGAGGGATATTCTTCTCCTTGAGAAATTGTTAAATGAAGATCCCTCTCCTCTTCCTGTTCTACCACAACAACTTCATAATCAAAAAATCAAATATGTTGAGGAAACTGATGATTTTCCTGAGGTCGAGCTTAAGGACTTGCCGCCTCATCTTGAATACGCATTTCTGGAGGGTGATGATAAATTACCCGTCATAATTGCCAAAGATTTAAGTGTTGAGGAAAAGGCTGCTCTAATAAAGGTTTTGAAGTCTCATAAACAAGCAATTGCTTGGCGACTCTCCGACATCAAGGGCATTGACCCCGAATTTTGTACCCACAAAATTTTAATAGAGGATGACTTCAAACCGGCAGTCCAACAACAAAGAAGGGTGAATCCAAAAACTCATGAGGTAATCAAACAAGAAGTTTTAAAACTTCTTAATGCCGGATTGATTTACCCTATCTCGGACAGTCCTTGGGTTAGCCCAATTCACTGCGTTCCAAAAAAGGGTGGCATTACTGTTGTCACAAACGAGGAAAATGAGTTGATTCCAACTCGTTTGGTTACGGGGTGGCGTGTCTGTATTGATTATCGCAAGTTAAATGACGCCACCCGTAAAGATCATTTTCCTCTACCCTTTATGGATCAGATGCTCGAGAGATTAGCGGGGAATGAGTACTATTGCTTCCTCGATGGTTTCTCGGGTTACTTTCAGATTCCCATTGATCCGCAAGATTAGGAAAAGACCACTTTTACGTGCCCCTATGGAACATTTGCTTATAAACGTATGCCATTTGGTTTATGTAATGCTCCGGGCACGTTTCAAAGATGTATGATGGCCATATTTTCCGACATGATCGGGAAAACTATGGAGGTCATTTTTCGGTCATTGGGGATTCATTCCAAACATGTCTCTCCCATTTAGACAACATGCTTAAACGTTGTGAAGACACAAGGTTATGTTTAAATTGAGAGAAAAGTCACTTTATGGTCAAAGAGGGCATTGTCCTCGGCCATAAAATTTCAAAGAATGGGATTGAGGTCGACAAAGCCAAAGTGGATGTCATCGCTAAATTACCTCATCCCACGACCGTCAAAGGTGTTAGGAGCTTTTTGGGTCATGCGGTTTTTAACGTAGGTTTATTCAAGATTTTTCCAAAATCGCCCGGCCTATGACCCATCTCCTCGAGAAGGATGCTCCTTTCATCTTCTCATCCGAGTGCATCGAAGCTTTTGAAACACTAAAGAAAAAGCTTACCGAGGCACCGATTCTCGTTGCCCCAAATTGGGACTCGCCCTTCAAACTCATGTGTGATGCGAGTGATTATGTAATTGGGGCAGTCTTGGGGCAACGAAAAACAAAACATTTTCAGCCTATACACTATGCGAGCAAAACAATGACCGAGGCTCAAAGTCATTACACCACCACTGAAAAAGAATTATTAGCTGTGGTGTATGCCTTTGAGAAATTTTGGCCATACTTGATATTGACAAAGTGCATAGTGTATACGGATCACTCGGCTTTGAAGTACCTCTTTGCAAAACAAGATGCAAAGCCGAGACTACTCCGTTGGGTTCTCCTCTTGCAAGAATTTGATATCATAATTCGTGATAAAAAAAGGAGCTAGGAACCTAGCCGCTGATCATCTCTCCCGACTTGAAAATCCTCACCAAGATGCTTTCGAGAAAAAGGAAATAAATGAAACATTTCCTCTCGAAACCCTCAATGCAGTTTCATTTCATGGAGACTCGATTACCCCATGGTTTGCCGATTTCGCAAACTACCTAGCGGGTAACTTTGTTGTGAAAGGGATGTCGTCCCAACAAAAAAATAAATTCTTTAAAGATGTGAAACATTACTTCTGGGATGACCCCTACCTGTTTAAAATCTGCGCAGATCAAGTCATCCGGCGGTGTGTGTATGGCCAAGAAGCCGCTGAAATTCTTAAGGCTTGCCATGCTGGTCCCACGGGGGGGGGGGGGGGGGGGGGGCACCACAATCCAAACTACACTGCCAAAAAGGTGTTTGACTCCGGTTTCTTTTGGCCCTCGATTTACAAGGATGCCCAGGAATTAGTCAAATCCTGTGACGCTTGTCAACGTCACGGGAACATTTCATAAAAGAATGAAATGCCTCAGAATGCAATTCAAGTTTGTGAAATCTTTGATGTCTGGGGCATCGATTTTATGGGGCCATTTCCGTCTTCTCATGGCAACAAATACATACTCGTGGCAGTTTACTACTTGTCAAAATGGGTTGAAGCGAAAGCTTTACCCACTAATGATGCCCGAGTTGTTGTAAAATTCTTGAAAGTTCTTTTCGCTCGATTTGGAACTCCACGTGCTATAATTAGCGATCGTGGTACGCATTTTTGCAATGACAAATTTGATAAAGTCATGCAAAAGTATGGTGTAACTCACCGTCTCTCTACTGCGTACCACCCTCAAACAAGTGGACAAGTAGAAGTTTCCAATCAAGGCATTAAGAGAATATTGGAAAGAACTGTAGGTGAGAATCGTGCATCGTGGTCGGATAAATTAGATGATGCACTTTGGGCTTTCCGTACGGCTTACAAAACACCCATTGGGTGTATGCCTTACAAACTTGTGTACGGGAAAGCGTGCCATCTTTCGATCGAGCTTGAGCATAAAGCCTATTGGGCCCTCAAGCATGCCAATTTTGACCTCAAAACTGCGGGTGATCATAGGAAAGTTCAATTGAATTAATTAAACGAACTTCGTGATCAAGCTAACGAGAACTCTTTGATCTATAAGGAAAAGACAAAGAAGATTCATGACTCCAAAATCAAAAACCGCATTTTCAACGTTGGTGATCGAGTCCTTCTTTTCAACTCTAAACTCAAGATCGTCTCAGGAAAGCTCAAAACCCGATGGACTGGTCCATTCACTATCGTTAAGGTTTATCCTTATGGCACCGTCGAATTATCTCAAAATGACGGTCCTAATTTCAAAGTGAATGGACATCGTTTAAAACACTACTTTGGAGAGGACATACCATCCATGGTTGTCCCGGATCTCCAAACTTTCCCCAAGGACAATTAAATTCGGGGATCGAGTTAAGCTAGCGACTCGATGAACAAAAACAATTGCACAATACGGATTTTCACCCGTATCTCTGATTTCTTTCTACTTTCTACCACCCTAGTGTGGGGGAATGGCCAACCCCCGCTGTTTGAAAATGTATATATGTATATAAGTTCCAAAAAAAATGTGTGATTGTATGTACAGATAAATAAAGTGAAAAATGCAAAACGATATTTGCACAGTTAGCTTAGAATATTATCTTTTTACGTTCATAGGTTCGGCATAATAGCCGGGACTTTGAATATTGAGGACAATATTCAATTCTAAGTGTTGGGGAGGGGAAAATTCTAGCGAATTTTATCACATTATATCCTCTAGAGTCCCCGTTTTTGGCGTAAAATTTTAAAAAAAAAAATTCAGTTTATTTCAAAATTTTTGTGGTAATCAGTCCGCCGTGTCTAAACGACAAAAGGGATTGGCTAATCCAGGAGCAAACGGCTCTTGGTAAAGATATATCAAATCCGTTGACGGCTTGCAATTTGCCCAAAATTGTATGGTAAATCAACTCGCCATATCCCATAAAGCGAATGAGTTGGCTAGCCCGCAAGATTATGGCTTGTGGTAAAGGCAGTGGAAAATCCATAATTGGTAATCAACTCACCAAGATGTTGACTAGGTCCATCAAGAGTTGGCTAGTCCAGGAGCAAACGGCTCTTGGTAAAGACTAATCAAATCCGTTGACAGCTGGTGGTTTGCTGAAAATCACATGGTTATCAGGTGGACCATAATCGATACATCTGGCTACTCCAGAAGTGATGGATTTTGGTAAAGAGTTTCAAATCCATCAAGTTTTCCAAAAAGATTGCTAGGGACTAGCAATAGTTTAGTGTGGGGGATTGATGAGTGCTCAAACACTCATCATTTTTATCGTATTTAAACTGCCAAAACATTCAAAAACACTTAGAAATGCATCAAAATACTAAAAATATCCCAAGGATTGTATTTTATACGTTTCAGATGCAAAATGAGTAAAAACAATGAAAAACGAACAAAGTTTACATAACTGGCAGTTTTAGTCCCTCAACTTTCAAAAATTTACAAAACTAGTCCCTGAGCATTTAGTTTGAAAGGAAAGTCAACCCAAGGCTTTTAAAAGTAAAAAAATAATCAAATTTACCCCAGGTTTGACCGCCTTTGACTAGCTCCCCAATACCACCATTCCCCCCTTTTTTCTCTCTGCAAAACCACCACCCAAAACCACCCACACGTGCCTGCAACCTGCCCCCCCCCCCCTCTCATAATCACTCCTATACACTGCAACCCCCCAAACAGTTCCCTAATCCCACTATTACCACTACTAAACAAGTTATCAGTGCATGCTTGTTGTACTAATTTTGGGCGCCAAGACACTTCAAGGGCCAAGATCAAAAGACAGTTATCCAATGTCTTGTATTGCAACTGGGAAAGAGACAAGTGGGTCTCATAAACCCTAGAAGGCCAATATAAAAGGAAAAAGGGAGGCTGAGAAGTCCAAGTAGATTTTTAGCTTATTTTTAGTAATGTTGAATTGTTTGTAAACTTTAATTTTAATGTAACAATGTACTGCTAGTATAATTTTTAGCTTAAATCCAGTGTAAGTTTGAAGTTGTTTAATGAAAAATCCAAGTTTCAATTTTAATTTTAGTTTTCTACAATTTTAAGCAAATTTCTCATCTTGGTTAAGAGTTGTTAAAAATAGGATGTCTTTGTTCCATTTGGTTAAACTGAGTTTATTTTAAGCTTTTATAAGAATTTGTTGCACAAGACATAGTTTCAGTTCAAACTTTCAGAAAATATTCAAAAATAATAGAAAAAATAGTCAAAAATATATATATATATAAAAAAAAAAAAAAAAAAAAAAAATGAAGAAACAGCATGAATCAGGGTGTATATGGGATGGCCCTGGGTTAGTGAATCCATGGGGATTCAATAGGATGGTAACATTGGTTCTTGGTTTCATGATTTTGGGCTGAATTGCACACTGTGAGCTCTAAATTTCCTATCCTTCTTCAATTTTTAAGTTCATTACTGTAGTTCATTTATCTGGTGTTTATATGTGCTTCTGCACATCTCTTAGGTAATATTTAGTGGTGTTATTGGTTCTAGTAGTTGCTTGTTCATTAAATTGTCCTTGTGCTAAAAATTGTTTTTCTTTCACAGTCAAAATATGATTTTTGTCATTTCTAAGTTCCAGGCTTGTATTGTTGTTGATTTATGCTAATAAAGTCTTGTTTAGTGATAAGAAGTAATCTTGAATCAGTGTTAAGGTTTTAATTCATCATTTGCTTAGAAAATCTCATATAATTGTCCACAAAGGAGTGTTTGGCAAAACACTATTAGGTATTGGTTTGTAGGATCCATTGGTAAAATTTAGTTTCACTAGTTTACTTTAGGTTAGTTAATGTTGTTTTAAGCAGAAAATTTGGTGTTCAATTGAAAAAAGTCAAAATCTCTTTTGTGGGATTATAGCAGTCAACTGTTGGTATGTTAGGGGTAGTGGAATCATCATTTAGGTTTAGAAATAGTACACTTAGCTTATTTTAACTTCCTTTAAGGTTAAATCATCTTATTCAGTTCATTAATTAGATCCAAAACTCATAAAAGTCAAAGATTCAAGTTTCACTAAAAAGTCAAAAGTTGCATATCTCAGTTTTTCCAAAAAGTTGTGGGATTTTTCTTGAATTTTGTGTAGTGAGTTAGGATCTGAAACTTGTTGTGTGTGTAGCATCCCACCTAAACTACAAGAATACACAACCAGCTTATTTTATAGATTTTTGTTGTAGCTTAATTTACAGCTTAAACAAGCCTGTAGGGGAAGCAATCTCCCCTGCTTCAGGCCATTGGCCTTTGTTCTTAACCCTGCAACTAGCTACCCAATGGGACCCAGGACCCCTATTGTGGCTTTTTGACAAGCCATTGAGCTTAACTTTTCAGTCCGTAGCTTATTTTAGGGTATAGTTTATTGGAACCCAAACTTATTGAGCCTTGTTTTTGACCTGTTAGCAGACCAAACCTGACCCATTCAGAATTGAACCTAAGTTCATAGGTCCACCATTTTCTTAACAATAAGCCATAAGCTCAGCTTATTGGCTTATTAAAGAGCTGACCAGGTCAGCTTTGGGAGTCAACTCTCTCCTTGGACCTTCTTTCACCTCTGTGGACCCCACAGAGGTCTGAAATACTTGTTTCAGGCCTGCCTTGTATGTGGTTCTTTGTTTAAGTGCTTATTTGCTATCTACTGCTTATTCTTATGCTCATTTGGATTGCCTTTGCTCATTTCAAGTTTGTCTCAAGCTGTCTTAACTTATTTGTCCATAGGGTAACCTGATAATAGTTTTTTCTACAAACCTCAAATCCTAATAAGCTAAATCCAACAACCTGTTAAGCACTTGGACTTCCCAAGTGCTTATTTCTTGTGATCCCACCAAAGTTCCTTTATTAAAGTGTTGACATAAATAATGTATGAAAACGTTATTTATATTTTTCGATATCTCTATATTTTGACGATCACAAAATGTAAACTCGTCAATCGTTTGATTACTACGTAAACAAGTATTAAGCTAGTCTATATCATTATATCCAACTTAATCACTTAAGGTATGGATAAACAAGTGCTTAATACATCTCATGATCAAAGGGGTATTTAATTAACTAATACAAAGTTTATTTAATTATATAATCTTATTATATATTTTTGAAAAACACTTTTGGTAATAAGGAAAAATGTTTTAATCATACTAAATATATGATTTCAAATATTTAACCAAAATCAGTTAGTTTTTCACCAAATAAACTTTCCCCACTAAAAGACAGGTTTTCTGGCCGTTACAGTTGGGCGGCCCCCTTAATTATAAGGGGCGGTCCCCTTAATTTTAAGGGGGCCGGCCATGCTTTAAGGGGACCGGCCAGGCTCCCCTGTCAGAAACTGTCAGATTTCTTCCCCTATAAATACCACCTTAATTCTGGAATTTTACCTCACCTTTTGCACGAAATTTTCAGATCTACAATCATCTTAAACCCATCAAAAACCCTTTGATCATTTGTATATTAATCCTTGTTTCAAGTGATTCAATCCCTCATCATCCATTCTCATTCTAAGTGCAAAAGAAGAACTCTCTACAACCAAGTTCAAGAAGTGTTGAAGAGTTGTTGTGTATAGTGTATATATATATTCATTTGTGAATATTGTGTTGTGCTTGTTATTATTTGTTTAGAAGATATAGAAGTTGTGTAGATAGTAGAAGTTGATTAGTAGTGAAGTAGGATAGTTGTGAAGATTGGTGTGTAGAAGAAAGTGTGTAGAAGATTGGTGTGTAGAAGAAGGTGTGTAGAAGATTGGTGTGTAGAAGCTTGGTGTGAAGATTGGTGTGAAGATTGGTGTGTAGATTGGTGTGTAAATTGGTGTGTATATTGGTGTGTACGGTTTTCTCCGCCATAAGGGAGTTTGTTGACATAGTGAAGAAAACTCTCGAGTAGGTGACTCGGGGAGTGGAGTAGGAACAAGGAAGGTGTCCTTGTAGCCGAACCACTATAAATCCTTGTGTTGTGGTTTGATCTTTCTAACTCTTCTCATTACTTATTTATTTATCTTTACTATATTAGTTGAGTTAGTTAATTACTATACAAATTGATCATATAGTGCAAGTATTGAATTCACATAAACTAGAATCGAAGTTTTTTTTAAAACAAACCTGTACTTATAAATTTTAAAAGGACGTAAAACTATTCAACCCCCCCTTCTAGTTTTCCACAATTGGTACCAGAGCCACGTCTAGCAAGATTTTTAAAATATATTGTATTTTAAAACTTGTAATGATCAATGGAATCTGAAAAATATTTAGAAGGGCAATCTATGCAAAGACCACCACTATTTGAAAGTAATGGATTTTTATATTGGAAAAATCGATTCGAAACTTATGTGAAATCAAAAGATCTAGATCTTTGGCATGTTATTACCAATGGTGATTTTTTACCTATTCAAAATAACCCCGAAACTAAGAAAGATGAAATCGTACCTTTTGAAAAACAAAATGATGATTTAAAAAGAAAACTTGCTAAGAATAATGAAGCAAAAATGGTTATTTATAATGCGCTACCACGTAAAGAGTACGAAAGGATCTTTATGTGTGAAACCGCAAAAGAAATTTGGAACTCTTTATTAATAACTCACCAAGGTAATAATCAAGTCAAAGATAACAAAATAGATCTACTTGTTCAACAATATGAGCAATTCACGATTCCGGAAGAGGAATCAATTGATAATGCTTTTGCTAGATTTAACACTATCATCACAAGTTTAAAAGCACTTGATGAGAATTTCTCTAGTAAGAATTTTGTTAGGAAATTTCTTAGAGCTCTTCACCCAAAATGGCGAGCTAAAGTGACGGCTATTGAAGAATCAAAGAATTTGTCAACACTACAACTTGATGAATTAATTGGAAATCTGAAAGTCTACGAAGCAATTATAAAGAAGGACTCTGAAATGGTTAAAGGAAAACGTGATCAAAGCAAGTCAATCTCCTTGAAAGCTAGAAAGGAATCCAACAACGAAGATAGCTCATCTTCCGAAAGCGATGACGAAGAATATGCCATGGCCGTAAGAGACTTCAAGAAATTCTTCAAAAGGCGAGGAAGATTCGTTAGACAACCACACGATGAAAGAAGAACATCTCAAAAGAATAATGATGACAAGTATAGCAAGAATGAGAGAAAGTGTTTCAAGTGTGGTGATCCGAATCACCTCATTGGAAAATGTCCAATGATGACAAGAGATCAAAATCAAAGAGCATTCGTTGGAGGTGCTTGGAGTGATAGTGATGAAGATGAGAATGAAACAACAAAGGATGAAAAGTGTCTCATGGCCAAATCATCAAGTGAGGTACGTTCCGAATCCGAATACTTTAGTGATGAAAATCTATCATTAGATGAAAAAGATTTAGATAGTGAATACAATAGATTATGTAAAATAGGACAACTGGTTATGGCTAAAAATAAATCACTAAAATACATAAACAACCAACTAGAAAATGAAGTGCTTGAACTAAAAATTAAAATACGTCAACTTGAAAAAGGAAAAGAAATTGTTGAAGAATGTAAAACATGTCAAGAGCTTAAAAGTGAAAACAACATACTTAAGGATGAAATCTGCAAACTTGATAAATTTGAAAATAGTAGTAACTCACTTAGTAAAATAATAAGTATTCAAAGAATATCAGGAGATAAAACCGGACTAGGATTTAACTCAACTGAATCTTCAACAAGTGGAGCTAAAAACGTTAAATTTGAAAATGAACCAAAACCTTCAATACTTAATCCTAAACATTTACTCATAAAAAATAAAACAATACCTATCGCTAGTAATGAAGAAATAAAGCCATTTTATAAACCATCTTTAAAAACCGAAGTTGGATCATCTAAATCTAAAACAAGATCTAAAACTCCACCACCTAGGAAACCAAATAATTCTTATCCTAGACCTAAAACACCTCAACCAAGAACAAACCATAATAGACGAAACTTTAACTATAATCAACAAATGTGGAACTTCAATCCTTGGGGAATGTTTCCACCTTATATGCATCCAAGCCAAATACAAAACATGTTCGGACCAAATGACTTTGGACAAATGAAACAATGGGCACCAACGTAAATAATATTCACCATCCAAACATGGAACTTTTCATTGTCACCTCTTGTCCGATTTACTTCTTGAAGACCCTGAAGATTAACGTATTAAAGACAAAAGGTACACATTTCCTTTTAAGTTCCTTGTCTAGAAATGCATGCTTAGTTTAGTATGTTATATTTATGTGGCTTTACTTGACTTATTAATCTCTATTTTTTTAAACTATATTATATCTAAATATACATATATATATATATATATATATATATATATATATATATATATATATATATATATATATATATATATATATATACTTAGCTATATTTAGGATCTTATAACCTAGGAAATTCATTTGTTGATTTTCTAGAACTAGAGATTGTTCGTTTACGAACATTTCTTTTCCCCATTTGCCTTATTGAACTTTAATATTCAATCAACACTCATGCTGATGAAGTGAGATGAGTCGAAAAATCTATGGATGAAACAAACTCCCGGCTTCCGTTGCGTACGTCTCCCTCCTATGTTCTCGTCTTATAAGCCCATACTATATAAAATATATATATATATATATATATATATATATATATATATATATATATATATATATATATATATATATATATATATATATATATATATATACTTATAAACCTTCCACAACTTTCTCGTGTGCTTGACAACTTGATGAATTTCATCCGAAACGATCAAGAAAATTTTATTGACAAAATGTCAAGTAAAAATGTCAAGTAATTCCTCTCGTGCGTATACTCTTCAACGTATTTTTGATTAAATATAAATCTAGTATATATATATAAATATTTTCTTGTTTGTTCCAGAAACCAAAACTTGAAATATCAAATTTTTTAAGGGCGGACCCCTTAATGTTTAAGGGGACCGGCAGCAAATACAAGGGCGGCCCCCTTAATGTTTAAGGGGACCGGCCCTCTGAGAGCTCAAGCCCGTTTTTCCCTTTCTTCCTTTTGCCAAACACTCCATTTTTTCATCCCTCTCTTTCCCTGCTCCTGCTGTGACGAAAACCAAAACCCAAAAACCTCTCAAATCAATTCCAAATCACATAATTCGGGTTAATTCGCAAAGGGCAAATTCATCTAACATAATCACCATTACTTATTGTAAGTTTTTCATAACACATTTCATCTAATTTCATCTTATTTGATCATACTCATGATTATGCATGTTTTATAAAATTCGTCAAATTTCATAATTTCTTTCGAATTAAGCCTTAAAACTCCATAACCAAATGCTTCCCCTAGGATTAGGATGATTAATCAACACTAGATACTAGTTATTATAAACTATCATGTCGAAAATTTTTGAAAAATTTCATACACTCCTTTTCAAAAATTTTAGTAAGCTCATTGTTGAATAATGATTTGAAAACGTGTTAAAACTAATCACATTATACTTTTGTAACTTATAAAACTTGAAATTACATTTTTCGACTAAGAAAAATTATATTGGTTCACAATATAGGGGTGTTTGGATTATGTCCGAATAATATCAAAACATAGTTTTTATAATTTTTATAAAACTTCATTATAATTATAAACCTTAAAATTGCTTATCGAACTCGTCAAGATATATAATTCATATGTATATTGACGCACTTGAGTTATAAGTCACTAGTTAAGGAAGCGTTTGGTTTATTACTAAAAATGACACTTTTATTAAAAAAATACAAACCAATTTTTTTTCAAAAACAAATTACATGCATAAGAAACTCGCAAGAAATAGCTAGTTTTACAATCTAATGTAAATCTAGTAAATTTCATGATATATTAAGATGTTTAAAGGGGCGTTTGGATTTGTCCATAACTACTAATTAAACATCGTAAAGTATATCTAGAACGAGTTAAAAAAAAACAATATTAAGGAACATGGTAATCTACTTCTTAGGATTAGTAACGAAGTATGTTTACGTTCCAACATAAGCCTTGACAATAAACATATATTTTTATCTTTCTTTATATTTATTTTGGTCTTTTTGTATTGTTGATGTGTTTAGGTGAAAATGCCCAAAGCAATTACCGAAGATCTTTCTCACACTAAAAACTACATTCCCAAAGTTTCTCAACTCCCTACCACATCTCCTTCCATTGGACTTATCTATCGTCAAATTGAAGATAGAAATATTCATGAGGGACGTGTAGTAGATCTTGCTTTTGCTCAATCCGACTACATAAATCGCGTGTTTACAAGCATCAACTTCAATTGTCTTTATGAAATTAATGAACCTATCATTCCTCGTTTCATAATGGATTTCTATAGCCAAGTCACCGTCCAAACCAATGATCTTGGTTTCATCACCATCTCTTTCATGATTCAAAATGAATTTATCACCCTCACTCTCGAACAATTTGGTCATATCCTCCAAATTCCTTTTAGAGGTCAAGCCGTTTTCTCAAACGAGTGGGACCTCGAATCTCTTAATCGCTATCGACCAACCTTCGGTCCATATCTCGACGAAATTCCTCATCCTGACGAAATTCATCAAATCCTTGGTATAGATCGTGCCACCACAAGTCGAAAAATAAAATCCAAAAACGTTCAAATTTCTCCATACCAACTTCTCCTCAAAGAATTAAGCCCACACATGAAGCGTTGGGAAGAACTCATTCGTGAGAATGCGTTTGGTACTGGAGGTCACCGGGACCATCTCCCGGCTAGTCTTGCTCACATGTTGTATTGTATAGCTGTCGAACAGCCGTACAATTTGGCCTACTTCTTTATCAAACGGATTGAGTGTGCTAGAAAAACTCCCAAAGCCAACCTTCCATATGGAATGTTCCTTACTCGTATCTATCGTCATTTTATCGAGTACTACCCCGATCTTGACAATAGTATTTATGAGTCCATCTACCCCACTCTGCGTACTCTCGCTCTAAAACAAGCTCGACGAACTCGAAGTGACAAGGGTAAACCTCGTCGTCATAGCTTTCATGGATCATCCTCAAGGCAAGATGATGATGATGAGGAGGAAAACATCGATGATGCTAGTACCCCTTCGTTTTCTGAGTTCGTTGACAATTTAGAGGATCTTGATTATCCCAACTATTCTACTCCATCTCCAAGTGATCAAACTGAAGAAGTGCTTCATGAACGAACTACCGAGATGCTTAGAAGACAAAAGAGCTTGCACGAAGAAGTTAGAGGTGGCTTCAAATCTATTGGGAAGACTTTGAAAGGTATCTTCGGGAAGAAAAAGAAATGATATGGTCGGATTATGTTTGTTTAACAATGTTTTATTTTTATGTCTTGTGTGCTATTTGTCCGAAGTTTATTCGGAAATACTTGTTATTTGAATATGTGTTTAGGATGATAACTTGATTGTCTTTGATATTTTTATGCATGTTTCTCTTGATCTTTATATGATTAGTTAATGGTTATATAACTATATGACATATATGCTTTCTAATAAACCAAAACAAATGTGAAATGTCCAAATTGAGCTTGCTGCACATTCAAACCAGAACATAACATCTTTCCAGAAAATTTCTGAAATTTTTTGATTTCTGGGTCGTCAGATGGGCGGCCCCCTTAAATCATAAAGGGCGGCCCCCTTAAAATTAAGGGGACCGGCCACCATTTAAGGGGACCGGCCATCTGAAACAGTTTTTACACTGTTTTCTTTTGCATCATGTGATCCCTTTTGCTAGTCCCAGCTACCATTACTCTTAAAAACCAAACTGATTTTGGAATAAAACATTACAATTTCAAAATAATTCCACTTCTAAACATGTTTTCCCACTATATAATCCCCATGCATGTTTAATTCAAAATTCATCATCCTCATCACTCATAACCATCATCATGTTATCACCAAGAACCACTCATTCAAACAATGCCAAGAAACAAAAACTTGTCATTATACCACCCAAACAACTCTTCATTGATCTTACAAATGAAGACAACACCACTCCATCTCCACCACCTCAATGTTCATCTCCTAGTGCACCAAATGCACCCTCAAAAACACCTTCAACAAATGGAAACTCCACTTCCTCCATACCATCCACTTCATCCATAAATGACTACATCAACACCCACTTATCTCCTCCAACAATTGATCAACCATCACAACCTACCAATGAGAACACATCTCTTGCACTCACTCTCTCATTATCACCATTAACACCCCTTGATGCACATTTCTCATCATCTCCTATCAATCCACCAACCTATAACCCCGTCCCATGGAGCTTACTTGAAGCTCATGGAGACACTTGCCTTTGTTGCATTCACAACCGAACAATTGTGTTCGGATTAAGAGATGAGATCCAATACATGTTTTCTCATATTGAAAACATGTTGCATCAACCACCAACAACAAACACAACACCTCCACCACCATCAACAAACACACCTCCACCATCACCATCTCCATGTTCACCATCCATTCCTCCCAATTAAACATGTATGGTGATTCACAAATAAAATTGTGTTAAACCCTTTTGGATGGCAAGCTCTAGAGAGGACTCTCATGTTTGAGACTTGGTTTATTATTTCTATGATGATTGTAAGCCTTTAAGGCTTTTGTTATGTTTGATGTAACTTTCTTTTATATCATTAATATTATGGTTATGTTTTTACTCTTGCATGCTATATCCATATATATATGTTGCTTGCCACTAAATATTTTTGCAAGATATCCATATCTCAATTCCTTTTGGCCTCAAAATGAGGGGGAGTATACTTCAAGGGGGAGCTTCCATCAACTTGGGAAAACCTTTTTGATGCTAACAAAAAGGGGGAGAAGTGATATAAACTCACTCTAATACTTGTATATAGACTAATTTTCGACTAATGAGTTTAAATTTTGTAATCATCAAAAAGGGGGAGATTGTTGACATAAATAATGTATGAAAACGTTATTTATATTTTTCGATATCTCTATATTTTGACGATCACAAAATGTAAACTCGTCAATCGTTTGATTACTACGTAAACAAGTATTAAGCTAGTCTATATCATTATATCCAACTTAATCACTTAAGGTATGGATAAACAAGTGCTTAATACATCTCATGATCAAAGGGGTATTTAATTAACTAATACAAAGTTTATTTAATTATATAATCTTATTATATATTTTTGAAAAACACTTTTGGTAATAAGGAAAAATGTTTTAATCATACTAAATATATGATTTCAAATATTTAACCAAAATCAGTTAGTTTTTCACCAAATAAACTTTCCCCACTAAAAGACAGGTTTTCTGGCCGTTACAGTTGGGCGGCCCCCTTAATTATAAGGGGCGGTCCCCTTAATTTTAAGGGGGCCGGCCATGCTTTAAGGGGACCGGCCAGGCTCCCCTGTCAGAAACTGTCAGATTTCTTCCCCTATAAATACCACCTTAATTCTGGAATTTTACCTCACCTTTTGCACGAAATTTTCAGATCTATAATCATCTTAAACCCATCAAAAACCCTTTGATCATTTGTATATTAATCCTTGTTTCAAGTGATTCAATCCCTCATCATCCATTCTCATTCTAAGTGCAAAAGAAGAACTCTCTACAACCAAGTTCAAGAAGTGTTGAAGAGTTGTTGTGTATAGTGTATATATATATTCATTTGTGAATATTGTGTTGTGCTTGTTATTATTTGTTTAGAAGATATAGAAGTTGTGTAGATAGTAGAAGTTGATTAGTAGTGAAGTAGGATAGTTGTGAAGATTGGTGTGTAGAAGAAGGTGTGTAGAAGATTGGTGTGTAGAAGATTGGTGTGTAGAAGCTTGGTGTGAAGATTGGTGTGAAGATTGGTGTGAAGATTGGTGTGTAGATTGGTGTGTAAATTGGTGTGTATATTGGTGTGTACGGTTTTCTCCGCCATAAGGGAGTTTGTTGACATAGTGAAGAAAACTCTCGAGTAGGTGACTCGGGGAGTGGAGTAGGAACAAGGAAGGTGTCCTTGTAGCCGAACCACTATAAATCCTTGTGTTGTGGTTTGATCTTTCTAACTCTTCTCATTACTTATTTATTTATCTTTACTATATTAGTTGAGTTAGTTAATTACTATACAAATTGATCATATAGTGCAAGTATTGAATTCACATAAACTAGAATCGAAGTTTTTTTTAAAACAAACCTGTACTTATAAATTTTAAAAGGACGTAAAACTATTCAACCCCCATTCTAGTTTTCCACATAAAGTTTGTTCATTCAAGTACTTAAACAGTTGTGTAAAATAAAAATCAAGAAAATCCAAAATTACATAAAGTAATAGCTTCTATTTAAGCCATTTTGGCTTATTTTCTGCTTATTTATAAGCACTTTTCATTTTTAAATTTTTCTCAGGTTCCTTTTTAGTTAAAATAATTTTAGGAATTTTTTCAGATTTTTCCTTGTTCATTTAGTATTTTTATAATTAATTTTAGTTTAAATTAATTAAATAATTAGTTTTAATTAATAATTAATAATTAAAAAGTAGAAAAAATAGGTTTTCTGTTTTAAAATTAGTTTTATAATATTCTAGATTTTTCTAAATTTAATTTTCATTTTTCTAGTTAATTTTCATAATTAATTAATAATTAGTGTAATTTAGTTAATTAAAAAGTAATTAGAAATTAGTAATTAATTAATAGTAATTAATTAAATAGTTGTAAAAATAATTTTAATTTTCTAAAAATTTTCTTATTACATTAGGATTGTAAAAATACAATTTTCACGTTCGTAGGACTTTATTTGCTCACGTTTCACTTTTTATTTTGCGCGTTCGCGTTTATTTTAAATTCAAACGCGCGTTTTTAGGTTTCACTTACGTTTTTAGATATCTGATCATCAGTAATTATTCCATTAGTGTTTCTAAGCCATTCTCAATCATAATCTCGTAGTTTAATCATAATAACCAAATTCCTGATCCTTCTGTTAAATCACCCGATCACTTTAAACGTTTTTGAATATAATTGCTTACCTCGCTGGGACATAAAGACCCGGGAATACACTGTACTCCTTGGTTAGTTGGTTTTAGATGTTTGACTTGGTTGACCATTACCTGGTGAACTTAGTTGACCGTTCGGGACCAATCAGTTGCAGATCATCCAGATCCAATCTTAGATACAAAAAACATGGCATAAGACTGATACTTGCTCCCAAATCGGCTAGTGCTTTGTTTAAAGTGGTCCCGTTGATAGTGCATGGAAGCATAAAGCTTCCAGGATCTTTTTCTTTTGAGGGGATCTCATGTGTTAGTACGGATGAACATCTCTTGTTTAAGGTAACCCGTGTTAGGCTCCATTGTCTTCTTTTGGTGAGGATATCCTTCATGAACTTTGCATACTTAGGCATTTGCTCCAGGGCTTCAACAAAAGGTATATTGATGCTAAGATCCTTGATCCTTTCAAAGAACCGTTGAAACTGTTCCTGCTCTTTTTCTTTCCTCATCCTTCCTGGAAATGGAATAGGAGGAATATATGGTTTATCCCTCCTTTCATTAGTAACCGGTATATTCTTATCCATGTTATTGCTTGGTATCGCTTTTTCATTCTCATTGTCATTTGTTGGATAGGCCGGCTCCTTGTAATTTAACCCGCTTCTTGTAGTGATGGCGTAAGCTAAATCCTTGGGGTTGGTTTCAGTTGTACTAGGAAGTCCACCAACATCCCTATTTCTGATGGTCTCGGCCAAATTTCCTACTTGAGCTTCTAATTTCTTTGATTGCACTTGCATGGGCTTTCAAAACACCATTATACTCCCTTTTAATTCCCTAAATTATTTCCTGGGTTTCCCTTTGATTGTGATAGTTGTCCGTGATAAACTTCTTAACAATTTTTTCAAGATTTGTTACTCTTCCATCGATAGGGTCCTTGAAGCTATGTTGTACCATATTCACCTCTATAGTAAGTAAATTCATATCAGATTCAACTTCTTCAAGATTCTTTTGGATTGAGCAAAGTTTATCAGGTTTGTCAGAAATGGGTTCTTGTTCTTCATGCCATGTTGATGAATGGCGGGTAATTTCTTCAATCTTTTCCAGGCTCTTGGCCACAGTTATCTTAGGAATAGGCTTCTTAAAATCCAAGATTCTTCGGGTCTCAATGTTCAGCCCATTGTAAAATATTTGGAGTTGTTCATCTTTGTTGAGCTTGTGTTCGAGACATTTGAAAAGTAAGTCTTCAAATCTTTCCCATGTTGAAAATAAAGATTCATTCTGATTCTGTTGGAATTTCTGGATTCCTTCAAGTTGTTGCAAGAACTTGCCAGGAGTTCGATATTCTTTGAGAAAAGCCTTTTTCAATGAATCCCACGTAGCTATAAGGTCCTGAGGTAGCTTCTTGACCTATGTCCGAGCTCTTCCTTTAAGTGAAAAAGGAAATGCCATCATCATCACATGGTCCCTTGATACTTCGGGTACTTGGAACAGATCGATGATTTCACTGACTCTTGATATGTGTTCATGGGCTTCTTCGTGATCTTCCCTAGTGAACCTGTACCTTTTTAATTCATCAAGACATAATTCCCAAAATTCAAATTTTATATTTTCCTCTATAACAGGTCTTACTAATCCTGGTTCACAACGAATAGAAGTCAAATATTCGTTAATAGTTAAAGCCATATATAATCTTAAATAAAATCCTAATAGCACCCCGGAAGCGGCGCTAAAAACTTGATGCAGGTTTTACCGACCAAGTTTTAATATTTATAAGTTGCTCGTTTACCTAAGGTCTACCTAATGCACTATCGGGCAGTGTACCCGGTCGTGTGTGGTATTGCTAGTTGGTAAAGCCGAGGTCGTCCCAAGAGCTATGCGTGTGGAGTCTATCTAAGTTTAGTGTCACATTTAAAAGGGGTTTTATGATTAAAGATATTATGCTAATTAAAGTAAATAACAAAGCAAGTAAATAAATAGAAGGAAATTAGTAGGGAGAAGCAGTGTTAACCTAATTACTACTCTTGTTATTATCATGATTAGTTTTCTAGCAAGTGCATCCTATCGTTTCATCTGGGGGTTATATACATTTAGGATCAGAGGATTAAATCACCTAAATCTATCTTACACCTTGTCCTATTCTCACATATTGTAAATGTAAGAGTTCATCGGTCGGTGTGAACCGACGAAGATGCAAGAGTCATTAAGTACCTTTAATAACGTGGACAAGTCTAGCGGGATGCAGGTATTGGTCACATCTCACACCCCCTCTAACTTCTTTAAGCATATTGGATTGATAGGTGGTCCTAGGGTTAATTTGCACATGTATGTTGATATTTCTATCACCAAGTCGCATCCTCATTAGCTTGGGTCCTAGGGTTAATTCACCAAGCCTCCAAGGAACTACCAATCCTCAACACTGCCAAAACTAGAGTGTCTAAAGACTCGTCAAAAAAGTATACAAACAAAAAGATAATAAATGCAGAGAAAACTACATCATAATAATAACAATTTCATGACAAGGCTAACACCAAGAGATGTTTAGCCACTCATATTCATAAATGCAGTAAAACAAGTGTTTGATATCACAAATGTAAACATGAATCTATTACAAATCAAAGGAATGAATAAACTTATGATTGGTGTGTGAATTCTCCCTTGGAAATGACTTGTATGCAGATTGAACTTCGTTCCTCCTGCTCCCTGAATTCCTCCCAGCTTCTGTGTGGTGAAAAGTGAATGAATAAACTCGGAATTAGGGCTGGTATTTATAGGCCCAACTTTGCTATGGCGTAGCTGTAAGAGTTGCTACGCCGTAGCCTTTGTTAACATCATCTACGCCGTAGCTTGATCAAGTGCTACGGGCGTAGTTTCATCATTGGTTGCTTCTACGGCGTAGTTATATCGGAAACTATGTCGTAACTTCTTCTTTGGCCACCTAAGTTCTTTACTGCTTGATTTTGGGGTCTACGCTGTAGGTGGAGATTAGCTACTCCGTAGAGCCTTACGATAAGTTACTACACCGTAGACATGGATGAGCTACGCCATAGTCTTCGTAAGTGGTTGCTAAGGCGTAGGTAGATAGAGTCTCTACGCCGTAGTTGGTGCAAAATCCGCATACTTCACATATTTTCTCATTAGTCCTTCCATTTCCGCGTTTCTTCGTTCCTTTGCCCATCTTTGCCCTGAAAACAGAATATAAATGAATAAGAGTATATATCCTACATATTGATACAAAAGATGAGTAATTAAGGGGGAAATTAACACTTAAATCACATAACTATTTGATGTTATCAAACTAAAAACATAAAATTCAAAGACATTAATCGATACAAATTTTGTTACAGGTACCCGCCACCGCATCGCGCGGGTACCATGCTAGTTTTATACTAATTCAAATGACTCATCAGAGATCCATCAACCAATCATATACTCCCCCCGTCCCACATTAAGTGTCAACAATGGAATCTTGGGATATCCCAAATTAATTGTCCATATTGTATTCCAACCAATGAGACGAGACTTTAGTGGGTAAATGATATTTGATTGGTGGAGTGTGTAGTTAGTGGAATTTCCTAAAACTTGGTGCATTTTGAAAGTGGACACTTAATATGAGACAGAGGGAGTAATAACAATAAGTATTGATCTTTTATTTTAATTACCTCCGACGAACATCATGTCTTAACCAACTCTTTGTTTTTTCTTTTTCTTTTTCTTCATCTTCGAACTAACTCTTGATACCATATAGAAATCAAAAAGGGAATACTGAAAAAATTGTATTAATCAGATTCAATGAATTAAAAAGATTACATGAAATTAAATATAAAACTAATTAACCTAAACCTAGCAACTAACGGGTCAAACCCAACAGGCTTGCGGGCCTTTATTATCTATCAGTTGACACTTTGAATATATGAGTATTCAACATTGAAATATCAGCTACCTAGTTGGTATTCTTGTTACTTCTCTCTTTATAAACAACGAATCTTTGAGTGGTAGATGAATTTTTTGTTACTATTAGTTTAATACTGTATATGTTTATGCTTAGTCACTTTCTTGTTAACTATAAATTTGAAATAATGGTAAAAATTATCGATTAAGTAACATACAGGGAATGCCTTATGTGATTTCACCCCTAAAATTCATCATCATTTCAATTAGAAAAAGGGTTTTTCTAACTTTACCCTTACGCACATGATAAGAAGTGTGTCCGTGAGTTGTTTTTTGTGGGTCTCTATCACTTTTTAAATAAAAAAATAATTTTTTTGTCCTTTTTGTGGGTCTTTGGGTCCTTTTTTGTGGGCCCATGACTTTTTTATAATGTGCCTAAAGGAGAAAAACCTTTAAAAAACATAACAAAAACAACGAAAACATTATAAAGTTTCAGGTTATAGAGAAAATGGGTAAGGAACATGGGGTCAATGAAAGGTCAGCTCCTGGACCAATAACGACAACGATGACGGATGGGAAAAGGTGGTCATGAAACAACGTCGATACAAGAATGAGTACAATCTCCTCAGGAAGGATAAAAAAACCTCTGATGGTGATGGTAGAAATCGAATCTTAGACTTTAACAAGGTAATGAGGGATAAAGCTACCTCGTTCTTCTTCAAAAAAAAATTCGGATACTTGGGACTCGAGAGCACTTTAGGGAAGTTGTTCAGCAGATATGGAAAAGTGGTTGATGTTTACAATGTTTTCAAGAGGACAAAAAGAGACACTAGGTTTGGTTTTGCGAGATTCATCAACATTGGTGACTTAGAAAGTTTTGAAAGGCGCATTAGAGGGATTCTGATATGAAATGCGAAGCTAGTGATTACATTCTAAGTTCATCAAGGTGCAGGATAGCGACATCGCTCCATCCGAGTTCCCTCAACTTTCTTCTGAGGTGCATCCTAAACTGCGGGTGGGGAAGACCTCCTATTACCATTGTTTCAAAGAAGCGGTGGTGGGCTCTACAAGGAATTCTCATCCCCAATATTAAAGAGGATCAATATCTAAGGTTCAAGACTTGACGGGTGCCCGATTGGAAAAGCAAAAAACTTTCAGCTCATGCAGAATGCAAGGGATATACTGAAAAATAATGTACTTGTTGACTGTAAAGTCAAGTATATCGGTGGGTTTCGTTCCTATTTGAATGGAGCTTCAAAGAAAAGGCTTTACAATGCCTAGGTTCAAACATGATTTGGTTGCAACATGATATCAAACCTTGGGAAAACAATGGTAAATCATATATACACATTCTTCACTAGAGGTGATGTGTTTTATAGAGAATGCATGTGTGTAATGTTGAAAAAGAGTCCATATATTCATCTATAAATTGTAGATTAAAGCAAGATGTTCAGATAAACGGATGGTGTTTAAAATGAGGTTTAAGTATGGATTTGATTCATGAAAATGATAGTGTTTTTGATAATTAATCTGTTAGTGTGCATTTGGTTAGATCATATGTTATGTTAGTGTGAATTTATGGATTGACAGATGTGGATTGATGAATATGTAAATGATGAATATAATGGTTTGTTTGTAGGGGGTTTTTGGGAGTATGTTTTAAACTGATGATGTGTAAGAGTTTTATGACTTGGCATCTAGGTGGATTTTTATTTTGAAATAAGAAAGGTAAAAAATTTTGAAGAATAACCGGTGACCCGATAAGCAAGTCACATAATACACACAAAAATCAGAATTTGAAATTTTGTGTTGTATAAGTAAAAAAAGTAGACGGTCGCATGAAACTAGAAACATTAAAAAGTTAGATACATTTGTAGGTAATTATCCCCCGAATAAAACCATGTAGTTTATTAATGAATCGACCTCTGACATCTGAATAGCTATCTGAGTCATGTTTGAGTTTGATCAAATAAGTCTCAAAATGAGAAGCTAGGATTCAATTTCACTACTAATTTATTTAACTGATTTTGCTTTGCTTCTTTTAGCGAAAAGTACAAAGTATTAAACGACGAATTGAAAACCCCGTAATGTCATTTAGCATTGTGACAATTTATATTATGTGGATTAAAATCATAACTAGATGCAATATTTATGCCACTACTTATTGGGAAAGTGGTTTCTTATATATATATATATATATATAAAAGCAATACCTGCCAAGTAGATAATTCCACTTGGCCAAAAGAAATCCTTTGGAATGCCACGTTTAATCCAGCTGGCAATTTAGCTCATAAAAACACACGCCTTCCATGCCATATGCATATGTCTTCACTCCTAATTCAAAACCACTGAAGTTTTCTCCATCAAATTCAAAACCTAACTAAAATCTCTCACAAAATCAACCTATTTTTGTTAATTATTTATAAATAAAGATGAAACGATCGGATCGGATCCTTATCACAATCAACCATGCAAAATCAAATCAAACCTAATTCAAATTCGTAATACTCAAATGCAATGTCACTTATCCCTATTGTGTGTTTTCATAACAAATCAGCCAAATTCAGTCTCTAAGGTAATGTTTACTTTTAGGTTTTGTTCAAATTGAATTGAAATTAGCTTACCAGATCTTTGTTTTTTCATGAATTAGGGATTACTTTTGTATCTATCTTACGATTCTTGATTGTTTATTTCAGTTTTGAAATCAACCGACTCCATATGATGGTGACTAACTCATGCCATGTTTGTTAATTTGCTGAAAAGAAACTCAATACACTTGGGACCTGCTGATCAGCTTTAAGGTATAATGAATTAAAATTAGTGTCATATGCTTTTATTGATTTTGGTTTTTGATTTTTTTTTGCATACCAAGTGTTTGATAAAAGTCCTGAATGATTTTTTTTGAAACATTTTATTATTCTCGAATGTAGTTTTTTTGCATATCATTAGATATGACACAAATTACAGGTGACAGTTTCGACCACTATACATATGAATTAGGCGCCTTAGGTTGTTACTTGTGATGGCTTAAACATGTAAAATCAAGAAACAACAACAACAACCACCAAGTATTCAGTATCAAACAAGTTAAGGCTATAATTGTGATGGCTCAAACATGTAAGATCAGAAGATGTTAGCCAAAAATGGACCGGTCGAAGGTCTATTATTCTATCAAAGTGTACTTAAGTTCATAGGACCTCCAGAATCATATAATGCAAAAAATAGCCAGAACGATCTTGACCATAACTTTTGTTTGCCCCTTAACCATCGAAACCTCTTTGATTCAATTAAATCAAATAAGTTTAATATCGTGCAACAAATAGTGTATCATTAATAACTTGAATAGAACTTACAAGAGCTCGAAATGGTTGTTAATTTATTCATAGTATATGTTTGATGAAATGGCTATGAAGTTAATATGCTGTTTGTTGATTACGATATCTCACAGCACATCGAGAGCAGCAATATAAGTGCATGTACACTATGACACAACCAAACAACCATATAACACTAATATATGAAACCTATACAAATCACCATAGGTCATTCAGGATTGCTTATTTTCATTTAGTTCTGTGTGTTTGGGATTGCTTATTTACAAGTAGAAAAAGTGAAAAAGTGTTCTCAAATACAGGTTTAGGGCTCTTTGGACAGACCCTTTTGATGGGTTGTTTGGACCGCAAACAACTGTCGAAAAAAAGTTTAAAGAATCTGGTTTGGGGCTTTCTTTTTTGTTCCGTTACTGTTTGTATTTGACTAATTCACTTTATATGACTTGATTTTGCAAAGGAATTTTTAACAATGCGTATTCGGTAAAATGAAGGAATTATTAACTTCCAATTTATATACTTTTAGTGTTGGAAAATGTTGTATTTGACGAGCATTCTATGGAGGTGGATTATCTAGACAAATCTGTTACAGAGAATACTCAATAAAAGGTTCAACTTTGTAACTTTAGAATTCATTTAGGCATCATTTATATAAACTACTGCTTATTTGAAGTTTATGTTTGAAGAAAAAAAGATACTTAAACGGAGCATCACCAAAAGCGAACAATAAAAAAACCAGAGCAATGTACAGGTATTATATGCATTTCCTTATGTGTGTATGTTTCGATGTCAATACCAATTGTCATTATGTTATCTTAAATTGAAACTATAATATGATAAACTAAACATTTCCTTTTCAAAAAACCATTTGCAGCCAAAGAAAGTCGTCCTGTTACCAACTTAGGGTCATTTAATGCTTCTACCCTTGGGAGGCTCAAGAAGGCAAGAACATGAATAAACATGGAAATACATCACATATCTTTCATTAGGGCAAAATCGTATACCATTTATAAAAACTCAGGCATATTACTAAACTTGAATGATCTTTTGTAACCTATTATTGATATTGTGATATAGAATGGAAATAAATAGCTAATAAAAACCTTCTAATGCATATATACCCATTGAATACCTAACTAAATTCAGGTTCAAACCCTTAAATCCGGCTCAAATATAGGGAGGTCTTCTTTTGAAATGCTTACAGAATGATACTTACTCATATGACATATCCAACTAAACGTTCACGCGCACACACACATTTAAATTTTGGATTTTGAGTTTGAGTATTTTAAAATCAGTTTGTGTAATCAATTTGAGTCCAGACCCAATTCGGATACAAGAAACATCATTCAGTTATTTGCAATTTGTCGGTTTGAGTATTCTAAAATAGTTGAGACCCTGTTTGCTTAATATAAATGTCAGAATTATTTTTACAGGTATTTTGAAGATGTGTTTGCAAAAAGAAAGTACAAGATCTTAATACAAGGCTTGCTGAAGATACGACGGACCAGCATGTAAGTTTATAAAGAATAAAATAACATATTCTTTTTTATAATATATCTGTTAGTTTTTAATAAGATGAGACTAAGAAATAGACAAGTCCTATTAGATGGAAAATGAAGGATTAACAATTGAAACATCATCTAATCTTAAATTATTATTGCAACCTTTTTCAAGTGGGTGAGACACTCGGTTTTTAGCCGTGATTGTGTTCGACAAGAATCGTGAATGTGTTCGACAAGAAATCCTGGTGTATATAGTTACGAATAGTACTGTGTTCCATATACCATGTCAAACATTTATTGATGTATGTAACAAAACAAAATTCATTGTCTTATATATCTTCCTTTTGTATAATTTTTCAAATTCATACTTAGTTTAGCTATCCTTGAACCATGTAGTTCATGATTTCTATAGTTATATGTAATACATGGATCATATTTAGTGATGCAGGCAGAGAGCATCAATAGCCCACACAACATGGGTGGTAACTGAAACAGGAACAAGAGATTACAAAGTGAAGCGGCAACTCAGTAATGTACTTGAAGAAAGAGACATGTGACTTAGATATTTTACTCTTCCAAAATAGATTTTACGCCAACACATCTAAAATTTTGAAATGTAATGAAAATATTAATATCTCTATCAGATTCATTTCGGAAATACATCCGCTATAAGCAGATATATTTGACAGTAAATTGAAGTTCGTGCAGCTACAAGGGCATGATTAGATGCTGACAGCACAAAATGAAATGTTGAAGGTAAGGTTATCCTTCTATTTATATAATAATCTTAATAATATCTGTAACAAGGGCATTATAGATTAGAGAGTACGAAAGAATTAATAGGCCCATCCTTTTGAACTTACTGAAATATTATTATGAAATGATGATCATCATATGTTTATATATAATAAAAGATCCTTGACACGATTCAAAGCTTGCAAAGTCCTATAATGGCCATTTATAACACGAAGTTTTAATATGTTTGTTTTGCAGCCTACTCTAATTATGGCCATCTATGAACTCTCTAAACCTTGCAAAGCCCTATTGGCACCCACTAAGCAGGGTGGTTTTCTTCTAGCATCAAGTGAAAAGGTAATCTACTTTAAACCCCTTTTTCCAGAACATCATGAAAAAATGTCTATGGTGGTTATTCATGCTTACAGTTAGTACAGTCTGGTAGCATATTTTGAAAAACATGAATAAGCACTATCAATATATGAAAAACATGCATCAATGGTGGTTATTCATGTCTTATATAAGTGAATAAATGATGTTGTTGTACAGGCTAGTAGCATACAATTATTTCACTAACAGATTATTACTCAGACGCTTTCCTATATGTAAACATGTATTTTTAATGTTAATAAGTGCTTTGATATAGCGTAAGTAAATAAGTTTTTTTTTCAGTTAAATAGTGTGTTTGGGGTTGTTTATTTTTAATGTTCATAAGTAGACAAACACTTTAATCAACAAATTCAAACGCCCCTTAAATACTAAAACAAGTAAATAGTTTAAAAAAACAAGGAAACACATCTAATTAAACTTTTTGTATGTTGTTTTTATTAGCGGTTTTCACAAGATTTTGTAGCATTAACCGGAATTGATACCAAAGAAACCATAACCTCAAACAATCTTGAGGGATATGAGAAGGAATTGCCCCTGCGATATGATAAACAAAACCCGACAGCAAATTGTATCAGGATATCAGGATAGGTACTTATTATGCCTTGAAAATTTATCAGGATCATGCGTCATCAGGTTACTCAAATATTTGCCAGTACAGTTGACTCTTAAGTTTTTATATACTCATAACAAGCGAGTAACTTATTTTTATTTTACTGTGTCATACATGTCCAATATTTCAGTTTAGAAAGATTTTCATATTGTTATGAATCTTTAAACAGGTCGGATTTACTTATTCTTAAGACAATAAAGGAATCGATAGAGACGAGGGACAGTTGTTGCCACATTGCAACAAAATACGCAAATGCACAGTACTAGTGACGAGGTGCTTGTCTTCTAAGCATATCTGAAATGCTAACTTTACTTTTTTGACCCGTGTATTTATACTGCATATTTTGTTGCAGGGTTGTTCAACATGGTGCTTGCTTAGGGACTTCTGATGAAGGTATTTATCATGAGTTAAATACTTTGTTGTATACAGACAGGGCTGTTGCGGGTGAAGCGGCTGCTATTAGTATGGGTCTAATAATGGCCCGGACTTCGAGTGAGAAAGCAACAGTGATGTTAGTGTATGCTCACGAGACACAAGAGCAGAAAGATCATAAGGTAAATTTAGGATTTCATTTGGTGGTGGTTGGCGGTTCTAAGAGGTTATAAGAGATAAAATAGAGTGAAGAACAAATTGACCCTTGAACGTCTCGAAACAAAGAAAAATATACACTGGTGTTAGAAAAGAATGAGAAGAGGAAGTATTGGTATAGTAGAACGAACATATATAGGGCCAAACATTTTTTACCCGTTTACCTTAAAATGGGTCTATTTGGGTGATGATTTCTTTCTATTGGGTCAACTGAATTATTCTATAAGAATTTTATTAATGCATAAATGATTGAAATAGTCAAACAGGTTGAAATTCTTCCGGATCCTATTCACTTTTAGCTATTAGTTATATGGTGTATGTTGTTGCTCTCAAAGTTGCTAATTCATTAATTACATGTAATATACATTTAATTTTCGCTACTAAATTCCTATTGTTACAGGCCGTCAATGATCTTTGCCCCTAGAAGATGGGAGGAAGTCTTTACCAACGGATTGAGATGGAGAGTGAAGCCCACGTATTTGCTGCTTTACAATCATTAGTTGGTTAAAGTTAAGATCTTGTGATTTTCTTATCACTTGTGCAGAAAACCTGGCAAGAATGTTGATGATACTTGGTATAGCGTTGTTTCTTGAATGTACTTTTGTGAAACAATCACCAAATGTGTAATCGTTATGGGACACGGGCCTTCAACTTTTTTTTTTTTTTTTTTTTTTTTTTTTTTTTTTTTTTTTTTGTAAGCATTTGTTATTAGCTTCATAAGTTGACCACAAAATAGTATTTGGCCTTTTGAAAATGATAGAAAGTAAGAGGTAAAGGACCATATTCTTTTAACATAATATCCTTACCGTGTGGAGCTAAACAACTGCTTAGTATTACAATTTAGTATGAAAAGACATACACAATAATTTGTGCCTTTAGGTTTTTTGTGCGAATACCGTCACATCTTAGTGTTCTCATTTTTTAATCATTCAAGAGTCTTTGGTGTAAAAGCCTCATTTCACCAAAGCTTCCAAAAACAACAATACCGGCAACGGGGTATGGAGGAGGTAAGCCATAGACAGTCATACCTCTAGAATATAGACTTCCAAAATATGAAAAACATGCATCAAATGATTTGGATACAATGCATCACAAGTCTGTCTTTTTATATCAACTAATTTATATCAAATATTTTCATGTTTAACTTTTTATAGCAACTATTTTCATTTTTAACTTTTTATATCAACTATTTTCATTTTTTTATAGAAGAAACACATGCTACCGGTTATGTTTGCTAAATTTATCATATTAACGATTTAAGTAAATCATAAACAAGATTTTCATAAAACTCGCCCGCCCATCGGACGGGTAATGAAGCTAGTATATATATATATATATATATATATATATATATATATATATATATATATATATATATATATATATATATATATATATATATATATATAAACTAATTGGTCGTATGGGCTTGTCACGTAAGTATTGATGAACAAGAATACAAGATATATGATACAGAACAAAAATTATGGCATCGTAGGTACATGCAGAAACAAGCACCAATTATGTTTTAATACGTGCTACGTAGTTACCAAAGATTGCCGGCAAAATCTAACAAGCGATGGTATCTGTCTTGCTGCCGACCGACATATTCTTAACAATTTTTTTTTTTAATCTTTAGTTTGATAATGACAAAGATGATATTTTAATTTTGCTCCAAATTATTATTAAAAAAAAAAAAAAAAAAAAAAAAAAAAAAAAAAAAAAAAAAACCCTTATCATTATCATTCTAGTTATTATATATACAAATGAGTTGCTTTGTACGACTATATTCGGACAAGTTAATATAACTACATACTAGTAACATAAAATAAACCATACACCTTAACTGGGGTTTGTTATACGACTATATATATTACACACATATTTATGTGGTTTTAATAAACGAGCTAGCTAGGATGACGAGTAACCGAGAGCAACGATGGTCTCTCAAGGGCGTGACAGCTCTTGTCACCGGTGGTACTAGAGGCATCGGGTTAGTTGGCCATTTACTTATATCTTCTAGCTATCTGTGATACGTTTCGTAACGTATGTACTCATAGTTTAAATATATATATATGTAGTTATGCAATAGTGGAAGAACTAGCAGGATTTGGTGCAAGTATACATACGTGTTCGAGAAATGAAAGAGAGATTAACGAAAGGCTTGAAGAATGGAAAGGCAAAGGATATAATGTTACTGCTTCGGTTTGTGACTTGTCTTCTAAGGAGCAAAGGAAGGAGCTTATCGACACAATCTCTTCTGTTTACGATGGCAAACTGAACATCCTTGTAAGTCATTACCTCCAAAAGTTGGTGTCTAAGTGTATATTTTGATTAAGAATATGGCTGAAATTTTAACTCTTTCAACGTGTTCATATTACACAAATTCGATATTCAAGTTCAAATTTTTACGCAAACTCAACCAAATTCGAATACAACGAACTTGGCTTTGAGTTTGAGCCTTACTTACTCTTAATAAAAGCTCTAGTACTTTTCAACTTCTGAATTTACTTTCAATAGTGTTTCTAGCCCATTGCCTAAAAATGAGCTTGAGTAAATTAATTAAGTGTTTGTGTTTGTTATTTATTTTCACTTGATATTAAGTATTAATAAAATGGGCTAATTAATGGTTTGATGCTAAAGGAACTAATATCAGCTAAGTTTTGAACTAATATGATGCCATTTTAGTTTCTTTTCTAAACATGAACCAGGCCATTATTGAACTTGATTAATTAACTCAACTTGATTTCTTGTTTTATGAATTGCTTTGCTTTTTTTTTTTTTTTTTTTTTATTATTATTTTTTTTCCTGATTATGGCTGGTTCCGGTTCTGGTTCTCACTAGAATGACTAAAACTGCATATCAACATATTTCGCAAAAACTTTTATACACTTTTTAACAAATTGTGGCAACAACATGTGCATAAGTAAGGGGTTGTTTTTTTTTTTCTTTAGCCAAGGATTCATATGGGTCCTACTTCCATATAAGCATCTTAATGGGGAGTAGATGATAAATTAAGCCTTGTGGATATAGATCATTGTAGCATTCAGTTGTTCAAAATGGCAGTTAAAACAGAAAATATATGATCTGGAGATTTTTTTTTTGTGTCATTTAGATTAACAATGCTGGAACGACGTTACTTAAGGATGCCACTGAGCATACAGCCGAGGATTATGCATATATAATGGGGACCAACTTTGAATCCCCCTACCATCTGACTCAACTCGCATACCCACTGCTTAAGTCATCAGGTAATGCTAGTATCGTTTTCATCTCCTCTGTTGCTGGTGTCATGGCTCTTCCTTCAATCTCTGTCTATGCAGCCTCTAAAGGTCAGTTACCTAACTATTTGTTTTTTGTTTTTTTATCATAAACTATGAAATTTATATACTCGGTTTATGCAGGTGCTATCAATCAGTTGACCAAGAACTTGGCTTGTGAGTGGGCAAAAGACAATATTCGCACCAACACTGTTGCACCATGGGCCGTCAAAACCACCATTCAGAATTCTGTAAGATTCTTAAAAAGCAATGAACAACTCTTTGATAAAAAAAAAAAAAAAAAAAAAAAAAAAAAAAAAAAAAAAAAAAACCTTCAACTTAATTATATGGGTAAAAGTTTAGGAGCTTTGTTAATTGAGCATTTTTATACCGGAAAGTTAGCAAGCGCTAAAAAACACGTAGATTAATGTGTTATTAAAATGATTAGATCATGCCTTGCTGCTTAATTGTCCCCTCATAGAAACTACATAAATTGGACTCATTGCATGTGTTGGTGTACGTATTCTTTAAATCTTACCCATGTTTAGGATTTATATATAGTTTGATCACTTCATTTGATATTGTTTATATCATGCAGCAAGGGTATATCGACCCTAAAATTGCGGAAGCATATGGAGCACTAATGGCTCGCACTCCACTTCGGCCAATAGCAGAAGCAGACGAAATATCTCCTTTGGTTGCATTCCTATGTCTTCCTGCAGCATCTTACATTACTGGACAAATTATTGTTGTTGATGCCGGATATACTGCTGGTGGTTTCAAATCCTAAAACCATGATGATGTTACTTTTCTCAAATTATAATTGTTTCCAAATTCGTGCAACTCCCCTTAATTGTTAAGATTTTGAATATATAATTATTCAGCATAAATTACCAGCTACCAATTGCCGTTTTTTAACTTCGATCTCCCTTTATAAATTATGAATGTTACAGTGGTAGATGCATTTTTTGTTATTAATAGTCTAATACAGTATATGTTTATGGTTGGTCACTTTCTCGTTATCTATATTCGGAACATACAACATCAAAAATAATCCTAAAAAAGCTTGAAACGTCACCTATAAAAAACAACAATAACGCACTTAAACGCCTTTTGTGATGGAAAAATTTGGTCAAAATCAGATTCCTTGTCGCTATAATCCTCCTCGTTGTAATACTCCATCAATTCATAAAACGCAGCTCGGCGATACCGTTGCAAATAAAAACGAGAAAGGTTGTTTTTCAATTTCTTCCTTTGGATATAATTCAAGGATTGGAAATAGGTCCTTTTTTCTTGTGACGACTTGATTTTTGTACGATACAGTTTTAGTAACTAGTTATATGCAATTAGTAATTAACAAGTTTGTGTTTGTCACTAGTTTGAAATTTCTTGTGACCTAAGATACCTCGAGCTTAATCAAACTTGATAGTCATGGCTGGTTTCTCAGGAAGATCAACAATGACAATTTGACAAAATTCAAGGGAAGAATCACAACACTCAAAACAAATTTTCAAAACACATTCAAAATTAATTAATATGATATTAATGAATATGAACACACTTGTTTTCACAGCACTCAAGTAGACTTTATAATATGAAAAAAAATACACAAGAATCAAATGAAACTTTGTAAAATGTAAGGAAAAGACTGGATGCAAAGACTTCCTTCTCTAACCCTTACATACCAAATGAAGGAACCAAGTTACATATTTATGTTCACTTGTTCGATACTGTATATAATATAATATACCTTCGGCTTTCCATATACAGCCATGCGTGCAATAATCTTCAAATCTTGATTAATGGTCATCACAAAACTGCACGACGGTTAAACTCTGACATGGATGCTCCCACATTCCTACGATGGGTGGTCGAGGAAGGTGATGTTGATGAGGAAGAGAACCTCTTCTCGGACCGAAAAATATTGATATCAGAGGTTTGGAACCGACCAGAATCACCACTTGGAAGCCTAACATATGAAGACGAACCAGAAGGTACCTCCTCCTTTTGTTGCATGATCGCCCTATACACTAAAGGAATTAGTCCTTCCATGAGTAGCTCGGATTTTGTTTTCTATTTTTGGTTGGTGTTATGATTAATTATCATATCAATTCGTTTATAAATGGGATGTTTGGTGATGACGTGGCATAATAATTTGGTTTAATGCCAGCTTATAACTTACACTTCAACAAGTAAGAAATGAGGATATGATTAACGCGTAAAACCATAAGCAGACCTTAATAGCTGTTTGGGAACAAACACCAATAGCACCTGGATTTAAATTTACATCCCACACCTAATCATACTATTAAAATACGAATCACCTTTTTCTTGTGCTTTTTTTCAGAATTTATTACATCAACTTGTTAACGCAAGACCTAGAATCATGTTTGACAAATCAAAAGTAAGCAAAGTCATAATGTTTAGCCAACAATCATGTTTGACAAATCAAAAGTAAACAAAATTCGATAAGTAATCAAAGCCATAATGTTTTTATAATCAAACAGAATTGAACTAATGATCGTGTTGGATGATGTCTTGTTCTTCACTTAATGCATCTTAAAAATGATGGAAAAGAGCTTTCATAAACCCTAGAATCGACTGTGGAATGAATGGTAACTTAAAACACATTTTTGAGTTTGTATTTATTGGCTTGGGCTGGGCTCGTTGGCTCTATGACGCAGAGGTAAACTTATCTATAAAGTGTAGAGCTCTCGTCTAAATAATTCCACCCGTCTTCAACTCTCTACAGCATAAAGAGAAAGATCCCTCTATGAGGTAGAGCTATCGTCAAGGATTTTCTTGATTCTTCATTCATCTACGCCATAAAGACAAATATGTCCTTACACCGAAGAGGTCTCGAATGGCATATTCTTCTAAGGACTTCTTGATAAGTCTCTAAAAACTTATCATTTGTGTCCCATCTGAACAACACAAACATTTAAAAACACTCAGAAACACCACAAAATACTACAAATATCCTTGAATGGTGTTTTTATATGTTTCAGACATAAAAGAACTGAAAACAGAGGAAAACGGGCAAAGTTTACCAAATTGTCAAAATCAGTCCCTGAACTGTCAAGAAATGTCAGAAATGGTCCCTGGGAGAATTATTTTATAGAAAACTCAACAACAGTCCCCCAGGAATCAAGGAATAATAATTTTTACCCTTGAAAGTTCAATATATCAAAATTGGCAAAACAAGTCCCTCAAGTTTTCAAATTGGCAGAAAATACACCTGGTGTGTAAAAATGGAATTTTGTCATTAAAGGGTCCTTGGTAATTCACAAGTTAGTCCCTACACTTTGAAAATTGGCAAAAATAGTCCCCGGTTGTTTTAATTTGGATATCAAATAAATCCTTATATTATTCCAATATGACAAAAATAGTACGTTTTAATAAACTTTGGAATAATTACAAGATCAGTCCCTGGATATCAGATTTTACAAAACAGGTCCTTGGGCTTAAAAATCATTACAAACCAAATGGATCCAAGATATTATCAAAATCCAAATTCCAAATCCAAACAAAACCACAACCCTGGTCCATCACTTTTAAACTAGGCCCAAACAAACAAAAGCCCAAACTTCCCCTTTGATATTAAACGGGGTATTTGTTTGACCCGCGTTGACCATCCACCCTTCTTCAACCTCACCCACGTCCTGCTTCACCACCATCCACCATCCACCTTCACCACTTGCTTCACCTTTCCACCTCAAACCCCACCTATCATCCACACAACAAAACCCACTCCTTGGTTTTGATCCAGGAGATACCATTTGGCAAGTCTACAACCTGTACATACCCTATACCTTGCCAAACCTTACACCACCACCCCTAGCTCACATCTACACTCCAAATTGTCCCCTATAACATCACAAACTGTCACACCCCCAAAATCGGGTCCAGCGGAAGCGTACATGTGGCTGGGGTGTAACTCAATTGGTATTACAACACAAGTTTAAAAACGGTTTTCACTTCAATCATTTAGAATAAAGTCATTTAACCAAAAGTCTTGAATTTACATCGTTAAAAGTAGTGCGGAAGTAGGCCCGTAAAATAATTTAAAACGGTCCCCAAGTGAATATCAGAGTCTTCTATGACCATGCCATGCCCTGCCAAAACCTCCAGTAGCGTGCCATTGCTTAATACCTGAAAATACATGCTAAAGAGTGTCAACACGAGGTTGGTGAGTTCATAAGTTTGTATTAAAACAATAGTGTTGTGAGTACAATAGAGAGTTTTGTGACCATTGTGTAACTCACAATGTCATAAAAATAAAGTTTTGTGACCATTGTGTAACTCACAATGTCATAAAAATAAAGTTTACCTTACAGTAAAATCAGGATTGTGGACCTTGAGTAGAGTGTGTGATCATTACAACAAATATAATATCACATAGAAAAATAGTCTATTACGCTAGCGCTAAGTTCATGCAACCGAAGCTACGACAGTGTGCATGCTCTAGAAGCATGTTAAATATAAAGGCCCGGCAAGTGTTTATCCCGTTACACTTGTAATTCGACATGTTATACGCTCGCGTTTGCCTATCCGGTCAAACCGAACGGGGGAGTCACCACCAATAGATCTATTTATAACATTCGCGCTTCCCAGCAGGAATTGACGGTTCATGAGTTTGGGCATAGTGGGATTCAAGGGCTTAGGCTAATCCGCGTAATAGTTTAGATAAAACATAAGTTTCAGTATGGTCCCTAAAAGTGTTTGCATAAAAGCAATAGTTCACAAAGTGTGTTGCATAAAAGCAAGAGTTCATAAAGTGTGTTGCCTAAAAGCAAGAGTTCATAAAGTGGGTTGCATAAAAGCAAGAGTTCATAAAGTGTGTTGCATGTTTATAAAACGCTTGTGTATGCGAGAAAATAATCACGTATGCAACCGATATACACATAGGTGCATTTGAATAATCAATCAAGTATCCAGAGAAACAGTAGTGTTTAAGTATGCAATTGCGCATTCAAGCATTGAGTTTAATAAAAAAACGAGCATGTATTCTCCCCCAAAACAGTTATAAAAACAAGTAAAAGTAGGGGGTATGAACTCACCTGGTGCGATAGCTATGATGACAAAAGTGGATACACTGAAATGAGGCACGATCTCTAATCGCAACCTAATATGAATGATAGTTTCTAATGTAAGAAACGAAATGATGCTACACATGCAAGTACGTATGTTATCGATACCACTCGTTAGTTTTGAAAATAGTGTTTATCGTCAAAAATACATCTTTGACGTCTCGTTAAGTTAATAACCACTTTTCATGTAGTTGTGTTGAAAAGGTACTCCACGATCCTCGTTTGGTGTTTTAACGGTAAATATAAGATTTTCGTCACAAAAATAACATTTTCATTACTTGAAAATATGCCCCAAGTGGCCTCGCAAAACAAGTCGCGAAATGTTGTACGTTAGGGGTTAATGGTCAAGCTCGGCGTTTTTGAAAACCTTGTAACAATATCTTGAAGTCGTGTTATTTAACTTTTGGCTATACGGGTCTTGATCAATGAGAGAATCGACTCTTATTGTTGCTATTTGAAAATATTATGTTCAACACTTAGAAAATTTCATTATAGCAAAAGCTGTCAAAATATATATAGTTTATCGGGTATATAGATGAGGTCGTAGTTTATTCGTTACGAGCCCAATGATCAAACGGCCAATTGGTTTGAAAAGCTTGCTGGGAGATCTTGATTTCATAAAACTACGGCTCGGACTCAAACTGATCCGATCATAAAGAAAAACAGCCGTGAAAGTGGTGTCTCGCAAAGACAGTTTACGTCAAAACTCTATTAGTGTACAAAAGCTGATGGAAAAATATATATATCGTCGGATTTCAAACACTTGTATCTTTTTCGTTATAAGCCCGTTTTCTATGTTCTTTATATCCCCGCGAAGGTATTCAAGTATACTTTAGGTTTTTCAAGGTCTCGGCTAGTCAAGATATCATTTAATCTCAGTTTTCCTAGCTAGAAAAATCGGGACAGATTCCATATTTCAGAAAAATATAGTTTTCGTCGTAAATCTTGAAAATAGCATATCTTTTTCGTCGTAACTCGGATTTTATCCCCGTTTTCGGCCATAGTTTCGTCTTGGAATGTATTTTCTAAATCTTGGGTCCAAAGTTACACCCTAGACCCTGAGTTTCCCACGTTTCACAAAAAGGGACAGCAGCTTTAAAAGTTTGTCAAAATCAACTTTTCTAGTTCAAGGGTTGTTCAAAGCTTAACCAAACTATCTCAACTCAACTCCACAAGTACCCAATCCTACCATACACCTTCTTAGGGTGTCATGGGTTCCTAGTCTTCACCAAAAATGGTGGATCTCATGAGATTGTTAATAAAAATTATAGATCTATGTTTATAAAAACAAAATGAGTAATAAGTGGTATGGATCTTACATACTTGCATGTTTTACCAATATATCTTGAAAATACATAAAAATATAAAGTAATGAAAGTATGAAAAGATCAAAAGTGTTTTTGAAGCTTACTTGAAGATTTGAGGTGATTTGATGAGAAATTGATTAATAATCTTGGGTTTTTACCACAAAACCCCAACTAGATCTTGATTAGGACTTGATTAAACACTTGATCTTCAAAAATTTATGGATTCCTCTTATGGTTGTTTCTTGGCCGATCCACACACACAAAGAAGGAAGAGGAGAAAGTGTTTGCTAGGTGTTTTGGTGTATAAAATGAGTAAAATGGTGAAATGGTGAAATATAATGATGATATATATATATATATATATATATACATGAACTAGTCAAAGTCTTATGGTCAAAAAAAGTGGTCTTTGGTCTTAGGGGGGGGGGGGGGGGCGGCTCCAAAAGGAGTGAAACAAGGAAGAATGTTGGTGGCTCATTAATGAGCTTGTCCCCTAAGTGTATGTATTAGTTGGTTTTGTTGTGTATTAGATGTTATCGGGTACCGAGTTAACTAAAAATAAATGTTACCAAGGTGAAATAAAATGCGACGAAGTTGTAAAAGTTGTAAAATAATATTCCTGATGAGAATCGGGTGTTGAAATAATTATCGTATTGAAATAACGCAAACCGACGGAGTAATAAGCTCCGACCGTAAAATGTAGCCATTGGTTTCAAAACACCGGGTAAATTAATAATATAATTTTTATATTATTATTATGAGTATGTAAATATGTTAGGATCACAGTCGGGAGTATTGGGTATACGTTAGTAGTAAAACTGAGTGGTATCGTTAATTACCAATTAAGCATACGTAAATGGAAATAATGCATATCCGTGTAGGTTCTCAAGTGATGATGATGTGTAGACTAATCCAGTCTATATCAAGTGTCATTAATGAATGATGCATGAATTCGCAGCTAAACCTAACTGGTTACGCGAATTTGAAGACTCGTAAACTCAGTTTACGAAATGACGAACGATGATCATGAATAGTGATTTCCCTTCGGGAATGAATAGTGTCACATGAATAGTAAAATTTCTGAACGCTTCTCGGAATCACAAACTGACCCCGAAAATGATGAATAGTAAAATGATGAATAGTGACCGGTGAATAGTAACTGATGAATAGTAACTGATGAATAGTGAATAGGAGAAATGTCCCGAAAAATGCGGGTTGTTACACAAACATCCTAAACGCATTTAATGCTCAAATATCAGGCTGCAAGCAACCTTTGGGATTTTGGCGCCAAAATCCATTTAGACAGCTGTGATGAATTGGACATGTATCAAAGCTACAAAGTGGTGGGATTTGCTCCTAATGACACCTGGAACAAATTGGGACTCTATAAAAGCAACAAGAAGCATGAATTAGAAGATATAGTTTTTAGTCTTTATTTCTTGTATGTCGAATAATTTAGTTTTATGGTCTCAGTGTAATTTTAAGCTATCAAACTTTATATTAAGTGTTTTCAGTGTTAATTGAATCTATTTAAAGGTTTAATTTCAAATTCTCAATATAATTTCAGTTTAAGCTTGAATTTAACTTAAAATTCTCATATAATTGTAATATTGTTATTAGTGTTATTATTTGACTTATAATCTCATATAAGTTCATATAATAACTTAGTTAATGTATTAGAACTATCAAAAATCTGTTATCATCAAAAATTCAAAAATATAAAAAAATCAAGAAAAATAGAAAGAAAATAAAAAATCAATAGTGATGAAGATGAAAGCATGGAGCAAGGTGCATAATGGATTGTCCTGGTATTAGAAACCTTGTGGAAGGTTTATAGGATTGTAACTGGTCCTGGTTCTTACTTCTTGGCTTGGAATCCATTTGTAAGCATAAATCTCAATTTTGATTTTAACTGTTCATTAGCTTATTGTAGTTCAATTCTGTGTTTATTATGCTTATTTGGTATATGGAAGATGTTATGAGATAAGTTGAAACCTGTTAGTTCAATATAATTCATGTTACCTAGCTTTTTTCAATCTCACTGTCAAAAAGGCTATTTAGTAAACCATGATTATATGTGTTCTTGTTTTTGGTTTTAGGCTTGAATGATCATTTGTCATCATATTACATCTTTGTGGATCAGATTCATTGACTAAATCACTTTTGTGTAGTGAAAATCAAAAATCATTGCATAGTAAGGAGTGTTTGGGTTTAACTGTGTAGCTGTGATAATGGATGTGTAAGTTGTTATCTCTGGTTCAAATATGTTTCTTTAGTCTCACTTAGACCTTAGAAACCATAAAACTCGGTCTTTATTTGAGAGATTGTCAAACTTTGTTTTAAACCTTCAAATTAGTTAACTGTAAGTGATTTAGTAGTCTTAATCTTGTATTTAAGTGTAATACTAGCTAATATAGCTTTCTATTATCTAATTATAGCTTAATATAACATAAATAATCAGTAGGATTGAGTAGAAGTTCATATAAGTCAACATAAGGTTAAAAGTTAAAAAGTCAAAATTTCTTAGTTATCAGTTTTCCAAATATTGTAAGATTTTTCATGGTTTCATTTTTCAAGATTAGTTTTTGAGCTTTTTGGTTCTTAAAACTTTGGAAGCTCATCTTTTAAGTCATAATTTTAGTTTATTTTTAGCATTTTTATAAACTGCTTATTTGGTAGCTTCTTTTAGCAAGTTTCTCACAAACCTCCCCTGCACTAGGGGAGTTTGGTTTATAAGCTCAGAACTCTTAAGCTTGTAACTTCTTCATTATTGCTCTTTAGCTTAGGCTTATTGTTGTTTTAAGAAGCCCTTCTGGCTAGCTATCTCTACATATGCTTTTTATGTGCTATTGTGCTTATTTACACTACTTATCATGCTCATCAATGTTCCTTCATTTCATAGACTACACTGATTCATCAGTGTAGTCAAGCTTGTTTCATAAGCCTCTACAGTATTCACTAGTAAGCCTTAGGCTTAGCTTGTTGCTGATTTAGAAACCTCAGTATACCATCTCTCTATGCCAGTGCTTATTTGTCATCTTACTGTCTATCTAATTGCTTATTTGTAGCCCTACATGTTGACTCACCAAACCCACTACACTGATAAGTTACTGTAAGAGTGGAAGTTCATAAGCTCTTTTTGAGCTTGTTAGCGGGTCCCCCAGTCCAATCCTTGGCTTATTGAGAAGCTCACTAACCTGACTTATTGGTTTTAGGTTTACCTTGGACCCCTGAGTTCATTAGGTGGGCCCCACAGAGGCCTGCAGGTTGCTCATTTGGCCTACATAGATATTAGGTGCTTGGATTTGCTTATTCCTTAATTTCAGCTTATCTATTTGCTTTTCTCTTTTCTTTGGCTTGTTTTACATTTGTCTCACTTACTTTAGCTTATTTGATCCTTTGGTTTGCAGCTTATAGCTTATTAGAAGCTTTTTCACTTTGAAAATCCATTTTGAGCTTAAAAGCTCCACTGTGTGAAAAATAAGCTTACTCAGAGCTTATTTGTGAGAAATAAAAAAGTTGTCTTTGTTAAATATGCTTAAAATTAGTTATTAAGTAGATTTGCAAAAAGAAAAATAAAAAAAATAAAACATTTGGCAAAAAGGTGGGGAGTGGGATTCGAACCTGGGCTGTTTGGATAGTATACATGCATAACACCACTCCCCCTTCCATCTGCTCTGGGGCACTAGTTCCATCAGACCTTGCATAATCAATTCCTTTAGAGTAGTATTAGTCCATTTAGCTTATTTCCAACTGTTTTGCTTATTCCAGCTTATCTGTATAAGCTGTTGCATCATTTTTATTTTTCCCAGCCTTTTTACACTTAAGATACTTTCAATAATTTTTTCATATTTTTTAGTGTTCACTTAGTAATTTTTAGATTTAACTTTAATTAAATTAATTTAAATTAAAAAGTCAAAAATAAATTAGTTTTAATATTTAATTTTTATCCCAGATAACTTTTTATAATTTTTCTAACTTTATAAGTTATTAAGCTTCTGTAAAAATTATTGTTTCAATTTTCACTTTTAATTTTATAATTTTTAGATTTAAATTAATATATCTAGCTTTTAATTAATAATTAAGCAATTAATTAAGAAATAGCTTAAAATAAATTGTAAAAATAAATTTTATAATTTTTTAGGATTGTTGTGATGGTTAATTAGATTTATAAATTTTTATTAAATTTTCTAAGTCATTTTTAGTATAATTAGTAATTTAAAATAATTTAAATAGTTTAAGTAATATTATTAGTATTTAATTAATAAAAAATCCACAAAAAGACAAAAATACATATTTTTAATTTTTAATCATATTTTAAGTCATTTTAGATTTTTAGAAATTAATTTTGCAATTTTCTAGTTTAAATTTGTATTATTAAGTTTCTTAAAGTTAATTAGTTTTAATTAAATAGTTAAATAGTTTTTATTTAAATAATTAATATTAAATAATAAAATAATCTAAAAAAATAATTTTCTTTTTAATTAAATTTTCTTTTAAAGTTTAAGTTTATATAATTTTCATTTTAACCCCCTGTAGTTTAATTTTCATTAAAACTCACCTTTTTCCCCGTACGTAGAGGTAAGTTTTTAATTTGTAAACGTTTTTAGTTCATGTAACTGTTTAAGTATATTGTTTAACTGTTTCATTGTATAAATCAGTAGTATAAAACATTCTCACCTATTCCTGTTCATAATCACCCGATCCCAAATTCCGTTTTGTTACAGATTTCACACCTCGTTGGGATTAACGACCCGAGGATACATTGTACTCCGCGGAGCATTAATCTAAGTTGTTTTTGACTTGTTGACCATTTACTTGGTCAATATTATCTGACTGTTTAGCACTGATCAAATTTTGGCGCCGTTGCCGGGGAGGTGTGCTGCGTACAACAAATTTGGAAGCATACGTGGTTCTGAATACACACTCACTGTAAATTTACCATCTCTGTTCATATTTATATAAAAACCAAAAAGATTTTCTTTTTCTTTATTCTAAGACTTCTTAGAGTTATCTCAATGCATGCGCACTCGTTCTTCTAGGTCTACAAGTCCTCACCGTGAGCTTGTCACCATTCCTCGAAGACGTACCCAAAAACATTCTGCCCCAAAAATTGAACCTGAAATTCAGACTGAACCTGAACCTTCAGTCATTATGGCAGAAGATCGCCCAATGTCCGAGCTTCTCCAGGCACCCATCGAGGGTTATGGAGATGCTATTGTTGTACCCGCCATAGTATTTGACAATTTTGAATTGAAAACCGGATTACTTAATCTGGTAACTTCTAGTCAGTTCTACGGTTTCGAAAGGGACGATCCTCATTCGCATATACGATGGTTTAACAAGATTACATCTACCATCAAATATAAGAATGTCCCGCAATAGGCTATTAAACTACTTCTTTTTACATTTTCCCTCGAGGGGGCAGCCAGAGTCTGGCTGGAAAAACAACCCCCTCGTTCCATAGAAACATGGGAAGATTTAGTTAAGAAATTTGTGAATGAATTCTATCCCCCATTCAAAACTGCCTATCTTAGAAATGAAATCACCAAATTTTCACAAAGACCTGGTGAAACATTCAGTGAAGCATGGGATAGATTCAAAGAGTTGCTTCGCAAATGTCCTCACCACGGATTTTCTGAGTTAATGCAACTCGACACGTTTTATAATGGAGTGAGCCAAGCAGACCAAGACTCCCTCAATGCCTCAGCTGGAGGTAATTTTTTGAGTCTTACTGGTCAAAGAAGCTTTAGCTATAATTGAAAACAAATCCAAGGTTCGAACCACATGAAACAAACAGGTCGATCCTTCTTCATCTACCGTGAATCAATCTAGCACAGATGCTAAGATTGATAAACTCACGGATGCTATACAAGCTTTGGTTCTCTCCAACCAAAAGAAAGTCTCCTTCCCACAGAATCCTTCACATGCTGAAGTGAAGAAAGTGGATGTTTGTGTTACTTGCGGTGGTCCTCATGCATACTATAACTGTACTGCCACCGATAGTAACACGTTTGAAACAAATGCGATTGCTGGTAGTTCCAATCCAGGAGGTAATCAATATCATCCTCCTGCTGAACCACCATGGCGTCCGAACACTTACCCTGTACCACCTAGTTTTAACCAGAACATACAAAACCGTCCCCAGAACCAGAATAGAAGTAACCATGGTTTTCCTAACCAAGGTAACCTTAATCAAGGTCATCCCCAAAATTTTCAAAATCAGGGGAATAGAAATCAGGGACAGGGTAACTTTAACCCTGGCTACTTTCATGGAAACCCAAATCAGGGGCAATTTCAAAATCAAGGGTTTAACCAGAACAACCGAGGGCAAACCCCTCCTATCCAAACACAAGCTGTTGTTCCAAACCCTACGCCCTCTGATGAATTGTTAAAACAATTCATGAAAACCCATGAAGAAACAAACCGGTTGTTGATCAGCCAGATTTCTGACATCAAGAAATCTTTAAATGAAAGACCCTCGTACTCAGGTAAATTACCTAGCACCACGATCGCGAATCCGAGGGGCGATGCAAAAGCAATCACAACCAGGAGTGGAGCTTCATACAAAGGACCCAAAATTCCATCTACCTCTTTCTCTTCTCCTGAGGTATTGGAAAAAGAAGCCGAGGTTACAACGGACACGATACCTCCTATTGATAAAGGAAGTACCGACGACGTCCCTCCTCCAGCTATTCCGGTCCCAGCTACTAAAAACAAAGTTGTGCCTAAAACTCCACCAGTTCCCGTAGAAAATCCAAAAACCACCCCTAAATCTTCAATCCCATACCCATCACGATTAAGTGATCAAAAGCTTCGCGAGAAAGCTAGTCATCAAATGGACAAATTCTTCCAAATATTTCAAGAATTACATTTTGACAAAAGCTTCGCGGACGCTATCATTTTGATGCCCGAGTTTGTATCAACGATTAAACATTTGTTGAGTAATAAGGAAAAGCTGTTTGAAATGGCTAAAACTCCGTTAAATGAGAACTGCTCTGCAGTTCTATTAAAAAAGCTTCCTGAAAAGCTCGGAATTCCTGGAAAATTTCTAATACCTTGTGTATTTCCAGGAATGGTTGACTGCTATGCCTTGGCCGATCTTGGTGCCAGCATCAACCTAATGCCACATTAAGTATGGAAGAAACTATCTCTTCCGGGACTTACACCTACTTGCATGACTTTAGAGCTTGCAAACCGATCAATATCACGTCCTCTTGGCATTGCTGAGGACGTATTTGTAAAAGTTGGAAAGTTTCATTTTTCAGCCGACTTTGTCGTTGTTGAATTTGATGCAGATCAAAGGGTTCCTCTAATTGTTGGAAGAGGATTCCTTAAAACGGGTCGTGCTCTCATAGATGTCTTTGAACATGAGATCACATTACGTGTGGGTACGGAAGCAATCACATTTAACCTCGATCAAACTTCGAGGTACTCCTCAAATTACGACTCTAAATCGGTTAACCGAATAGATGTCATTGATATGGCTTGTGAGGAGTACGCTCAAGAAGTTCTTGGTTATTTTTATGATTATCTGAGTGGCAATCCCACTCCATCTTCTACTCCAATAATTCATAATTCTAATCCTTCCCTCACTCCGTTTGAGGGAAGTGACTTCATCCTCGAGGAAATAGAGGCCTTTCTTAGGAATGATTCAATTCCACCTGGAATTGATCATCAAGAAATTGACCTGGAGGGGGATATCATGCTACTTGAGCAATTGTTAAACAAAGATCCCTCCCATCCTCCTATTCTACCACTAAAACTTCATAAAGAGGAAATCAAACATGTTGAAAAAACTGATGAATTTCCTGAAGTTGAACTCAAAGACTTACCTCCTCATCTGGAATACGCTTTTTTGGAGGGTAACGACAAGTTACCCGTCATTATAGCAAAAGATTTAAGTGATGAGGAGAGAACTGCTCTCATAAAGGTCTTAAAGTCACACAAGCAAGCAATCGCTTGGAAATTATCTGATATAAAGGGTATTAACCCTGAATTTTGTACTCACAAAATCCTTATGGAAGATGACTTTAAGCCTGCGGTTCAACACCAGAGACGAGTTAATCCTAAAATACATGATGTTATCAAACAAGAAGTTCTCAAACTTCTTGATGCTGGATTAATATACCCGATCTCTGATAGTCATTGGGTTAGTCCCATCCACTGTATCCCAAAAGAAAGGTGGCATAAATGTTGTCACTAATGAGGAAAACGAGTTGATTCCAACTCGCCTGGTTACTGGGTGGCATGTATGCATCAACTATAGAAAACTAAACGATGCCACCCGAAAAGACCACTTTCCTCTACCCTTTATGGACAAGATGCTCGAGAGGTTGGCAGGAAATGAGTACTATTGTTTCTTGGACCATTTCTCGGGATATTTTCAGATCCCCATTGATCCATAGGATCAAGAAAAAACTACCTTCACATGCCCATATGGAACATTTGCCTACCGTCGTATGCCATTTGGCTTTTGCAACGCTCCTAGCACATTCCAAAGGTGCATGATGGCTATATTTTCCGATACCATCGGGAAAACTATGGAGGTATTTATGGATGACTTCTCAGTCATCGGGGATTCTTTCCAAGCTTGTCTCACCAATCAGGAAATCATGCTTAAACGATGTGAAGACACAAACTTGTGTCTGAATTGGGAGAAAAGCCATTTTATGGTCAAGGAGGGCATTGTCCTCGGCCATAAGATTTCAAAGAATGGGATAGAGGTAGACAGAGCAAAATTTTATGTAATTGCTAAACTATCTCCTCCCACTACCGTCAAAGGTGTTAGAAGTTTCCTGGGTCATGCTGGATTTTACCGTAGATTTATACAAGATTTTTCAAAAATCTCCACGCCTATGACCCATCTCTTAGAGAAGGATGCTCCTTTCATCTTCTCACCTGAGTGCTTAGAAGCGTTTCAAATTTTGAAACAAAAGCTTACTGAAGCACCCTGATGAGTGCTCAAACACTCATCATTTTTGGTCAAATCCGAACTGCAAAACATACAAAAACACTCAGAAATGCATCAAAATACTGAAAATATTCCAAAATTGTGTTTTATATGTTTTAGATGCAAAATGAGTAAAAACAAATGAAAAACGTACAAAGTTTGCAAAATTGGCAGTTTCAGTCCCCCAACTTTCAAAAATTGGCAAAAATAGTCCCTGAGCTCTTATTTAAAAAGAAAAGTCACCAAAGGTCCTTTTGAAATCATAAGTTGTCATATTTAGTCCTTTGGTGAAAAATCTCAAAAGTTTTGGAAAATTGCAGTTTAGTCCCTAGAGTTTCAAATTTTGGCAGAATTGGTCCCTGGTGGGATATTTTTGGATGAAAAACCATTTTTAGTCCTTGGAAATTTAACAATATTCAATATTGATCCTTGGATAAAAGTTTTCACGAAATGACAAAACAGGTCCCTCAACTTTACAAACTTGGCAATTTTGGTCCTCGGGTGTTAAATTTTGGAAATTTATTATTAAAGGTCCTTGTGAAATTACAAAGTGGCAGAATAGACCCTTGGGATAACATTATGGAAGTTGGCAGGTTTGGTCCTCAGTTTCATTAATATTGCAAAAATGGTCCTCGTGTCTTAACCTTAACAAAACGGACCTTTTGTTATTATTACCCACCAAAAAACCACCCCTGATCCAACATAACCCCAAGCCCAACAACAAACAGCCCAATCCCTCCCAAAAATATAAAACACTCCATCTTTATTATCCCCAGTCAAACCCCTTGTTGACCCCTCCTTCCACCTCCCAACTTGGTCTGCCAAACTCAACCAATACTCCGTATCCCCTCACCTCCACCTCACCAAAACCACTCCATGTCCCCTCCTACTACCACTACATCAAAACCCATTAAATGCTCCTTGAATCACTCCAAGCTACCCCCCTAACTGCCAAAATGAAAATTGGCGCCAAAATCCATTTGAACGACCTTGATCAATTGATGCTAATCCAACGGTCCAAGAGTGGTGGGAAAGTCTCAATAGAATCCAAGGAACCCTAAAATTCAGATATAAAAAGAAAAAGAAAGAGCATAAGGAGGGGAGTAGTTAATTTTAGTGGTAGTATAGTGTAGTCCATCGTTTTTTAGTGTAATTTCTTTTTCAAGTTTGTAAAATTAGTTCTAAGAATGTAATCTCAGTGTTTTCATTATAATAAAAGTGTTATTCAACAATAATTTCAGTTTCCCTAGATAATTTGATATTTTCCAATTTCTCTTTAAAATCTTAATTTATCCTTAATATTGTTAAAAAGTGTTAGTAACTAGTTCATCAAGCTTGTCTAAGCTCACTTATAAGTATTTAAAAGTTTACAAGTCAATCAAAATAGCTTAACTCAAGAAATCAAAAATTCTCAAAAATACAAAAAAAATAGATGAAAAATAAAAATCAGAAGAGAAGCAGCTTGAAGCACGGGGTGTGAATGATCATGGATTGCCTTGGTTATTAGAACTCCATGGGGAGTGTAGGTGGTGATTTATGGTCCTTGGTATCTTGTTTTTAGCACTGGATCATTTGTAAGCCCATTTTTCAATCTTTGGTAGGTACTGTAGATTAACTTTATCACTTATCATTTGTGTTTCCCTGATGTTTATTATGCATAGTGTAGTTAGATTTAAGTCTTAGATATTTTAGTTTAGGGTCTGTTAATGATTTATGCACATTGCTCATTTGAACTGCCAAATTTATCTTTTTCTTAAATCATAGGTGTGGGTGGTCTTAGCTTATGTTTCTGTGTTTATTTAAGGTCCCTTAATCACAATTAGTTATTAGAAATTAGTTTCATAGTTTAAATCACCCATTTGCTTCAAAAACATAAAATCAGTCAATCATAAGGGGTGTTTGGAATTGTAAATCTCATTGTGTTCCTGAATGTTTCAGTGTTGTAAAGCTATTGAGACTTCATCCTTAGGTTCAAAATAGTTTGGTTATGACATAAAATCAGAGCTTATAAGGCAAAAGTCAAAAATTTCACTCCAATTCTTCCCACAGTCCACCGTTGGGGCTGTGAGGATCCAATCTCACAATTTGGGTTTAAATCTTGTTCATTTACCTTCATTTAGTGTTAACATAACATAACTAATCATAACAAGTTCACAGGGATCAATCAAAGTTCAAAAAGGTCAAAGTTCTCAGTTTCTAGAAATAGTCAAAGTTGTGTATTCTTAGATTTTGCAAAACTTGCAATAATTATGTAGAATTTTGTATTGAGTTTCAAGGCTTAAGATTTTTAGGATTGGTAACCCCCCACCTCAACTTTAGTGTCCCATAGTTGTTACATTTTTGGGATTTTTCTGCTGGGCCCCACACACCCCCAAAGTAGGCTGCAGGGGGGAACCCTGCCCTGCAGCAGCAGCTCCACAGCCACACCACCACCTTTGGTGGTGGTTTCTGACCTCCACAGTGGTCCACAAGCCACCCTCCTTGTTCCTTTCAACCCCCCTCCTGCCCCTCTCTCCATTCCAACCAAGCTCTTGAGCTTACTCTCCCTTGTGGGCCCCCTAGAAAGCATCAAATGTTGTCCCATTTCTGTGTACAAAACAAGTTACCAAGTGCTTATTTGAGTGCTTATTGCTTATTCACTGGTACCATTTGGTTGTTTTAGCTTCATTCCTGTCCAAGTAACTTAGTTGAACCAAGTTTCACCCCTTTGGACCCCACAGAGGGTCATTTCCATCAAAAAGTCAACAAAAGTCAACTATCAAAGCTTTTAGTGTCCAATTTGCTTATTTTCAAGCTAGAAAAAAGTTGTCTTTACAAAAGTTTTCTATTTTTAGTATTTAAATAGTATTCCAAAAGAAAAACCAGAAAAATCCAAAATAAAATTAAGTGATAGTTTCTATTTAATATTATTTAACTTTTTAATTTTCCTTTTTAGATTTTTCTTAAGCACTTTGCATTTTTATATTTTTCTTAATTTCCTTTTATATTAAAGTATTTTTATAAATTTTTCCAGAATTTTATTTTGTCATTTAGTATTTATTAGATTTAATATTAATTTAATTAATAATTAATTAATATTTAAGAATTAAATAGCATAATTAGTTTTTATAAAGTAAACCCTAGTTTTTATATTTTTCCTAGCTTTTTCATAAAATAATTTTAGGAATTTTCTTATAATTTCTACTGTTCATCTTCTAGTTTTTTAGAATTTAATTAGTTTAATTAGTAATTAATTAATATTTAATATAATAATTAGTAAAATAGTGTAAAAACTTATAAAACAAACTTTTTATAATTTTTTAGGATTCCTGTGATGGTCAATTAGATTTGTAAAATTTTTCTTAATTTTCTAAGTTAGTTTGTTATTTTTAATAATTTAAATTAACTAAAATTAGTTAAGTAATTAATAATTAGTAATTAATTAATAATAAATAATTAATTAGTGTAAAAATTTATTTTCTTTTTCTAAAAATTTTCTTTCATCCTTTAGTTTGTAAAAAAGTCATTTTCACCCCCTGAGGGTTTTTAGATTTCAGTTTTCACTTTTTATTTTGTACGTTTATGTTACTTTTAATGTAAACGTACACGTTTTAGGTTTTAAACGTTTCTGGTTTTTCTAAATTTCCAGTCTTGCTCATATAGTTGTTTAAGCTATTTCTTTGTAGATTCCTTAGTATAACCATTCACAAACCCTTTTTCTGTCAAAATTCACCCGATCACAGATCCGTTTGATAACAATTCACACCTCGTCGGGACATACGACCCAGGGAAACCCTATATTCCGCGGAGATTGATTCTAGGCTGTTTGACCTTGTTGACCATTCTTTGGTCAATTTAGGTTGACCTTTTGGAGCCAATCAAAATTTGGCTCCATTTGTATATTTACCACCCTTGTTCATATTATCTTTTTATTTTCATATAAAAACAAAACTATTCCCGAAAATATTTTCAATCAGTTTTCAACGAACACAAAAACTCAAAAACATTTTCTTTCTTATTTGTACAAAATGTTTATTCAAAAACCCAAAAATATTCACCTTTACCCTCTCACATCTTTGATTCTTCATCTCTACCCCTCTGTAAACCTTTGATTCTTTCATATGTCGTATTCACACCATTGCGGCTGCCAATGGTGTGGTGGTCCTCATAATGGTGGGAATTGTCCCGACTGTAGCATGGTAGAATCTGGAGATGGGTCTGTCTATAACCAAGCTCCCTATTCCTACCATGACACATCTGATTTATTCTACCAGCCACCACATCATGAGATACTGACATATCTGTGTGAGTTTTGTGGAGGTCCTCACCAAGGATTTGAGTGTCAAGCCGGAAATACGTTTGTCTATGAACAGTTTTCGGGAGACAATCAGAACTTTGGTTATGATCAATACCTATATGATTCACCAGTCTAGACTCAACAGTTTTACTGTTGCAATTACTGTGGAATTCCACACTTCAGCTCAGATTGTCAAACAGGTAATCCATATCCTTGTGACAATTTTGACACACCTTATTATGACCAACCTCCATAGTACCAAATAAATCAAGCAATTCTTCCAGAAATGCAAAATGTACTGGAATTACTTGATGAGCTTAAGGGTTTAGTTAAAGACTTTGTCCAAAAAGACACTCATCAGAAATCCATGGCAGAATTGTTAGCTGAAGAGCAGGCTGCTAGAGTAAATTCCCAAGATGCCTATGAAAAATCTATTAGGGAATCAATTGCAAAAGAAAAAGCAGCCAAATCTAGCTCTCAGTTCCGTTTCACCCCTGATGACAGTGATGATGAAGATACCCTTGATATTCTTCAATTTTATAAAACTTCATCAAGTTCATCAGCTGATATCCCTGCAGTTGAGATTCCATCTCAAACAACTGCTATCACACTCGAGGTTCCCACTCACTCTCTGAGCATGGGGGACGAGCATCTTGACACTGTTCCTAAAAAGGAATCAGACGAATTCATAAAGTCTAGTGTTGAGATCCTTGTCCCAATCCCGAGAGAGTCACAGGGAATTCTTGAGCATATGTGTGATCTTCCTTCCCCTCTTGAGTGTTCAAATGATCATTTGGAGACTTTCTCAGATTTTAATGATAATTGTACATCTCATGGAGACATTGAGTATATTGAGGCATCACTCCCACAGTCTGATGCTGATCCTCTTCTTGAGGAGTTCGCCGATGAACTTACTCACATCAATCCACTTTCATTGGAAAGTGATGATGGTCTCCTCAATTTCGAAGCCGATCTGGGAGAAATTGAAAGTCTCCTATTTCATGATCCGTCACTCACTTCTGATCCCGACAGTCAAATAGAGAATGTTAATCTCTTTGTTCCCGAAACATTCAATACTACTCTCACCAATCCTCTATTTGAATTCGAATCTGAATTCACTTTGATTTCTGATAATCCACTCTTTGATATTCAGAATGAGGATTGTGATGAGTCCATTCCGGAACATGAGTTCACAAATTCAAATCTTGTGAATGATTCTCTTCATGAGGAGTTCTCCGGTGAACTCACTCATCATATCATGACTCCTCCGGAGTTTGATAGCCCGGGGGGAGATGCACTCAATCATGAGAATTTGCAAATTCCCACCCATCCTCCCGGGATGTTTTTGAGCTTAACCTTTGAAATCCAAATTCAGGCTAATGAGCCTGCTCTCGAGGAAGAAGATCAAATCATGATTTTCATCATGGTTTTCTTCCTTTTCTTCACCTATAAGGTGACTTCCTCTCTTCTTCACTCCTTCGGGAATGAAGATACCATATTTGATCCCGGCATTTTCATGTATCATTATCTTGAGCCGGGTACTTATCTCATCGGTGTGGAACTTTCACCTGCTTCAAATGTTTGTCCAAAAATCTTGAATGAAAGTCCGATTAAGATTGCTTCTTCCACATCATGCTTCCCCAAGGACAAATGAATTCAGGGTCGAGTCAAGCTAGTGACTCGGTAAACAAAAACAGTAGCATGCTTATAGGGTTTTCACCCTAAGTGTGGGGGAGTTACCCAAACTGTGGTTACAAAAGTTAAAAACAAAATAGTGTTTCCACATTTAGCTTGAAATGTTGCCCTTTTACGTTCAAAGAGTCGGCATAATAGCCGGGACTTTGAATATTGAGGACAATATTCATCCTAAGTGTGTGTGTGTGGGGGGGGGGGGGGGGGGGGTATTCTAGCGAATTTTATCACATTTTACTATCTTATACCCCCATTTTTGACCGATTAAAAAAAATTCACTAAAAGTTCAAAATTTTTGTGGTTATCAGTCCGCCATGTCTAAACGACAAAAAGGATTGGCTAATCCAGGAGCAAACGGCTCTTGGTAAAGATATATCAAATCCGTTTATGGCTTGCAATTTGTCCGAAATTGTATGGTACCTCAACTCGCCATATCCTAAAAAGCGAATGAGTTGGCTAGCCCACAAGATTATGGCTTGTGGTAAAGGAAGTGGAAAAACCATAATTGGTAATCAGCTCACCAAGATGTTGGCTTTGTCCATCAAGAGTTGGCTAGTCCAGAAGCAAACAGCTTTTGGTAAAGACTAATCAAATCCGTTGACAGCTGGTGGTTTGCTCAAAATCACATGGTTATCAGGTGGACCATAGTTCTTACTTGAATCGATACATCTGGCTACTCCACAAGTGATGGCTTTTGGTAAAGAGTTTAAAATCCATTGAATTTTCAAAATAGTTATTGCTAGGGACTAGCAATAGTTTAGTGTGGGGGATTGATAAGTGCTCAAACACTCATCATTTTTGGTCAAATCTGAACTGCAAAACATACAAAAACATTCAGAAATGCATCAAAATACTGAAAATATTCCAAAATTGTGTTTTATATGTTTTAGATGCAAAATGAGTAAAAACAAATGAAAAACGTACAAAGTTTGCAAAATTGGCAGTTTCAGTCCCCCAACTTTCAAAATTTGGCAAAAATAGTCCCTGAGCTCTTATTTACAAAGAAAAGTCACCAAAGGTCCTTTTGAAATCATAAGTTATCATATTTAGTACTTTGGTGAAAAATCTCAAAAGTTTTGGAAAATTGCAGTTTAGTCCCTAGAGTTTCAAATTTTGGTAGAATTGGTCCCTGGCGGGATATTTTTGGATGAAAAACCATTTTTAGTCCTTGGAAATTTAAAAATATTCAATATTGATCCTTGGATAAAAGTTTTCACGAAATGGCAAAACAGGTCCCTCAACTTTACAAACTTGGCAATTTTGGTCCTCGGGTGTTAAATTTTGGAAATTTATTATTAAAGGTCCTTGTAAAATTACAAAGTGGCAGAAAAGACCCTTGGGATAACATTATGGAAGTTGGCAGGTTTCGTCCTCAGTTTCATTAATATTGCAAAAATGGTCGTTGTGTCTTAACCTTAACCAAACGGACCTTTTGTTATTATTACCCACCCAAAAACCACCCCTGATCCAACATAACCCCAAGCCCAACAACAAACAGCCCAATCCCTCCCAAAAATATAAAACACCCCGTCTTTATTATCCCCAGTGAAACCCCTCGTTGACCCCTCCTTCCACCTCCCAACTTGGTCTGCCAAACTCAACCAACTCTCCATATCCCCTCACCTCCACCTCACCAATACCAATCCATGTCCCCTCCTACTACCACTACATCCAAACCCATTAAATGCTCCTTGAATCACTCCAAGCTACCCCCGTAACTGCCGAAATGAAAATTGGTGCCAAAATCCATTTGAACGACCTTGATCAATTGAAGCTAATCCAACGGTCCAAGAGTGGTGGGAAAGTCTCAATAGACTCCAAGGAACCCTAAAAGTCAGATATAAAAAGAAAAAGAAAGAGCAGAAGGAGGGGAGTAGTTAATTTTAGTGGTAGTATAGTGTAGTCCTTCGTTTTTTAGTGTAATTTCTTTTTCAAGTTTGTAAAATTAGTTCTAAGAATGTAATCTCAGTGTTTTCATTATAATAAAAGTGTTATTCAACAATAATTTCAGTTTCCCTAGCTAATTAGATATTTTGCAATTTCTCTTTAAAATCTTAATTTAACCTTAACATTTTAAAAAAGTGTTAGTAACTGGTTCATTAAGTTTGTCTAAGCTCACTTATAAGTATTTAAAAGTTTACAAGTCAATCAAAACAGCTTAAATCAAGAAATCAAAAATTCTCAAAAATACAAGAAAAATAGATAAAAAATAAAACTCAGAAGAGAAGCAGCTTGAAGCAAGGGGTGTGAATGATCATGGATTGCCTTGGTTATTAGAACTCCATGGGGAGTGTAGGAGGTGATTTATGGTCCTTGGTATCTTGTTTTTAGGACTGGATCATTTGTAAGCCCATTTTTCAATCTTTGGTAGGTACTGTAGATTAACTTTATCACTTATCATTTGTGTTTCCCTGATGTTTATTATGCTTAGTGTAGTTAGATTTAAGTCTTAGATAGTTTAGTTTAGAGTTTGTTAATGATTTATGCACATTGCTCATTTGAACTGCCAAATTTATCTTTTTCTTAAATCATAGGTGTGGGTGGTCTTAGCTTATGTTTCTATGTTTATTTAAGGTCCCTTAATCACAATTAGTTATTAGAAATTAGTTTCATAGTTTAAATCACCCATTTGCTTCAAAAACATAAAATCAGTCAATCATAAGGGGTGTTTGGAATTGTAAATCTCATTGTGTTCCTGAATGTTTCAGTGTTGTAAAGCTATTGAGACTTCATCCTTAGGTTCAAAATAGTTTGGTTATGACATAAAATCAGAGCTTATAAGGCAAAAGTCAAAAATTTCACTCCAATTCTTCCCACAGTCCAATGTTGGGGCTGTGAGGATCCAATCTCACAATTTGGGTTTAAATCTTGTTCATTTATCTTCATTTAGTGTTAACATAAACATAACTAATCATAACAAGTTCACAGGGATCAATCAAAGTTCAAAAAGGTCAAAGTTCTAAGTTTCTAGAAAAAGTCAAAGTTGTGTATTCTCAAGTTTTGCAAAACTTGCAATAATTATGTAGAATTTTGTATTGAGTTTCAAGGCTTAAGATTTTTAGGATTGGTAACCCCCCACATAAACTTTAGTGTTCCATAGTTGTTACATTTTTTGGATTTTTCTGCTGGGCCCCACACACCCCAAAGTAGGCTGCAGGGGGGAACCCTGCCCTGCAGCAGCAGCTCCACAGCCACACCACCACCTTTGGTGGTGGTTTCTGACCTCCACAGTGGTCCACAAGCCACCCTCCTTGTTCCTTTCAACCCCCCTCCTGCCCCTCTCTCCATTCCAACAAAGCTCTTGAGCTTACTCTCCCTTGTGGGCCCCCTAGAAAGCATCAAATGTTGTCCCATTTCTGTGTACAAAACAAGTTACCAAGTGCTTATTTGAGTGCTTATTACTTATTCACTGGTACCCTTTGGTTGTTTTAGCTTCATTCCTGTCCAAGTAACTTAGTTGAACCAAGTTTCACCCCTTTGGACCCCACAGAGGGTCATTTCCATCAAAAAGTCAACAAAAGTCAACTATCAAAGCTTTTAGTGTCCAATTTGCTTATTTTCAAGCTAGAAAAAAGTTGTCTTTACAAAAGTTTTCTATTTTTAGTATTTAAATAGTATTCCAAAAGAAAAACCAGAAAAATTCAAAATAAAATTAAGTGATAGTTTCTATTTAATATTATTTAACTTTTTAATTTTCCTTTTTAGATAAGCACTTTGCATTTTTATATTTTTCTTAATTTCCTTTTATATTAAAGTATTTTTATAAATTTTTCCAGAATTTTATTTTGTCATTTAGTATTTATTAGATTTAATATTAATTTAATTAATAATTAATTAATATTTAAGAATTAAATAGCGTAATTAGTTTTTATAAAATAAACCCTTTTTATATTTTTCCTAGCCTTTATAAGTCATAAAATAATTTTAGGAATTTTCTTATAATTTCTACTGTTCATCTTCTAGTTTCTATAATTTAATTAGTTTAATTAGTAATTTATTAATATTTAATATAATAATTAGTAAAATAGTGTAAATACTTATAAAACAAACTTTTTATAATTTTTTAGGATTCCTGTGATGGTTAATTAGATTTGCAAAATTTTTCTTAATTTTCTAAGTTAGTTTGTTATTTTTAATAATTTAAATTAATTAGAATTAGTTAAGTAATTAATAATTAGTAATTAATTAATAATAAATAATTCATTAGTGTAAAAATTTATTTTCTTTTTCTAAAAATTTTTCTTTTTCAGATTTCAGTTTTCACTTTTTATTTTGTACGTTTACGTTACTTTTAATGTAAACGTACACGTTTTAGGTTTTAAACGTTTCTGGTTTTTCTAAATTTCCAGTCTTGTTCATATAGCTTGTTTAAGCTATTTCTTTGTAGATTCTTTAGTATAACCATTCACAAACCCTTTTCTGTCCAAATTCACCCGATCACAGATCCGTTTGATAACAATTCATACCTCGTCGGGACATACGACCCGGGGAAACCCTATATTCCGCGGAGATTGCTTCTAGGCTGTTTGACCTTGTTGACCATTCTTGGTCAATTTAGGTTGACCGTTTGGAGCCAATCACACCCATTCTTGTTACCCCCGACTGGGAGTTGCCATTCGAATTAATGTGCGATGCAAGCGTCTTTGCAATTGGTGTAGTCCTGGGGCAACGTTTAAGTAAACACTTTCAGCCGATACACTACGCTAGTAAGACCATGACAGAAGCTCAAACACGCTATACCACCACAGGAAAAGAACTATTAGCTTTGGTATACGCCTTTGAGAAATTTAGGTCTTACTTGATCCTAACAAAATGCGTGATGTATACGGACCACTCGGCCTTGAAATACCTATTTGCTAAACAGGACGCAAAGCCGAGGTTGCTCCGTTGGGTTCTACTCCTTCAAGAGTTTGACATTATCATACATAATAAGAAAGGAGCAGAAAACCTTGCGGCTGATCACTTATCCCGTCTAGAGAATCCTCATCAGGATGATCTCGAGAGAAAGGAAATTAATGAAACCTTTCCTCTGGAGACACTAAATTTAATCTCTAGTCGGGATGATACCTCTACTCCATGGTTTGCAGATTTTGCAAATTACCATGCGGGTAATTTTGTAGTGAAAGGGATGTCATCCCAGCAGAAGAAAAAATTATTTAAAGACGTCAAACACTATTTCTGGCATGACCCCTACCTCTTTAAGATATGCGCGGATCAAGTCATTCGACGGTGTGTCCATGGTACTGAAGCCATGGAAATCCTCAAAGCCTATCATGGTGGACCCACTGGGGGACATCACAGCTCAAACTACACCGCTAAAAAGGTGTTTGATTCTGGCTTCTATTGGCCCACCATCTATAAAGATGCCCAAGATCTTATCAAAACCTGTGATGCTTGTCAACATCATGGAAATGTTTCTAAGAAGGATGAGATGCCTCAAAACATCATCCAAGTCTATGAAATATTTGATATCTAGAGCATTGACTTCATGGGCCCGTTCCCGTCTTCACGAGGGAACAAATATATACTCGTGGCTGTCGACTATCTGTCTAAATGGGTTGAGGCGAAAGCTTTACCCACTAATGATGCCCGAGTTGTTGTAAAATTTATGAAGTCTCTCTTTGCTCGATTCGGGACTCCTCGTGCCATTATCAGTGATCGTGGTACACACTTTTCTAATGATCAATTTGCAAGAGTGATGCGGAAATATGGTGTAACTCACCGTCTTTCTACTGCATATCACCTCCAAACTAGTGGGCAGGTGGAGGTCTCAAATCAGGGCATGAAGAGAATTATGGAGAGGACGGTAGGTGAAAACTGTGCCTCTTGGTCGGACAAACTGGACGACGCACTCTGGGCTTTTCGTACAGCTTATAAAACACCCATTGGGTGTACTCCATGCAAGTTGCTGTACGGGAAGACATGTCATCTTCCGATCGAATTAGAGCACAAAGCCTACTGGGCTTTGAAACATGCAAACTTTGACATCCAGACAGCGGGTGATCACCGCAAGGTTCAGCTAAATGAGCTAAATGAACTACGTGATCAAGCTTACGAAAATTCTTTAATCTATAAAGAACAGACTAAGAAGATACATGACTCTAAAATAAAGAACCGCGTTTTCAACGTTGGTGACAGAGTTCTTCTTTTCAATTCAAGATTGAAAATTTTCTCGGGTAAGCTAAAAACCCATTGGTCTGGGCCATTTACTGTAACAAAAGTATACCCATATGGAACTGTTGAGTTATTACAACCCGACGGTCCCAATTTTAAAGTAAATGGACATCGTTTGAAATATTACTTTGGAGGGGACTACCACACCATTCACAAATCATAAGGTGTGGATGAGACATAGAAAGAATCAAAGCTGTATAGAGGGGTAGGGATAAAGAATCAAAAATGTAGGAAGGTAAAGATGGATATTTTTGTGGTTTTTGGAAAACATTTTATACAAATGATAAAGAAAATCTTTTTGGTTTTTTTGTGTTCGTTGAAAACTGATTTTAAAATATTTTCGTGAACTGTTTTGTTTTTATATGATAATAATAAGAAAATATAAACAAGGATGGGTAAATATACAATGGAATGTATATCCAAATTCACTAATCTTCAAATACGTTAGAATACGCGCACAACCTCCCCGGCAGCGGCGCCAAAATTTGATTGGCACAAAAGAATTCAACTAAAGTCAACCACAGTTTGGTCAATATAGTCAAACTACCTAGACCAATGCTTCCGGGTAATATAGGGTTTCTTCGGGTCGTTATGTCCCGACGAGGTGTGAATTGTTATCAAACGGGTTTGTGATTGGGTGAATTTGGACAGAAAAGGGTTTGAGATTGATTACACTACTGAAATGTAAAAGGAAATAGCTTAAGTAAGCTATATTAACAAGATTGTGAAATCAGAAAAACCAGAAACGTTTTAAACCTAAAAACGTGTACGTTCAGTTTAAATTTACGCGAACGTACAAAATAAAAACTGAAAACTAAAATCGGAAAACCCACAGGGGGTGAAAATGACTTTTTTACAAACCTAAGGGTGAAAGAAAATTTTTAGAAAAAGAAAATAAATCTTTACACTAATTAATTAATTAATATTAATTAAATACTATTTAATACTAATTATTAATATTTAAATAACTTAAATATAATATAATATTATTTTAATAATGGAAAAATGAAAATTAAATTTCAAAAATTATAAAATAATTAAAAACAAATTTTAAAATAAAAAATATGTCTTTTTTTGTCTTTTTGTGGATTTTATATTAATTAATTACTAATTAAATTAATTAAACTATTAAACTATTTTTAAATTACTAATAATACTAAAAGTGACTAGAAAATTATAGAAAAATTTATAAATCTAATTAACCATCACAGGAATCCTAAAAAATTAGAAAAAGTTTGTTTTATATATTTTTAGACTATTTTACTAATTATTAAACTAAATATTAATTAATTACTAATTAAACTATTTAAATTATAAAAACTAGAATTTGAACAGTAGAAATTATAAGAAAATTCCTAAAATTATTTTATAACTTATAAAAGCTAGGAAAAATAAAAAAAAACTAGGGTTTACTTTATAAAAATTAATTATGCTATTTACTACTTAATTATTAATTAATTATTAATAAAATTAATATTAAATCTAATAATTACCAAATGATAATATAAAAATCTGGAAAAATTACTGAAATTACTTTAACATAAAAGAAATTTAAGAAAATTATAAAAATTCAAGTTACTTCATAAAAAGATAAAAAGGAAAATTAAAAAGTTAAATTACATTAAATAGAAACTATCACTTGAAATTAAATTGGTTTTTTCAGGATTTTTCTTTTACAAAACTATTAAACAACTGGAAATAACAAACTTTGTAAAACAACTTGGCTGGAACTAAATAATAAGCAGTATGCAAGCTTATAGATCCCACAGATTAGCTTTTTGGCTTAAAATGGAATTTATGAACTTGAAAAGCTAATATAATAAGCTACACACTGAACCAAGAGTAAAATAAGCTGAAAACTAGTGATTTATACTAGGAATAAGCAAAAACAACAAGACAAGCTCACTGAATAAGCCACAAAGGCCAAATAAGCAAGTTCCAAACCCCTTGTCTACACAGAAATGGGACAGAGAAGAGGGGAAAAGCAGGTGGGACCCAGGGAGCTTAAGCTCAAAACCACCTTGGATAAGGAAAGTCAGCTGGAAAAGCTATCTAAGGAACCAAATATGAGCATGTGGGACCCACTGTGGGTTATGTGGGGACCACAAAAGGTAGGGAGTTGGGGAAGTCTGCTGTGTAGCAGGGGAGGTCAATCCCCCTGCAGCCCACTTTGAGGCTTCCTAGAATCCACACAAAAATTTGAAAAAATCTAATAACTATGGAATTTTGAAGTTTAGCTGGGGGACTTTACACCCAAGAAATTTCAAAGCATGAATCCAAACAGAAAAATCACTAAAATTCATGCCATTTTTGGCTTTTTCCTGAAATATGATTTTGACTTTTTTATTTTGAACCTACTTTGACTTAATTGAGTTTTGATCCTACTTTACCGAATGATTATGACATTATAAGCTAGAATGATACTTAAGTAAGCAATTGTAACTACTAATGAGCTAATATGCAGGCTTGTGTAACTACAAATCCACACAGTTAACAAGATATTGGGATTAGCTTAAGATTTTGACTTTCTAACAAAAGACCACTGAGTTTAATGGTAGAACTGAACTATATGAACCTAAAGTAACATGTATGAACCAAAAATAACAACAAGAACAAGCCTTAACACAGTGAAACAGCTTAAACCAAATACACCTTTATTTCAACTGATAATGAGATTTTTAGTTCAAAACACTGATTCAGACCATGTTTCACACACATATTGATTTATCATGATTAAATGGACCTATTTAAGCACAAATACTCAGATACTAACACCACATACTCACAAATCATCAACATGCTATTTTTATCAGTGGAATTTGAAATCTAAGAACCCATGAATCCTATTGAACAAATATGTGACATTAAGAATTAATTTAACTATTTTACATCAAATGAGCATGAAAGAAAAGAAATAAGCATGGTATAAGGACTTCTACAGTAAATAACAAAAATTGGAAAGATGGCTTACAAGAGCTTTCAAGCAAAGAACCAAGTAACCAGGACCTCACATCATCACCTAAAGCCTCCCATGAGGCACTACAACCACTGCCATCAATAATATACAGTGCTCCAAGCTTTCTTCATCACTATTAACTGATTTTTAATTTATTGCCTATTTATTAGGTATTTTTGTGAATTTTTGATTTTATTAACCTAGCTTATCTTAGATGCTTCTAAGTTTTAAGAAACTCATAAGTGAGTACTAATGAGCTTATTTAATAACTAAACAACAACTTTAACAATTATTACAGTGAAATGAGATTTTCAAATTAAAATTGACATGAATTGAGAATGAACTGGAAACTTGAAATTAAGGATTGAAATGAGTTTCATAAACACTGAAAAACTTAACTTGACAATTTACAGCTAAAAGGTACACTGGAAATGAGAAATTAATTAAAACAACATTGAAAACTATATTTAAACTATACTACAGCTAACTACTCCTCTTTCTTCATTTCTTCAACACTTATATAGACTTGGTGGGGTTTCTGAGTCTATCCCATCAGAAATATGGACCTTTGGATCACTTGGATCAATCCTAGCCTTCAACTCCATTTTGGCGGGAAAAAATCACAACTGGCAGTTGGGGTGGAGTAAAGCATTTTAAAGGCATTAAATGGTTATTGGTTTGTAGTATTGGTGGAGGGAACAAGGTATGGGAATGGGTAGCAGAAGGTGAGGAGGGGGTGGAGTATGCAGGGTGATTTAGCAGGCCAAGTGGGAGAGGAGGTGGTCAAAGGGGTGTTTGACCCTGGTTTGAGTATTAAACGGGGTAAAGGGTGGGATTATTATTTGTGTTTGGGCTTGGTAGGGTGTTGGGCCAGGGGTAGTGAAAAAGGGCTCGTGGGTTAAGGGTTAGTAGTGGGATAGGTAATAAGTGTAAAGGGGTCCGTTTGTTTTAGTAACAAAGTAAACACAAGGACCTTTTTTGTAAATTTCTGAATTTGAAGGGTTAATTCTGCCATTCTTCCAAAGTTGTTACAAGGCCACTTTTGCCAATGTTTGATAATCCAAGGACCATTTTTGCATATTTTCCAAGATTTAAATGTTCAGGGACTATATTTGCCAATTTTAAAAGTCGAAGGACTAAACTTGCAATTTTTCCAAATTCTTCACCCAAGGACTAATATTGACTTCTTGTGATTTCCCAATGACCAAAATTCATCTTTTACCAAGAAATATTTCCCAGGGACCAAATCTGTCAATTTTGAAATTCTAGGGACCAAAGTTGTAAATTTCCAAAACTTTTGAGATTTTTCACCAAAGGACTAAATATGAAAATTTATGATTTCAAACGGACCTTTGGTGATAATTTTCCATATTTTGAATAACCAGGGACTAGTTTTGACATTTTATGAAAGTCGGGGGACTGAAACTGCCAATTTTGCAAACTTTGATCATTTTTAATCTGTTTTTACTCATTTTGCATCTAAAACATATAAAACACAATTTTGGAATATTTTCAGTATTTTGATGCATTATTGAGTGTTTTTAAATGTTTTGCAGCTCAGATTTAACCAAAAATGATGAGTGTTTGAGCACTCATCAATCCCCACACTAAACTATTGCTAGTCCCTAGCAATCTTTTGAGAAAATTTAATGGATTTGAATCTCTTTACCAAAAGCCATTACTTCTGGAGTAGCCAAATGTTTCAGTTCAAGTAAGAACTATGGTACACCGATAACCATGTGATTTTGAGCAAACCACCAGCTGTAAACGGATTTGATTTGTCTTTACCAGAAGCCGTTTGGTTCTAGACTAGCCAACTCTTGATGGACATAGTCAACATCTTGGTAAGTTGATTACCAATTATGGTTTTCCGCTGCCTTTACCACAAGCCATAATCTTGTGGGCTAGCCAACTCTTTCACTTTTTAGGATATGGCGAGTTGAAATACCATACAATTTTGGGCAAATTGTAAGCCGTAAACGGATTTTATATATCTTTACCAAGAGCCGTTTGCTCCTGGATTAGCCAATCCTTTTGTCGGTTAGACATGGAAGACTGATAACCACAAAAATTTTGAAACTCAAGTGAAATTTTTTTTTAAAATTTTGCCAAAAACAGGGGTACTAGAATGTAAAATGTGATAAAATTCGCTAGAATACCTCCCCCCCCCCCCCCCCCCCAACACACACACACTTAGAATTGAATATTGTTCTTAATATTCAAAGTCCCTGCTATTATGCCGACTATTTGAACGTAAAAGGGCAACATTACAAGCTAAATGTGGAAACACCATTTTTTTCACTTTATTGGTAACCACAGCAGGGGCACTCCCCCACACTTAGGGTGAAAACCCTATATGCATGCTAATGTTTTTGTTTACCGAGTCGCTAGCTTGACTCGACCCCGAATTCATTTGTTCTTGGGGAAGCATGATGTGGAAGAAACAATCTGCATCGGAATTTCATTCAAGATGTTTGGACAAACATTTGAAGCACGTGAAAGTTCCACACCGATGAGATATACAGACCCTGGCTTAAGATAGTATAAACTATAAGCGGTGATGACGGGGTCAAAGATAATGTCTTCATTCCCGAAGGAATGAAGAACATGAGAAGTCACCCGGTAGGTGAAGAATGGGAGGAAGATCTTGATGACAATCAAGATAAAGTCATCATCATCAGAAAGAGAATCCATAATTGGTATATCATGAATCTCATCATTTAAGCTCATTTGGTCTAGACATATGGGTGGGAGGGATGGGATTTTGATATCAATCAAATTCTCAAGGTTGAGAATATTTCCCTCCGGAACACAAAGATCATCTTTGTCTAGATCAAAGTAAAAGTTATCATACTCCGGTGGAGATATGATATGAGTGAGTTCACTGGAGAATTCCTCAAAAGTGAATGAATCATATTCGGGGAGAGAAATTTGAGAATGAGAAGTGTTAATACAAATATCGCCTAAAAATGTTATTTATATTTTACGATCTTCGCTAAGTTTTGATAACGACAAAATGTAAACTTTAGTTTCTAAGTAAAACATAATCTTAGTTTTAAAGACATGCATAAACTAGACTTTTGCTACATTTTACATTTCATAAAACACAACACTTTTATTTCTTAAAATAGAATTCTCACATCACATTTATGGCAAGTTTTTTCAATATACATTTATGGAAAAAAAATGTGTTTGACTTACTATGTGGTTGCTTGCAAGTTTGGTGTTTGACTAGATGTAATGAGATGTGACATTGTTTGGTTTGCAAGGTGTAATGAGATGTGACTTTGTTTGGTTTGCAAGATTTATTGCAAAACCAACTGCAAGCCCGGCGGAACCCTGGGGGTACACGGGCGGAACCCATCTGAGGGTTCCGCCGTATCCGCCAGGCCTGCAGAAGGCTTTGCTATAAATACCAAGCCACAAGTTGATTTTTGGCTTATCACTCTACATCACATTTTACACACATTCATTCATTCTTTCATCTAACCCTTTAACATTTCATATGTGAAGTTTCTTTTTGTAGCAAAGAGATTCACGAGCTCATTAAAAGTAACAAGTATTCAACACAACGTTGCAAGACTTGTTAGCTTAGCATTGTGTAGACTTGTGTAGTTTACACTTCATTTGATTGTGTATTTTCAGTAGTGATCGGTCAGTATTTTAGTCCTCAAAATACAAAGTGTATCGGGAGTAGTTGTACCCTTGTAAAAGAACTAACGGGAGTGGTTGTACCCTTGGTAAAGAACTCGACATCTCGCTTAGTGTTGGTAAAAGTATAAGCGACGTGTAAGGTTTTCTCCGCCGGTGAAAGGAGCTTGTTGACTAGTGAAAGAAACTCTCGAGTTGGATACTCGGGGCGTGGACGTAGGGCAAGGAAAAAGAGTCCTTGTAGCCGAACCACGATAAATACTAGTGTTGTGGTTTGATCGTTTCTTTCATTTACTTGCATGTTATATATTGTGTTTGTGTATATATCTTTGATCAAACGAAAAGTTTCAATGCTAACTAAACAAGTTAAAAAGATTTTAAACGGTAAACTATTCAACCCCCCTTCTAGTTTTCCACAATTGGCATCAAGAGATACGTTACTCAAGCTTTTAAAATATATTGTGTTTTAAAACTTGAAACGATCCATGGATTTTGAAAATTATAAAGAAGGGCAATCTATGCAAAGACCATCACTCTTTGAAGCAAATGGTTTTATATATTGGAAAAACCGTTTTGAAACTTACGTGAAATCTAAAGATATAGATTTATGGTATATAATCATTGATGGTGATAACGTAGTTACTAACATTAAAGATGATGATCAAAAGAAATTGATTGGTAAAAATAATGAAGCTAAAATGATGCTTTACAATGCTTTGCCTAAGAAAGAATACGAAAGAGTATTTATGTGTAAAACCGCCAAAGATATTTGGCAATCTTTAATTGTCACTCATCAAGGAAACTCACAAGTTAAAGATAACAAAATTGATCTTCTTGTTCAATAATATGAACAATTTGTTATTTCCGAAGATGTGATTATTGATAATGCTTTTGCTAGGTTTAACACTATTATTACTTCACTTAAAGCACTTGATGAATCGTTTTGTAGTAAGAACTTTGTCAGGAAATTTCTTAGAGCACTCCATCCGAAGTGGAGAGCAAAAGTGACGGCAATTGAAGAATCCAAAGATTTTTCAAGCATGTCACTTGACGATCTAATTGGAAACCTCAAAGTTCATGAAATGGTAATGGAAAAAGATTCATAACTAGTTAGAGGCAAGAAAGAAAGAGTTAAGTCCATTACCTTGAAAGCTAGAGTCCAATCAAGTGATGATGAAGAATCTACTTCGGATAGTGATGATGAGGAATATGCTATGGCCGTTAGAGACTTCAAGAAGCTCTTTCGTAGAAGAGGGAAGTTTGTAAGGCAACCTAAAGATGACAAGAAAACTTTCCGAAAAGATCATGATGATAGGAAAGGAAAGGTTGAAAGAAAATGCTATAGGTGTGGAGACATAAGTCATCTTGTAGGAGAATATCCAAAACCACCCAAGAGCAAACCTCAACAAGCTTTTGTGGGTGGTGCTTGGAGTGACTATGAAGGAGATGACGATGAGCCAAAGAATGATGATATTGCTCTCATGGCTTACAACTCAAATGAGGTATTCTCCGACTCATCTTACTCCTCTATTGATGATGACACTTTACAAAAAGAATATAACAAAGTTTGTGAATTGAGCTTAAAAATCATAGACAAAAATAAATTTTTGAAAACTAAAAAGGAGTTTTTAGAAAATGAAGTTTATGAGTTAAAAGAAAAAGCTAAGAGATTAGAAAATAGTAAAGGTATTGACACATCTTGCAAATCATGTGAAGAGCTTAAACTAGAAGTTGAGAAACTTAAAATTACTCAAAATGATCTAATAAAACAAACCACGAAGTTTAAGAAGTTCGATAAGAGCATTTCTTGTGCGGATGAAATTATGAAACTTCAAAAGTCACCCTTTGATAAAACAGGACTAGGATTCACGAAAATAGAAACTTCAAAGGGACAAACGAAACAAGAAAAGAATGCACAAGAAAAAAAAAACTGCTACAGCAGCCCACGGATCAGACGGAACCCAATTCAGGGTTCCGCCCGTTGGACCCAAAGGTTCCGCCAGGCCTGCTGCAGCAGTAACTCCATCCACATAGGATCGTTCAAAATTTGTTAAAGTTACATATAAAAATGGAACAAAACCTGCTTTTAAAACTGGAGTAGGACTTAGTAAAAATGAATTTAGAGCTAAGACTACTCAACCAAGACCTAAGACTCCAATTCCCAAACGCCCCTTTCCAAAGAGCAACTTCAACACTCGACCAAACTACCAACATGTTTGGAACCAAAACACTCCTAGACATTACCAAACTCCAAGTTACATGTCATGGAACCCTTATGTTCTATTTTCATACTTGGAACAAGTTAATGGTATGCTTAACCAAAATGGACCCATGAGAAATTGGGGACCAAATGTTTGAGTGTTTTTTATAAAATAGGTGTGCCTCAAAGTTTGTTTGGAACCGGATGAATGGATTAAAGATAGCGGTTGTTTAAGGCACATGACGGGTAACAAAAGCCTCTTCACTACTTATCACAAATGTGACGGAGGTAATGTTACGTTTGGTAGTAAAGCTAAGGGCAAAATCATCGGAAAAGGTACAATCTCTCATGACTCCCTTTTTATAGATGATGTAGCTCATGTTGATAACTTAGGTTTTAATCTCCTTAGTATTAGTCAACTTTGTCATAATAAGTATAATGTCCTTTTTAGTGAAAACGGAAGTAAAATACTTAAAGATGGTATAACCATAGCCAAAGGTGTCCTTAAGAACAACGTATACGTCATGAAGATGGATCCAACATCTAGAGACAAACTTTGTCTTACCTCATTAGATGAATCTTCAACTTTATGGCATAGACGTTTAGGACACGCTAACATGAGACTAATCCAAAACCTCCCCTCCAAAGACTTAGTTCGAAACCTACCTAAGTTGAAATATGACCAACACTTTTGTGATGCTTGCAAAGTCGGTAAACAAGTCCATAGTAGCCATAAGGCTAAAAACTTTGTTTCTACATCTAGGTGTCTAGAACTTTTGCATATGCATTTATTTGGTCCATCCGTTATACAAAGTTATGGAGGTAACTTCTACACTTTGGTCATAGTTGATGATTACTCAAGATATATTTGGACAAAATTTTTGAAAAGTAAAAATGAAGCTTTTGATAAATTTGAGATTCTAAGTAAGAAAATTCAAAATCAAGTAGGGTCTAATATTGTGTCTATTAGAACGGATCACGGTCGTGAATTTGATAATGGATTTCAATTTGGAAACTTTTGTGATATTAATGGTATTACTCATAACTTTTCGGCTCCACGTACTCCTCAATCTAATGGTGTAGTAGAACGCAAAAAACGGACATTGCAAGAGATGAGTAGAACAATGCTTAATGAACAAAACATTCCACAAAAGTTTTGGTGTAATGCCATTGACACATCAATGTACATTTTAAATCGAGTCCTAATTAGACCATTTTTGAATAAAACTCCTTATGAACTATATAAAGTTAAAAAGCCTACATTAGGATACTTTAGAGTGTTTGGGAGTAAATGTTTCATTCTTAACACCAAGGATTATCTCACCAAATTTGACCTAAAGTCTTATGAAGGTGTATTTCTTGGATATTCACAAAATAGTAAAGCTTACATTGTTTTGAACAAAGAAACCTTAAGACTCGAGGAATCATTGAACGTAACATTTGACGAGAGTCCACCTCCCTCTAAGACATCACCTTTGGTAGATGATGACTTAGTTGAAAGCCAAGTAATAGAAAGTCAAGAGATTTTAGGTAATGACAAGGAAGATGAACTATTAAACAAAGAACTTGTCAATGTCAAAGAATCTAAAAGTCATCCATTAGATGGTTTCATAGGCAACATTAACGAAAGAACACGGAGGTCAAAAGTTCAAAATGAAAGCAACTACTTTTGTTTCGTGTCAACCATTGAATCTAAAAACATTAATAAGCCATTAAAGATGAGTCTTGGGTAATTGCAATGCAAGAAGAGTTAAACCAATTTGTTAGGAATGATGTATGGACATTAGTTCCTCAACCAAAGAGTTAAACTATAATTGGAACAAAATGGGTCTTTCGTAATAAAATGGATGAAAATGGAATTGTGTCTAGAAACAAAGCTAGGCTAGTTGCACAAGGATATAACCAACAAGAAGGCATTGACTACGATGAAACTTTTGCTTCGGTTGCTAGGCTCGAGTCAATTAGAATTTTACTTGCATATGCATGTGCACACAATTTCAAACTCTTTCAAATGGACGTAACGGAGTCATAAATGAAGAAGTGTATGTTGCTCAACCACCGGGCTTCATCGATTTTGAAAAACCAAATCATGTTTACAAACTTAAAAAGGCTCTTTACGGACTTAAGCAAGCTCCAAAAGCATGGTATGATCGACTTAAAACCTTCCTAGTTGACCATAAGTATACCATGGGCTTAATTGATAATACTCTCTTCACTAAGAAGAACGATTCACATATTATCATAGTCCAAATCTATGTTGATGACATTATATTCAGATCAACTTGTCAAGAATTATGTGTGGATTTCTCAAAAATCACGCATGACGAGTTTGAAATGAGTATAATGGGAGAACTCAACTTTTTCCTAGGACTCCAAATTAAACAACTAGAAGATGGTATCTTCTTTAACCAATCTAAATATATTAAGGACATGCTTAAGAAATTTGGATTAGAAGATTCAAAACCTATCAAAACTCCAATGTCCACGGAAACTAAACTCACCAAGGATGAGGAAAGTGAATCCGTAGATAGCACTAAATATAGAGGTATGATTGGTAGTCTACTTTACCTAACGGCTAGTAGACCCGACATTATGTTTAGTGTTTGTCTATGTGCTCGTTTTCAAGAAGATCCTAAGACTACTCATCTCGAAGCCGTTAAAAGGATTTTTAGGTATATTAAGGGTACTACACATTTAGGTTTATTGTATCCCAAAGGAACGGGAATAGACACCATAGTGTATGCCGACTCGGATCATGCCGGTGACTATGTCGATAGAAAAAGTACAAGTGGTATTTGTACTTTTGTTGGACATTGTCTCACCTCATGGTTCTCTAAGAAGCAAACGGCTCTTGCTATCTCAACAACGGAAGCCGAGTATGTTTCTGCCGGAAAGGCATGTCAACAAGCTCTTTGGATGAAGCAAGCTCTTGTCGACTACGGAATTCAACTTAACGACATCACAATTCTTTGTGACAACAAAGGTGCCATTGATTTTAGCAAAAACCCGGTTCAACATGCTCGTACCAAACATATTGAAATCCGTCATCATTTCCTTCGTGACAACGTTCAAAAAGGAAATATCTCAATTGATAAAGTTTCTTCCGAAGACAACATAGCCGACATTCTCACAAAACCTCTTAAACGTGAACCTTTTAACCTTCTTAGGCTAGGCTTAGGACTCATGGAACCTACATTGTAGTTCTGGACATTAGACAAAAATCACAAAAATCAAAACAAATCCATAACTCTTTTTCTCAGCAGGGTCGGCGGAACCCTCAGACATAACGGACGGAACCCATCTCAGGGGTCCGCCGTATCCGCCGACCTGCAGAATCAATATTTTTGTTTATATTAAACCAAACACCCATTATCTCATACCACCACTTCCAAACTGTTACTATTGACTTTACCATCCATCCATACCTACGATTTCTTGGTCTTCCTTTCACTCACATTGCAAATCAATCATCATTGTAAGTATTCTAAACTTGAATACAATCCTGATCTGAGTCTAGGAATTCTATTTTTGCACAAAAACAAAAACTTGGGGTTATGCATTAAACTTGAGAAATTCATGCATAAAATTAGGTGTTTAACAAAACTAATCATGTTCCCCATAGTTAGGAATTGCATTCTTACTTAATATAAACATGTTTGCTAAAACACCCCATGTCAAATCTTTCCAAAAATTTCTCACAAATAGGACAAATATTTTTTCGTCTCACATTGAGAATACAAAATCAAAACGTTATGTTTAAAACATCACTTGCATAATGTCTCTTGAATGCTAAAGGGAATACATAACCAATATGTATTTTCGGGTACATTCAAACGAAGCTACATTGAACTAGGAGCGTTTGGGTTATCTTTTGTTTTATAACAAAACTTGCATTATAAAACGTTTTTGAAGCATCAAAATGAGACAAGATAACCGCACCTCCACATTGTTTTCATATAGGCACACATTAGAACATCCACATTATAATAGTAGTTTACTTAAACTAAAATGTGAAATTTTGTTGTTCTAGGAATCATCATGCCTCCTCTAACCCACTACGACCACAAGGACACCATTAAGTACCTACCAAAACACCACAAAACCAAAGGCCTTACCCCAAACCAAGTCAATGTTTTCAAAGCCTTAGAAAAACACTATGTCTATGAGGGTAGAACCATTGACCCGTCTTTCCTAGAAGGCACAAACCTTTACGCCGAATTTGCCACAATCAACTTTGAGTGTCTTTTGAATATCAACGAGCCTATTTGTCCTAGGTTCATTTTGGAATTCTATGCATCGTCGTCCTCTCCACGGATGATTATGGTCAAATGTCTATCAACTTTAGGGTTAGTGGTCATCAATACTCCTTCACTCTTGAGGAGTTTACTCAAATCCTAGGTGTCCCAAACCGTGGTACTTGCATCTATTCTGACTTTCACTCCCTCTCAACTCTTGACAACCTCCATGACCGCATCCATCCTTATGACACACCTCTTGTGTCAAAAGATGTACTCCGTGACCACCTCTTTGTTAGGACCACCAACACTAGGAGAACCTGTTCGGGAAATGAGGTCGATAAGGACCCGTATGGAATGGAAATGAATGAACTCAAGCCCCAATTCAAGAAATGGGAGGAAGTCCTTAGAGCAAATGTCATTAGCACCATAGGAAACCGAGATCATATCAACCTTTGCCTTTGCTACATGCTCTACTCTTTGTCCGTTAGGCAACCCTTCAATCTTGCCTACTACATGGCTAAGAGAATGGCCGACATTCCTGTGCAATGCACAATGGCTATGCCGTATGGAATGCTCTTGACATGTCTCTTTAGGTTCATTTCACCCATTCCACCAACTCCAAACGGTCTTCGCCTTGACTACTCTCTCATTCCACACACCTTTGTCCCACTAAGTGATAAGAGAGTGTACAAAGCCCAAGGAAAACGTCCACATCCTCTTACCTCATCTTCATCTTCCTCAATGAGTAAAGATGACAATTTGCCAAACTCTAGGCTCCCACCTCTCGAATACCTATCCCAACTTCCGGATATTCCTAATGAGTCGGCGGAGTTCAAGTAAACAAAGGGGATGTTTAAGAATCTTGGAAGATTCCTTGGAAAGCTCAAGAACAAGATTGACCGTCAATGAGTGCGGGTGTGTAGGAGTGTTTGGCACTAGGTGCTCTTTGAAAAAATTTGGTCGTTGAAACAATATTTGTGATGTATTTGTGTGTTAGTACAATGTTTGATACAATTTGGAACATGTATTATCTAACTATGGTGCAGGTAGACAACTTTTGGCAAGTTGTCAAATTTTCATGCTTATCAAATTTTCACTAAGTATAGTGAAATTCTCGACCTCAAGGTCAAAGTCCTATGATATGTGTGTTTACGTGTCTATTTTTTGCATTGCCTAACCAGAAATGCATTATCTTTTTGATTTTAGGAGTTTTCGAAAACTTTGAAAATCGTCTCGCGGGTCAAAATCGCGGACTGCCAATTTTTTCAGCCCTGGCGGATCTGGCGGTACCCAAAATTGGGTTCCGCCAGTGTATTTTCTGGGCAACCCAGAATTGGCCCAACGGACCAGACGGTACCCTCAAATGGGTTCCGCCAGTTGCCTGCAGAAATTTTCTTTTTGTTTTCAACATTTCAACATCCAAACACCAAAATACAATCCTTTTAGATAGAAACCCATTTCCTGCAATTTGTTTAGCACAATAGGGTACTTCTCATTCCTTGTAAACTCAACCAAACCATTTCCCGTCAAATTTCAAAAATAGCCATAACCACCCTAAGGACCCTTCACACATAAAGGAAGGAACCCTTCTAAAGGTTCCTTGAAATCCCTGAGATTTATACTTCAACAAATCTACCAAAACCACTAAGCATTTAGTGCAAAACTTGTCTTCTCACTTCACCATTTTCATTAGATTGACTTCCATGATATGACAACCCACAATTAGTTTTTCAAATCATTAGGAACCTCCATTTTTGTATGGACAAACATCAAATCCAAACACTCCTTCCCACAATCCTTCATCACTATAAATTAAACCATCCTAAACACTATCAAATCACACCTTCTTCATCACAATTTCCTAACTTCTAAACCATCTTTAACCATGACCAAGTCAACAATCACTTCTCAACCATCACGACCCATCCGGAAAACCGCCCGGATAAGTGTAAAACCACTATGGTCTAACCAATCAATCAACCTAAGCTCCTCATTCGGATGAATTCACCTCACCTATCAAAAATGAACACTTTTTGAATCTTGCATCTCCATCACCATCACCCAATGAACCCAATGAGCTCACTCCACCACCTACTAAATCACCCATTGACCCAACTCCACCAAGTGCTCCAACCCAACCATCCAAAACTCCATCACCATCACCATTACTCAAACTTGAACCTATGGAGTTATTTGGGTCTGCACCAACATCACCACACCCTTTTGTCCAAGATCTAAATGATCTTCCACCAAGACCTTCAAAACCACCACCTTTTTCACCAAGGTCAATTCTTGACCAAAATGAGCATTTTGACCACACCCAACCACCACAACAAGTGTACCATTAACCCAAACCATTGTTGTTTCACCCCATCTACCATGACATCCATGGTCCTCTTTATGGAGAACCTAATTTTGAAAACCATGATCACCCAACTCCACCACATTCTCAAGTCCAAACCTTTGAGTCTTTCTTTCCTTTATATGAGAAAATCCAAAGCATGGTTGAAAACCACCTTCATCAAGCAATGGAACTTCAAACCACCTTGCTTGACTCAATACCAAACCCATCCTCCACCCAAGAACCAAAAACCAACCAACCTTCAAAACAAGAAACCAAAACCAACCCATTTCCACCCACTCATCCCCATGCTTGCTCAAATTGTGAGCAAATGGGTGCAAGCATCAAAACGTTGCTTCACCAATTCCAAGATGAAACCCGTTTTGCATTCCAACACGTCATTGAACGTTTGGATGCTCTTTCTCACCCAAACAAATCCTAGATAACCTTTGGAGGCCGTTTTCCCCATTTAAGAAAGTAGGATTTTATTTTTCTTTCTTGGTTATTTTTTTTTGGTTTTTGTTTACAAGTAGAAGAATATTTCACATTTCTTGTCTTTTGACTTTTAAAAGTCAAAATTTTACTTGGAATGATATTTCTTTCTACTTACTTTTGTGCATTGTTGGTTGATCATTTTTGTGTTGTCATTGTGGTTGCAATGTGTGTGGTGACTACAAGCTTGACTATATATATCACCAACTAACCATTTTTTTGTAGTATCAAAATCCATGTTTCCCATCTTGGCACTCCTTTTAGGGGGAGTAACAAGCAAGGGGGAGCAAGTGCATTATTCCGCTTCCCTACTCTACTTTTTGTTTCGACAAAAAGGGGGAGAAATATATTGAAACTTCAATACTTAATATGATTTACATCTCTTAAGTAAAACAAGTTTAATATAATTTTTTTAAGTCTTAAAAACCAAGATTTTGTGAGTCACTTAAAAACAAAGTTTATGTTTTGTCATCAACAAAAAGGGGGAGATTGTTAATACAAATATCGCCTAAAAACGTTATTTATATTTTACGATCTTCGCTAAGTTTTGTTAACGACAAAATGTAAACTTTAGTTTCTAAGTAAAACATAATCTTAGTTTTAAAGACTTGCATAAACTAGACTTTTGCTACATTTTACATTTCATAAAATACAACACTTTTATTTCTTAAAATAGAATTGTCACATCACATTTATGGCAAGTTTTGTCAATATACATTTATGGAAAGAAAATGTGTTTGACTTACTATGTGGTTGCTTGTAAGTTTGGTGTTTGACTAGATGTAATGAGATGTGACATTGTTTGGTTTGCAAGGTGTAATGAGATGTGACTTTGTTTGGTTTGCAAGATTTATTGCAAAACCAACTGCAAGCCCAGCGGAACCCTGGGGGTACACGGGCGGAACCCATCTGAGGGTTCCGCCGTATCCGCCAGGCCTGCAGAAGGCTTTGCTATAAATACCAAGCCACAAGTTGATTTTTGGCTTATCACTCTACATCACATTTTACACACATTCATTCATTCTTTCATCTAACCCTTTAACATTTCATATGTGTAGTTTCTTTTTGTAGCAAAGAGATTCACGAGCTCATTAAAAGTAACAAGTATTCAACACAACGTTGCAAGACTTGTTAGCTTAGCATTGTGTAGACTGGTGTAGTTTACACTTCATTTGATTGTGTATTTTCAGTTGTGATCTGTTAGTATTTTAGTCCTCAAAATACAAAGTGTATCAGGAGTAGTTGTACCCTTGTAAAAGAACTAACGGGAGTGGTTGTACCCTTGGTAAAGAACTCGATATCTAGATTAGTGTCGGTAAAAGTATAAGCGACGTGTAAGGTTTTCTCCGCCGGTGAAAGGAGCTTGTTGACTAGTTAAAGAAACTCTCGAGTTGGATACTCGGGGCGGGGACGTAGGGCAAGGAAAAAGAGTCCTTGTAGCCGAACCACGATAAATACTCGTGTTGTGGTTTGATCGTTTCTTTCATTTACTTGCATGTTATATATTGTGTTTGTGTATATATCTTTGATCAAACGGAAAGTTTCAAAGCTAACTAAACAAGTTAAAAAGATTTTAAATGGTAAACTATTCAACCCCCCTTCTAGTTTTCCACAAGATGGTGTGGTAGCTGATGGAAAGATGCTCGGTAGCTGATGGAAAGAGTCAGTAAAACTGCTGAGTCTCATGGTGTGGTAGCTGATGGAATGAATCAGTGGTGTCATGGTAGGAATAGGGATTCTGGTTATAGACAGACCCGTTTCCTGACTCTAGAAAGTGTGGATGAGACAATTACCACCATTATGAGGACTACCACAGCATTCACAAATCAGAAGGTGTGGATGAGACATAGAAAGAATCAAAGGTGTATAGAGGGGTAGGGATAAAGAATCAAAAAGGTAGGAGGGTAAAGATGGATATTTTTGTGGTTTTTGGAAAACATTTTTTACAAATGATAAAGAAAATCCTTTTGGTTTTTTTGTGTTCGTTGAAAACTGATTTTAAAATGTTTTTGTGAACTGTTTTGTTTTTATATGATAATAATAAGAAAATATGAACAAGGATGGGTAAATATACAATGGAATGTATATCCAAATTCACTAATCTTCAAATACGTTAGAATACGCACACAACCTCCCCGGCAGCGGCGCCAAAATTTGATTGGCACAAAAGCAGTCAACTAAAGTCAACCACAGGTGTGGTCAATATAGTCAAACTACCTAGACCAATGCTTTCGGGTAATATAGGGTTTCCTCGGGTCGTTATGTCCCGACGAGGTGTGAATTGTTATCAAACGGGTTTGTGATCGGGTGAATTTGGACAGAAAAGGGTTTGAGATTGATTACATTACTGAAATGTAAAAGGAAATAGCTTAAGTAGGCTATATTAACAAGATTGTGAAATCAGAAAAACCAGAAACGTTTTAAACCTAAAAACATGTACGTTCAGTTTAAATACGCGAACGTACAAAATAAAAAGTGAAAACTGAAATCGGAAAACCCACAGGGGGTGAAAATGACTTTTTAACAAACCTAAGGATGAAAGAAAATTTTTAGAAAAAGAAAATAAATTTTTACACTAATTAATTAATTAGTATTAATTAAATAATATTTAATACTAATTATTAATATTTAAATAACTTAAATATAATATAATATTATTTTAATACTGGAAAAATGAAAATTGAATTTATAAAATTATAAAATAATTAAAAACTAATTTTAAAATAAAAAATATGTCTTTTTGTCTTTTTGTGGATTTTATATTAATTAATTACTAATTAAATTAATTAAACTATTAAACTATTTTTAAATTACTAATAATACTAAAAGTGACTAGAAAATTATAGAAAAATTAACAAATCTAATTAACCATCATTGGAATCCTAAAAAATTATAAAAAGTTTCTTTTATATATTTTTAGACTATTTTACTAATTATTAAACTAAATATTAATTAATTACTAATTAAACTATTTAAATTATAAAAACTAGAATTTTAACAGTAGAAATTATAAGAAAATTCCTAAAATTATTTTATAACTTATAAAAGCTAGGAAAAATATAAAAACTAGGGTTTACTTTATAAAAACTAATTATGCTATTTACTACTTAATTATTAATTAATTATTAATAAAACTAATATTAAATCTAATAATTACCAAATGATAATATAAAAATCTGGAAAAATTAATGAAATTACTTTAACATAAAGAAATTTAAAAAAAATTATAAAAATGCAAGTTACTTCATAAAAAGATAAAAAGGAAAATTAAAAAGTTAAATTACATTAAATAGAAACTACCACTTGAAATTAAATTGGTTTTTTCAGGATTTTTCTTTTACAAAACTATTAAAAAACTGGAAATAACAAACTTTTGTAAAAACAACTTGGCTAGAACTAAATAATAAGCAGTATGCAAGCTTATAGATCCCACAAATTAGCTTTTTGGCTTAAAATGGAATTTATGAACTCGAAAAGCTAATATAATAAGCTACACACTGAACCAAGAGTAAAATAAGCTGAAAACTAGTGATTTATACTAGGAATAAGCAAAAACAACAAGACAAGCTCACTGAATAAGCCACAAAGGCCAAATAAGCAAGTTCCAAACCCCTTGTCTACACAGAAATGGGACAGAGAAGAGGGGAAAAGCAGGTGGGACCCAGGGAGCTTAAGCTCAAAACCACCTTGGATAAGGAAAGTCAGCTGGAAAAGCTATCTAAGGAACCAAATATGAGCATGTGGGACCCACTGTGGGTTATGTGGGGACCACAAAAGGTAGGGAGTTGGGGAAGTCTGCTATGTAGCAAGGGAGGTCAATCCCCTTGCAGCCCACTTTGAGGCTTCCTAGAATCCACATAAAAATTTGAAAAAATCTAATAACTATGGAATTTTGAAGTTTAGCTGGGGTACTTTACACCCAAGAAGTTTCAAAGCATGAATCCAAACAGAAAAATCACTAAAATTCATGCCATTTTTGGCTTTTTCCTGAAATATGCAATTTTGACTTTTTTATTTTGAACCTTCTTTGACTTAATTGAGTTTCGATCCTACTTTACCGAATGATTATGACATTATAAGCTAGAATGATACTTAACTAAGCAATTGTAACTACTAATGAGCTAATATGCAGGCTTGTGTAACTACAAATCCACACAGTTAACAAGATATTGGATTAGCTTAAGATTTTGACTTTCTAACAAAAGACCACTGAGTTTAATGGTAGAACTGAACTATATGAACCTAAAGTAACATGTATGAACCAAAAATAACAACAAGAACAAGCCTTAACACAGTGAAACAACTTAAACCAAACACACCTTTATTTCAACTGATAATGAGATTTTTAGTTCAAAACACTGATTCAGACCATGTTTCACACACATATTGATTTATCATGATTAAATGGACCTATTTAAGCACAAATACTCAGATACTAACACCACATACTCACAAATCATCAACATGCTATTTTTATCAGTGGAATTTGAAATCTAAGAACCCATGAATCCTATTGAACAAATATGTGACATTAAGAATTAATTTAACTATTTTACATCAAATGAGCATGAAAGAAAAGAAATAAGCATGGTATAAGGACTTCTACAGTAAATGACAAAAAATAGAAAAATGGGTTACAAGAGCTTTCAAGCAAAGAACCAAGTAACCAGGACCTCACATCATCACCTAAAGCCTCCCATGAGGCACTACAGCCACTGCCATCATATACAGTGCTCCAAGCTTTCTTCATCACTATTAACTGATTTTTAATTTATTGCCTATTTATTAGGTATTTTTGTGAATTTTTGATTTTATTAACCTAGCTTATCTAAGATGCTTTCTAAGTTTTAAGAAACTCATAAGTGAGTACTAATGAGCTTATTTAATAACTGAACAACAACTTTAACAATTATTACAGCGAAATGAGATTTTCAAATTAAAATTGACATGAACTGAGAATGAACTGGAAACTTGACATTAAGTATTGAAATGAGTTTCAAAAACACTGAAAATACTTAACAATTTACAGCTAAAAGATACACTCAAAATGAGAAATTAATTAAAACGACATTGAAAACTATATTTAAACTACACTACAGCTAACTACTCCTCTTTCTTCATTTCTTCAACACTTATATAGACTTGGTGGGGTTTCTGAGTCTATCCCATCAGAAATATGGACCTTTCGATCACTTGGATCAATCCTAGCCTTCAACTCCATTTTGGCGGGAAAAAATCACAACTGGCAGTTGGGGTGGAGTAAAGCATTTTAAAGGCATTAAATGGTTCTTGGTTTGTAGTATTGGTGGAGGGAATAAGGTATGGGAGTGGGTAGCAGAAGGTGAGGAGGGGGTGGAGTATGCAGGGTGATTTGGCAAGCCAAGTGGGAGAGGAGGTGGTCAAAGGGGTGTTTGACCCTGGTTTGAGTACTAAACGGGGTAAAGGGTGGGATTATTATTTGTGTTTGGGCTTGGTAGGGAGTTGGGCCAGGGGTAGTGAAAAAGGGCTAGTGGGTTAAAGGTTAGTAGTGGGATAGGTAATAAGTGTAAAGGGGTCCGTTTGTTTTAGTAACAAAGTAAGCACAAGGACCTTTTTTGTAAATTTCTGAATTTGAAGGGTTAATTCTGCCATTCTTCCAAATTTGTTACAAGGACCACTTTTGCCAATGCTTGATAATCCAAGGACTATTTTTGCATATTTTCCAAGATTTAAATGTCCAGGGACTATATTTGCCAATTTTCAAAGTCGAAGGACTAAACTTGCAATTTTTCCAAATTCTTCACCCAAGGACTAATATTGACTTCTTGTGATTTTCCAAGGACCAAAATTCATTTTTTACCAAGAAATATTTCCAAGGGACCAAATCTGTCAATTTTGAAATTCTAGGGACCAAACTTGTAAATTTCCAAAACTTTTGAGATTTTTCACCAAAGGACTAAATTTGACAATTTATGATTTCAAAAGGACCTTTGGTGATAATTTTCCATATTTTGAATAACTAGGGACTAGTTTTGACATTTTATGAAAGTTGGGGGACTGAAACTGCCAATTTTGCAAACTTTGATCGTTTTTAATCTGTTTTTACTCATTTTGCATCTAAAACATATAAAACACAATTTTGGAATATCTTCAGTATTTTGATGCATTATTGAGTGTTTTTAAATGTTTTGCAGCTCAGATTTAACCAAAAATGGTAAGTGTTTGAGCACTCATCACTAGTAATATTGCCGTTTTACGTTCAAAGAGTCGGCATAATAGCCGGGACTTTGAATATTGAGGACAATATTCAATTCTAAGTGTAGGGGGAATTCTAGCGAATTTGATCACATCATACTTCTGGTACCCCCGTATGTGCCAAAAACTTTAAAAAAATTTTCAAAATTTTCACTTAATGGAAGTACTTGGTATTAACACAACAAATGGTTATCAGTCCACCATGTCTAATCCACAAAAGGACTGGCTAATCCGAGAGCAAACGGCTCTTGGTAAAGATATCTCAAATCCGTTTATGGCTTATAATTTGCCCAAAATTGTATGGTATTCAACTCACCATATCCTAAAAAGTGAAGAGTTGGCTAGCCCAGAAGGTTATGGCTTGTGGTAAAGGATTTGGAATTCCATATTAGTATTCAGCTCACCAAAGATAATATTTATAATTTATCTAAGAGTTGGCTAGTCTAGAAGCAAACAGCTTTTGGTAAAGACAAATCAAATCCGTTGACAGCTTATGTGCTAAAAATCATATGGATATCAATGTACCATAGTTCTTACTTGAATTAAAACATTTGGCTACCCCAGAAGTAATGACTTTTGGTAAAGAGACATAAAATCCATTAAATTTTCAAAAATGGGTTATTAGTGGATGCTAGATTGCTAGGGACTAGCAATAGTTAAGTGTAGGGGATTGATGAGTCTCTAAAAACTCATCATTTCTGTCCCATCTGAACAACAAAAACATTTAAAAAACACTCAGAAACACCACAAAATACTACAAATATCCTTGAATGGTGTTTTTATATGTTTCAGACATAAAAGAACTAAAAACAGAGGAAAACGGGCAAAGTTTACCAAATTGTCAAAATCAGTCCCTGAACTATCAAGAAATGTCAGAAATGGTCCCTAGGAGAAATATCTTTTAGAAAACTCAACAACAGTCCCCCAGGAATCAAGGAATAACAATTTTTACCCTTGAAAGTTCAAAATATCAAAATTGGCAAAACAAGTCCCTCAAGTTTTCAAATTGGCAGAAAATACCCCTGGTGTATATAAATGGAATTTTATCATTAAAGGGTCCTTGGTAATTCACAAGTTGTCAAGTTTGACCCCTAGATGATAAATTCAAGGAATTTACAAAAAGGTCCCTACACTTTGAAAATTGGCAAAAATGGTCCCCGGTTGTTTTAATTTGGAAAATATCAAATAAATCTTTATATTATTCCAATATGGCAAAAACAGTACCTTTTAATAAACTTTGGAATAATTACAAGATCAGTCCCTGGAAATCAAATTTTACAAAACAGGTCCTTGGGCTTAAAAATCATTACAAACCAAATGGATCCAAGATATTATCAAAATCCAAATTCTAAATCCAAACAAAACCACAACCCTGGTCCATCACTTTTAAACTAGGCCCAAACAAACAAAAGCCCAAACTTCCCCTTTGATATTAAACGGGGTATTTGTTTGACCCACGTTGACCATCCACCCTTCTTCAACCTCACCCACGTCCTGCTTCACCACTATCCACCATCCACCTTCACCACTTGCTTCACCTTTCCAGCTCAAACCCAACTTGTCATCCACACAACAAAACCCACTCCTTGGTTTTGATCCAGGAGATACCATTTGGCAAGTCTACAACCTGTACATACCCTACACCCTGCCAAACCTTACACCACCACCCCTAGCTCACATCTACACTCCAAATTGTACCCTATAACATCACAAACATCCTAAACGCATTTAATGCTCAAATATCAGGCTGCAAGCAACTTTTAAGATTTTGGCGCCAAAATCCATTTAAACAGCTGTGATGAATTGGACACGTATCAAAGCTACAAAGTGGTGGGATTTTACTCCTAATGACACTTGGAACAAATTGGGACTCTATAAAAGCAACAAGAAGCAGCAATTAGAAGATATAGTTTTTAGTCTTTATTTCTTGTATGTCGAATAATTTAGTTTTATGGTCTCAGTGTAATTTTAAGCTTTCAAACGTTATATAAAGTGTTTTCAGTGTTAATTGAATCTATTTAAAGCTTTAATTTCAAATTCTCAATATAATTTCAGTTTAGGCTTGAATTTAACTTAAAATTCTCATATAATTGTAATATTGTTATTAGTGTTATTATTTGACTTATAATCTCATATAAGTTCATATAATAACTTAGTTAATGTATTAGAACTATCAAAAATATGTTATCATCAAAAACTCAAAAATATAAAAAATTCAAGAAAAATAGAAAGAAAATAAAAAATCAATGGTGATGAAGATGAAAGCATGGAGTAAGGTGCATAATGGATTGTCCTGGTATTAGAAACCTTGTGGAAGGTTTATAGGATTGTAACTGGTCCTGGTTCTTACTTCTTGGCTTGGAATCCATTTGTAAGCATAAATCTCAATTTTGATTTTAACTGTTCATTAGCTTATTGTAGTTCAATTCTGTGTTTATTATGCTTATTTGGTATATGGAAGATGTTATGAGATAAGTTGAAACCTGTTACTTCAATATAATTCATGTTACCAAGCTTTTTCAGTCTCACTGTCAAAAAGGCTATTTAGTAAACCATGAGTATATGTGTTCTTGTCTTTGGTTTTAGGCTTGAATGATCATTTGTCATCATATTACATCTTTGTGGATCAGATTCATGGACTAAATCACTTTTGTGTAGTGAAAATAAAAAATCATTGCATAGTAAGGAGTGTTTGGGTTTAACTGTGTAGCTGTGATAATGGCTGTCTAAGTTGTTATCTGTGGTTCAAATATGTTTCTTTAGTCTCACTTAGACCTTAGAAACTATAAAACTCAGTCTTTATTTGAGAGATAGTCAAACTTTGTTTTAAACCTTCAAATTAGTTAATTGTGAGTGATTTAGTAATCTTAATCTTGTATTTCAGTGTAATACTAGCTAACATAGCTTTCTATCATCTAATTATAGCTTAATATAACATAAATAATCAGTAGGATTGAGTAGAAGTTCATATAAGTCAACATAAGGTTCAAAGTTAAAAAGTCAAAATTTCTTAGTTATCAGTTTTCCAAATATTGTAAGATTTTTCATGGTTTCATTTTTCAAGATTAGTTTTTGAGCTTTTTGGTTCTTAAAACTTTGGAATCTCATCTTTTCAGTCATAATTTTAGTTTATTTTTAGCATTTTTATAAACTGCTTATTTGGTAGCTTCTTTTAGCAAGTTTCTCACAAACCTCCCCTGCACCAGGGGAATTTGGTTTATAAGCTCAGAACTCTTAAGCTTGTAACTTCTTCATTATTGCTCTTTAGCTTAAGCTTATTGTTGTTTTAAGAAGCCCTTCTGGCTAGCTATCTCTACATATGCTGTTTATGTGCTATTGTGCTTATTTACACTACTTATCATGCTCATCAATGTTCCTTCATTTCATTGACTACACTGATTCATCAGTGTAGTCAAGCTTGTTTCATAAGCCTCTACAATATTCACTAGTGAGCCTTAGGCTTAGCTTGTTGTTGATTTAGAAACCTCAGTATACCATCTCTCTATGCTAGTACGTATTTGTCATCTTAGTGTCTATCTAATTGCTTATTTGTAGCCCTACATGTTGACTCACCAAACCCACTACACTGATAACTCAGTGTAAGAGTGGAAGTTCATAAGCTCTTTTTGAGCTTGTTAGTGGGTCCCCTAGTCGAATCCTTGGCTTATTGAGAAGCTCACTAAGCTGACTTATTGGTTTTAGGTTTACCTTGGACCCCTGAGTTCATTAGGTGGGCCCCACAGAGGCCTGCAGGTTGCTCATTTGGCCTGCATAGATATTAGGTGCTTGGATTTGCTTATTCCTTAATTTCAGCTTATCTATTTGCTTTTCTCTTTTCTTTGGCTTGTTTTACATTTGTCTTACTTACTTTAGCTTATTTGATCCTTTGGTTTGCAGCTTATAGCTTATTAGAAGCTTTTTCACTTTGAAAATCCATTTTGAGCTTAAAAGCTCCACAGTGTGAAAAATAAGCTTACTCAGAGCTTATTTGTGAGATATAAAAAAGTTGTCTTTGTTAAATATGCTTAAAATTAGTTATTAAATAGATTTGCAAAAAGAAAAATCAAAAAAATAAAACATTTGGCAAAAAGGTGGGGAGTGGGATTCGAACCTGGGATGTTTGGATAGTATACATGCATAACACCACTCCCCCTTCCATCTGCTCTGGGGTACCAGTTCCATCAGACCTTGCATAATCAATTCCTTTAAAGTAGTATTAGTCCATTTAGCTTATTTCCAACTGTTTTGCTTATTCCAGCTTATCTGGATAAGCTGTTGCATCATTTTTATTTTTCCCAGCCTTTTTATCACTTAAGATACTTTCAATAACTTTTTCATATTTTTTACTGTTCACTTGGTAATTTTTAGATTTAATTTTAAATAAATTAGTTTAAATTAAAAAGTAAAAAATAAATTAGTTTCAGTATTTAATTCTTATCCCAGATAACTTTTTATAATTTTTCTAACTTTTATAAGTTATTAAACTTCTGTAAAAATTATTGTTTCAATTTTCACTTTTAATTTTATAATTTTTAGATTTAAATTAATATATCTAGCTTTTAATTAATAATTAAGCAATTAATTAAGAATTAGCTTAAAATAAATTGTAAAAATAAATTTTATAATTTTTTAGGATTCCTGTGATGGTTAATTAGAATTACAAATTTTTATTAAATTTTCTAAGTCAATTTTAGTATAATTAGTAATTTAAAATAATTTAAATAGTTTAAGTAATATTATTAGTATTTAATTAATAAAAAATGCACAAAAAGACAAAAATACATATTTTTAATTTTTAATCTTATTTTAAGTCATTTTAGATTTTTAGAAATTAATTTTGCAATTTTCTAGTTTAAATTTGTATTATTAAGTTTTTTAAAGTTAATTAGTTTTAATTAAATAGTTAAATAGTTTTTATTTAAATAACTAATATTAAATAATAAAATAATCTAAAAAAATAATTTTCTTTTTAATTAAATTTTCTTTTAAAGTTTAAGTTTATAGAATTTTCATTTTAACCCCCTGTAGTTTAATTTTCATTAAAACTCACTTTTTTCCCCGTACGTAGACGTAAGTTTTTAATTTGTAAACCTTTTTAGTTCATGTAACTGTTTAAGTATATTGTTTAACTGTTTCATTGTATAAATCAGTAGTATAAAACATTCTCACCTATTCCTGTTCATAATCACCCGATCCCAAATTCCGTTTTATTACAGATTTCACACCTCGTTGGGATTAACGACCCGAGGATACATTGTACTCCGCGGAGCATTAGTCTAAGCTGTTTTTGACTTGTTAACCATTTAACTTGGTCAATATTATCTGATTGTTTAGCACTGATCACTTCTCTATGGCGTAAATGGTAGAATCCCTCTACGCCGTAGAAGGCTTGAAGCCTCAATCATGATTCTTTTCTGCGTCTTTTCGTTTCATTGCTTCATTTCATAGTATAATGCAAATAAAAAATAAATAAGTAACAAATATCATCAAAATACTATAAAACAAAGCAATAAACATCGAATAATGATTGCTAAAAGATGATATAATTTGATGTTATCAACCAAATTTACAATGTGAGGGAAAAGACATTCGTTGAATTAGAATGGATACTTATCCGGAAGTCGATAAACCAAGATGTGTAGTGAAGACTACTATACAACAAAGATCGAAGCCGAGCTGAAGATTTTCATCTACATAAAAAAACATGTATGTTTGTTACAGTTTCCAATGTCAATTCCGCTGCTACTAAGAATGAGCCCACTACATAACCAAGGGATTCTATCCAAATATGATGATTGAAGATATAGAAGATAATGAGTTGACAATGGTTACCAAAGTATCTACAAAGATCAACTTCCACACAACTATCATTATTACACAATGTTCCTACAAGATGATGAGCAAAGACATAGAATCAAGCTCAGACAAATTGTCATAGACTATTCTTCAACAACTCCAAACGTTCAAGATTGAAGACAACGATCAAGATGAAGATCAAGTGTCAGAGTTACAGATGAACAACAAGATATAACGGTCTCCAAGTTTGCTCAAAGTTAAAGCTGAATCAAGATGAGAAAAAGAGACAAAGTTACTCAAAGACGATTTCAGCATTCATCAATCCTTCTCAGCATTCAAGCTTTAGAGAAATCAAGAAGTGAAAACGAAGAATATGCTAGACTACGCTATTATTACATCAGAGGAGATGTTAGGAATTATAAATGAATGTAATAATAGTCTATCATAAGTCTATGTTTAGTTGTGTTATCATTGTAATAGTCTAGGTACTAGAGACTAAATGTATAATAAGTCTATTGCCAACCAATGATTAGAAGTATAAATATTCAATCATTTGGTTGATGTAGACAACTCTTTCCCCATTTTCTCTTTGTGGTAAAATTGATATAATGTAGACCTTTCTCGAATACCAATTGTTTCTCTCTCTAACTCGGGCGAACACATGGTTTCAGCGCCTCTCCAAGCTAGGCACCTTATGAGCTCGGTTTTAGAGGCTTTAAAACAAATCTTCTTTGTTTATTTGTTCACGTGGAAGCACTTCTTTGCACATCTTCGTTTACATAGATGACATCATCTTTACATAAACCTCTACCTCCACCGGCATGCATGTATTACCTGCTACACTTCTTTACAATATTTTATATGATAATTCATCATAGAAAAAATTATCTACGTTCCGATAGATGTAAATCGAACGAACTCATTTTTAATTACTTGTCTTTTAACTTTTTAAATGTGGTTTTCTTGATCTTCAAAGCAAACCAACCAATTAACAAACAAATAGATTTTTTTTCCTCTACTACTTTGTTACCTTTCAATTAAAAGAAATATTATATACCGTTGTATTAAAAAAAAAAAAAAAAAAAAAAAAAAAAAAAAAAAAAAAAAAAGGGAAGAATCGAGAATTACCAACATTCCAAACACTTCAAATAATTGATACTGGTGACACAAAAGAAGATGTTATTAATGAATATGAACACTTGTTTTCATAGCACTCAAGTAGACTTTATAAAATGAAATAAAATATACAAGAAATCAAACGAAACTTTGTAAAACACGTAAGGAAAAGACTGGATGCAAAGACTTCCTTCTCTAACCCTTACATACAAAGGAACCAAGTCACATATATTTATGTTCACTTGTTAGATATATAATATACCTTCCGCTTTCCATATAGCTAGAGCCATGCGTACATGCAATAATCTTCAAATCTTGATTAATGGTCATCACAAAACCGCACGACTGTTAAACTCTGACATGGATGCTCCCACATTCCTACGATGGGTGGTCGAGGAAGGTGATGTTGACGAGGAAGAGAACCCCTTGTCCAACCGGAAAATATTGGTACTAGAGACTTGGAACCGACCAGAATCACCGCTTGGAAGCCTAACGTATGAAGACGAACCAGATGGTACCTCCTCCTTTTGTTGCATGATCGCCCTATACACTAAAGGAATTAGTCCTTCCATGAGTAGTTAGGATTTTGTTTTCTATTTTTGGTTGGTGTTATGATTAATTATCATATCAATTCGTTTATAAATGGGATGCTTGGTGATGATGTGGCATTATAATTTGGTTTAATGCCAGCTTATAACTTACACTTCACCAAGTAAGAAATGAGGTTATGATTAACGCGTAAAACCATAAGCAGACCTTGATAGCTGTTTGTGAACAAACACCAATAGCACCTGGATTTATATTTACATCCCACACCTAATCATACTATTTAAATATGATTCACCTTTTTCTTGTGCTTTTCTCGGAATTTATTAACTTGTTAACGCAAAACCTCATTATACATTTTCTAATAAATGTGATCCTTTGATCGACCAATAAAAGCATGATTCAGGCAATCTTTCTAATTTACAAACTAGTGGACTTAATTATTTTTATTGAATAATATTATTGACATTATAAGAAAATTAAATTAAGGGTTGTTCATTTGTCACATCGTTTTAGGCCTGCCCATAGTATATAATATTCAGTATGTTCATCTGGCAATTCGATCTTATCATTTTGTGACAAGTTTAATGAACCAATTAACCAAGTCAACAATTTTATTCAGCCAATCTAATAAATGATTGAGCAAATTGTTAAATTATTACTATGATATTAAATAAATTATCTTCCTTGATTTGATTGTATTTGAAGCTAAAGCATTACCAAATAATTGTATATCACCAGTAACCATGTCACTAAAGGGAAGTGATGAAAGATTACAACCCTACTGCCCACTTTAGCCCATACAAGTTTCACTAAATGGAAATGAGAAAAAGAATGCACCACTGTTTCCAGGACAAGGTTACACAACGGACATAGTTAAGACTTGAGAGGGAACCTGAACACCCCGTGCAACGAGATTTACCCGGTGATGACGTATAGTCTATATTTGGGCCACGAGCCCAAATGATATACATTACTAAGGCCCAAATCCACCACGAGTGGGCTATTGTAACTAGGGCCGCATTAATAATGGGAACAGGCTCACGTAAGCCCAACTCAAACAAACTATACACGGTATAGATCATCTATCTATGGAATAGATATCCTTACCTCGGATAAGCACCACGAGTGCGAAGAGTAAGGAGCAAGATACCTACACGGTTTCTGCGTCCTATATAAGGAATGACATAACCATCATTCAAGGTACGATTCACAAACCCTAACTCTTTACGAGAACCCTAAATCGATTACTTACTCTCACGCCGGAGTCTAATCGTGGGAGACAATCCCACGATAAGCCTAACGGTGTTGTTTATTTTCTTAGTGCGCAGGTTACAAGTACTAAGAAGCGAATTGGTACGAGAGCAAGAGCCCATAATCAGGAACGCCCAACTTTTGTATCAACAAGTGGCGCCATCCGTGGGACCCTACTAAGAACTAAAGACTAGAATGACAAAGAATAAGAATTCAAGCCAGCGGACTCCGCAGTCAGAAAAACATGACCATCAGAGGAAGAATCAACAAGATTCGACCTCTAGACAGGTTGCTGGGACAACCAGCGCACCTGGTCATCAAAAGGCAGGGACAACCCAACCTCTTCTAGAGGTAGAACTACCAGTAAGGACTACCCAAATTATCCCAGTGGTCCCAAGCGCTGAAGAACTCCAGCGCACCCTCTTCACCACTCCTCACCAAACTGTACCCGCAGTGAACAACACTGTGCCACCAGGCGCGCCTAACCGAGATAGGGTGCCTAACACCGAGGCAGATATTCTTGCAACAACTGGGGACACACCTAATCTAACGTTGGGAAATTTTGTATCCCAAAATTATGAAACCTTAACTGCCCTCATGCAAGAAGAAGCAAGGAGAAGGGCAAGCACGAGCCTACAAGCTCGACTGAATTTTGGTCCTGAACGCGAACAATCACCATTGCGCCGCCCACGAAGAAGATGCGCAGAACGTACCACCATCCATGATAGGATGGGTATGATATCTGATTCACAATACTCAGAAGATAGCAAGCGGCGCACTAATATTCACTCCAGACTTGGCAGTCGGGGGATACAAGACAGATTGGGAAAAAGAAGATCCCCAAGTGGAGATCCCTCAAGCTCTTCTTCTGAAAGAAGCCGGCGCAAGCACCGAAAAAGAGACTACTCTTCCTCCAGTGACTCCTCAGACAACGAAGATAAAGAGACAGGACACTGGAAGTCAAGAGGAAGGCGTCGCGATGAAGAAAACGAAGATATGTCTCTTCCATGGCGTCGCCAGAAAGTTGACGCGTTCACACGGCGCATCAGCGATTACTCAGACCGCAAACGCAGGCGCATGCCCACTAACGTGAAAACATATGATGGAACAGGTGATCCGGGTGATCACCTAAAAGTTTTCGAATCAGCCGCCACTATCGAAAACTGGCCACAGCCTGTGTGGTGCCACATGTTTAATTCTACGTTAGTAGGGAACGCGCGCACATGGTTTAGCAAACTCCCACGTAGGAGCATTGGTGGGTTCGAGGAATTACGGAAAGCATTCCGTCTCAACTTCACCCAGCGAAAGAAGTGCGCTAAAAACCCTGTTGAGCTAGCAAGAGTGAAACAGCGCCACGGGGAATCAACCAGCGCTTTTATGGAACGCTTCAAGGATGAGTGCATACAAGTCAAAGCATGTCCTGAAATCCTAAAACTTTCAGGGTTCATGAATGGGATTAACAACCCAGAACTCATCCGAAAGCTAAACGACAAAGTTCCACAGACTTTCGATGAGCTAACAAAGCGCACCAGATCCTTTATACAAGGAGAAGCAACTGCCGCGGACAGCAAAAAGGGTTATTCGAACTATAGGCAGCAAGAGCAGCCTCGGAGATAATCCAATGATCAGAATAACAACCGCAGCAGGAATTACCGCAGTGGAAGGGACAATGGCAAGTATACCCCCCTCACAAAAACTCCGAGGGAAATATTTGTAACAGAAGGTGCAAACTTCCCAAAACTACCACCAATGCGCACCGCGGAGGAAAAGCGCATAGGGAATGGATACTGCGAGTACCATGGTCAGAAAGGCCATACAACTAACGAGTGCGTCCAGCTAAGACAGCTAATTGAAAAGTTAGTAAGGGAAGGCAGAATGGACCACCTCGTAAAAAACATCAAAGAGGGAAAAGATAAACAGAGAAACGGGGGTAAGAAAGAACCCCCCAAAGAAAAAGCTGATACCATATACATGATACAATCATGGCAGCGCAACTCGTAAAAAACATCAAAGAGGGAAAAGATAAACAGAGAAACGGGGGTAAGAAAGAACCCCCCCAAAGAAAAAGCTGATACCATATACATGATACAATCATGGCAGCGCAAAATAAAGCAAAAAGTTAGCCAAAAATTCTCTCCAGAAAAAGCGATATCTTTCCCTACTCTAGTTGCGGACAACGCAGTTGTGGAACCTTTAACTATTGAAATACATACGGGAGGGCACGATATCCATCGCATGTACATTGATGGAGGAGCATCCGCAGACATCCTGTATGATCATTGTTTCAAAAGACTGCGACCTGAGATCCAAAGTCAACTGATACCAGCAACAACGTCATTGATTGGATTCACAGGAGAAAAGATCTGGCCCATGGGGCAGTTACGCTTGCTGGTGGTCGTAGGAGATGAACAACACTCAATCACAACATGGATAAATTCCATGGTAATAAAGTCTCCCTCACCATACAATGGTATCATTGGGAGACCTGGAATATCATCCATGCGCGCTGTACTATCCACAGCGCACGGAATGCTTAAGTTTCCAGTGGAAGGGGGAGTTGTCACTCTTTATAACACAACAATACCACCAAGATAATGCAATGCGGTAACAACTGAAGTAGAGACTATTCCAGAACAGCGCACAGAGAAAACGCCAAATCTAAAAGTCGATATTCATCCCAATTACCCGGAGCAACAAGTTTCGATTGGTAGATCTTTATCTGACAAAGGTAAAGCAGCCGTATGCGCACTCTTACAGAAGAACCTTGACATCTTCGCATGGGAACCAAAACACATGACAGGAGTGCCACGCTCTATCACAGAGCATAAGCTGCAAATCCGACAAGGATATCCCCCAATACGACAAAAGAAGCGCGGCCAGGCCCCAGATCGTGCAAAGGCTATTCTGGAAGAAGTACACAAGCTTGTAGACGCAGGCATCATGCGCGAAGTGTACTACCACGACTGGCTCTCTAACCCAGTTATGGTCAAGAAGAGCGACGGTAGTTGGAGAATGTGCGTGGACTTCACGGACCTCAACAAGCATGTCCACAGGACTGCTACCCACTGCCAGAAATAGACTGGAAGGTAGAATCTCTGTGCGGATACCCTTTCAAATGCTTCCTAGACGCATACAAAGGGTACCATCAAATTCAGATGGCAGTCGAAGATGAAGAAAAAACAGCTTTCCACACCAGTCAAGGAGTGTACTGCTACACAAAAATGCCTTTTGGCTTAAAAAATGCAGGCGCGACATACCAACGATTGGTGGACACAGCCTTCGAGAAACAGGTAGGCCTCAACTTGGAGGTCTACGTTGACGATCTTGTCATCAAAAGACACACAGAGGATGAATTGGTGCGCGACATAGAGGAAACGTTCAGAACATTGGGACGCATAAATATGAAGTTAAATCCCAAGAAGTGCACCTTTGGCGCAACCGAAGGTATGTTCCTGGGATACTTAATAGAACCCGATGGAATCAAGCCTTGTCCTGAAAAAACAAAGGCCGTTATTGATCTCCCCTCACCGCGCACACTCAAAGAAGTCCAGTTATTGAATGGAAAGTTAGCGGGGCTAAATCGTTTCTTATCCAAATCAGCAGACAAATCCCTTCCTCTCTTTAAAACACTCACGAAGTGCACTAAAAAGGGAGATTTTCGCTGGACCAAGGAAGCGGAGGAAGCTTTCCAACAACTAAAGCACCATCTGGCATCTCTTCCTAAACTTGTCGCACCGCGACCAGGGGAAGAGCTAATCATGTACTTATCGGCAACCCACGGAGCAGTTAGCGCAGTGCTATTGACAGATAGGAACTCCGTCCAGACACCCATATACTTTGTAAGCAAAGCCCTGAAGAAGACAGAGACTAACTACAGCGCTATGGAAAAGCTGGTCTTAGCCCTCGTATTCGCAGTCAAAAGGTTGCGCAGATACTTTCAAGCGCACCCAATAGCTGTAATCACTGATCAGCCAATCAAACAAGTTATCTCCAAACCTGACGCATCAGGACGCTTACAGAAGTGGAGTGTACTGTTAAGTGAGTATAACATCTCATACAGACCGCGCACTGCAATCAAAGGACAAGTCTTAGCCGATTTCATTGTGGAGAAGGCAGATAATGACAGTCCAACACCTGCAACCAAAACAGATCTACAGGAACCCTGGATTCTGTTCACAAATGGGTCCTCATGTGTAGATGGATCAGGCGCGGGCCTTATTCTTACAAATTCAGAAGGTATGGAATTCACCTACGCGATGCGCTTTGAATTCACAGCCACAAACAATGAGGCAGAATACGAAGCCCTACTAGCCAGACTACGCATCGCAATCCAAATGGGTGTACGCAACCTGGAAGCGAATGTAGATTCTCGGCTAGTTGCTAACCATGTGATAGGTGAATAAGAAGCCAAGGATGAACACATGATCCAATACCTAGAAAAGACCAACTCCTTAATAATAAACTTTGACAGGTTCACAATAAAACAGGTGCCCAGAGGAGATAACAGGAAAGTGGATGCGCTCAGCAAAATCGCATCCACAAGCTTCGCGCACCTCTCAAAACAGGTATTGGTAGAAACCCTAAAAAACAAGTCAATCTTGGAAATGGAGATATCCACAGTGATGGAAGAACAAGATCCTACATGGATGACGCCTATCATTGAATTCATCAGCAAGGGAATCTTACCACAAGATAATAAGGACGCTCGAAGAGTGCGGCGCACAGCGCAACGGTTTGAACTACGAGACAACATACTCTATCGACGCTCTTTCTTACAACCCTAGCTCAGATGTGTTGGACCTCTTCAAGCAGACTATGTACTCAGAGAAATCCATGCTGGATCATGCAGCATGCACTCAGGGCCGCGATCTGTGGTAGCAAGCGCTCTAAGGTCAGGGTATTATTGGCCAACTATGCATCGTGACGCACGCAATCTGATAAAGAAATGCAGCAATTGTCAAGTACATAGGCCAATCACGCGCCGACCACAACAAGAGCTAACACCTATTACCTCACCATGGCCATTTTATAAATGGGGCATTGACATCGCAGGACCCTTTCCTGTAGCAGCAGGAGGAGTAAAGTTCCTCATCGTAGCCATAGACTACTTTACGAAGTGGATTGAAGCAAAGGCGGTGGTGAGCATCACAGGAAACCAAGTCAAACGCTTTGTCTGGGACAACATTGTCTGTCGCTTCGGACTACTGGGAGAGATTATATCAGACAACGGAAAACAATTCTGTGATAACCCATTCAAAGATTGGTGCGCGCAATTGAACATCACGCAACATTTCGCTTCAGTAAAACACCCACAAACCAATGGCCTAGTTGAGCGCGCAAACCGCAGTCTAGGCGAAGGAATAAAAGCGCGCCTTGACAGACATAAAGAAAGGTGGGAGGATGAGCTCTCGCATGTCTTATGGGCGCATCGCACAACAATCAAAACCAGTACTGGCGACACGCCATTCTCCCTAGTCTATGGAACAGAAGCTGTCATACCAGCTGAGATAGGAATGCCAACTATACGCACAACAGAGGTCAACGTCACAACAAATGACGAGGAACGGCGCATAGATTTAGACTTACTAGAAGAAAGGCGTGAACGCGCAGCTATACGCGAAGCAAAGGCTAAGGCAAAAAAAAAAAAAAAAGAAGTATTATGATGCAAAGGTCAAACACACTTCATTCAGACCAGGAGACTTTGCCGCGCTAATGATGCGAGCCACGCAGAAGACACAGGCAAGCTCGGACCAAAATGGGAAGGACCTTACGAGGTCATAGATGCGCTTGGCAATGGCGCATACAGACTGCGCGGCATGGAAGGTCACGACCTAGCGCGCACCTGGAACATCTGCAACCTCAAAAGATGTTACTTTTAGGCTACGGCCACTACACAGACACCTTTGCATCCTACGAGATGCCCAATAAGTGTTTGTTTTTCTTTACTTTCCTAGGAATTGTATTTTTCTTTTTCAAAAACTTGCAAGTATCAATAAAAATGTTATGGTTTCTAGCTAACTCCATAGCGTATTTCACTTTATTACATACATACTTATATATGTCAATATTGTTATCTTATATTTTTGCCTACATGGCGTGCATGCACTAATTAAAGACCCACGAAGGCATAAAGGATGAGTTAACCTACTAATTCACTCGTTGAGTAAGAGGGTTGCAAACCCATCAACATTGGATCACGCATCCTTGCTAAGCGCCTTACTTTTGAGACGTCAAAGTAAGTTTAACGTGCGCACCCCACGACGGGTGCACAAATACTAAGTACACCGTACAAGCCTAGCAAATAACGAGCCAAGACACTTGGTCAAATAATAAAACTTCGCAAACAATGCAAGTATAATTCTTAAAGTCATGCACTTAAGACACTTGGGTAAATAATCAAACTTGGCAAACAATGCAAGTATATTTTAAGTCACGTACTTAAACAACGAAAAGGTATCTTATTCAACATTTTTCCACAAAAATTACAAGGAAAGATACACTTCATTATTTACACAAACATACAAAAAGCCTACACGCTATGGCGATGCTCAAGGCTATCCTCCCGAGCAGCAGAACTCCCCGCCTCCTGAAGCTTTCTCAGAATCAAAGCGTCTTTGGGAGATACGGTGGGGACACTCACGGACACACCATCAGACCTGGGGATGTGTGCAGCACCAATACCACACATCACTGCCTTACCCTGAATGCCCCTCTTCTGGGCAGCCCTCTGCTCGTGACGCTCCAAAACCTCTTTCAAGGGAATCTCCCTTTAAAGAGCAAACGGGTTAAGGATGTCACGAGGCTGCGCAAACACAGGAATCTGCAGTTGCGACACATCAGGCTTCAGAAAGTGATCCGATTGCGCCTCTGCATCCTCTCTAAGGTGGCGCTCCAACGTCAACCCCGCCATAAGTACATCTATGGGGTTGTCTTGGTCGCGCTCTAACCTGCCAATGTGCGGCAACTCGAGGACCTTTAACCCTGCCATAGCCTGCATCAGCTCAACATACGCAGCACCATTATACCCAGGCACTTCGGCCATATCCTTGTTCAGCAACTTGGCCTCATGGAGTTCTTCCATGGCCTGCGATTTCCCCCGAGCCACTGCGCAGTGAACCACCTTCCCAAAGGCGTCCAACACCTCTTGGGACTCAAGAGTACCCATTGCTGCCAGGCGCAGCCCGTGGCTAATCAACCACCTACATCAACAAAGATAATTTGTGTTAATAACAAGCATAGCAACAAAAATTATTACGAAGGAGAAGAGCATAAAAGAAATACCTGCGCTCAGCAATGGTCGACATCAAGTGAGGATATAACTCCTCATCGTACTCGATGCTGAGGCCGCGCAGCTTGTCCTCCTGCAGCTGGATGATCTTCATCATATCCTCCTTAAACTTGGCAATATTAGCAAAATGCCCCACCTTCTTCTCCTCCAAGAAGTGCACAGCCCAAGTTAGGTCGGACTTATAATGATGCAGCTCCCCACGCGCCTTCTCCACCTCAGCCAAGGCGGACAACTTCTCATGGGTGATCTTCTCAGTATACACCCGCGAAGACTCCAACTCCACCTGCGCATCCGCCAACTGTGCACGGAACTTCGCTAGCTCCTCATCCTTCTGGGCAAGAGTACTGTTCTCCCCAGCATACTTCTCCCTTAACTGAACCACCAGTTCAGCCTAGCGCGCAGCAGTCGCAGCCAGCTCATCTATCAACTGCTGCGCCTCCCCACCCTCATCTACCTTGGCTTTCCCCTCCTTGTTTTCATTCTGCGGAGAGGAAACCACAACCACGAAGACTCCATCATTCTTCGAGGCATCATCCCTACAAAAACATACAGAAGACAGTCAATAAATATTGCGACAAGTAATATAAAAGAAAACATAATAAAGACGCAGACACTTACAGAAAGGGAGAGGCCTCAGCAGCCTTCTTATCCGCGCCAGATGCGGATGTAGCCTCCGCGGACGATTCCGCGTCCCCAATAAGGTAGCGTCGTCTCTTCTTGGGGGCCACTGGTCTCAGCCTCTCCTTTGCGCTTAATGTTTTGCGCCACTTCCTCCTTTAGCACCTCCTCGGGCTTTAGGATCTCTATGCTGTCAGACGACTCCGCGCGTGCCTCCTCTTGCGCCACCTCCACATCGGGCGCCACGCTCTGAACGGGCGTCACTTGGAGCGGCGGCGTGTTTTCTGGGACAACCTCTGGCAGCACGGTCAAGCGACCCTCAGTCGCCTCCAATAGTGGCTGCTCACCCTCCCTCAGAGGGCGCACCCCTATCGTCACCTGCTTCGGCTTGTCCAGCTTCACAACGGCAAATAGATCCATCTCTGCACACATAAACAAAACAAGAAGGAAGAAAGGATTAGTTATTAAAGGTGCGCATACATAAATACTTACAAAATGTGAAGTAGAAGGGACGAACACCCACCCCGGCCTTCCTCACTTAGAAAAGTGGGCACCTCATCCGCAGCGCCGAAATAATTGCGACTCAACCCTATGTGCACCAAAAACTCCTCCGGATAAGGGTTAATGGCTAGGCGGTTGGCATCAAGAGTCTGCGCATCAGTCAGCCTATAGGAACCGGGTGCGGGGCGCCTATCCCTTGGCAGTGTATCCTGAGTATAAAACTCGTAGGGCGATGGAAAAACTACATCATCAACCCAGAAAAAATACTCCCTCCAATTTCTGAGGGAGTCTACTTTCTCAGCGTAACACTGAAGCGCCCTGATTGAGGCAAAAGTAGTCAACTAAATTCAACCACGGATGTGGTCAAACAAGTCAAACTCCTAAGGCTCAACGCTCCGCGGAAGTATAAGCTTTCCCCGGGTCGTTATGTCCCGACGAGGTGTGGATGGTTAACAAACGGTTACGTGATCGGGTGAATTTGGATGGAAAAAGGGTTTGTGTGTGATTAAGCTAGGGAATCTACAACGGAATAGCTTAAACAAGCTATATGAATAAGACGGGAAAGTAGGAAAAACCAGAAACGATTAAAACTAAAAACGCGTACGTTCAGTTTTAAGTAACGTGAACGCACAAAATAAAACGCGAGTTTTGGTAAAATAAAATACTTACAAAGATGGAAATCACATTTTTACAATCCTAAATATAAAATAAACTTTTTAGAAAATTAAAATTAATTTTTACACTATTTAATTAATTATTATTAATTAAATACTATTTATTAATTACTTATTAATTATTTAAGTTAAACTAAATTATAACTAATTATGAAATTTCACTAAAATTATGAAAAATAAATTTGGAAAAATCTAAAATATTATAAAACTAATTTTCAAACTTAAAATATATTTTTCCTACTTTTTATATAATTACTATTAATTAAAAACTAATTTAAACTAATTAAAATTACACTAAATAATAGGAAAATGTAAAACAAGCTTAGAAAAATAAAATTAAAACTTAGAAAAATCTAAAATAATATAAAACTAATTTTCAAACAGAAAATATATTTTTAAGACTTTAAATAATTATTACTAATTATTAACTAATTATTAATTAATAAAAACTAATATTAATTACTAAAAGTACTAAATGAAAAGAGAAAAATATGAAAAATTTACAGAAATTATTTTAAGATATAAGGAACTTAAGAAAAATCTAAAATAACAAAGTGCTTAAGGAAAAAGCATAAAAATAAGCTAATAAGCTTAAACTTCTTAAATAGAAGTTATCACTTATTGTAAAATTTGTTTTTTTCTGTTTTTTTTTCTTTTTCAAATCTATTTATAAACTAAAACAACAAACTTTTTAAAAAGGAAAAATCTTTGAATCTCAGTAATAAGCACTACAAGTGCTTATTAGCTTGACAGTTGACTTTGGTCAACTGTCAAAGCTAAAAGCTTGGAGAAAAGCTTTTAAGCTGAGACCAGGGTTTGATTTAGATGCAAACAAGTGAGAATGATTGAGATAACCTGGAACAACAATGAAAAGAACTCAGAATAAGCTATTAACTAGTAATAAGCAATTCCAAAAACCACAAACCAAAACAGACCCAAGGAGTGACTTGCAGCCCACTGTGGGGCCCACCTGAGTGAACAAAGGTCCAACGTGAGACTTGAATTGGAGAGCTGAGGTGGGGGGCTTCAAATCAAACCAAGTTTCAGCTCCAAAGACCCACTTATGAGTCCTGGGGAGGGCATGAAAGGATGGGTTTTGGACTAGGGTCTGTGTAGCAGGGCATACTTTTGCCCTGCAGTTGAGTTTGAGCCAGTGTGGACCCCACAGAAAAATTGCTAAAAATATAATGATATAAGGAACTTGAAGCTGAGGTGGTAGACAATTACTAGAAACAAGTTTCAAGCCTTGAAATCAAACATTAAATTCTATAAAATTGCTTGAACTTTTGGAAAAATCTGATGTGGTGCAATTTTGACTTTTGTAAAAAACTTGGATTGTTGACTTTTTTGAGTTTTGGATCTAATCTAATGATTCAATAACATGTAATAAGCTGAAATAAAGTTAAAATAGCCTAAAGTTACAAGTTACAAGCTAAGTTAGGGGTTTATGGATCTTAAATACCACCACAGTTAACTGTGGTGGTGAGATAATGGTGATATTGACTATTTTGCAAATGAGACCAAGGTTTGATGTTTCTACTGATCTACCAATAACTAATGCAACCTACAAACACCAGAACAACACCAAAATAACAACAGAATCACTGAGCAAATCACTAATCCAAACACTCCTTAAGAAACTGAAAATGGAAATTAAAGAAGCAATCTCACATTCTAAACCATAAAACTTGAACAATTAGCTTATACTGACATTAATTAAACCTAAGTGAGCTAAATTAAGCACAAATGAAGTATACAAATATTAAATGCCAAAAATATGAAAGTAGCTTACAATAGCAGTTGAATGAGATAAAGAACAATGGCACCAAACCACAAACCTATTCACTCACCATGAGTTCTAAACCCAATAAACATCCAAATTCCACATGTACTATGTCTTCTTGCTGCCTTGAAACTATTTTTTTATTTTCCTTTTATTTTACTTGATTTTTGATTATTTTTAGTAAACCTAGTGAAAACTGATTTAAAAGCTTAACAAGCTTATTTGTGAACTTGAATGAGCTTATAGATCCCAGAAATAACAACTTTCACTAATATAACAAGAAATTGAATTGAAGACTGAAATTGCAAATTTGGAAATTCAAACTGAAAACCTTAACTTGATGAGTAGAATAAGTTTTAGAAACACTAAACAATGCTTATCACAAAGATTCTGAGCAAAAGATTACAACAACTTTAGAAATTAAACTAAAGCATAAAAACTAAATTACACTAATCCTAAGCTAAACTAACTACTGCCTTTCTTCTCTCTTTTCTTTTCTTTTTATAGTCCTTGGACATCCCTTTCTCTTTCCCACTTCTGTTCTGAGCCTTTGGATGGCTAAAAATGATCCCAGCCGTTCAAAAGCCTTTTGGCGGGAAAATTGGCTTAGGGCAATTGGTGGGGTTTGGTGGGAGTATTAATGAGGAGGGGGGAAGGTAAGGTTGGTGTGATAATAAATGAGGTTTGGTTAGGTTTTTGTGGAGTTTGGAGAGGAGGGGGAACACAGTGCAGAAAAACGGGGTGAGTTGGTTTGGGGAAGGTGAACAGTACCTGGGGTGTTTGGTTTGACTGTGTTGACCCAGCTTATATTATCAAAGGGTGGATTGGGCCAGTTTGGTGGGCTGGGAGTTTAAGGATCACGGGTGTGAGTTGGATTTGGTTTTGGGTAGTAATAAGGAAAGGGTCCATTTGGTTTATGCATATAATCACAAGGACCATTGATGTAATTTTCAAAAGGTGGTGGACTGAAAATGTAGCTTTCACAAAATATATGATAAGGACCAAACTTGCCAATCAACAATATTTCAAAAACCATTTTTTTCATTTTTATTTTTCAAAATTTCCCGGGGACTAAAAATGATATTTTTCAAAGTATGGGGACCAAACATGAAAATTTATCAAACTTCACCCCGAGGACTAAAAATGATTTTTGTAACTTCCCAAGGGCCCAAAATGATTTTTCATTCGAAATTATCCCACCAGGGACTGAATCTGCCAAAATCTGTAACTCTAGGGACTAAATTGTAATTTTCTAAAACTTTTCCAATTTTTCACCAAAGGACAAAATATGACAACTTATGATTGTAAAAGGACCTTTGGTGATAATTTTCCATATTTTGAATATCCAGGGACTAGTTTTGTCAATTTTTGAAAGTTGGGGGACTGAAACTGCCAATTTGGCAAACTTTATACGTTTTTCATCTGTTTTTGCTCATTTTGCATCTAAAACATATAAAACACAATTTTGAAATATTTTCAGTATTTTGATGCATTACTGAGTGTTTTTGTATGTTTTGCAGTTCAGATTAGACCAAAAATGATGAGTGTTTGAGCACTCATCAATCCCCCACACTAAACTATTGCTAGTCCCTAGCAATACTGTTTTGAAAACTTGATGGATTTTAAACTCTTTACCAAAAGCCATCACTTCTGGAGTAGCCAGGTGTAAGAACTGTGGCACACCTGATAACCGTATGATTTTGAGCAAACCACCAGCTGTCAACGGATTTGATTTGTCTTTACCAGGAGCCGTTTGCTTCTGGACTAGCCAGCTCTTGATGGAATAGTCAACATCTTGGTGAGCTGATTACCAATTATGGATTTTCCACTGCCTTTACCACAAGCCATAATCTTGTGGGCTAGCCAACTCATTTGTTTTTGGGAGTTGAGGAACCATACAATTTTGGGCAAATTGCAAGCCATAAACGCATTTGAGATGTCTTTACCAAGAGCCGTTTGCTCCTGGACTAGCCAATCCCTTTTGTCGGTTAGACAAGGCGGACTGATTACCACAAAAATTTTGAAGCACCAGTGAAAAATTTTTAAAATTTTTGAAATTTTGGCTAAAAACGGGGGTATTAGATAATAAAATGTGATAAAATTCGCTAGAATAGCGAAATACCCCCCACACTTAGCATGAATATTGTCCTCAATATTCAAAATCCCGCTATTATGCCGACATTTTGAACGTAAAAGGGCAACATTACAAGCTAAGCGTGGAAAACACCATTTTGTTTTTCACTTCATTTGTAACCATAGCATGGGGGACTCCCCCACACTTAGGGTGAAAACCCTATAAGCGTGCTACTGTTTTTGTTTACCGAGTCGCTAGCTTGACTCGACTCCGAATTCATTTGTCCTTGGGGAAGCATGATGTGGAAGAAACAATCTCAATCGGACTTTCATTCAAAATGTTTGGACAAACATATGAAGCACGTGAAAGTTCCACACCGATGAGATAAGTATCCGGCTCAAGATAATGATATATGAAAATGCCGGGGTCAAAGATGGTATCCTCACTCCCGAAGGAGTGAAGAAGAGAAGAAGTCACCTTATAGGTGAAGAAAAGGAAGAAAATCATGATTTGATCTTCTTCCTCGAGAGCAGGCTCCGTAGCCTGAGTTTGGATTTCAAAGGGTAAGCTCGTAAACAACCCGGGAGGGTGGGTGGGAATTCTAAATTCTCATAATCGAGAGCATCTCCCCCCGGGCTATCAAACTCTGGAGGAGTCATGACATGATGAGTGAGTTCACCGGAGAACTCCTCATGAAGAGAATTATTCACAAGATGTGAATCTGTGAATTCGTGTTCCGGAATAGACTCATCACAATCCTCATTCTGAATATCAAAGAGTGGATTATCAGAAATCAAAGTGAATTCAGATTCGAATTCAAATAGAGGATTGGTGAGAGTAGTATTGAATGTTTCGGGAACAAAGTGATCAATATTCTCTATTGGATTATCGGGATAAGAAGTGAGTGATGGATCATGATATAGGAGACTTTCAATTTCTCCCAGATCGGCTTGGAAATCGAGGAGACCATCATCACTTTCAAATGAAAGTGGATTGATGTGAGCAAGTTCATCAGCGAACTCCTCAAGAAGATGATCAGCATCAGCTTGTGGAACTGATGCCTCAACATACTCGATGTCTCCATAAGATGTACAATCATCGCTAAAATCTGAGAAAGTCTCAAATTGATCTTTAGGACACTCAATAGGGGAAGGAATATCACACATATCATCCAAAGTTCCCTGTGACTCTCTCGGGATTAGGACAAGGATCTCAACACTAGACTTTATTAATTCGTTCGATTCCTTATTAGGAACAGTGCTAAGATGCTCATCCCCCATGTTCAAAGAGTGAGTGGAAACCTCGGGTGTGATAACAACAGACTGAGGGAGATGAGAGGAGCTAGCATTCATGGAATTTTCAAGTTCCATTTGTTCAACGGCTAGTAATTTCCCCGTATCATTATTTTCTCCCTGATTTTCAATGGAAGGAATCACAAATGATGAATTTGATGAACCCGTACAAAATTTAGAAAAATCATGGGTAACTTCATCATCATCATCATCGTCGAGAAGAGCAGCACGGCGAAATATGGCACGTGTTTTAGCTGCTTGTTCTAAGACTAGCAATTCTTCCTTGCTCAACTCGTTTCTAGCTTCTCGTTCTTCCGCAAGTAATTCTGCCATAGATTTCTCACGAGAGCTTTGAAACGATGAAGTAGCCAACTGTAACACCCCAACCCGATAAGGGTAGAAGTATTACATTACAGTGACATATCAGAACAAACACAAGCATATGATTTATAAATACAAAAGAAATTCAGGGTTTACAAATGGAAAATCTGATACTACAAGGTTACAAAAGAAATAAATACTATGTCTAATAAAATGAAACTCCATCTAATCGTCTCTAGTCCAAAGCATAGTCTTCTAAGTCCAGTCACACTCTCTTCCCATAACCCAGCTTCCTACTAAAACCTGCCGCAGGAAAAGGAAATGCGGCTGAGCTTAAAAAGCCCAGTGAACAGATACATATACAAAGAAATGATAATGAAACAGACAGAAGTATAGTGCATTGGGGAATATCATAAAGAATGAACAAATGAATAATAGAAAGGAAAGAAAGGATAGTCATCCACCACGAGCCCATACTCAAAGTCATAACTCAACATCATAAACTCAAAGTCATAAGCCGTCAATTCAAAATCTCACAATCAGAGGGGATACCTCTCAGGCAACCAGATAATATGAGGGGTGTCCTCATGTATCATAAAGGTGGAGTGATCAGCTCCCAGGGGTTGTGAAGGGCATGTATAGCACACAGTACCAATCACCTCAAAGTCAACTCAAAGTCATAGTTAAATCCACTAAGCATACATGTCTAGGATTGCAATCCATACGCCCCTTACTCAAAGTCAATCTCAAAGTCATATACTCAAAGTCATAGCCGGCAGATAATCATAAAAGGGACGACGTGAGAAATCACTCACCCACGCATGAGTCATGCCAGTGGTGCATCACAGACATGCCTATGGTACCTCCATAGGTAGAAGAAACATAAATGGCTCGGGTATCAAACTAAGAGTCAGGTCTCAAAGTCATGCAAAAGGTCATATAGCAAAGGTGCATCTCAAAGTCATGTCTCAAGGTCATCTCAAAGTCATAATATCAGAAGTCATATCAATGGTTCAGAATATCCAAGGTTCATTACAAAAGGTTCATTATTAAGTTTCATAAGTTCATAAAATGTGAAAAGGGTTAAGATAAAACAGATTTAAAAACTTTAATAGTCATTTACCCATTTCATCACAAAGGTTTCCCTTTTAAAACATTCTTCATAAAAGCCCATTTAATCCTTCATTTTAAAAATAGTTTCGTATCCAAATCATAGAGTGTTATTTCAAAACAGTTTCCTTCCATGACATCAAGTTATATTTTCAAAAGGTTTTCATATCCATTAATCATAAAAGATGAACCAGAGATATCGGATATTCAAGGGTCAGAAGTCATAGCAACGAAATCAAATCAGAAGCTAACATATCAAAGCTTAACAGGAATCAGAGGAAGTTCACAACAGAAGGGAGCATAGCAATGGCTTGGGGAATCTTAACTGAATCATAGCTCAAAGTCATAAGAAGAATATAGGAGCCTTTACTGAAAAGGCAGAGTATCCGTACCTTATTGCAAAGCACAAATGAAACAAACACAGAAATAGAAAGGGCTCAAGATCTCTCCTTCTTCACACCTAGAGGAGAAGAGGGGGAATCATAATTCATTCTTTAATTACATGTCTTTCCATTTTAAGTAACTCTCAATTTTAAGTAACTTTCCATTTTTAATAACTTTCCATTTTAAGTAACTTTCCATTTTTAGCAGGTTTCCATAAATAGTAAGTTTCCACATTTAGAAAGTTTCCATATTTAGTAAGTTTCCACTTTTAGGAAGTTTCCATATTTAGAAAGTTTCCATATTTAGAAAGTTGAATCATTATTAATGGAAATAAGGTATCTTTTATCATACTTTCACATTTGGTCCTTAGGGTTTCATAACTTTACATTTTAACCCTTTACTTTCCAAAATTACACTTTAAACCTTTTAGTATTCAAAGTTACACATTAAACCCTTAACTTATCCATTTTACATAATGATCCCTTATTTTATCATGTTATACGAATATACCTTCAAGTATTCACAATTTACACTTTAAGTCCTTCAAGTTATCAAAGTTACATATTTAAACCTTTAATTTACAATTTCAACTTTTAATTATCTATGATTACATATTAAGCCATTAAATTACCAAATTAGCACAAAACCCCCTGAATATATTTTATTACTCAAATCAGTCCCAAGTTTCCAGAAATTACACTTTTAGTCCCTCTACTTTAATTAATTACAAATCGCACCAATTAAATACAATTAATTCATTTTCTTATAATATTTACACTTAGAACCCTCAAGTTATATTTTCCCCATATTCCTACTGATTTATATGACATTACAAAAATATCCCACAAGTTTTAATAATTACGAAACACACCCTTAACTATTATTTTTCAATCGTTAATTTATAAAATAAGCCAAAACCCTAACATATATCCCAATCATTACACCATCATTTCCAACAACCTTAAACTCATCATTAAGGACCAGAATATTAAAACAAACCCTAACCCTAATCGAATTACACTAGGGTATTTATTTTATTTTCTTTCTGTTCTTTATTTTTCGTAAATCCGGTTTTACAAAGAATTCCACCACGACTTTTACAGGCCATGTAAATTTGAATGGGCATTTTTACCAGGTTATATGGATTATATAGAGCTCAGAAAATTTTAGTCTTGCACCCAGAAAATTCGTACATGATTATTTAGTATTTTATCACGTTTTTAAGGTTTAATTCGCAAATAATTCATAGAGCATGCATGGTTCGGTTTTAGCATTTTATATGGGTCTTATATGATGTAAGAGACGTGAGAAAAATACCAGACCAGATCTGGGACGAGTAGAATAGGCTGGACAAATTATAGCACACGCGTAGAGCCAAAACGATCCAAAAATCACCACGACTTCAAAAACGATCTTCTAACCTTGAAACCAATTTTCGTGGGTCTTAATAAGTGTAAGGAACATCAGAAAAATAAGAAACAAATTTTGTAGAGGTCGAATGAAGCACAAGCGAATTACCTTGTTTTTAGGGTTCGACAAAGAGAAAAAGTCACCACGATCTTGTAAGGCTTCCAAAAATAAAAAGGAATTTTTCTTGGCTTCTTAGGATGTTGTATGATCACAGAAAATTGCTTAGGAGTCATGGGAGAGTCGAATGGAGGCTAGGGATTTTGTGTGTGTTTTTCTCCAAATCGATTTAGGGTTTTTTTTTTTTTTTTTTAGGGAGGAAAGATATGGATTTGATTTAGGGTGATATATGCCGTGTGAGGGGAGGCCTTGGGCCAGAAATTTCGGATTTTTAGGTGGGAGAATAATTCTTGTGATTATCTTCCTTATTTATAATATTTAAACCATTTTAAAATCAAAATAATATCCATTTTATGTCATTCGGCCCATTAGGGGTATTTTGGTAATTTCACAACTTGTATAAATGTTAAATGAAATTGTTAAAATTATTTGGATACATAACTTGTGCATTGTTTGAAGTTTGGGATTTATTTGGAGACTTTATAAGCTTTAAATAAATTTTTAAACTTGTAGGGGCATTTTGGTCTTTTCACATGTTCTCAGATTTTAGGTGTTACACCAACTCCTCCTTAAATTTTTTAAATGCATCAAGAACCTCATCACAAAGGTCTTGCGGGAATTGAGGAGTTGCTTGGGTAGTTTGGTACTGTAGAGGTGGGTCTTGAAACGAATAGTCGTAATTGTTACAAGGAAATGGATTCCCTGTTTGACAATCAGAGCTAGTGTGTGGACCTCCACAATACTCACAACAGTAAAACTGATGTAGCTGTGAGTCATATGTGCATGAGTCATAATTGTTATCAGGAAACTGCTCATAGACAAGCGTGTTTCCCGATTGACAATCAGAACTGTAGTGTGGACCACCACAGTACTCACAACAGTAAAACTGTTGAGTCTGGCTTGGTGTATCTTGATACGAAGCATCATTGAAATTTGGGTAATATGATTCTTGCTCGTATGAATGTGATGGGTAATTGGAAAAATTTGAAGAGTTGTTGAATGAGTTTTGATTAGGATCATAAGCAAATGAATTACTCGACCCACAAAACAAACAACTCCCATTTTGAATATCATTACCACATTGTACACATGTACACCAACGACATGGCAAACCAAAAAGTGGCTCACCACAACCAACACAAGGGATAAAATTCGGAGGTGGGACAAGTGGTGTGCTCTTAGAGCTAGCAATTTCCACCACTTCCGTTATGGTCTCGGGTTTTGGTTCTTGATAATCGTGAAGATTGGGCAAGTCGTTCTTTTCAGTCACTGCCCTAAGCTCTGTACGTTTGCTTGATGACCTTATAACCTTATATCGTGAAAGGCTAGGATCAATTGTGAGCTTAGGTTTTTGGACAACCGTAGGTTGGACGTATTTAGCACTTCCATCGTCAGATGGAAGTACATGGTCCTTTGTCACCTCGGTTTCTTGATTCATTTCCCTCACTGGAGAGGGAATAGGAATCGAAGGTCCATCATGATCAACACGACATCTCGATATTTTTGACAAGACCATAAGTTTTTCAATTTTACTTTCAAAGGTCCATTGTTCAAAGAAATCGTCATCGAGAGATGTCATTTAGAATTATACATGAGAGGGGTATAAGAAGGTAGAATCAAATGGATAGAGGGTAAGGAAAAATATTTTTGGGATTTTATGAAAAGATATGAACAAGGGTAGATAAATATACAGTGGATGTATATCTCGATTCACCAATACGCAAAACCGTTTAGAATAGCGCGCACACCTCCCCGGCAGCGGCGCCAAAAATAGATTGAGGCAAAAGTAGTCAACTAAATTCAACCACGGATGTGGTCAAACAAGTCAAACTCCTAAGGCTCAATGCTCCGCGGAAGTATAAGCTTTCCCCGGGTCGTTATGTCCCGACGAGGTGTGGATGGTTAACAAACGGTTACGTGATCGGGTGAATTTGGATGGAAAAAGGGTTTGTGTGTGATTAAGCTAGGGAATCTACAATGGAATAGCTTAAACAAGCTATATGAATAAGACGGGAAAGTAGGAAAAACCATAAACGATTAAAACTAAAAACGCGTACGTTCAGTTTTAAGTAACGTGAACGTACAAAATAAAATGCGAGTTTTGGTAAAATAAAATACTTACAAAGATGGAAATCACATTTTTACAATCCTAAATATAAAATAAACTTTTTAGAAAATTAAAATTAATTTTTGCACTATTTAATTAATTATTATTAATTAAATACTATTTATTAATTACTTATTAATTATTTAAATTAAACTAAATTATAACTAATTATGAAATTTCACTAAAAATATGAAAAATAAATTTGGAAAAATCTAAAATATTATAAAACTAATTTTCAAACTTAAAATATATTTTTCCTACTTTTTATATAATTACTATTAATTAAAAACTAATTTAAACTAATTAAAATTACACTAAATAATAGGAAAATGTAAAATAAGCTTAGAAAAATAAAATTAAAACTTAGAAAAATCTAAAATAATATAAAACTAATTTTCAAACAGAAAATATATTTTTAAGACTTTAAATAATTATTACTAATTATTAATTAATAAAAACTAATATTAATTACTAAAAGTACTAAATGAAAAGAGAAAAATATGAAAAATTTATAGAAATTATTTTAAGATATAAGGAACTTAAGAAAAATCTAAAATAACAAAGTGCTTAAGGAAAAAGCATAAAAATAAGCTAATAAGCTTAAACTTCTTAAATAGAAGTTATCACTTATTGTAAAATTTGTTTTTTTCTGTTTTTTTCTTTTTCAAATCTATTTATAAACTAAAACAACAAACTTTTTAAAAAGGAAAAATCTTTGAATCTCAGTAATAAGCACTACAAGTGCTTATTAGCTTGACAGTTGACTTTGGTCAACTGTCAAAGCTAAAAGCTTGGAGAAAAGCTTTTAAGCTGAGACCAGGGGTTGATTTAGATGCAAACAACTGAGAATGATTGAGATAATCTAGAACAACAATGAAAAGAACTCAGAATAAGCTATTAACTAGTAATAAGCAATTCCAAAAACCACAAACCAAAAGAGACCCAAGGAGTGACTTGCAGCCCACTGTGGGGACCACCTGAGTGAACGAAGGTCCAAGGTGAGACCTGAATTGGAGAGCTGAGGTGGGGGGCTTCAAATCAAACCAAGTTTCAGCTCCAAAGACCCACTTATGAGTCCTGGGGAGGGCATGAAAGGATGGGATTTGGACTGGGGTCTGTGTAGCAGGGCATACTTTTGCCCTGCAGTTGAGTTTGAGCCAGTGTGGACCCCACAGAAAAATTGCTAAAAATATAATGATATAAGGAACTTGAAGCTGAGGTGGTAGACAATTAATAGAAACAAGTTTCAAGTCTTGAAATCAAACACTAAATTCTATAAAATTGCTTGAACTTTTGGAAAAATCTGATGTGGTGCAATTTTGACTTTTGTAAAAAACTTGGATTGTTGACTTTTTTGAGTTTTGGATCTAATCTAATGATTGAATAACATGTAATAAGCTGAAATAAAGTTAAAATAGCCTAAAGTTACAAGTTACAAGCTAAGTTAGGGGTTTATGGATCTTAAATACCACCACAGTTAACTGTGGTGGTGAGATAATGGTGATATTGACTATTTTGCAAATGAGACCAAGGTTTGATGTTTCTACTGATCTACCAATAACTAATGCAACCTACAAACACCAAAACAACACCAAAATAACAACAGAATCACTGAGCAAATCACTAATCCAAACACTCCTTAAGAAACTGAAAATGGAAATTAAAGAAGCAATCTCACATTCTAAACCATAAAACTTGAACAATTAGCTTATACTGACATTAATTAAACCTAAGTGAGCTAAATTAAGCACAAATGAAGTATACAAATATTAAATGCCAAAAATATGAAAGTAGCTTACAGTAGCAGTTGAATGAGATAAAGAACAATGGCACCAAACCACAAACCTATTCACTCACCATGAGTTCTAAACCCAATAAACATCCAAATTCCACATGTACTATGTCTTCCTGCTGCCTTGAAACTATTTTTTTATTTTCCTTTTATTTTACTTGATTTTTGATTATTTTTAGTAAACCTAGTGAAAACTGATTTAAAAGCTTAACAAGCTTATTTGTGAACTTGAATGAGCTTATAGATCCCAGAAATAACAACTTTCACTAATATAACAAGAAATTGAATTGAAGACTGAAATTGCAAATTTGGAAATTCAAACTGAAAACCTTAACTTGATGAGTAGAATAAGTTTTAGAAACACTAAACAATGCTTATCACAAAGATTCTAAGCAAAAGATTACAACAACTTTGGAAATTAAACTAAAGCATAAAAACTAAATTACACTAATCCTAAGCTAAACTAACTACTGCCTTTCTTCTCTCTTTTCTTTTCTTTTTATAGTCCTTGGACATCCCTTTCTCTTTCCCACTTCTGTTCTGAGCCTTTGGATGACTAAAAATGATCCCAGCCGTTCAAAAGCCTTTTGGCGGGAAAATTGGCTTAGGGCAATTGGTGGGGTTTGGTGGGAGTATTAATGAGGAGGGGGGAAGGTGAGGTTGGTGTGATAATAAATGAGGTTTGGTGAGGTTTTTGTGGAGTTTGGAGAGGAGGGGGGAACACAGTGCAGAAAAACGGGGTGAGTGGGGTTGGGGAAGGTGAATAGTACCTGGGGTGTTTGGTTTGACTATGTTGACCCAGCTTATATTATCAAAGGGTGGATTGGGCCAGTTTGGTGGGCTGGGAGTTTAAGGATCAGGGGTGTGAGTTGGATTTGGTTTTGGGTAGTAATAAGGAAAGGGTCCATTTGGTTTATGCATATAATCACAAGGACCATTGATGTAATTTTGAAAAGGTGGTGGACTGAAAATGTAGCTTTCACAAAATATATGATAAGGACCAAACTTGCCAATCAACAATATTTCAAAAACCATTTTTTTCATTTTTATTTTTCAAAATTTCCCGGGGACTAAAAATGATATTTTTCAAAGTATGGGGGCCAAACATGAAAATTTCTCAAACTTCACCTCGAGGACTAAAAATGATTTTTGTAACTTCCCAAGGACCCAAAATGATTTTTCATTCAAAATTATCCCACCAAGGACTGAATCTGCCAAAATCTGTAACTCTAGGGACTAAATTGTAATTTTCCAAAACTTTTCCAATTTTTCACCAAAGGACAAAATATGACAACTTATGATTGTAAAAGGACCTTTGGTGATAATTTTCCATATTTTGAATATCCAGGGACTAGTTTTGTCAATTTTTGAAAGTTGGGGGACTGAAACTGCCAATTTTGCAAACTTTATACATTTTTCATCTGTTTTTGCTCATTTTGCATCTAAAACATATAAAATACAATTTTGAAATATTTTCAGTATTTTGATGCATTACTAAGTGTTTTTGTATGTTTTGCAGTTCAGATTAGACCAAAAATAATGAGTGTTTGAGCACTCATCACGCCCCAAGGCGCTTCGCAAAAGATACCCACCCATTTGACCACGTCGTGTGGTAAAAGAAGCGGAATAGGGATATGGTTGGTTCTATCGCAAGTAAACGGCAGTTTACTTCAAAATTCGACACCTTAGCCGCACCTATACAGTGCAGCTGTGAGATGTGGAGGCGATAGTGGTTGAGCAAATCGCTCAGAAAAATAGAAATTGGCACGCGGTAATTCGCATACTCAAAGAATTTCGTGTATAGCCCTATTTTCCCTTCGGGGAAATCAGCTATACACGCGTTAACGTCTGGAGCCTCTGGACGCACATCCTGAGGAATAAAATAGTCAGATGAAAACTCAGTGACATCCTCAACCGTCATCGCAGAGCGAAAATCCCCTAACTGGGCAACCATTTTCATTTATTCACTAGAAAAATGCAGCTACAGAAATGCTTATTTGCAAAAAGATAGCTTTCAAGTAAGTGAAAATGGTGAATGTGTGTTTTACTGTGTGTAATTGTAAAAAGGGGCCGGTAACTATTATATAGGGAGGAAGAAAACCCTAGATTATCCCCACGTGGATCCCATTAACAAAAACGTGTGGCTAGAACTGAACCGGTACATGCACTTTTTCCCGATTTACGAGGGCCACGTGGACACAACCCCCAATTTTCGAGGTATCCTTTTTGAGATATTCATGACTAGGTGCATTGCACTTTAAAAAGGGCGGCAATATTTCAATGTTCTCCCGCCACGCTTATCACTGTTAATTTTAGTCTAGCATTCGCGGCTACGAGCCGCGCACACTAGACTGGGGGGACATGATGACGTATAGTCTATATTTGGGCCACGAGCCCAAATGATATACATTACTAAGGCCCAAATCCACCACGAGTGGGCTATTGTAACTTGGGCCACATTAATAATGGGAACAGGCTCACGTAAGCCCAACCCAAACAAACTATACACGGTATAGATCATCTATCTATGGAATAGATATCCTTACCTCGGATAAGCACCACGAGTGCGAAGAGTAAGGAGCAAGATACCTACACGGTTTCTGCGTCCTATATAAGGAATGACATAACCATCATTCAAGGTACGATTCACAAACCCTAACTCTTTACGAGAACCCTAAATCGATTACTTACTCTCACGCCGGAGTCTAATCGTGGGAGACAATCCCACGATAAGCCTAACGGTGTTGTTTATTTTCTTAGTGCACAAGTTACAAGTACTAAGAAGCGAATTGGTACGAGAGCAAGAGCCCATAATCAGGAACGCCCAACTTTTGTATCAACACCCGGGAAGGAAATCTGTGATGAAGAGCCCGCCAAACACACACATTCACCTTTTTCGGAACCCAATTATTCCATGAGAACGTATTAACGAGATTCGGTAAGTCGTCAATCCGGTCTTGGATTTTATCAGGCTCCACAAATATGTTATCTAAAGTGGAGGATAAAGCCTCAAAATCGCCTAAGGAGCGGCCACGAGGATGAGATCTCCAATTCCAACTAGAAATCCATCCGTTTGAATAAAAAACCCGCCTATCTTTAAACAAACACTCCTTATTGACTTCAAGAGCAGATAACTGAGGGAACAACATGTTTTAAACATTTTCCTGAATAATGCCATGGATCAAGCCAAAAGCAAAGAATATCGCCACATCTAACTTTGATAAAGAAAGAATTCTTAAATTTAACCACCAAGTTATTAATAGCAGAAATACTCGACACAATACCATTCCATGTCCCTTTTTATAAGCCTATGGAAGAAACTGAGTCAAAACCACCCGAGTCACCATGGAAGGCCTTCTCAACTTTACACCATAATGCATTAGGTTCTGATAAAAGCGCCATTTTCCTGCATTAATAAAATTGTTGATAATGGTAAAAAAAAATGTCAATGACTAGTTTGAATACTCCTGGTTTGAAATCTGATTGATCACTAACAAAATTGTTTAGTCATCATATAAACAGTCACTAAATGCTTGTAGATTATTTGCTACAAAAAGTATGGACTTAGGCAGAAATGATGGTTACTAAAACACGAAACATGCCAAATTTATGTTTACTGTATATATTTAAATGACAGTCATATATTTACAGATTAGCATCCATCGCGTCAAAGTTTATCACTACTCTTGTAGAATAACTCGACTCATTTCTCTAGTCATTATTTTGAATACTACTTATTTACGCCTATGTTATTACTATCCTTTAACCTTAGTGACCACTTTGGATTTTTGATTAGTTACTTTTCAACTCGGTATATACTATTGATAAACTTTGACGCGATGGATGCTAATCTGTAAATATATGACTGTCGTTTAAATATAGAGTAGTGATATATAAGCCTAACAATGAGACCTAACAATAGGGCTATGTTTGGTGCGGAGCTTTTTTGGAGCTTTTTGGGGTAATGAGCGGTGAGAATGAGCTTTTTTATTTTTGATGTTTGTTTGGCATGAGAGCTGTGGGCTTTGCTATTTTTTAGAAAAGTTCATTTTCCCAATGCTTCTTTATGAAGCTGTGAGCTTTTTGGGCTACTGCTCACAGCTCACCGCTACTGCTCACTGCTACTGCTTAATGCTACTACTCACAGCTACTTTTGCCAATCATAGCCTAGACCTACTCCATTCATTTTTTGACAAGTGTTATACACTTTTTCTCTTTCATCATTTCCCACCAATCAATTTTTGAAATGCACCAATCACATCTTTAGGTCTAATTTTAGATGTAGGTTTTAGGTTACCAAATCATTTTTCATTCTACAAACCAAACATTACTCACATACCAAGGGACTCATCCCCACCATCCATCTTAAAAGGAAATCAATGGTTGAAATTAAAAACATTTTATTATTTCACCATTTTTTTATAATTTAAATATCTTTTAAACCGTTAATCGTTAATGGAAAATAATTACACCATCGCGACGGACATTTAATCATCTTTCTATAGACGGGCACTTTGATATACTTTCGAAAAAGAAAAAAAAAATCATTTTTTTCACGTTTTTTTTCGTGGCCGAAAAAAAAATCATATATGATATTGCATATCATATATGATATGCAATATCATATATGATATTACATATAATATCATATATGATATTACATATCATATATGATATTACATATCATTGTAATATCATATATGATATGATATGTAATATCATATATGATTTTTTTGGTCATGAAAAAAACGTGAAAAAACAAAAAAAAAATAATTTTGTCGAAAACATATCAATTAACCTATCCATAGAAAGATAATTAAATGCTCGTCGTAACGGTATATATTTTTTTCGCTTAACGATTAACGGTTTGAAATATATTAATATTTGAAAAGAAAAAAAAAAAAAAAAAGATGAAAGTGGATTTTTTTAATTGTTGGGATTAATCTCATCCATTAGATCAAATAAAGATGCAGAGAAGATGGAGGGTGGAGATTAATCCCTTGGTATGTAAAAAAAGTTTGGTCCTCAAATGATCTTATATCCTAGAGAAATAGGGTTAATGACATGAAAAATAGCGAGTAATTAGTAATTGGATTGTTAGAGACTAATAATACATTGTGGTCACTAATTAGTACAAATGGCAACGATTAAGCTCCTACTTGTGGTAAAGTTGAGGAGAGCACCAAGAAGGTGGAGTATTAGATATGATGTTCCCGCTTGTTCACATCTTTTGTGGAGATGAGTGAGTAAAATGAAACCTTAGTTGATGACGTAAATGTCGAGGTCCCATGTTGATAGAACTATCCATACAAGTCCAAAAATCAACCTCATCCTAATTATGTCATAGTTTGGACTCGAAAGACAAAACGTAAGATTATGAGTGTGACTTAGTTACCAATGCATTTGTTGTTGCAACAAGCCAAGAAATATTGAAAATTCTAGGAAACTAAATCAAGGCGTCCTAGTGATGATTATTTTTAGATACAAAGACTTTTGTTAATTGGCTTGGCAAAACTGAGAGACGGTAAAGGGAGATTTTATCCGCTTTGCAACTTTCATAATTGCAATTATCAATAATGCGCCTATAATTTTGAGCCTTTACAAAATCTTGATTTGTTTTGTTTTGTCATTCTTTATAAACGTAATACAGATTTACATGTAATATTGAGGGAAAAAGATTGTCATAGCACAAAAAAATGTATGCATGTTCCATGTTAAATGGGGATGTATTAAACATATTTCAAAACTAAAAATAATGAATAATGCTTGATATTTTGGCTAGTATTTCGAACCCCACGTCTTTTACTCAAGTAGTCCTTATACTTTTACCCATTAATATAACCACGCCTTTTACTTGAGTTAAGTTATTAACTTTTTTATTGGATAAGTACTTGGATTTAACTAGAAAGGAAAATAAAAAGTACGCTTGAATTATTTGGATTAGGCTAAAAAGAACAAAAAAACTGAAAAAAAAATACAAAAATGTATGAATATGACAAAGCTGTTTTGAAGTTTATTATTTGGGAGGGGGTTTAAATAGAGAACATTATTAATTAATTATAGGTAAAAACATTATTTTGCAAAAAGTAGGCAGTTTGATTATAGCTTTCGTAAACCGTGTGTTTTTTTTATCCAGAGAATTATTTTGGACGAAGAGTGTATAAGTCAATAGAAAATCTAAATGAGCATTTTTTTATTACATTTTTAGAATATAAATAACAGTATAACACTTATTAGAGACACCTTATTAAGAACTTAGCAAGATGACGACGCAATGCAACAGATTAAAGAGGAGAAGCGAATGATGGTTGCTGGTGAGAGCAATGATGTGTCGTAGTTGTTTGTGATACCAAGATAACGGGAAAAAACATTTTTCATTCTACAAATCATTTGTGATACCAAGGTCTAATTTTAGATGTAGGTTTTAGGTTACCAAATCATTTTTCATTCTACAAATCAAACATTACTCACATACCAAGGGACTCATCCCCACCATCCATCTTAAAAGGAAATCAATTGTTGAAATTAAAAACATTTTATTATTTCACCATTTTTTTATAATTTAAATATCTTTTAAACCGTTAATCGTTAAGCGAAAATAATTACACCATCGCGATGGGCATTTAATTAGCTTTCTATACACGGGCACTTTGATATACTTTCGAAAAAGAAAAAAAATCGTTTTTTTCACGTTTTTTTCGTAGCCGAAAAAAAAATCATATATGATATTGCATATCATATATGATATGCAATATCATATATGATATTACATATAATATCATATATGATATGATATTTAATATCATATATGATTTTTTCGGCCACGAAAAAAAACATGAAAAAACGAAAAAAAAAAATTGTCGAAAACATATCAATTAACCTATCCATAGAAAGATAATTAAATGTTCGTCGTAACGGTATATTTTTTTTCGCTTAACGATTAACGGTTTGAAAGATATTAATATTTGAAAAAAAAATGAAAGTAGATTTTTTTAATTGTTGGGATTAATCTCATCCATTAGATCAAATAAATATGCAGAGAAGATGGAGGGTGGAGATTAGTCTCTTGGTATGTAAAAAAAGTTTGGTCCTCAAATGATCTTATATCCTAGAGAAATAGGGTTAATGACATGAAAAATAGCGAGTACTTAGTAATTGGATTGTTAGAGACTAATAATACATTGTGGTCACTAATTAGTACAAATGGCAACGATTAAGCTCCTACTTGTGGTAAAGTTGAGGAGAGCACCAAGAAGGTGGAGTATTAGATATGATGTTCCCGCTTGTTCACATCTTTTGTGGAGATGAGTGAGTAAAATGAAACCTTAGTTGATGACGTAAATGTCGAGGTCCCATGTTGATAGAACTATCCATACAAGTCCAAAAATCAACCTCATCCTAATTATGTCATAGTTTGGACTCGAAAGACAAAACGTAAGATTATGAGTGTGACTTAGTTACCAATGCATTTGTTGTTGCAACAAGCCAAGAAATATTGAAAATTCTAGGAAACTAAATCAAGGCGTCCTAGTGATGATTATTTTTAGATACAAAGACTTTTGTTAATTGGCTTGGCAAAACTGAGAGACGGTAAAGGGAGATTTTATCCGCTTTGCAACTTTCATAATTGCAATTATCAATAATGCGCCTATAATTTTGAGCCTTTACAAAATCTTGATTTGTTTTGTTTTGTCATTCTTTATAAACGTAATAGAGATTTACATGTAATATTGAGGGAAAAAGATTGTCATAGCACAAAAAAACGTATGCATGTTCCATGTTAAATGGGGATGTATTAAACATATTTCAAAACTAAAAATAATGAATAATGCTTGATATTTTGGCTAGTATTTCGAACCCCACGTCTTTTACTCAAGTAGTCCTTATACTTTTACCCATTAATATAACCACGCCTTTTACTTGAATTAAGTTATTAATTTTTTTATTGGATAAGTACTTGGATTTAACTAGAAAGGAAAATAAAAAGTACGCTTGAATTATTTGGATTAGGCTAAAAAGAACAAAAAAACTGAAAAAAAATACAAAAATGTATGAATATGACAAAGCTGTTTTGAAGTTTATTATTTGGGAGGGGTTTAAATAGAGAACATTATTAATTAATTATAGGTAAAAACGTTATTTTGCAAAAGGTAGGCAGTTTGATTACAGCTTTCGTAAACCGTGTGTTTTTTTTATCCAGAGAATTATTTTGGACGAAGAGAGTATGAGTCAATAGAAAATCTAAATGAGCATTTTTTTTATTACATTTTTAGAATATAAATAACAGTATAACACTTATTAGAGACACCTTATTAAGAACTTAGCAAGGTGACGACGCAATGCAACAGATTAAAGAGGAGAAGCGAATGATGGTTGCTGGTGAGAGCAATGATGTGTCGTAGTTGTTTGTGATACCAAGATAACGGGAAAAAACATAATTTCTTATTGATCCAGAATAGTAGATGATTTACATATTATATTGACGAGATGAACAATCTTCGCATGCATCATTACCAAATGAATCTATCACCTTTAAAGAGAGAATTTCAAAAATGGTCCTTGTGGTCACCTGGGTTTAACGGAAATGGTCCCTATATTTTTTTAACGGATCCTCTCCCCGTGGTTGCGACCCATAACGGTTTTGGCCTCTCAGACTAACTGTCGTTAGTTTTTTTTGTTAATCCATTTGCACAGTTAGTCCTTTAATGACCGTTTGCAACAAACATTTGCACCGTTAGTCCTTTATACTAAGGACCGTTTATACTTAACTCAAATTTTGGTTTTCATACGTTTTTGTCTTTCTTACGTTTTTTGTCCGTTTTTCTTACAGTTTTTCTGTTTTCATACGTTTTTGTCGGTTTTTATACGTTTTCGCCCATTTTCTTACATTTTCATCCGTTTTCCATTATTCTTACGTTTTTTCTGTTTTCATATGTCTTTGTCTTTTTTATACGTTTTCGCCCATTTTCTTACGTTTTCATCCGTTTTTCTTACGTTTTTGTTCGCTTTTCTTACGTTTTTTCGTTTTCATATGTTTTTGTTCGTTTTCTTATGTTTTCATCCGTTTTTACGTTTTTTCTGATTTTCTTACGTTTTTTTCGTTTTCATATGTTTTTGTCTGTTTTTATACGTTTTCGCCCAATTTCTTACGTTTTCATCCGTTTTTCTTATGTTTTTGTCCGGTTTTCTTACATTTTTCCGTATTTATATGTTTTGTCTGTATTCGTATGTTTTTGTCTATTTTATATATTTCTGTCCGTTTTTATCCGTTATCTTACTTTTATACACATTTTTATTGCAATTTTTTATAAATTTTTTTTATAATTTGGTTTATAAAATTTGGTTTTCTTATAATTTTTTTCCTAATTATCTTTAAAATTTATACACGTATGTAAAAATGTGTAAAAAAAAAACGTGTATAAAAATGTGTATGAAAACGTGTAAAAACAGATAAAAACATATGAAAACGAAAAAAACGTAAGAAAATTGGAAAAAAAAACGTAAATACGGATGAAAACGTAAGAAAAACATAGGAAAACAAAAAAACGTAAGAAAAGCGAACAAAAACGTAAGAAAACCGGATGCAAACGGATGAAAACGTTAGAAAATGGGTGAAAACGTATAAAAACGGACGAAAACGTATAAAAAGAGACAAAAACGTATGAAAACATAAAAACGTGAGAAAAACAGACAAAAACGCAAGAAAAACGGATGAAATGGTAAAAAAAATGGGCGAAAACGTATAAAAAAGGACAAAAACGTATAAAAAGAGACAAAAACGTATGAAAACAGAAAAAACGTATAAAACCGTATGAAAACGGAAAAACTGTAAGAAAAACGGACAAAAATGTAAGGAAAACGGACAAAACGTATGAAAACCAAAATTTGAGTTAAGTATAAACGGTCGTTAGTATAAAGGACTAACGGTGCAAATGTTTGTTGCAAACGGTCATTAAAGGACTAACTGTGCAAACGACTAACGGAAAAAACTAATGACAGTTAATCTGAGGGACCAAAACCATTATGGGTCGCAACCACGAGGAGAGGATCCGCTAAAAAAAATATAGGACCATTTCTGTTAAACTCGGGTGACCACAGGGACCATTTTTGAAACTCTCTCACCTTTAAATGACTATATTTGCTATAAAAAAGATCATAATGTTTAGCTTAATGTGCATAAATTATTTTGTAACTGAAACATAATTGTAATTTTGTGCTTTTAATTTATAGTTATTAGACAAAAATACATCGTTGGTCCCTAAACTTTCCACGAAACATCGCCATGGCCCTTAACTTTTCAAAATCGTCGCCATGCGTCCAAAACTATGGATTTTGAGGCCGAATGCGTCCCTTGACCCGAAATGGTGAGGTCAACGCTCAGTTTTGGTTATTTTTCCAAGGGCAATTTAGTCCGACCACATTTACAACTAGCTTATGGTTAATGTCTAACCCAACATTCTATTAAATTCTATAAAATCCTAAACTATCAACAACGCAACACACATAGATTCAATCAAAATAACTAAGAATGGCACAAAACGATAAGGGGAAGGCTTTGTACACTGGGTTGAGGAAAGAGGATTGCACCAAGGAACACTGTTTGGGTGCTAAGAAGGAGAAGAAAGAAGCTGCCGATAATGTGTTACCAAAGTTTTAAGATTTGGAAACAAGGATTACAAAACTTAAAGCTCTGTTTAAACATCTAAAGGAAAGGAAGGAAATGAAGGAAAATGGTGATAGGGAAAGTTGTGGGTCTAGCTAAGTGTATGCTTAGATGGTATAGAAGTTTGTAATGGTTGTCAACATGAGATCAATCAATAAAAATCTGGGTTTTGAATAAATGATAGTGTTTGGCAATCAATAATTTGCATGTTGTTGTTAATTCTTTAGTTTGACTGTTATAAGTCAATTTGGCAGTTTGATTATTAGATGTCTGAGTAATTAAACGATTTGCCTTTTTAACTATATTAGGTGTTTGGATTAGCATTAGCATATTGGAGTTACATGTTAAAATATATAAAGCATTTGCACTTTTAACACATGTAACCTTGTACAATTACTGGGTATGGTTTGAACATAGGTTCATCAAATGTTAAGTGGCCACTGTGTTTGGTTTTGCTGATACAAAGGTGTGATCGATTGTGGTGCGTATACCATCACATTTAGCATTTGGTTTGTTTGACTCTTTAAATGTCAACAAACATCTAATATGTACAGCAATAAAATATAATGTATTAGACAACATGAGAATGACTTAACACACTGACTTTTTAGCATTTAGCATTTGGATAGTTTGACTTATAGTAGTCAACTAGCCAAACAATGTCTGATATAACATGAAAATGAGTTAAAACATTGTCTGATACAAGGTTCTACTGATAATTAACACAAAATTGGTGAAGACGATGCGGCCTCCACTGCACAACCTTCACCTGATGAACCTTCTAACGATGTACATACTGGAACTGGATTATCAACATACAAAAACATTCATCCTGTCACTGATCGTCAAAATGCAAATGTGCCTGGAAAAACAAGTATCCAAACACCAAATATTCAAGTTATATAAGGTATAATTGGTGTAACATAATATAAAACACAAGCCATGCAATTCAAAATTGAAAGCTTACTTAGGATGGCTTGTTGGCACAAAGGGCCAGTACACAATTGGTAATCTTTTCACTGCTTTTAAAACGTTTATTAGCACCACTAGGCACAACATTACAATCAATAGCACCATCAGCAATGTTTTCACCATCAAAACCAGGAATTTCAACCATTATAGATTTCCCGTTCCCATCAAAACCTCGCTTATAAGTTTTTACAACTTCCACGCCCTTTTCCTCTTGCAAAACGTCCACTTCCAGAATCAGCTTACCCTTTCCCTTATTTTTGATGCTTTTGTCATGGATACATCTTTTTCCTGTTTGATGCTTTTTTTCATGGATAACATCTTTTCCTTCTTCGATAACAACACCAACCTGCAATTTGTTCTTATCTATACCCTTCCATTTACGGCGAGTCATAAAAGGTCTCCCACTTGACATTCTGAAGTTAGCATCTTCCTCTAACCAACCCACAACCTCAAAACCAATGTTTTCCAATTAAAATACTGCTAACATCTGAGGCCTATGTATAACAAAGATATCAACTGACTCATGTGTTTCCGCAAAATCATATAGCTTAAGGACATCCTGATCCCTATAAATCAAGTGCAAACCATTTTCTAGCGATTTATTTGGATGACAGAAAAACACCGCCCATTTTGGTTCCTTAATCTCTGATAATAGATTATCTAGGGTTGAACTAAAGATACCCCTATCTTACCTAAAATCATTAACATTAATAATGGATCCGCCTCATATTTGAGTGGGGTATATTCAAATCTCTCATTTGTGTAAATCCGGAACAACACTTCTCCTTCTTCTTCTTCTGGTTCTGTACATTTAAATTTTGTTACAAATATGTTCCTTTCCATTAACTTGCATCAACGGTGTTTCTCACAATGCGGAATGACTGATTTTTCTATGTAATTGGGTTATTATGAAACTTTTTAGGGTTATGTTGGTCGGGTCATTGGGTCAGTTTTATTGGGGCGTAACCCAAACAAAAAACTTAAGCGTATTGGACAATTTTTGTCTAATTTTGCCCTTGGTCCCCATCCTTGCCAACGTTGACGTTTGTATACTTAAATTTCCTGCCATTTAATAACTTTACTCTTTACGATATACTAATATCAAATTTGGTCCCTGAATTTGTAACGTCATCAGTTCAGTTAGTATTTAAGGGCCCATACCCCAAAGGTTTTGCATACCAAGCACACAATTAAGTTACTTCCCAAACCTTAAACACAAAAAAAATGTTAGAATTCCCACGCCTACAGGAACTTGCAACCGCCACCGGTTCCCACAAACTGTTTGCTAGCATTGCTCTGTACTATCAACGCGAGAACGACAAGGATATAAAGCTTGCAAAAGGACTCCTAAAGTGTTATGTGGATTTGGTTCATGTGACCCACAAAACCCAAGAGTTTATGGCTGAAGTAGAAGGATGGCGTACTTCCCTTATGTCATGCAGGCTTCTACAAGATCTTAAAAAGATTCAAAAGAAAAATGTCATCAAGGCTATGGAGATTAACAAGATGATTACTGAAACCCATGCTCAGGTGTGGGGCAGGAACAATTTCATTGATTTTCTTTGGAAAACATGATTTTGTTGTTAATCACTAATGGTGAAACATTTAGTGTGTAATGTTTGTTGTCTTTTGGGCCTTATGAATTATGTATTTTGCTTGATCATCTAGTATCACACTATCATGTACTTTTGATCTATGTTCTCGAATGAAATGAAGATCTGTTTAGCTTAATCCGCTTTTGTGTTTGGTTTTTGTTTGTTGCTTGTATAGCTTAATAACGTATGATGTTATATGTTTGTCCTTAGTGAAACAGTGTAAACATCTAACTATTTCGTATGTTTCGTCCCTTTACCACGTCTTATGGTTACCATAAAGCTTTATGGATGCTTTTATAAGTACGGTTATATTTTGACCATTAGTATCCCAAAATTCAAATTCAAAATTAGTCTAGTATTTCCTCCCTGAAATTGCTTATCAATGGGTAGATCCAGATCTCGTAAACAAATGAAATGCTCTAATTGTCAGACCGTTGTACATAATAAAAGAAGGTGTCACAACGAACAAGCTCCACAACCCCAAAATGAAAGTAACACCCGAGGAAAAAAAAGCATGTTGATGGGAGAAGGTAGCAGGTATGCAAACATTTATCGTATGATTGATTGATGATCTATTGTGTTTAAATTGGATATGATGTATGCATATATTAATCATATTTTTTTTATCAGTGGATGGATGAAGAGGAGATAAGGCAGGCTATGGAACAAGAGATTCTTGAATCTCTTTTTTTCCAAGAAGAAGAATATAAAAGGTTGGATGAAGATGAAGAGCAGTTTAGCCTAGTAGAAGAAGCATTCCACCAGTTTTTGGAAGAAGAGAAAATGTACAAACAACTTGAACAACAACAGGAACCTCATATGGATAACTTTCTACTAAGCTTTGAGGAAAATGTGGCAACTTATGAAGATGGCTGGAACTCTAATAAGGAGCGCGAGCTGAGCAGATTGGAACCTTAGTTAGATGCAGAGAGGTTTGCGAGCTTTGATCCTTACGACGATGGTTACGACTCAAACAATTCTCAGACTTGGGATCACCCGGAATACAATTGAAGTTTAAGTTTGTGATGTTGGTACTTTGCAATAGTTAACAATTTCAAAAACTTGTAGTCTTTTGGCTATATTGTATGCATTTACTCGTGTCTTTAATACTACCTACTTGTTCAACAACCTCATTGAACCTTTATCCTTTTTCCATCTATGATATAATACCTTATCATCAACTCTTTATGTATTCAATTGCTTTTCACAATGGATCCACAAAATGGTTGTCAATTGGTCTGCAGTGACTGTTGGATTGAAAGGGAAAACAGGGCTGGATTGATGTTTTTTTGCAAGGTGTCCCCCTTACAAAGATTTCATGTGGTATATTTGTCCATCGTGCCTTGAAAAAATGGGAACCCCATCTTACACCACAAGAGCTGATGTTTACAGGGGAAAAGACAACTACAATCGATCGTGGTGGGTATGTGATTGGCTTAAGTGTTAATTATTCTAGTAGAGGTCGTGCTAACGTGGGCAGTGGTGATGAACAAAGTGAAGCAAATACAACGACAACTACAACTAAAACCGCAAGTGGAGTATGCCCAAGTGAATCTGCAAGTGAAACACCTACTGAAGAACCTACAACTCATAAACCAACTGATGAAACTCCTAGTCATTTACCCAAGTGAATATGCAGTAAGAAATTCTATGTTGTCTTTCAGTTTGAATGCAATTGAACTGATATGTTGTAATTCATATGTTATAACAGTGCAGTTTGGTTACTATTTTTTTTTTGGGTATATGTTGACTTTAGTAGTCAACTTAAGTTATCCCAAACACTGCAATATACTACATATGCGATTGCAAACTAAAAACCGTAAACAAGTAAAGAAAAAAATGTAAAATCCAACTATTTCAATATCCATCATCATCCCAAAATATTTACATTTTCATCACATAAACCACTAAAAATAACAAGTGAACTTTTTGATGGGGGACTTGATATTCATAGTGGGACAGTTGAGGTCCTTAGGGGGAGGTACATACCAATGTTTCCTCTTATTGCTGCTGCTTACCTCCGCAACAAGACCTAGTACAACATTTGTAACCATTTTACTTGGTTTTGGACTTTTATGAACAATGGTGCTAACAGGTTGCGCATTTGATGCATCAACCTCTTTTCCTTTAGAATTGGTATCTGGATATTGATGAGTGTGCAAATACTCATCATTTTTACCATTTCTAAGCTGCCAAAACATCTAAAAACACTCAATATTGAATCAAAATAGTGAAAATATCCCAGGAATGTGTTTTACATGTTTCAAATGCAAAAATGTCAAAAACAGATGAAAAACGCACAAAGTTTGCATAATTGGCAGTTTCAGTCCCTCAACTTTCAAAAGTTGGCAAATCTAGTCCCTGGTCATTCTAAAAACTTGAAAAAGTCACCAAAGGTCCTTATAAATCAAAAAGTGACAAAATTAGTCCTTTGGTGAAAAGTTTCACAAAATGTCAAGTTTAGTCCCTGAACTTTGAAAATTGTCAAAAATGGTCCCTGGGATATGAAAAACTTTGAGAAAAACAAATTTTGTCCTTATACTAATCTTTTATGGCAGGTTTGGTCCTTGGTTAGAAAGTTTGGTAATTTTCACATTTTGGCCCCTGAAGTTTTAAGGATTGGCAGATTTAGTCCCTGAGGTGTAATAAAATGGAAAAGTCAACTACGGACCTTGTACTATTCAAATTTGGCAATTTACACCCTTATGACAACCTTGGAATAATTACATGATCAGTCCTTATATTTCAGAAAATTACAAAAAAGGTCCTTGTGAAACTAGATAAACCAAACCGGATCTTATACTAATAATACTACTCCAAAACTCAATCCATCTCACACCACAAGCCCACCCTTCTAAAACCCTTGGGCCCAAATCAGTCTCAGCCCACCCAATACCCAAAATAATAACACCAGAGGTCAACTTTGACCCCTTGGTCAAAGTTCGGTCAAAACCACCCTAACCGCCATCACCTTCAAATTACCACCCTCATCACTGAACCAATACCATCCCTGGTTTTCCCCTCCACTTGCACCTCTGCCACCATCCACCTTATCCTCCCATTTCCACACCCCAAGACACCAATCACATCTTACCCCCCCCCCCCCCCCCCATGGCTATTCCACAGACCAATTGGCTTAAAAGCCTTTTTCCCGCCAAAAATGGGGAGAGAGCAAAGGTGAGCTAAAAGTTAATCAAGTTGATGGGATTTGATCCTTGGGACCCACTGCAGCAAACGCTATAAAGAGAGGAAGAAGCAGAAATGGGAGGGTATTAGTTTAGTTTTAGAATAGGGTAATGTCGACTTAGTGTAAACTAGTGTTTCAAGTCTCAACTTTAGTTTTTTAATTGTAATTTAAGTATTCCCAGTGTAATTCAAGTTTAATTAATCAAATATTTCAGGTTTTATCAGTTCCAATTAAGTTTTGTTATTTTTCATTGAAATTTCATTTTGCCTTGAATCTTGTTATAAGTTGTGTTTTATGGTTCCCTTAAGCTAAAATAAAGTTAGTTTTATGTTTTGTGTAAGATCAGTAGACACCTAAATCAGTTTTACTCTAAAAATGCAAAGTGGTGAAAAATAAGAAAATCAAAAATAAAAGAAAAAGAAAGAAAGAAGATAGAAGCATGGTTCAATCTGGATGTTCATGGGATTAGAGCTCAGTGGGAGCATTAGGAGTTGTTCATGGCCATTGGTTCATCACCTCAGTTTGTTAAGCATCTTGTAAGCTTTTTCTCAGATTTATGCTTGTAACTGTAGCATTGGTTAATTTGCTTAATTATAAGTGTTTTCATGCTTAGTTACAGTTCTTAAGTTGATTTGTGATGATTGAAATATTGCTTGTCCATTTGATAGTATAATTGCTTAGGATTTCATTTTCACTATATTTATCAGTTGGTCTATGATTTTGAGTTCTTATTGTTATATGTTGTTGTTTGTTGCTGATTATAGCTCATGTATGTTTGATTAAGGCTAGTGTAAGCTTTAGATTCAAGTTTCATGGTCTAAAATGTAGGATTGCCTCATAAACTTTCACAATTGTTAACATCAGGGGTGTTTGGATTGACTGTTTCAGATACATACATGGTGTTAATGGTCATTGATTCTTGTCTTAGCATGTTCCCTTAGGTAATCTTAGGTCAAAGGAACCATAAAACCCAGGCCTTAATTGTAGAAAGTCAAAAATCATCTTCAACCCCCCTTAACTGTTAACTGTTTGGACTTTTGGACTCACAACCCACCATATCAGCTTCTTAATTGTCATTCTAGCTTAAAATAAACTTAATATATCATAATATAGTATAAATAGTCAGTAGTGATCATAAGAAGTTGGAATAAGTCAAACTAGAGTGTTTTCATAAAAAAGTCAAAAGTTAGTTTCTCAGAAAAAACCAAAAATAGTAAGAATTATTGTGAATTTAGCAATTAGTTTTAGGACCTCATCTTGTTAGGACTTGTAGTATACCACCTCAGCTTCATAATCCCATGGTCACTACATTTTTAAGAATTTTCTAGTGGGCCCCACAACCCTCCAAAGAGGGCTGCAGGGCTGAGTGGTTGCTCTGTGCAGCAGTTACACCATCCAAACCACCCACTTTGGTGGTGGTTTGTGGCCACCACAGTGGTCCCTACACCTAGGTTTTAGGTTTTCCCAACCCCCTCCTACCAGGGTACAACCATTGACCCTTGGTTTGACCTAGAAATCAGTGGACCCCACTTGAATCATCACTTAGTTTCTGTCCCATTTTTCAGTTTAGTATAAGATATCCAAGTGCTTATTTGTAACTTATTGGCTTATCCATGGTCATAGCTTGTTGTTTTTAGCTTTTTTAAGCTCAATTAACTTATTTGTACCTTAATCAACATCAGTGGACCCCACATTTTCTCAATTGTGCTGATTTGCCTTGTTGGTCAATTAAAGTCAACTGTTTAAGATAAGGGGGTGCACAGTGCTTAATTTTTAGCTACAAAAAAGTTGTTTTTACAAAAAGTCTTTGTTTTTAGGTATAAAATAAGTTTGTAAAAGAAAAATCCAAAAAAGTTAATTTAATTTTAAGCGATAGTTTCTATTTAATGTAATTTAAATTTTATTTTCCATTTTTAGATTTTTATTAAGTACTTGTCAATTTTATATTTTTATTAAATACCTTATATAGTAAAGTAATTTTAGTAAATTTTTCAGATTTTTATTTTGCCATTTAGTATTTATTAGATTTAATTTTAGTTTATATTTTTATTAAATACCTTATATAGTAAAGTATTTTAATTGTTTAAATTAGACTTAAGTTAATTAAAAGGTAAATAATTAGTGGAATAGTCTTAAATATAATTTTTAGAGGTTTTTATAATTTTTTAGGATTCCTGTAATGGTTAAGTAATTTTATTAATTTTCTCATAATTTTCTAATTTAATTTAATATTAATATTAATTAAAATTAGTTTAATTAGTTTAATTAAGTTAAATAGTTTTTAATTAATAAAAAATCCATAAAAAGACAAAAATATTTATTTTTATTTTTTATACTTTCTTCAAGTTCTAATTTAAGTTTAGAAAATATTTTTGCTAATTTTTAGTTTAATTTATATCATTTGTCATTTTTAGTTAATTTAAGTTAGGTTTTAATTTAGATTTTAAAAAGTTTAATTAATTAAATAATATTTAAATAATATTTTAATCATTTTCATAATTCCATTTTCATTTTCAATTTCTTTTTAATTTTTAAGTTTCAAAAAGTTTCAAAAGCACCCCCTGTAGTTTGTTAAATACCAAATCCCACTTTTCTGTTACGTGATCTGAATTGTGAATACGTGCATATATCTGAGTATCTGATTTTTTGTGAATATTATATCTGTTTACCAACACCAAAATAACAGTAGCAAAATCAATTCCACATCATCTGGGCTACTGTCCTCAGTGCCACTCACTCATAAACGATTTCCAAAGCACCATTTCAATCTCGCTGGGACATAACGACCCGGGGACACACTATACTATCCACGGAGTATTGATTCTAAGTTGTTTGACTTTGTTGACCGTTTACCTGGTCAATTTAAGTTGACGGTTTAGACCCAATCAATATATTACAAAAACACAAGGACATCAGATTTTAACCATTACTACTATCCTACTTTTCAATCACTATGTCAATGAAACAAATAGAGTAAACTAAACTAACCTTTGATCACTTCGGCTTCTTTGGAAAATCTGCATAAATCTTCATACATCTCATCAGACATTTCACTTTCTGTAGTATACTCTAATGTGTAAACATGTATGGTATTGTGTTTAAATGAATTAAATGTTATGTATTCTAGAGAGAGATTAGAGAGAGAAAGTGATGGGAGCCTTGAGAGAAACTAGAGAGTTGATGTATTGCAAATGAAGGTCCAACCCTCTCCACTAGTGGAGAGGGGTATTTATACAAACGAAAATGCCCCATAAAACGGGTTGTTGATCGAGTTGACAATGCGTAAAGACCCGACCCGACTCCACAAATACTAATTAATATTAAACCACGTACTAACTAATACGATAGATATTACGAGCAACATATGCTAAGCTATACTCGGGGTGACCGAGTCTTTAATATAAATAAACGTATTCATAACAATCTCCCCCTAAGGGAGGTCACCCTGGAAATTACACATTGAATTCTAGCATTCTACTCATGAAGAGAACTTTGTAGCTCACAGCCTTTGATTCTTCATTGTCATGAACTTTATGCTTTCAGCACCAGACTCTAGATGACTTGTTCAATGTGTTGGATGATCTTTGGCTTTACTTTGAGTTCATCATCCAAATGAGTATCTTCAAGTCATTCTTTGAGTAGTAACATCTCCATGTGACATAGACATCTTTGTATCGGCATGCTCACACTTTTCATGATCATGATCTTCAGTATCAGAGTTGTGGAAGCATAGATGTAGGCCATTCGATAATCATGATTTCTTGTTTACGATGTCAAAGTGTGAGCATGGGGGATGGATCCGCATCTTTTCAACAATCTACCATAATCATCAGAAGTTCCTGCAGGTAAACAGTTAGCAACAAATCATCCGGTACTTACAAGTTTGGAATTTGAGATCGTCAACAGGATAGTGTGAAAACTCTCTCCAACCCTTACCAAGACCGTTCCTAAATCAGATACCCTCGAAAGGGCTTACAAGATCTACCTAAGTAGGTCAACGATTAGGTGAGTCACTGGAGTTCACTCCACGACTATAGACCACTGTTAACCGCCGCGAACACTAAGCGTAATTCACAAGGAATTACCGAAGTGACCTACTTTCAGGGCTATTTGATATTGACCTTGGCAGGAATTTCCATTCAATCACTGAAAATCATTTTAGTAATTTCTGATGAATGTTCTTGTAGATTGCTAAGATCTACGTAGGACTCTCAAATATGCAATTGGTGTCCTTGATAATGAACCACCAGTGCAAAAGTATCCAGTGTTCCTATGGAGATCTTTTGATGCATCTCGAGGCTCTAGTCTCAATAAGTGCAAGATTTGGTTTTCCTATGCGGAGACTAGGGATGGGTCTCCTTCTTCTATATCAACCATCTCTAAGAGATACGTTGATAGTTTACACCGGTTCCCCGTGAGAATGAAACAAGTCCTTTTAAGAGAACTTGAGTGGCTAGAAGGTTTAGCGCAGCGCGTCACTGGGTCCATGACGTCTTGTCTAGCTTCAATACCGGTGTTACCTTAGTAACCACCAGTAGCATATGAGTTGAACCCGGTTTCTGCCCTAAGGTTGAATAATTAGAGGGCTATTTCTTTTCACCCTTTCTCATTTCATTTCTTTTTGATTCTTCAACCCCTTCTTTCTCCATTCTCATATTACTCCTTTTTTAAATCATTTCTAAGGACTTCTACTCTAACTAGAGGATATTGTCCTTGGGTAGAGCCCTCCGGCTCTGGCGGATCATAGGACGGTTTTCCTAACCTTAGCCACCTTATAACTTCATGACTATCCTATGTTGCCATAAACCAAACCATTGAAAATTCTCTCAACGTGTTCATGATTAAGAAATCACATTTTGTTAACACGTTGAGTGTTTTACCATTTTCAAATGCTCCCCCTTAACATGTGCTCATAGGTTTTTGATAGAAATTTGCACATGTCGGGGTGAGTTACACTTTTTGAATTGATCTACCTTAAGTGAACATGAACGGGCATTCGAGACACGCTTACATCACTAGTTAGACTAGCTTGAAGTTATTACCCGGCCCGATCAAATCCACAAAAGGTTTCTCGAAATGGTACACTCTACTCAGACAAGTCCTTTTCGAGACATGCTTACATCACTGGTGATGAGGCGAAAAGTGTACCGCTTTTAAGGGGTCATTTAAGCCCGAATTTGTGATTATTTGATCAATTACTGCCCTAAATCGTTCCTTTTGTCATTTTAGGTACTTTTGAGGAGAAATCTGGAAAAGGAAGCATTTTGGACATTTTTGGAGCATAAAAGTGAAGAAAACGGCAAAGTCTCAAAATCCTTGCTGGGAATAGTACCTGACGACGTCAAGGCTTCACACATGACAGCGTCAAGAGTGGCAAAAGATGTGGAAGTGGAAAATACACGTGACGGCCCAGAACAATTTAGTGTAATTAGCCTGACAGCATCACCAAGGCTGTCAGGGTCAAAACATACGTGACGTCCCAGAGTATATTTACACATGAAGGCGTCAAGACTGGATCTAGTCAATACGAATTTTATATTGGCGGCGAGTTGAAGGCGTCAGACACTACAACGTGACGCCGTCAAGATGTATTCTCTATATATATATTTTCCAATTTTTCATTGTAAAAGAGTGGAACATTAGGAGGAACTTTACCATAAACCCTAGGTTGAATTTTTATCATATTGTAAGGGTTTCAAACCCTTCATTCTTCCATATTTGAATAAAGATAAGTCTTCCAATAATCATTCAATATGTCTATGTGTTGTTTGATTCTATCTTATGCTTGTCTTTCTTTTAACATGCTAGGCTAGGTTTTTATTGTGTTTGCTTAGATGTAGTGAAACCTAGATGTTGATTATAGGTTGATTGTTTGCTTATAATTGTTGTGGATGATTTTATTCGATGTTAGGCTTAAGAAAACTGGCAGACTTCCATTGGTAACTTGCTTGAACGTCTTAAGAAACACGATCGGAGGTGTACTACGATTTTTGGTTGTATTTAATGCATAAGTGAATTCTAATGATCCCATGTTAGGAGCTTTTAGTCGGCTCGACATAGGAGTGAAGTAGGATCTTATAGAGTTAGGGAATATTGTACACGGCCCTACGACTAGTATTAAGGAATATAACCCGTCATCCATGCAATTGTAACAAGCTAATCAACCGGTAAAAGATATCTAGGGAGTAATGAAATCTAAGTAAACACATATTTTCTCATTATTATTTCCACCACATAATTACATTAGTTTAATTTCATTTCTTTTTATTTTATTTTGATTGCATCTTAGTTATCTGGGTTAATTGGCTAGCAACTAATTCCGCCCACTCCTTCAAAACCCGAGATTTTACTTGCTTTTCATAAAATATAAAAAATACAAAAAGAATCATTCATCACCTCTAGACCTAGTTTAGTAGGCTTTCTAATCCTAGTGACACTATTCCTGAGTTGAACGATCAATCCCCCGGTACTTGTCACTATACTATACTACAACGATCAGGTACACTGCCTGGAGGGGATTGCAAGCTTCTCAAGATCCCTTGAGAGGTAAAACCTGTTGCGAGGGCGCAATCCCGCGTATCAACTGGTTAGACCAGCTTGAAGTTATTACCCGTCCAGGACTAGTCCTTTCGATTGATGACAATTCTTGTTTCGTCAATTCATTGGTAAGAGTCTGAGTCTTGCTCACACAAGATGCTCGGATCCTTTTTCACATACCATTTGCTCCCCCTCAATATGTGCATTGATATATAAAAAAGTTTAGCACATATGGGAGAGCTTACATTTAAGTCCAAAACATCACATTTTAAACAGATTTCATATTTAAATCATATTTTCTCCCCCGATCAAAAATTTCAAACCATTTGAGATTTGTGATCCCAAGTGATTTAAATAAGTTCAAAGATTTTGGGAGAAAAATGTGGTCAGATTTAAGCATGTCTGATTTTGAGACGATACATTTGCTCCCTCTCAATCCATGAGGGAGCATGTTATGTGTTAGAAATGAAGAGTTTATAAATGATTTAGTGTTTAACGATAAACTCATGAAAACTTCACATACTAACACATAACAGTCACATTTTATTCACTGTTTTAATGCAGAAAGATCTTGTTTTGATGATATAGAATTTTTGAAATCATTCTCCCCCTCAATTGATGACCCATTTTCAATTTATCATTTTACGCAAAAGATTAATCATTTAGCATCGATTGAGAGGAAAATTTTATACAAAATTTCAAGTTTGATTGATTTTCAAAAAATCATGGTACTACCAAGTTTAGAGCAATTACTTTCCTGAAGAATCATTGAAGGAAAAGTATTCGTGATGTAAAGAAGACTTCTCTTCTTATACAAGAAATGATGCACTGAAACGTACATCATTTTGAAGAAACATGGATATAAAGTAATCCATGCCCGGGTGAACATCACCCAGTAAGAGGAACTACCATCTTTTTGGCGACATGTATTCCTCAATTAGAAGAATTGGTTGCTATCTAAAGTAATAGCAAACCGTTTTGAAAGAACGTTTTGGGAGACGACATGTTTTTAGAAAAAACTTTATTTGACGTAAAGGAAAAAAAAAAAAAAAACTCTTGCTCAAGCATATGTATGATTTCGTGCCATTATTGAATGGCATTTCTAGAATCGTACATAATGTTGATTACACAAGAGACATGTCGAGAGAAGAATTTTTTGGATTTTATGTTTTTCTGGTTTTTATGGGTTTTAAAGGTTTTATAATTTTCTATTTTTCTTTTTGTGTTAAAACTATGTACAAGGATATGTGAAGCATCTCCTTTACTCCTACTGTTCTTCCTGAAGACTTTTGAGAGCTTCAGGCGTGAGACTCTTCATTCCAAGACGAGGGAAAATGAATTGAAATCGTTCCCTGGGAAGTGCTTTGGTGAAGATATCAGCTAGCTGGAACTCAGTCCTCACGAAGTAAAGTTCCACAATTCCCTTCTCAACCTGTTCCCTGATGAAATGATGTCGAATATCAATGTGCTTTGATCTGGAGTGTTGGACGTTGTTGCAGCAAAGAGCTATGGCACTTTTGTTGTCGCAGTACATGGGAACCTTGTTATAAACAAAGCCATAGTCCGAAAGTTGAGATCTCATCCATAGGATCTGAGCACAACATAAGGAAATAGCAATGTATTCAGCCTCTGTGGAGGAGATCGATGTACACATTTGCCTCTTTGAGGACCAACTAACCAGCTTATCACCCAAAAATTGAGCACCACCTGACGTGCTTCGACGTGTATCTTGACATCCTGCATGGTCTGCGTTGGAATAAGCCGTGAGCGCCATAGCAGTGTCCTTGGGATACCAGAGACCCATGTGGATTGTTCTTTTAAGATACCGAAAGACCCTCTTGACCGCTTCCAAGTACTTCTTGGTTGGCTTGGATTGATACCGAGCACACATGCACACAGCAAAAAGAAGATCCGGTCTACTAGCAGTGAGATACATTAAGGAACCAATCATACTTCGATACTTGGTTTGGTCGACCGGGATCCCAACATTGTCCTCATCAAGTTTTGATCTTTCGATCATGGGAGTATCAAATGAGTCACAGGATTCGAATCCAAATTTCTTCAAGATTTCATTAGCATACTTGGATTGATTGATGAATATGCCATTGGGATTTTGAGAGACTTGTAACCCTAAAAAGAATGACATTTGTCCCATCATGGACATCTGGAACTCAGAGCTCATCTCTTGTGAGAAACGATCACATTCCTTAGGATCAAAGGAGGAAAATATGATATCATCAACATAGATTTGAAGATGAAGGTAGTTTTTGCCTGTTTTTCTAGTAAAGAGTGTAGGATCAACAACACCCTTGGTGAACTGGTTAGCAAGAAGAAACTTGGACAAAGTATCACACCATGCCCTAGGAGCTTGCTTAAGCCCGTAAAGAGCCTTCTTCAAATGGTAGACATGATTAGGACGTTCCTGATCCATGAATCCTTCAGGTTGACTAACATACACCACCTCCTTTAGATCGCCATTTAAGAATGTTGTCTTAACGTCCATTTGATATACTACCATATTCTGACTGGCAACATTAGTAAGAAATATTCTTATGGCTTCAATTCTAGCAATAGGTGCAAAGGATTCTTCAAAGTCTATTCCTTTTTCTTGATGGTATCCTTTTGCTACAAGCATTGCCTTGTTCTTTAATACATCTCCATGCTCATCAAGCTTTACCTTAAATATCCACTTGAGAGCAATGATCATAGCACAATCAGGGGCGGTACTAATTCCCACACTTCAAGTATATCAAACTCATGAATTTCTTCTTGCATAGCGGTAAACCATGAGTCTTTAGACATTGCATCTTTGAAGTCCTTGGGCTCAGCTTTAGATAGGATGGAATTGAAGAAGCACCACAAGGCGTCGGTTTCAAGTTGTTTACGGGTTGATACCGGACGAGAAGGGTTTCCAATGATGTTGTCAATTGGGTAATCGTTTGTCCATTTTCTAAGATGCTCATGAGGTTGAGGATAATGAATTGAGGTTGTCGTGTTTGATTCTTCTGAGGATGTTGCATCATTAGAGGATTCAGGAGCGAAGATGATTTCAAACGGTTCATCATCAGGTGGAGCGAAAGGATTTACTTCAAAAGAATTATCAGTTGCTGCTCCTTGTTGTATGGATGAGGATTGAATATTTGATGATGTAAGTGAATGACTAACAGTGGGAGCTTCAGGATCCAACGTTAGTGAAGTAGATGGCCCTGCATCATTATGTGGAACATTTGCTACCACTGCTGGTTGTGAAACGACATGAGCTACAGGTACAGTCACATATTGAGGTTCGAAGTATTCATCAAACATCGGATCAAAAAATTTCTTCCAATCATCACTTGTAGGGGGTACAAAAGGAGTAGTAGGAGTGTGATTCTGTACAAGACCTGAACTAATAGGTCCAGGAGACAAAAGATTTGGTATGGGTCCAGAACATGCTTGTCCAGGAGCCTGTTGCTCAGTCAGCTCATCGAATGTCACGTGAATTGTTTCCATTATATCTCTGGTACGTTTGTTGTAGATTCGGTACCCCTTTCGATCTGGAGCATATCCAACAAAGAAACCAATGTCAGCTTTGGCTTAGGGTTTCCCAAGGTCTTCACTGTCATTTTTCGGATTACAAAGTGCACCAAATACTCGTCGAAATGAAAGGTCTGGTTTTCTGCAATGAACCAGTTCATATGGAGTCTTGTAGTGGAGAGGATGTATCAAGGATCGATTCAGTGTGTAGCAGGCGGTTGCAATAGCTTCTGCCCAAAGGAATATGGGAGCTTTAGAAAAGATGAGCATAGTCCTAGCAGCTTCAACAAAGGTGCGGTTACGCCTTTCAACAATCCCATTTTGTTGAGGGGTACGTGGAATGCTCTTTTGATGACTAATGCCGACACTTTCAGAAAATTGAGTAAGTTGTTTGTTCACGAACTCTGTTCCATTGTCAGTGCGAATGAACCTAACAGTTTTGTTAAGTCGAACTTGCAATTTCTTGATGAGTCTTATGATGATCTCCGGAGTCTCGTCCTTTGATCGCAAAAACTTTATCCATGTGAAGCGAGAGTAGTCATCAACAATAACTAACACATATTTCTTTCCATTGATACTTTGAACTCTCATTGGTCCACAAAGATCCATGTGGAGGGTGTGTATAACTTCCATAATGGTGTTGACAGCTTTGGGTTTGTGAGTGTGCTTTTTGCTCTTGCCCATTTGACATGCGGAACATAGATGATCTTTTTCATACTTTAGTCTGGGCATGCCTCGAACAAGATCCTTACGAGAGAGTTCATTGATGGTACCGAAGTTCAAGTGGTTCAAACGACGATGCCATAGCCATGATTTGTTCTTAGAGGCTTTTAAGAGCAAGCAAATGGGAGAGGACCGCATCATGTCTTCAATTGAGATGGTATATAGATTGGTGCCACGACTGCCTTTAAGTAGATCTATACCATCTAATTCTCGAACAAAACATGTGTGTTTTCTAAATGCAACTTCAAGATCTAAATCACAAAATTGACCAACAGTATATAGATTATGCCCAAGTCCTTCCACATAGTACACCCTGGAAATCACACTGTCTCCAAAGACGTAATCTCCATAACCCATTATTGCCCCAAAGTGGTCGTTCCCGAATCTGACAATACCAATGAACTTTTCCACGAAATTCTTGAGCCGTGAACGATCCCCGGTCATATGTTTTGAGCAGCCTGAGTCCAAATACCAAAGGACGATTTGTACGACCTGCATTTGAAACCAGACAATGGTGGATGACTAAAAAAGCTGGAGCCCTACAAGCAATTGGGGTCCATTTGGTTAGCATATACAAATATTGGATTATCATAAGTCACAGGGATGATATTGGTATTTTTACTAGATGATGCACTAGACCTAGAAGTGGTACTTAGTGCTTCTAGTGGGAACATTCTACCAGTAGGTCTCCATTCCTTAATTGGTACTACTTTAGAGTCAGTGCCTAGTCATGGAACACTTTTCTCCTAAGGTGAATTTCCTCCCAGTAGGCTTCCATTGGTATCCAACATTTGTGAACAACTTGCTAGTTGCTTTCCAAACACAATTTATACACCAGATTTCATAACACTTGTCACAGGGGATCGATTAAGAGATTTCAAATATAACACAACATAATTATCATGATTACCATAAATTAAACAGTCATTACAATTCATACAAGTACCAGCAGAATTCGAATTAATTACAGTACACTTATAGCAAATACTAGAATCAACACGATTCATTTCATTGAAATCGGATTTGTTGTTCCTAAGGTGGTCTTCTACTTTCTTCACAGGTGTACTCTTAGCTGGCGAAGTCCTATCATTCTTTGTATTGCACCTAAGCTGTGACCCGTAAGCTCTAGTGACACTTTTTACTCTTGTAGAAACAATGATGGGAACATTAGTTTGCTTGGCTGCCAATCGGTTTTCTGAAGGTGATGTGTTGGGTTCAGATGTTCTCAAAGATTTAACAGAAGCGACATGTTTGTTCATATACTTAGAGGATAATGCAGATGATCTTACTTGGATGCTATCAATCTTAGGGCATGTACCAATTGCAAATTCCAAGAGTTCCTGAGATCTACTGGTGAGAAAGCAGGCATCTATCATAGCATCATCATGAGGTTTTACTAACTTATTCTCTTCAACGATTTCCTGAAGCATATCAAGGCAATCCTTAAGATGTTTAAGATAGTCACTATGAACTAACTTGTTATTCCTAAGTGGAAGAGGGATAAGCACAACATCACATGCATATTTCTTACAAGCATAGACCTTAGAGGACACATAATCATATGAAGTAACAGGAATTTTACCTTTCACCTTAGTCTTAAGATTCTCAATTTCGTTTAACAAAGAAGTTACTTTTTCATTGTTTTGGTCACGTGTTATTTTAATTGACTCAAATAACTCTTTGTAACGTTGTTTAGCATTTGACATTTCAGCACGAAGCCACACATTTTCATGTTGTAATTCGTTAATGATGCCTTGTTTTTGAAAGTCTTGAGAATCTAACGACTTTTGGTTATTGGTATTGGTCACTTCGCCCATGTTAGACTTTAATTGTGCAATTTGGGCCCTCAACTTTCGAATCGTGTTCGTGTGAGCTTGAATTATTTCATCCTGTTTGGCTAATTGAAAACATGTGTCAAATTCCGGAGCATTCGAAGATGTCTTGGCATATGAGATTTTGATTCTTTCTTCTAGATGTTGATACTTTAACTATAAGTTAAGATTATTAATATGCAGTTTTGAAAAATTCCTAACCATGTTATCATGGTCGTCGTTTTGAATTTTTTGATGTAATTTACAATTCTCCCCCTCAAGCTCAACAACACGATTGTGAAAGGTATTCAGTGCAATCGACATCTCATGAAATTGACTAGCAGAAAGTGCAGAACCAGTGATAGTATAAAATACATCTTGTGCAATGCAATGAACAATCAAGTTTTCATTCATCATGAGAATATGCTTTTTGTCAACTTCACTGTGTTTAAGATCAATTGCTAATTGTTCACCCTTATTTTCCACAGTTTTGAAAACGTCTTTCATATCAGTTACATCTTTGTTTAGGGTTTTCTGAAGACCCTCAAAATGTTCTTTGAGAAGTTTAAAAAATGGCATGACCTCTGTTAGATAGCTTTCTTTTGTTTGTTCAAATTCCCTTTCCCCTTCAGTAATCCCTGTTGGTGTGATTCTCTTTTTACATGTTTTCTCAAAATCAGTGAACAGTTGACAGAGAACATATAAAACAATTAAAGTATTACAGTGTGTAGAAAGAGTTAACGGTACTAGATGCATGGGAGTATTTTGAGGGTACCAAGTTGGGTCAGTAATTCTAAAAACTGTACGTGTTTCTCCCACTATTCTTTCTGCTTTCATCTTTTCTAAGTCAATATTCCAACAGATTTGTTCAGGGAAAATTTTCTTTTGAGGGACAAAGATGGCTGAATGATTATCATCAGTGTAGTCATAGTGAAACACGAGATTATTAGCAGTGCACATGGGATCCTTTAATTTCTCAGCAAGTTTTTCCCTAGTTCTATCTTCAATCTCATTTGTCTCATCATCGGATCTCACATCAGGAGGGGCATGGTCAGGCTCAAGCATAATGTTTGCATCATATAACGCAGGCTGAACACCTATACCGCTTCTAAGGAAGTGGGTCTTAGGTTTATCTATGTCCTTATCACTGTGTTCATCACTTAGTTTCCTATGCCTTTGCATCATTTGAGCAGTTTGAATGGTTTGGCCGTGCCTGTACAATTTTTCTTCTATTTTATTTTTCAGTGTTTTAAGATTAGAGAAATCATTTAGAAGTTTTGTTTCTTTGTCTTTGAAATCGTGTTTGAGTGTGGTTAACCCCTTTTGAATCTCCTGTTTTTGTTTAGCATTTTGATCCAATTGTTTTTACAAAGATTGTAACTCCTTTTTCAATGTTTCTCGCTTAAGATTATTTTCAGTTATGTAAGAACCATTCCATGTTCTGCTCACGTTCAGTGAGTTCAAATCTAGCACGTTGTTCGTACATTGCCACCTGATCCTTAAGGATATTAAATCTAATGGTCAAGGGGTTATCAGGGTTATATACAGTGTGCATACGTGACTCACATTTACTTTCATCAACAGAGGGTGCACCACATGGTGTAACAGACAAGCCATTGTCATTCACATATCTTTCATATGGGATAATATTGCTATTCCCCATATCAATGATATCCGAATTACCAACATTCGTGAGTTGTACCGTGTCATGGACCCACTGTAGATTGTCAGTGTTACATAAGTCATGAGAGTTTGGTACCTCAGATATAGTAGGTGTGAAGGCAAAACCCGGTTGTTGTGATGAAGATGCAGCGGAGTACAGATTTGCCATGAAGATGGTTTGGGCTGTAGGTATGATTGAGGCAAAAGCGGTCAACCTAAATGGACCAAGTGCTGGTCAACCAAGTCAAACTGCCTAGAATCAATCTCCACGGAAGTATAGGGTTTCCCCGGGTCGTTATGTCCCGACGAGGTGTGATGGTAATCAAACGGATCTGTGATCGGGTGAATTTGGACAGAAAATGGGTTTGAGTGATTTGAATGATTAGACTACGAGATGAGGAATGAAAATAAGTTAGAAACACTATACAAACGATTACTGATAATCAGATATACTAAAAACGTGAGCTAAGTCTAAAAACGCGTACGTTAAATTTAATTCTACGTTAACGTACGAAATAAAACGCGAGTTTTTAAGAAATAAAATACCTACGAATATGAAAATTACATTTTTACAATCCTAATGATAAAAGAAAATTTTTAGAAAAAGAAAAATAATTTTTACACTATTTAATTAATTACTATTAATGAATTACTAATTAATAACTAATTAATAATATTTAAATTACACTAATTATGAATTTAAGCTTGAAAAATGAAAATGTAATTCTAAAAATTCTAAAATAATATAAAAGTAATTTTAAAACTAAAAATATATTTTTCCTACTTTTTCTCTATTTATTATTAATTAACTAAGATTTAAATACTAATTAAGCTTAATTAAATTAAGGAAAAATAGCAAATAAATAGTAAAAATTCTAAAACTTTTTCTAAAAATATTTTATGACATTTAAAACCTAGGAAAAATATAAAAACATAGGAGTACTTAATAAAAACTATTTCTACTATTTAATTATCTAATATTAATTAATTATTAATAAAACTAATATTAATTATTAAAAATAGCAAATGAGAAGAGAAAAATCCAGAAAAATTCCTAAAATTATTTTAAGCTAGCAGGAACTCAACAAAAATATAAAATTAGAAATTGCTTATAAATAAGCAGAAAAATAAGCCAAATTGGCTTAAATAGAAGCTATCACTTTTTTTACTTTTGATTTTTCTAAATTTTTTTTTACAAAACTAATAAACTACTGTAATGAAACAACTTTAATAAAGATAACTTGAGTAGAACTAGCAAATAAGCAGTATATGAGCTTAAAGGCTTGGCAGTTAAGCAAATAAGCTACAAAGGGTCTTTTAAGCTTGAAAAGGCTAACCAAGAAGCTACACAGTGAGAACAAAAGGAAAAATAAGCTAGAATCTACTGAGTTGAGTGCAAAATGGCTTAAAGAGAAGAACATAAACCACTGAATAAGCCTATGAGATCAAATAAGCAAATCCAATAGCTTCACCTAAACAGGCCACAAGGGTAAGTTGCAGGCCTGAATATGGCTTATCAAATGAGCTGGTGGGGTCTAAACAAGCTTGGAATCCTAAGCCTGGTACAAGGGCTATCCAAAAAGCCTAAAAGCTCAGACTGATCTTAACTAGTGAGCAAGAAAGAAAAAAAAAAGGTTAATGAACTGAGCTTGTGACACACACACCCCCTGGTGCAGGGGTATTTCAAGCCACAAAATAAGCAAGTAAATGACCAAGGAAACTTATATTAACCTTATGGAAAATAAAGACAATGAGCTGAATTATACACCCTTCCTTTTGAATGTCCAGGCTTGCTCAACTGTGGTGGTTAGCAAACCTTGAAGAAGCCACTAATGAACCTACAAATACATCAAGGGTCTGCTAATGTGGAGGATTAAATCAAGCTCAAATGAACACAAGCTTACCCTCATAAGCTAATAACTAACTAATAGCTATCCTAAACTAAGCTAACTAAGTGGGAAAAACATGAAATCAAGCAAGCTCAAACTGAGCTTATGAGGAACCACTGGTTTGGCCAGATTCAAGTGGTGCAGGGCAAACTTGGGCTTGCGATTAAGCAAATATCCAATAAGCAAATGCAACAAAAACAAAAACACATAATTACAAACCACTATAGATCATGTATGCAAATTTTTACAGCTAAAATGAGATTGAATAGAGCTTAAAAGGCTGCTGAATTGGGGCTTGTTTGGGTCTGTAGTAGCAGACCTGCAGCCTTGAGGAGCATCCTTAGGGCTTATCAACAGCTAACAAAAGCTACACTTAGGGGGGAGAAAGCTTAAGCTAGGCAACTAGGGGGTTCCTAAAAGGCTAAAGGAACAGTAAATAAGCAGTTTAGAAAGCTTAACAACTAATAAGCAAAGACTAATCCTAGGCTGCAAAAGTGAAAATAGTGGTCAAAAGGATGAGTTTAGGGGGCTGAGATAAGCTTAAAAAAATATCATAAAAATAAAATAAAAATTTTTACATGTAGACAAGCTGGGGGAGATCAATAGTACCAAATTCCAAGACATGAGAGCTTAAAATAAAGAAACTAAAAATGCAACTCAAAGTGGCTGTGGAGATGGATTTTGGACAGTTGCTACAGGACAGATGTGAAAGGAATGGGTCAAAATGGGTACAAACTATTGTGCATCTAAAACTCTTGAACCAAATCTAACAAGCATGTATATTGGACTGAATTTGAACCATAAAAACAACCAAATACACCATATAACTGTAGGATCTATAAAAGCTTTAGTGAAATAGTTTATACCATAAATTTTTAAGAACTGACTCTAAACCCATAAGTCTGACAAAAATTAGCCTAAACAAACTTCTAAACTACTAATTTAATGGAAATAAGGCTGCCTCAAGAGTTGAAAAGTAACCAAAAAAAATTTGTGACCCTAACTGCTTTTGTACCAAACACTCCTTAAGATTCTCAAAATGATTTTTTTACACTATGAAAACAGGTTTTGAAACAAGTTTAGTGAGAATGATAGTCTGACTAAGTCTAAAAACATTTGAAGAACAAAGCTAACCTATGAAAGTCAATACACTGAGCAACTAAATTAGGCTATCTCAAAACTAAATAGGACAGTTTTCAACCTAATCTAGAGGATACAAATCTAATAACAAATATAATAAGCTAACTAAGACTATAATAAGCAATTAAAGAGAAGCAGAATAAGCAATTGATAAGCTAAAGGAAAATAAGCAATAGCAATAACAAAGAATGAGCAGTTTGCATAAGCAACAAAATAAGCCAAAACAGAAATTTGGAAAAACAATGGTAATTTAAAACTGGGAGTTTTTGATTAACTAGAAAGTAGGTTACAACACTGAATTCAAAAACTAAATTCACTAAAACATAAACTGATTAATTCTAATTTTAAAAACTACATTACATAATTAACTACTAAAAATCTAACTGCTAACTCCTTCTCTCCTATTTTCCTTTTATATCTGACCCTTAGGGTTTTTGAGACCCTCATGTGCTTTCCCACTTCTCATTTTGTCCATTGGATCAGCTCACTTGATCATGGCCGTTAATTATCTTTTGGCGGGAAAATGGGATTGCAACTTGAAGCCTGATAACTTGTAGCAGGGGGACAGGGTTTGGAGTTTAGTGGAGGAAAGTGATAAAAGGGAGTGGGTTTGGGTGGCAGTGAGCAGAGCTAGTGTGATGATGGTGTTGGGTGTAGGCAGGTATAGAGGTCACGGGGGGGGGGGGGGGGGGGGGGGGGGAATGGTTTTGAAGTGGGGGTTGACTTTGTTTGACCTAGGGGTGGAGTAATAAAACCAGGGAATGGGTATTGGTGGTGGATTTTGTTTATTTGGGCCCGGTTGTGGATTGGGCTAGGGGATATAAGGGGTAAAGGGCTTGGCTTGTATAAGGTTTTTGGGAATTGGATTGGTTTTGGTATTGGTGAAATAAAAGGGTCCGTTTGTATCATAGCCCAAAAACACAAGGACTAATTATGTAAAACTGAAAAGTTGAGGGACCTGCTATGTAATTTCCCAAAATATATTATGAGGAACAAAATTGCCAAATACCAATAACCCAAGGACCAAAGATGTAAATTTTCTATTTTTAAGACACCGGGGACCAAATATGTAACTTTTGGATTTTTAGGGGGTGAAATTGCAAATTTCCAAAAACTATCAAAAAGGGTTTACTTTGCCAAGTTAAAATAACAAGGGCTTTGAATGATAATTTTCCATTTCTAAAAACCCAGGGACCAAATATGCCATTTTTGAAACTACAGGGACTAATTTGCAATTTTCTCAAACTTTTCACCCAAAGTCCATTTTTGATAACTTTTGATTTGTAAAGGACTTGGATTGAATTTTCTTTCAAAATTAATACTCAGGGACTGCTTTTGTTAAATGTTGAAAGTTGGGGGACTGAAACTGCCAATTATGCAAACTTTGTACGTTTTTCAACTGTTTTTACTCATTTTGCAACTAAAACATATAAAACACAATTTTGGAATATTTTCAGTATTTTGATGCATTTCTGAGTGTTTTTAAATGTTTTGGCAGTTCAGATACGATAAAAATGATGAGCATTTACACACTCATCAATCCCCCACACTAAACTATTGCTAGTCCCTAGCAATCTTTTGAGAAAAACTTAATGGATTTTAAACTCTTTACCAAAAGCCATCACTTCTGGAGTAACCAGATGTATCGATTCAAGTAAGAACTATGGTCCACCTGATAACCATGTGATTTTGAGCAAACCACCAGCTGTCAACGGATTTGATTTGTCTTTACCAAAAGCCGTTTGCTTCTGGACTAGCCAACTCTTGATGGAATAGTCAACATCTTGGTGAGCTGATTACCAATTATGGTTTTTCCACTGCCTTTACCACAAGTCATAATCTTGCGGGCTAGCCAACTCATTCACTTTTTGGGATATGGCGAGTTGATTTACCATACAATTTTGGGCAAATTGCAAGCCATCAACGGATTTGAGATGTCTTTACCAAGATCTGTTTGCTCCTGGACTAGCCAATCCTTTTGTCGTTTAGACATGGCGGACTGATAACCACAAAATTTTTGAAGCATAAGTGAAAATTTTTTAAAATTTTTTGCCAAAAACGGGGGTATTAGATAGTAAAATGTGATAAAATTCGCTAGAATAGCGATATACCCCCCCCCCCCCCCACACACACACTCAGGATGAATATTGTCCTCAATATTCAAAGTCCCGGCTAGTATGCCGACTCTGTGAACGTAAAAGGGCAACATTACAATCTAAATGTGGAAAACACCATTTTGTATTTTCACTTCATTTGTAACCATAGCATGGGTAACTCCCCTACACTTAGGGTGAAAACCCTATAAGCATGCTACTGTTTTTGTTTACCGAGTTGCTAGCTTGACTCGACCCCGAATTCATTTGTCCTTGGGGAAGCATGATGTGGAAGAAGCAATCTCAATCGGACTTTCATTCAAGATATTTGGACAAACATTTGAAGCACGTGAAAGTTCCACACCAATGAGATATATAGACCCTGGCTTGAAATAGTATAAACTATAAGCGGTGATGCCGAGGTCAAAGATAATGTCTTCATTCCCGAAGGAGTGAAGAACAAGAGAAGTCACCCTGTAGGTGAAGAAAAGAAGAAAGATCTTGATGACAATCAAGATAAAGGCATCATCATCAAAAAGAGAATCCATAATTGGTGTATCATGAATCTCATCATTTAGGCTCGTGTGATCTAGACATAATATGGGTGGGAGGGTTGGGATTTTGATATCAATCAAATTCTCAAGGTTGAGAGTATTTCCCTCCGGAAAACAAAGATCAACTTTGTCTAGATCAAAGTGAAAGTTATCATACTCCGGTGGAGTTATGATATGAGTGAGTTCACCGGAGAACTCCTCAAAGGTGAATGAATCATATACGGGGAGAGAAATTTGAAAATGAGAAGTGGTACTGCCACTAATCTTCTCTCCCATATGATCAAAGGTAAAGGCTTCAAACTCCGGAATAGGATCATCGGAGAAAATGTCACTATCCTTTATGGGGATAGGAGATGAAATAGGTTTCATATTGAAAGCCTCGATTTTAGAAATGAGGAGATCGACATTCAATAATGTTGCACGAAGTGCTTCATCCTTGATTTCAGTGTCAATCTCATCATTCTCTTCTTCTAAGCTAACTAGCTTAGAAGGTAATTCTTCCATAAAAACGATGTCTCCACAAGATAACGAATCGTCATCAGTAGAATCGGAGAACATCTGAACATCATCATTCGGGAAGATAAGAGGAGGAGGAATATCACATATATGATCAAGAATTCCCTGTGACTCTCTTGGGTTTGGAACAAGGTTCTCAACACTAGACTTTATGAATTCGTCCGATTCCCTTTCAGGAACAGTGTCAAGATGCTCGTCCCCCATGCTCAAAGAGTAAGTGGGAACCTCGGGTATGATAAGAGTGGGTTGAGATGGAATCTCAACTGATGGTGTCTCCTCTGATGAATCTTTATAGAATTGAAGAATATCAAGGATATCCTCATCATCACTATCACCAGGAATGAAACGGAATCGAGAGTTAGATCTGGCTGCTTTTTCTTTTGCTATTGATTCCCTAATAGATCTTTCATAAGTATCTTGGGAATTTATTTTAGCAGCCTGCTCGTCAGCTAACAATTCTTCCATCGATTTTTGTTTTGGATTATCTGGGGTATGTGTTATTCCTTTCAAGTCTTTCACTAAATCCGAAAGATCAAGGAGAAGACTTTGAGGAATTTGCTGAGGTGAAGGTGGATCATAATACGATGTGTCAAAATTGTTACAAGGAAATGGATTCCTTGTTTGACAATCGGAGCTGAAATGTGGACCTCCACAATACTCACAACAGTAAAACTGATGTGGTTGTGAGTCGTATGTGCTAGAGTCATAATCGCTATCAGGAAACTGCTCATAGACAAGCAAATTGCAAGCCATCAACGTGTAGTGTGGACATAACATAGAGGTGATCTCCATTGATCACTTGGTTTCATTGGTGATTCGTGATTGTTGGTGACGGTCTCCATACGATTCAACCGATCACGCTACAAAGGTATAAAAACAATTTATTATTATTGATTGATCATATGGCTATATGGATCCTTATTGGTGATGTTTTCCGCTGCGTTTTATTTGATTCTTATATATTTTATATTCATACATCACCTAGAATAATAACTATAATTTTGAGTGTATTAATTTGGTGACTGGTTTTATATTTTCATTTATAACCAAAAAATGGTTAAATTTGTGTTTCTATTGCTTGCTTAAAATATACCTTTAAGAAGTTTCAAAACATTTTATACATGCTTTTCTTTACATATGATATACAAATCACACCACCGAATTTTAATTTTGGGAGAGTTGCATATATATATCCCTCCAGCTGCGGCGGCTAAACCCTTAACCGGATAGCTAAATGGTGTTTACTAGTTTTTGCTCAGTTTTTGAAAATCATATAAAATTCCGTAACTCTGTGGTAGTCGTACCAACTATCATTGAAAAGGTAATTGAGTCTACTTTCACATAAAAATACTTCAAGAGGAGCTGATTCTAAATAAAAATATATAAGTGTATTTGATTTGTAACAGAATGTTGGTTTCGGTCATGCCGTTCGTGCAAAAAAAATCAAGTTTGGTTTGGAGTGTTTCAACTTGGTATAAAAAATCTAACAATTCTCAACTTTAATTATGAAGAAGTCATAGTTTTTATGGAACAAGGTCTTAGTTAGTGATGAACAAATTTTATTGATGTAGAGTACCAATGATAAACAACTCATTATATTTTTGAAGTGTCTAAAAATGAAAATTAAGAATGATGAACAATACATATAATGAAAAAAAAAACATTTGCGTATCATATTGTGACGAACAAAATAGTAGTTCATCACAAATTATGAATGGGCATTGATTGGCATGCCTAACTCATGTACCTAATTATATGCATAATCTTATGTGGCATCCCACTATTGGTGATAGTACATGAACCCGTTTCTTCATAAACCAATCAAACACTTCCACGTCCCTTTAGGCATAAAATTAGTCACGCAATTAGGCACCCAATCATTTTCCATTATGAAGTTGTGCATCAATAATTTTACTCTTTTTTATTATGTTTATATTTGTATTTTTTTTTTAATAATTTTACTCTTTTTTATTATGTTTATATTTGTATTTTTTGAACTAAAAGACAACAAAAACCATAATAATGTCTTCAGAAAGGTAATTATTTTTTATAGGTGCAAAAATGCCTCACGAATAACCAACTAAGCTACACGTCATTGGCAGAAAGGTGATTACTTTTATTTCTGATTTTTCTTTGTTTGCTGAATGAGTTTGAAACATGTGCCTATTCGAAATTCTAAACATCATGTTTCCAGTTTACCTATTTAATCGATTCCCTACTTCAGTTCTAGTTCTTCATTATCCAGTACATCTTATTCAAAATCAACAAATTTTGCTAAAAAATTGTTATTGCTGATATAGTTGGATTCAAAATTGATATATATTTTCTTTCTGTTGATGATGGTTTGAGAAGATGATGAAAAAGAATTGAAGTGAAAGTTGAAATTTAAGGGTGTTAACTTAAAAAAGTTGAGGCACATGTGAGTCTTTTTAAGGGTCCATTTACTATATAAGTGGGGTTGGGTTAAGATTTAGATTTAGTATAGAATTTAGATTTGGGGTAGATTTAGGAGAGAGAAATTAATTTTTTTAGATATATTTTATAAAATAAATTTTAAGTAAAATATATATTTTGAATGATAAATTAGTAAAAAAAAATGTGAATCATATAATAGGGTCCACATATATAGAGAGAAAGAAATGAAGATGGCTCACAAGAATACACGTACTAACTTGAAACCCACCTAAATAGCAAACTATCACTTTTTGATTCCAAACTCCATTCTCATTTCAAAAGAAACAACCAAACAAATAACAAGTGTCTTTTCAATTCAAACCCATTCTAACGTGTCATACGAGACGGGCCATAAACGCTTTTATTCGATGACTATCTTGGTCAAGAGACCAAACCTGTATCGGGTCAAAACCACAGGAACTGGATCCGGGTGAAAAAAAATATAGGGACCCTTTTTTGATTCACCTGGTAAACCACAGGGACGACTTATGACATTTACTCTAGGATTTTGTTAAATCTCCCTCCATCCGGCATTTCGATGCATGTTTAAAAAAAAAAAAAAAAAAAAAAAAAAAAAAAAAAAAAAAAAAAAAATCTTCAGTCATTAGGGATAATGATTATTATCTCGAATGACTTAAGCAGTTAAGCATACTCAAATCTTTGGAATAATAATAAAAAAAACCCTAAAATTCTCTCTCCCTTGGAGATTTCCGGCCGCCACCCTCATACTTTTTCCGGCCAATCTTCTTAATTAATTCGTCCTCTCTATCCTTCCTTGAAGGGTATGCAATACGACTTGGTTATTGATGTTCTTTTGAGGGTGGTTGGTTAAGCTTTTCACTATCTATCTAATCGGTTCTCTCCTTTTACATGCGATTTTTTAACCCTACTGTTCCCTATCGGTTTCATTAATTCATTCTGTTTTGGTGAATCGTTTCTTAGGGTTATTAACCGCCTATTGTTTCTATCGTACCCTTTAAATCATTGAATTTGTAGTCGGTTTATATCAATTACACATATATATAAGGGTCGTTATCCTTCTTGCTGCACATTATTCTTGAATTGATATCCTTTTAGGGTTTCATTTTTTAGTATGCAGTAAAGGGTTTCGTTTTTTGTTGGGTATTATGGGCGATCAAGATCTATCCCTAACTGTTGATCGTTAGGGTTTGTTTACATGGAGAAATTCCTTTTTAGGGTTTCGTTGCATGATTTGATCATTGGGTTTGCTGCTGCGCCTTCAAGTATATATTCTGTATTGTAAGTTGGACGGTTGTCCATTAGTTTCATGAATGTCGATCTGATTGATCGTGGTTATCTACTGGTGTGTGATGATTATTCGTGGATGTGGGTTGAGAGAGTGGAAGTTTGGGATGGTATGTGGCTGGTCGATTCTGCTTGTTATCTTCTTCATTACTTGTTAATGCAGATTTGATCGTCTTTTGGCAGTTAGGGTTTCTGGAACCCTTTGTTTATGGCAGTGTTCAAGTTTGGCAGACATGGATCGTTGCTAGGGCTATGTCCTCATGACCAGCTATGCATGGCTTACCAATCATGATCTGGTGTCGATTTCATATCTAATGGATTAATATGATTGGTTTAAATCATGTTGTTGATGGAAGTTAAGTTTTGGGGGCTCTTATTCAAAACCTCAATCTAACAATCAAGGATCTGGTGCATTCTCATTCATTTGGAAGTCTCGTGGTTGTTTCTGATATAAGTTAGGGTTTGGGATCCCTATGTTTTAGTGTGGTTCCTTGGTTCATTTTGGTCGTGGGGTTGATGCTGTATTTGTTTCTAGTTACTATCTCACATGTGATCAAGATACCACGGGTTGGTTGATGCTGGAAGTTTGGGCTACTTTGATGACTTGAAGATTCAAGTATTTGATTTGCAATGCGTTTATGTTTTTATTTATTTTCTTAAGTCATAGTGGTCTGATGATTAGTTATAAGAGTGGTATGTCACTCTTATATTATAAGTTATAGGAATGTTTAACATTCGTATAGGAGAGTCTGTAAGTGTCCTAAGGGACTGAGATGAGGGAAGTCACCCTCATCCTTTGTACTTCAATGTTTTTGGTGTAATATATTTTACAGGGGTGTTTTAACCCTTTTACCAAAAAAAAAAAAAAAAATCTTTGGAATAATAACTTGATCATTTTCATCCCACACAGACAAATAACTTAATATTGAAAGTATAAAAAAGATTTATTTATTTATTTATTTGGTTGCATTAGAGTAATTGTTTGAAGATAGATTTTAAAAAATGAAAAAAAATATGTAATTACTTGATGGGTTGTTATTAAGGTTGAGCAAAAATCAATCGAAAATCAAACCGAATCCATAAACCGTGCTGAACTAGGCCGAACCGTCCTTATTCAGGTCTACTTTCGGTTTTATATAATTATGGTTTTCTGTTGTGGTTTTACTCGGTTCGGTTTGAGTCAAAACCAAGAAAAATACAACTAAGCTATCTAAATCGGTTTTGCTAGGTTAACTTCGGTTCGGTTACCGGTTTACGTTTTCCTCAAAATCGGTTTTCAGTTTGTTTCGGGTTGGATTTAGTCGATTCGGTTCGAGGTTGACCTGTTGCTCAACCCTACTTGTTATAAAGGTGTAGCATTAGTATATTACTACCTTCGTCCCATATTAAGTGTCCACTTGACTATTTTAAGGTTTTTTGTTTAACTTTGACCTTACATTCTATTATTTGTGTTATATGATATTTGATAGAAAATATAAATGGATTAAGTTTTATATGTAATTTCATTGGTATAATTTTTATCAATATTATAATTCAAAAATAAAAATATTTAAAATTAAAGTTAAACAAGAAAGACTTAAAAATTTAAAAGAGTAAACTGCAAAAATCATCCCTGCGGTTTGTGTAAATTTGCAAGAATCATCCCTATCTCAAACGTTCAGCATTAATCATCCCCAATCCACAAACGTTAAGCAATAATCATCCCTGAGCACTAACGTCGTTAGTTTTACCTGTTAAGTGCTAAAATAATATTTGCCCGTTAGTCCCTTCGTTAATATTTTTTGCACCGTTAATCCTTATTTTTTAAAATGAATTATACGTTTTCGTCTGTTTTTACATTTCGTCCATTTTTTACGTTTTTGTCCGTTTTTATCCATTTTCTTTACAGTTTTTGTCCGTTTTTTGTTACGTTTTCGTCCGTTTTTTCACGTTCTCGTCCATTTTTTACGTTCTCGTCTGTTTTTTAATGTTCTAGTTCGTTTTTTAATGTTATCGTCCGTTTTTTCGTTCTCATCCGTTTTTTTTCGTTTTCATATGTTTTTTTACGTTTTTGTTCGTTTTATCTATTTCCCACCCACCTCTACCACCGCCACCCACCACCTCCCCCCACACCCACCACCACCTACCGCCACCACCACCCACCACCTCCACCGACCACCACCACCCCCCACCGCCACCTACCAACATCCACCGCAACCACCCACCACCGCCACCCACCTCCACCACCGCCACCCACCACCTCCACCCACACCCACCACCACCCACCACCTACCGCCACCACCACCCACCACCTCCACCCACCACTACCACCACCACCCACCCCCACCTACCAACACCCACAACCACCACCCACCACCTCCACCCACCTCCACCCACCACCGCCACCTACTGCCACCTCCACCCACCTCCACCACCGCCACCACCGCCACCCTCCACCTCCACCCACTCCCACCACCACCCACCACCTATCGCCACCACCACCCACCACCCCCACCTACCACCTCCACCCACCACCACCACCACCCACCGCCACCTACCAACACCTACCGCCACCACCCACCACCGCCACCTACTGCCACCCGCCACCCACCAACACCCACCGCCACCACCACGCGTATAAAATCATGTATAAAAATGTGGCGATGGGTGGTGGTGGCAGTGGTGGGTGGTGGTGGCGGCGGTGGTGATGGTGGTGGTGGGTGGTGGTGGCGGTGGTGGCAGCGGCGATGGTGTTGGTGTTGGCAGCAGTGGTGGTGGTGTTAGCAGCCGCGGAGGTGGTGGTGGCAGTGGCGGTGGCGGCGGTGGGTGGTGGTGGTGGTGGTGGTGGCGGCGGCGGTGGAGGTGGTGGTGGTGACGGCGGCGGTGGTGGTGGCGGTGGGTGGTAGTGGTGGTGGTGGGCGGTGGTGGAGGTGGGTGGTGGTGGCGATGGTAAATGTAAAAAAAACGGACAAAAACGTAAAAATTGGATAACAACGGACGAAAACGTAAAAACGGACGAAATGTAAAAACAGACGTAAACGTATAATTCATTTTAAAAAATGAGGATTAACGGTGCAAAAAATATTAACGGAGGGACTAATAGGTAAATATTATTTGAACACTTAACGGATAAAACTAACGACGTTAGTGCTCAGGGATGATTATTGCTGAACGTTTATGGACTTGGGGATGATTAGTGCTGAACGTTTGAGATAGGGATGATTCTTGCAAGTTTACACAAACCACAGGATGATTTTTGCAGTTTACTCAAGTTAAAATGAACGAGGGAGTATCATTTTTCAAATGTTAAATTATATTTCATTGATAAATGCTAAAAGACCCCTAAACTTTACTTAACATGCCAAATACCCCTTAAGTCTATTAAGTTTATATTTCAACACCCCATATCTTTAACAATAAATCAAATTAACCTCTAAACTATTAAACATAATTTTTTTCACTTCTTTACCTTAGTACAAAGTCACAAGATTAATGTTTTTGCATCTGCTACAACGCACAACAAAAAATATCTCGTTATTAATATTAGAGTAGTGATTGAAAGGCCTAAAAGATGTGTTTAAATTCATGCCTAAGCCTATGTGACATCATCCTAATGAATGCATCCAATAGACCCACTTTTTCACAAACCATCAAGATCATGTCATTGACACATATGTTTAGGCATGAATTTAAGCTCAAATTAGGTCTCCGAATCATTTTCTTTAATATTATTATACAACAATTTCCCTATTTGTAAATTTCTTATTCTTGAGAACCATATCAGTAAATTGGTATATGACAGGGACCGTTCCTGCAAATTCCACTATTATTCTGTCTCAAACATCTACTAAACCCCAACAGCTGTTCCAAATTTCAAAACCCCAAAACTTTAACAAGAAGAAGAAGCAGCTCCAAAAACGCATCAGCAAAGATGAGTACCATGAAGTTTTGCCGTGAATGGTAATCTTTTAATTTTAGTTTGACGCACACCAAGTCTTTGATGAAATGTGTGACTGAATTTTGTTTTATGCTTTGCAGTAACAACATTTTGTATCCAAAAGAAGATAAAGAACAGAAGATCCTTCTCTATGCTTGCAGAAACTGTGAACACCAGGTCCTTTTTTTATAACATGCAAAACCCTAATCCTTTTTTTTTTTTTTTTTTTTTTTTAATAGCTTAATTGGGTTTATCATTGAAAATGTATAATTAGTTATGAAAGTTTAGTACATTCAATTTCGGACAAGTGTAATGTACTGTTGTTACAAGACCTAGCGAATCATTGAACTTAGCTTAAATCAAGGTTGCAAAAAGCGTTAGGCACTAGTCGAACAGTCACCACCTAGAGATTAATCGGATTGGAATTTTAAAGTATATGTATGACATAAAAATAATACTTCAAAAGTTTTAACATAAAGTTATAAACATAATACTTCAAAGTTCTAGATTGAAAGAAGCTAGGTATATTGAAAGAACCTGTAATTTAGTTTTAGGAAAAAGTTGACTTGGTTGATCGAATGGGCGATTAGTCCATATCCGATTAATTAGGCCGACCAGGCAAAAATTGATCCCTTGGTGTAGGGATGAGCGCGGTACCATTTTAGTACCCTATTAGCACCGTTTTCGGTGTACCACATTTTTTCCCAACTTAAATTCAAATTACCGTTCCCGGAACCGTATCTTAAACCGGTATCGGTTCCGGTACAACGGTACTAAAACGGGTAGAGAACCGTCTAACTTTTATAATAATACAGTATGTTTTTCCCAGATTTGACCCGATTATGTGTACGCAGTAGACATCTTTACGGCCAAAATGGTTTAGTTATAACTGCGTATCCTTTTGTGCTAAAATGGTTCAGTTTTATGGTCCATAAACACTTTCAAAATAATGCTAAACACCCCTTAAAAGCATTTGATTGGCTAGGTACTAAAAGGCAATCAGGCATAACTAATTTAGTAGAACTCGTGAGTATTTGGAGTTAAATGGCATGTTATTCCATCGATTTGCTTTGTATATCACATGCCACATTGTGGTGCATAGAATGCCAATGTGTTTTGCAATCTTAGTGTAATCATTAAGCATCTTATAATCTTAACAACGATTTATCATTCCAAGCAAATACCAGTTTGATGTAAGATACTATGATGCATTTAAACATAACATCCACACTTGCATGCAGTTTTAGGAACTAGATACTAGGTGTAATTATAGCCTCTCTTGCTCATTGTCTGAAGTTTATAGAATGCATTCTTAGTTTCTTACATGTGACCCTTTTCAAGAATATGTGTTTGACTGATGCTACGAATAAGCATTTATTTCTTTGTTTTTATATTAACTATCAAATACAGTAGTCTCTTTTTAAGGATTCTATTTAAACATATATACATAATGCATACAACACACTTATAACTATTTTATTACTCCATAAGGCTCTTTTTGTAAATCAAAATATGATGTGTGTAGTGGTCAATGAAGCTATTGTTACCAGTCAAATCTAATGCCAGTTAATTTTACCCAACTTTGAACATAAAACATACTGATGACATACTAACTATAAAGGAACATCATTAACGAAAAATAATGCATCAAATTCCTGTTTTTTGAGATTTCCATTCATTTCTTATAGCTTTGTCTAAAGTTAGTCTCATGTGCGACTAAATAGTTAGTCTCATCCAGTCAACTTCAAATTTAAAAAAAAAAAAAAAAAAATTCCAAATTTGACCCGTTAACCCACTGTGACAGCAACAATTTTCCAGGTAAAACAGACATTTTTCGAGCTATTTTAACCAAGTTTCATTGACCTGGCAAGATATATGTACAAGTTTCATTGACCACTTAAAGGGGTGTTTGTAACAAAAACAATTTTCCAGTTTGACCAATCTTGCTTTTGTGAGCAGCACTTTTTTAGGCAAAACGGCCATTTCCGAGATGATTTTAGTTATTGTAATAGGGTAGGATTTGATTTGCGGGAGGGTTTTGAGGTATGCAATAGTTGTTACAGAGGTTTACTTGTTACAAAAGGTTTTGGGAGGGTTTGATATGTGGGCTTTTTTGTTTACAACATTCCAGTTTGCATGAAAATCTGAATAAGTGTTTGTATCATGGGTTTATGTCAAAAAGCCAACCTTTGTATTCCAGTACCAAATTTGGGAGTTCCTGTTATGATCCCACACCGATTTCTCTGGTACCGTTTTTTTCTCACCATTTTTGTAGTTCCGGTACCGTACCGGGTATAAAAAACCAGTGCTGGTACAGGTCGGTACTGCTGCTCATCTCTACCTTGGTGGCTGATTAGCCCCTAGGCACCGGTTAATCGGCCGCCTAGGCCAATTTTTGCAACACTGGTTTAAATTCAGTTAGTGGGTTCAGGTGATGTGCTACCAAATTGGAATGTGACTAGTTGATGTAGGAGTACTTGACAATGGAACATAATTTTTTCTTGAGACCAGGAAATAATAACCGCTTTGTCATGGTTTGCAGTGACAAGAAGAAAAAAAGCACAATAGAGTGGGACCTTATGAAGTGTATAAGTAAGGTTTAGCTACCTTTGTTTACGTGGACTCTAGAGACCTGGATCCTTTTTCTTTCTTTTATGTTAGTTAGTCTAGTTTTGTCAGATCCAGATGACCCTCAAAGCTCCATTTTCCTTTTCTGTTTTTTAAAAGAAAGAAACGTTTTAAATTTTCTCTGGTAAGGTCACATGAAATTGATCTGAATAATCTAGAAGTTTCTGATGACTGTATGCATCTTCATTCTCTTTGATGGCCTTTTAGATCGACTGATATTTACATCATCCACCTCATGATTTTATTTTCTGTCACATATATGTTATTCCGTATATAATTACTTCGAATATTATCTTTAAGTTATTCAGGTTCTCAGTTTTGTTACTGTGGATTTGAATTTCTATATCCAGTTAGCTTTAGAATTAAAACTCATATGCTCCACACTTCAATTGTACTCAATATATTTGGTATTCAAGAATCTGTAGTCTTTTTTTTTTTTTTTTTTTTTTTTTTTTTTTTTTTTTTTTTTTTATGGTAAGATAGTACTTTAGTTGCATTCCATATTCCATTAGTAAGATACATCGGCATGGAAAGCATAACAGTCTGGATGATGTATTAATCAAACATTTAACATAAAAACATTTGGTGTAACAGAAAGGAATTTGTGTAGGTGCATCGATGTTTGTGATTTATTTTTCAAAAGATTCTTTCATTAAGAACGGAATAAATATGTCTTTTAGAATGTTAGGAAAACCTAATAACTGAGATATGGGTATTTAGCAGCAGAAACCCAACCCCCTGCTCAAATCATATGGCAAAACATGACAGGACGATAAATTATTCTGTTTAATTCCAATTCCAATTCCAATTTCATGTAGCTGCTTTCCATTTTATGTTATCAGAATTAAGTGACTCCCACCCTACCCTACTGTTTACTTATTTTGTTGATGTATTAATATTACAGTCATACATTTAAGACTTACTCAGATGAACTTGAACTTATTAATGCAAAACAGTTTCTAATGAGTTTAAATGATGATGGTTGACCTTAGTTGTCGTCTTATCTTCTTTGGTGCTACCACTTTAACATGTATGCGAAAGGTGATTAGGTGATATCCTATTGCCTAGTTATCTTGTTCATTTTAAATAATTGAAGGTAGGTGTGGGTCAAGACAAGTTATTTTTGTGTTGGTCAAAATGGGATGGACCGTCCTGCAAATACTCTTTTTATCCCTTTTGTCTGTATTTTATCTGTAATTGATTGATGTGCTTTTCATTAGAAACTATTCTGTTACATTAAAACTCCATGATTTCAAGTAGAGCGATTTAGGAGGTTTTATTTGATTAACTTTCAACTGCCCGACCCATTCATATGTAAATCGGTTGATAAGGACCTTAATAGTAAAGGTGTTCCCTTGAGTATATTTTTCTGAAAGGTAATTAATATCACATTCAATATCACACAGGAGGCTGCAGAAAACAATTGTGTCTACAGAAACGAGATACATCATGCTGTTGGGGAGCGCACTCAAGTTCTTCAGGATGTTGCAGCTGATCCAACTCTTCCACGTACAAAAGCAGTTCGTTGTGCTCAGTGTGGTCATGGAGAAGCTGTTTTCTTCCAGGTAACTGCTTTCATCTTTACCAAATATAAACGATTTGACATCCTTTTATTCTTATTGCATGAATGCTAACATTCAAGATCATAAATATTAGAGTAAATTGCAGAAATGGTCCCTGTGGTTTGCTCAGATTGCACGTTTAATCCCTGGTCTTTCAAAAGTGCAGGCGGCCTCCCTGTGGGGAAAACTTTGGTCCGTTTTGGTCCCTGGTTTTAACCGGTGTTAAGTGGATTCGGTAACAGTTACACATTAGCCCTTTTGGCCAGTAACCGTTGCAGCGTCCATCCTTTATACTAATGACCGTTTATAATTAGAAATTTTCAGTTTATTTAAAGCTTTTCGATTTTTTATATACAACTTTATAAAAAAAATATATGCGTTTTTATATTTTTATATGCTTTTATATACATTTTTTATACGTTTTTATACACTATATATATATATTATACATTCTTATATTCTTTTTATACATTTTTATATATGTTTTTATATACATTTTTTATACACGTTCTAATATACGTTTTTATATACTTTTATATAAGTTTTTATATACGTTTTGTATACGTTTTCATATACGTATGTATACGTTTTCCTATACGTATATATACATATACAAAAACGTATATAAAAACATATACAAAAATGTATATAAAAATGTATATAAAAGCGTATACAAAACCATATATAAACACGTATAAAAAGTATATAAGAACGTGTATAAAAATGTATATAATAACGTATATGTTTTTAAAAATACGTATATACAAGCGTATAAAACTTATATATAAAAATAAAAAGTATATAAGAATATGGGGAAATGATGCATACATTTAAATGTAGGCAATTGCCTACATTCTCTTTGAAAAAAAATTACAAAATGTACAGTTCAGTTCTTGCAATAAGCCCCTGATACAGTTTAGTCCATGTCCCTACCTTTTTTAACAAAGGAAAGTAGGTAACTTGCCTACTTTATAAAGTAGGTATCATATCCCCTAAGAATATATACAAAAACGTATATAAGAACGTGCATAAAAACGTATATAGAAACGTATACAAAAACATATATAAAAGTGTATAAAAACTTATCTAAAAGCATATATGTTTTTTTAAAAATGTATATAAAAAATCAAAAAATTTAATTAAACCGAAAATTTTAAATTATAAATGGCCGATAGTTTAAAGGATGAATGTTGCAACGATCGTTGGCAAAAAGGGCTAACGTGTAACTGCTAACGGAATCTACTTAACGCCGGTTAAAACCAAGGACCAAAACGCAACCAACATTTCCCCACAGGGAGGCCGCCTGCACTTTCGAAAGACCAGGGACTAAACATGCAATCTGAGCAAACCACATGGATCATTTCTGCAATTTACTCTAAATATTATCATCTGTATACTGGATCACACTCTTTTCTGCTACTTTGACGTTGTGGTGGCCAATTTTAACCCATTTATATAAGAGTGGTTCAACTCAGTTTGTATTTGTTTGATAACAAAAAGAGTGTAATCGTTAAATGTGTGAATTCAAAAATCGCCTCACATGTGATCTATGTTTAGAATGTCCTAAGTCTTATAATTTAAAGGAATTTATATTATTATATTAATAATATACTTTATAATCAGATTTGACATGTTAATTTAATTGGATAAAAAAATGTTGCCGGATCAGCTCTCAAACCTGGTCCGTTTTGGCCTGGACAAAAGGTTAATTGCACTAAACCCAAATGTTGTGATCTTTATAAAATGGAGTAATATTCAGATCATTAGATTTTAGAGCTGGCAAGTTATATGGGTTAGGTCGAACTCATAATGAAACCTTTAGTATATATCTAACTAACAAATTCAGCCTCGTAAATCGTCAAGTTTAAACTTTTGCAGATTTTGCTTCAGTATTGTAGTTTATGTAGAAAGTTTAAAGTGGACAAAAAGTGTTTAGGGTTCTGCATTTTGGCACCTATAAAAACATGCCTCAAGTAAATGAAGTCTTATGGAACTGATATTGGTTTTATTTGTTAGGCAACTGCTAGAGGGGAAGAAGGTATGACATTGTTTTTCGTTTGCTGCAACCCGAACTGTGGTCATCGATGGAGGGACTGAGAGCTCATTGAATTGGGTACCCAAGTCAAGGACTGGAACTTTTAATGGTTCTTTGGAACCAAACTTTGTAATTCTTAACTGAAACCTCTCGAAATGTTGATGCTAATGATCAAATAGGGTCGATGGCAACTTCTGAGATTTCTAACTGCAATCTAAACTTTGAAATCGAATTGATAAATTGGTTTTGTTATAAGATTTAGTCGTGGTTTGAAAGTTTGATCTGTGGGTTTTGTTTTAATAGTCAAAGCTACCATTTGTGCGTTACAAGATTGCACCAACCAAAACACAAAGTATATATAAATGAATCATGAGACAACCACTTTCTTCTTCAGATAAGAATGCCAGTGGTTCTTTATGTCATTATCTGTCCTTCCTTGCAAATGTTGTGACATCTGAGACTACCTGTGCAGATTGAGTGTATCTAAATATCATATTTACTTTTTACGGTGAAAATGGGAAAATAAATAAGTGGTGTATGATGTTTGATTATTGCCTAGCATGCGATGAAGAGTCTCTGTCTTAGTCTGCAACTCTTTCCGCTCCTTTGCAAACCTACATGTCAAGGACGCATAAAGATTACCGACGGACATATATGGATGCTAATATTAATCGTGTGGCACTGATATTAACTTACCGGCATGAATGGGGACCGAGCTCCGGCAGCAAAGACCATGGTTCATGATGTAATCTCTGAGCTTTTGATCTTCATCGGGTGACCATAACCTGACATACCAACCTTATGACTTTATAAGTGTACTATTAAGGAAATTCATTCACCCACAAACTTAATAGAGTGATAAACTTTATACAGCAAGTCGTAACTCGTAAGACACTGATATTGTAAAATACCGTTCATTTTCTTTCTGATATTGTTGGTAGCTGCTAAAAGTGAGAGTGCATGAATAACTTGAGATACTAACAGCAAGTGCCGTTATTATAGAAGATATTATTTTGTGCAAAAACTACTTGCTTTGATCCTGTAGATGCTCATCAGATGATGGTAATTGGTTAACTCTGTTCTGAAATGTCTTAAAAGCTCGTTTGACAATGTCCTTATCTCCTATTTGCACTTCTTCCCCATTACGACAGACCTTACTTTCAACCCTGCCTTCATATTCTTCCTTAACTTCCTTAGTATGATTATCGGATCTTGACAGGCAGCCAACTTTTTGCAAATTATTATCAGTGAAATCATGTAACTTTGAACATTCAGCTTCTTAGGCTTTTTCTTTAGGAGATTGTCCCATCTGTATGATAATTCAAAACCTCTAATCACAATGACAGCTAGTTAATATAACCCACAAATCATAATAGAATATTATGTACCAAATCTAACTAAAAATGTAATCTTTTCCTAAGTACTGATATACCAACCTTATGACTTTATAAGTGTACTCTAAAGGAAAGATTCCTTACAAATGTAGTCGGACATCTGTTACAATTTTTCAGTGTGCGAATTACAACTTACAAGTGTGAAGAATAATCTATGTAGACGAATAAGTAAATATGTGGTTAACTATTTGTTTCAGAGAACTACCGTTACGGTGAGCAAATGGACCGAGAACCGAAACGGAACCGAGGACCGAACCGGAACCGACCCAACCCGAACCGCATTTTGGAACCGCGGTCCGGTTCTCGGTTCTTACATATTGCAAATTTCGGTTCTCGGTTCGGGTCGGTCCAGAACCGCGGGTATCGGTCCGGAACCGAAGAACCGCACGACTTTCAAATATATATGTTATTTATGGGACGTTTAGGCTTTTAATTAGTTCACGATTACATATCACAAACCTCGTGTGGGACTAATTCTTTTCATTTCTCATCTAAGAAAACTTAGAAGAGAAAGAAAGGTTCGTGTAACACAACTGTGAGTTCTATTAATGCAAACACAGTAATGAAGAGTAGAGTTCGGTTCAATGTTTTGGATACTAATCAAACATTATATAAATTTGACAAGGTTTATAAGGGTGACATGTAAATTTGACATGTATTGAAAATGAAATTAGAGTAATCAAATTTGACATGTTTTTTATGCAACTGTTTTTCTTTCTGATAATATCTCAAGTCGATTACATATTTGAAAATGTCATAGTTGTTTATAAAGGGTTTAGGGTCCAAGTATATTGTAACATAACAGCATGCTACATACTTTCTCTTGTATTTTGGGCACTTTTTAAAAATTTGCGGTTCTAATCGGGGTAGAACCGAAATACCCGAACCGGAACCGGAACTAAACAATGGAATTCGGTTCGGTTCTCGGTTCCTAAAGTATGCGTTTTTCGGTTCTTGGTTTTTGCGGTTCCGGGTCGGTTCTGTGCGGTTGGAACCGCGCTCACCGGGCGTTACGGACTAATTGGCGGGAACAACCTGACCCCGGGTGCCTTTTGGCACCAGCCATTATCCATCCCACAAGGAATAGCTCCAACAACTCTCCTGCCCAGTGGGGCACCAACCGAGCCAAAGTCCTTTTGTACTAAAATCTCGAAGATACTTGCAATAAATGTGTTAGTTCAACTAAAGTTAGTTTTCTTGAAGATGCAAAAGTATATAGGTGACTATGACATAAACATGGATACTTTTTTTAAAAGAAACGGGTAAAACATTGCATCGGTTATTATGTCTTGATCTGTCTTGTGCTTAATTATTACTAAGATCAAAGGCAACAGTTATTAGTCAACTAGTGACATAAGACGGTGGTTACATTTTTAACCATCATGTTCATTCTTCTGAAACAGGTGCAGCCAGTCCATTCGAAAACTAGGAAATGAATAGATTAAATGGAGTAGAAAGTGCATTTGCAACTGGTTCTTATATTACGGTACATATAACATGTCTGGTGTGACTACCTATCCGAAAAACAAATCAAGACTTGGACATAATACATAAGCATACAATCATAGTTGGTATTACATTAACTGTAACCTGATCACACCTACACAAGTTACTTAGATGTTTATCTCGGTTCTCAGTATGTGGTCCTAGTACCATTTGTTTCAGACAAAATCCAACTTTTCTCGATTTCCCCTTCACTTTCCACCATTTTATTCCTGGACCTGCACAGGAGATAAAAAAGGAGGCCATCTGGTGGAAAGGTACCAACGTGTTAAGTTATATGACATCTATATTTAGAAGTCATTTCATCCATCAACGCAACCAATTCCAACGTGATTCTAGATAAATTATATATATAAAGCATAAACATATCAAATAAGCTGAAGGACAGAAAAATGGATTTTGAAGCACACAATCTATAAAGAAACGAACAACACAATATTAGCATATCAAAACAGCCAAAATTCTACATGTTTTGGCCAACAAACAAGAAGATGCTTTGACTTAATAGTCAATCATCCACTCTACTCGTTTTGTCACCTCTAGCAGTTGGACTAAGACCGCTAATGTCTACTCTAAATTTTCCTAATTCATCACATTTTGCCTAACTTCTGAAAACCAAAAGAAACTAAATAATTCCCATTACCGAATTTGCTCTCTTCTCACTAAGAATTTTGACCAAATCAAGACTACAAAGCAAGGAAAACAAACTCCTCAACAACCGGAATCTCATCAATCTTTCTTCAAAGCCTCTTTGCTTGGTTTCTCATCAACAACAATCACCATGACCGCTTGTTTTCTTGGCATGGCCCTATCGACACTGATAATATTTACATTTTCTTCACCCAATATACTTGTAACACTGCTAATGGTATTAGGCTCATCAACTTGTCTACAAAGTAAAATATGTCCGTCCAATCTCACATCCACCTCACAAGCGCCTACTTTCGTCAAATGTGGAACCCCATCTTTCACCCTCCCTTGCAATTCTATTTCCCCAAACTCAGATAATGCAATTGCGAAACGTGATTCGACTCCATCAATTTGAACTATAATTTCGAGTGGCTTCTCAGATGACCCATCCAAAATTAACCGTTTTTTCTTCCGGATACCTCTGGCAACCAAATTCCAGACTAATGGGGTGTCGAGATCATCTGTTGCTCTTGAGGATGTGTATGTTATCTTTACAAATCGAGCATCACTTCCATGTGCTACCAATTGTACAGCTAACCTATGAAGTTTTTCAGCGAGGGTAACATACACTTGTGTAAGTACCTGCAACGAAAGTCATAACATCAAAATGAGTAACGTCACCAGAAACTTCTGAAAGAAAGAATTTCTCAACAGGTCTTTTTTTCTTTTGGGAAAGGACAAGCTCACAGGCCAACGAAGGGGTTAAAAGCTTGAAGCTGACAAGCATTTAGTGATAGTTCTATAGTAAAAAGATCAAGGGCGCCATGCAAGTACTGAACATTTTTAACCAATTTACATAAAAATTGGTCTTTTGAGTTAAGTTTTATCTCCAACAGGTCAAATGTTTAGGTAAAAGGGAAAGGTGGTCGAACATGTCAAACCTATCTCTCACTTCCTTTTATAAAAGGAAATAGAACTTTTGGTAAAAACACTGTCTTTGTACTCCTAACTAACGCATTAATTTCTAACAATGTATTTTTTAAAGAGTGGACAAAAAAGGCCCGTTTCAATTGGTTACTTAGACCGACCAAACTATCCATATAGGTAACATTAATTAACGCACAAGCTACCCATTTTTTCAATAAAACTGTTTTTATAATTATAGGTAGCGCTTTACCTTTTGTAAGGAATTGAAAAAAAACTAGACCAAAGTGTTTTGGAGAAAGATACATACAACCTCTTTAATCTAATAGTTTTTGGTGGATTACAGTAGTATTACCTCATCATAAACCATTGGACGAGTGAATACTGAATGCTCAATCCACACATACCTTAAGGAATGATTGTTGTTAAACACAAAAGTGGCAACTGCTTGCTTGCTAAAGGGACAAGAGCCCAATCTTAGCTTTCTTAATTTTGGGCACCCTTTTGATAACTCTAAAAGTCCGACATCAGATTCTCCTGTATTGCATAGAGAGAGATATCTCAAATTATGACCATACTTCCCAATGTATCCTAAACCCACATCCGTCAATCCACCAAAACAAATGCTTAGTCTCTCGAGTTTGCTACAACCCATTAGCATAGCTCGAACCCCGTTGTCTAGCGGTAAGTCCGATGTTATACCGACTTCCCCATCTGAGAATGCACGGAAATCACGCAAATTCTTCAAATGAGTTCCTGCACACTCGAGAGCTTCATTTGAAATATCTAAGAGAGTACTAATCTCTAAATATTCTAGATTAGGACAACCTTGTGCTAGAGCTATAAGTCCTATTTGAGTCACCCCCCCCCCCCCCCCCCCCCCCCACCATAATGGGTAAGTTTGCGTAATTTCTTGCAAAACTGACCAATAACTTGCAATCCGATATCTCCACATATATCCTCAGTAACTAGAACTTCCAAACTCGGACAGCTCTCAAAAAAGAAACATTGGCAATCATGTTCATGATCTTCATATACGAGATTCAATTCCCGTAGCTGATTGAGATATGGGAGTAGAAATGGGAATGAAGCTTCGTACAAGTCCTGAATACGTAAACCACGAATATTCTGGGGGAATTTAAAACCATTATAATCCCAATTTTCTTCAATAATCCCGTAGCCAAAATGATCCAGCTTCTTAGTATGCTTAAAGACTTTTATGTAATTACTTAAAGGTTGTGGATAGATGTTCAGAGATACTAAAGAGTTGCTACATTTCTTTGCAAGACGCTTAATATCTTTCATATCGTACGAATCAAAGGGGTAATGAAAATTTAACGACTCCATAACCGTGTTACACAAAGCCAACTCATGTAACCATTCCCCATTTGGCATGTAATCATTTTCTATCCAATTATAATATACTAAACGCAAACTTCTCAAATCTTTACAATACCTAGCGATATCAATTAAACCATCCTCTGAAAACATTTTACACCCACGAATCTCTAAACTTCTTAAATTAGCACCTCGGGTTTTCGCCAAGCATTTAAGATCAGAAGGTGACACAACCATGTTCCGGATAGATAGTGAATTCAAATGCGCAAACTTAACAGCTATCTCTTGAATCCATGGGGTGACCTGAATACGACATTTTTGCGAGCAGTATGATCGCCATATGAATAATTTTTAAGTGTTAATGACTCGAGATTGGGGAATCTATGGCTTAAACGAGAGGGGTTAGGGAGAAAATGCACGTGAACAGTTATATGCTTACGCGTTAATGAAATGATACTAGAAAAATGCTTGGAGACTAATGAAACAGACTTGAGGTCATCACTGTCTTGTATGTATGGAATTACACAATCTAACACTAACTCCAAATTTTTATTTTTATTTTTTTTGATATCCATGTATTTAAATAAATGAGAAACAAGAAAGAATCAGTCTTACCACACCAGTCAAAGGAGTTTTGGAAACGGGGGTTAGGGTTTAAAATTCAATTTCAATTTGGGGGCGTGTGTGTTTTTCAGAATGTGTCAGATTGGACAAGTGTTTTCATTTGCGGAAAATTATATATGGTCAAAAGAGTCAACCCTCGATACATAGAGATAAGAGTAATTACAGCATTTGTCCTTGTGGTTCGCGTTGACAAACAAGGTCAGTCCTTTTACCAGAAAATTACACCCTTCGTTCTTAATTGCAAAACGTTATCTACCGTTCACCTTTCTGTTTAATGCTCATTACTAACGCTTGTTAAATGTACATGCATGAAGGCATTTTGGTATTCTTCAAATCTACCGTTACGTACTTATGTCCCTCTTTTTTTCTCACGGGGCAATTCCATCTCGTTTTGTTATTGCTAATAGTCTGCAACGGTATGAACATACACTTTTAAAGTAGATGAATTCTGAGCGTCGAGTTGTTATGAAGTTTGAGCATCATGCTGATAAGCCATGGAGGAATACACTGGCAGATGATTTTCACTTCCCATTGAACAAAATGCTCAGATTTCATATTGTGGAAGAGGTTCAGGGACGGAGCCAAAAAGAAATATGACCGGGTGCACAAATTTTTTTTAACCGTAATATAATAGAGTTAAAAAGTAGATTAAAACGAAGATTTCATTAAAACCATAAATAAGTGAACATATTACATTCTAATTAGTGATTCTACGATCTCTCATAGTAAAAAAACACTTACGTGCACCCTCATTTTTAATATTAATAAGTTCTTTTTTCTCTATAGCACAAGTTAAAGCGCCATTAAAATATCATCACTCATCCGATTACGCAAATCAGTTTAGAAAAACATCTTTCAACCGTAGCGGTAACAACATGCAAGACTAAAACCAACTTCATTTAAGCACTAATTTTCATATATATTGTAAATACGACAATAATAAAAATGCCCCATGACAACACAATTAGGGTACTATTCATATTCTAATATATTGTTGACTATCACTTAAACTTGTTATCCCTATTTGTCTTAATAGAAATTGCATAGTTATTCACTTATTCTTATTGCCCTCAACCCTTATTAATGATAGACTATACGAACCAACAAATTAGTCAAGATTTCATACAACCAATCAAAACATGAAAACTTTAAAAGACATAATAAACAAATGAAATATATATGTTACGACTTACGAACCTGTTTCATCTTTGTGGTGTTGGTTCAATTTTGGATTTTGTAAATTGTTAGAATGATGAATAAACTTGTTCCATTAAAAAAGCCTATTTCATGGGGGCTTTTGTGCTTTAATTTATTAAACTTGTTTCATCATTGAGCTTTTACAAAATTTTATATTTATTTTTTATTTGTTAGTATACCACTACAAAAAACTAGTTGAATTCTCCACATTTTAAAGGCCAAATGGCCACATTTAAAAATGTGTAAAATTATTGATTCCACACTTTCTCAAGTGTGGTAATAATGGGTGTGACAAATTTTGCTACACATAGAAGTGTGGAGATATTATCCATGGTTAAAAGTGTGGAAACAATTTTTGAATGTCCACACCTAAAAGTGTGGCAAATTTGCAAAAAATGTTCAAAAATAAAAGTGTGGAGACATTTGCTACACTTATAAGTGTAGCTTTATTTTAATTGTACACATTTATATATGTGGATTGTTTTTTAAATATTTGTCACACCTATAAATGTAGCAAAATTATTATCTATATAAAAAAAAAGTCCACAGTTGATCATACCGTGGCAAAATAAGTGTGGAGAATAGCACTATTTTTTGTAGTGTACGAACTAAATAATACTAAAGACACATTTTAATGCACCATGTGCATTTAAGATACATTTATGAAAAATCGATAATTTTTTCAAAAATTAACACTATATCGAAAAAATCCATGAGGTGCACATGCACCCGTGGGCACCCCCTTGGCTCCGTCCCTGAAGAGGTTGTTGATGAGAATGATTTTGTATTTTATGGAGAAGATCCAGTTATGATGCCGATGTTTCATGTTTGCTAAATTCCACGACAACGATATTTGGTGTATTTTGATTGTATGTTTAATAGTTATCTTTTTAGGTGTTTATAATTAGAATAGTGGTTTATGTTTTTAAAATATGATGACTGTGTTTAATTTTTGTTGTTGCGAAATACATGTGTTTCATTATGTGGATAATTCAAGAGATACCAAAACACGTTGCAGGTGTGGCAAAAGTCCTGAGCATGTTAAAACAACATTTTAGATAACTTTTTTATATTAATGAGTTTGAGTATATGTAAATACTGAAATAATATATATGAATACCTTAAAGTAACATCTTAAATAAGTTTATAAAAGTATCCAAATAGTCAAACTGATAGATGAATACCGTGCATAAGTTGTTTTTCATACGAAAAGATCATTATGAAACATAAGATGATAACCACAAAATGTGTAAATGTATGACAGCATATTAGCAGACATGGAAAATTGGAACTTCATGATGTTCACCATCGATATCTTGTATCTCATAACGCACAAGCTTTAGTCGCATCATCTTATCTTCTTCAAACCCATAATCTTGGACAAACTGATACCAGTTCCCCTCCATAACCAAAGCTTTTATCTTAAAAGGGTTGCTTCTCTGTAAAACAACCTGCAAATTGACTCGGTAACAACATTTCATGTGCACGATAGATCCTATTTTGTACGTGTGCATGTTCAAGTCGTCCCAAATTGGTGGATTGATAGTCTGTTTTGTAAATGTTGTTTTCGGTATTAGTTTCAACTGTTAGTAACATAAATTTTATGTTTGTGTTTGCAATATCATTATGTATATATTACCAGTTTATAGTAATAACCAACATTTGGATGGAACGGTTTGTAAACGACCCTGTCTTCATTTTCATGAGCATTGTGATGGTACCAAGTGCAAACGTGTTGCATTCTCAGGTGTGCAATCATAAGTTTAGTGTGTAATTATCTAAGTATTAAATAGTTGCTTATAAGTTATTTGTTTATTTTAATTCAAAAATAAAATTATTAATATTTGATTTACCATGACGGTCTCAGTAAAGAATTGGTCTTGGCGGCCTTTTTAGCAAAGTTGTGCGTATGTCTTCCTTGCTCAGTCCTAGACCATCATATCCTCCTATGACCACAGCTGAAACGGTGTATCTTTCCATGTTTGTAAACACAATCTTCTGTCCCTCCCTGCACGATTCCCGCTTTGTCAACAAAGGCATCCTAGCCGCAGCCTGTGAATGTATTCATCGTGACCACACTATCTTCCCAAGGTTTAACCCTTTTGTGTCGCACTTGGAATCCCATTCCTGAATAGACAATGGTGAAGTTGTTTTGCCAAATATCTTGCAAGAAATCACCTGGTAGCAACTACACAAAGGAACGTAGAATTCAAAAGTTATACATTGATTATTTCTTAAAGCTACTCTAAATGGAAATTTTGACAACAATATACATGTTGGTTTACCGTGTTTCCTGGAACATAAGTTGCCAAACACCTGATCATCGTTGGTCCTATTTGACGCCTGTCGTATCCTCCATACTCTGACCCATTTATGTCATATACTGTTACATAGAAGTCGTCTTCTCCTATCCTAATGAAATGCATCGTTGTTGCATTGCGAGGCACATTTGATTCAACAAATTCAAACCACTGTTTGTCCCAAAGTACCCATTTTCCATTTATGTTTTTTAGCTCTGTTTTGTAACAGTATTTGTCGGTACCGTTCAAGTACAACATGTTACTTTTAGACTTGAAGTATTTGTAAAAAAACGTCTGGTAAGATCTGATGTGACAAATGTAATGTAAACCAATGTTATTCATTATTATACTTAGATAAAATAATATAGTAACCATTAATATATGACATAAAATTGTTTGAATAAGTATTACCTGTTGATTTAAATTAGTGCCGTGCATGTATTCAAAAAGAAATTGTTGGGCTATTCTGTTTTAACAACACCAAGTAAGAAATTTGAATGGAAATAAAGGCAAAAATTTATTCAATACATTAGACACTTAAAGATGATCACCTGTTTTTTTGAATGGCGGTAGTTTTATTGAGACACTGGCAAGAAGCTAGAAAAAATTACAAAGTAATACAATTAGGGTTTTTTATACGTATATATTTAACCACAATTAATTAGACAAACTAACTGCGTACATTGTAAATATTATTCGGCAATGGTATGTTCCATAAAGGAGTTTTCTATATTCAACCACAATTGTTGAGTATGTTTATGATTGTATATTATTATAGCTTGTAGTAATGGTAGTATGTATTGTAGGAGTTATGTTAGGATCGAATATCTAGTCTAGGTTGATGTTATTATGGTGTCGGGTGGTCTACCGGAGTAGGAAAACACACCTATGGTGGTGATGTTAGAGAGAGAAACTAGAGAGAAGGAAGAGAGAGTGGCGTAACTAGAAAGATAAAGTTTATTCAACACACACATCACAAGTGAAACTTGTGAAGGTATTTATACTAAGACAAGCATAAGGTTGATATACCTCCCAACCATTCCTAGGATAAGTTGTGATACCACAACATTCTTAGTCCCCCTCCCGAGACTGTACAAGTGTCTCGGGGGTGGAATATCTAATCTAGTAAACTACTTGTACTTCTGTGTTCCAATTCGGAATATTCGTACTCGTCCCCTTTTTGTTTTTTAGTACTGTGTCAAGGCGAGAGAAACTTAATTTCTTTGCTTCGAGATTGAAATGTCATGTGTTGTGTCATGTAATTTGAATGTTCGATGTAATAGGAAGGCTTAGTGTCTTTCTAATGAGTCATTATCCTTAGAATTTATCAAGGCAGCTATAGAGCTTCACTATACAGTAAGGACAAGGAAACTATATATATCATATAGTTTATGACTTCTTTTAGTACTGCTTCGAATAAAAAAAATCATGTTGTTAGTTTGATATTCCCAATTCAGAATATTTCAACTGTGATTACTATGTGTGATTTTTGATCTATGTGTTCTCTATAGTGGGATAAAATTGATTATCTGCTAAAATACAATTGTGAAAAATCAAAGTTTAGACATTTTGGAAGGCTATGTCTCACGAAATTATAGAGGTTGTGTTGAAATCTTTATAGAGTTAGAGGTCATTTATAAGTTACTACCTGGTATCAAACTAAAATCAAGTCAAGCTTCTAATATTTCATGAAATGATTAAGATGTCTAAAACTAGGCCAATACATATGTCTAAAATTGGGTGTCATTATTTCATCGATTTTTCGACAAGGGGGCTTTTTTATTAAAACCAAAAAAAGGCTCACATAGTACCAAGTTAAGTCCAACTTTAAGCCTTTTAATAATTTATCTTATAAAAAACAGTTTCATATTCTATCACGATAAACTATAGGGCAAAAAGATCAAAATTCATAGGTTGTTTGTCCTTGCCTATATTTTGTGTTCCGATTACATTTCATAAGTATCTTATGACTGATGAGGCGAAAAATGAACCACTTTTAGGGGGTCATTTAAGTCCGGAATTGAATTTATTTGATCAAATATTGCCCTAAATCGTTCCTTTTGTGATCTTAGGTACTTTGGGAGAGAAATCTGGAAAAGGAAGCAATTCGGATGTTTTTGGAGCATAAAAGTGAAGAAAACGCCAAAGACTTAATTTTCCAAGCTGGGAATAGTAGGTGACGGCGTCAAGAAGAAAATCCTGACGGCGTCAAGAGTAATTTTCATGACGGCCCAGTAGAGAAATGAAGGCGTCACAAGGTAGAGCGTCAAGAGTAAAATACGTGACGGCCTGGAAAATGTTATAACGTGACGGCGTCAAATGTAGATCAAGGCAGTCCGAGAATTCTTTTGGCGGCGAGATGACGGCGTCACCAATTTGGTCTTGAAGCCGTCAGCCTCAATTTCCTATATATAGTTTTCTAATTTTCATTCAAAAGGAGGAGAAGTTTTGGAGAAACCCTAAGGCCGAACTTAGTACGAACTTTACAGGTTTTTCAAGGGTTTTTAGCCCTTGAACCCTTTCATGTGTAATTGAGATAAGTGTTCTTTTAATTCAATCAATATGTCTATGTGTTGGTTGTCTATATCTTGTTCTTGTCTTAATTCCATCATGCTAGGCTAGATCTATCTTGTGTTTGCTTAGATCTAATGAAACCTAGATGTTAATTATGTGTTGATTACTTGTTTATGGTTGTATTGGATGAATGATTTCGATGTTAGGCTTAAGAAAACTGGCAGATCTCCAATTGGTAACATGCTTGAACGTCTTAAGAAACATGAACTAACGTGCACTAGGTTTTATTGGTTGTATTTAATGCATGAGTAAATTCTAATGATCCCATGTTAAGAGCTTCTTAGCCGGCTCGACATAGGAGTGAAGTAGGCACTCATAGGATTGGGGAATTAAGTGCGCCACCCCATGAATGGTATTAAGGAATACAATCCGTCATCCACGCAACTATAACAAGTAATTAACGTGTAAAAGATATCTAGGGAGTAGTGAAATCTAAGTAAACACAATTTCTCCACTTATTGCTCACAACCTTAGTTAATTTAGTTTATTTTCATTTTTGGTATTTTATTTTGATTGCATCTTTAGTACTGGGTTAGTTGACTAGCAACTAATTCCGCCCAAATCCTTCAAACCCGAGATTTTTAATTGCTTTCTAAAAAAATATAAAAATACAAAAATAATCATCCTTCATCTTTAGAACTAGTATTTAGGTTTTCTAATCCTAGCGACACTATTCCTAGCTGAACGATCAATCCCCCGGTACTTGTCACTATACTATACTACAACAATCAGGTACACTGCCTGGTGGGGGTTGTAAGCTTCTCAAGATCCCTTGAGAGGTAAAGCCTGGTGCGATTCCCATGTATCAAGTTTTTGGCGCCGCAACCTGTGGAATAGTTATTGTCTAGGTTAGAATCTCTTTTTATTAGGTCTACTTGCTAGATTCCTTTCTAGTAAGATTTTATTTTTATTTTTAGGTTTTCTTTAGTCTATATTATTTCTTTGTGTTTTTGTTCGTAACTCTTCACCACCCGACATCATGGACGATGGGAACATCCTTGAACCCATCATCCCACCACAACAAAACCCACCACTAGAACCTCTTAGGCCCCGAACCTTAGGAGAGTATTCCCGACCTAGCCACTAAGGCTACCGAAACACCATTGAGCTCACCGGAGCCAATGTGACCCCCTTGCGATCCGACACCATCCGGTTGGTGCAAAGCGGATGTGCATTCCATGGACTTCGTTCCGAAGATCCAAACCAACATGTTAAGGACTTCCTTAAAATCGTAGATTCCATAGACCTAGGTGTTGAAACTAGAGAGACAACCCGATTACGCCTATTCCAATTCTCTCTACGGGATCAAGCTAGTCAATGTCTTGAGCGTTTACCCGCGGGATCCATCACCACATGGGATAATGTCACCAATCGCTTCCTCACTCAATTCTTCCCACCGGGGAAGACTGCAATGCTTAGAAATGACATTTTGATGTTTGAACAACATCAGGGTGAAACTTTCTACGAAGCGTGGGCCCGCTTTAAGGATCTCCTCCATAAGGTCCCTCATCATGGTATAAACCTTTGGTTATTAGTTCAGATTTTCTATGACCATGTTGACTATCACACTAAATGTACAATCGATAGGGCCGCAGGAGGTAAACTGCGTGATAAGAATGCCGAGGAGTCCTGGGCAATTGTTGAGGAGCTCGCCGCCGATAATCATGAGATGTGGGAGTTTATCATACAATAAAAGCGGCCATCAATGCAGTCTCAGCATGTGGAGGAACCACTAAAATCCCCGATGAACTCCTATGCAAACTCGAGGCAAAAGTTGACTACTTTGAGGAAAGGCAAAGGTGACCTTTAAGTCCTAGGCGGGCTACTGTCAATTCTGTCTCGAAACCGACTTCAACGCCATTATCAGAGTCACCCTCTAGAGAAAATGTCGAGATTTTTCAAAACTATGCCCCACCTTATTCCCCTACCGAGGAGCTCAGCTCAGAGTTTGAAGCTAGGATGAGAGAATATATGGCAACTTATTCAGATCGACTTGCTAGATTCAAGGAAGCAGTTTATAAGCAAAAAGAGGAGATGCAAGAGAAAATGAATGAGATGATGAGTCTATTAGAGGAGTATGCCAACCAGAGAACCCCCGAAAAAAATGCTACTAAGGAAAGAAAGCGCCACTCCCACTACCCAATTTGTCAATTCCATCACAATTGTCCATAAGGATAACGAGAAGGTAGAAGCCCCTACTAAACAGACCTTAGAAAAGCCACCAAAATCCCAACCCTTGAGTCACTACCTGAAACATGATATAAACGAAAACACCATAACAAATTGGATTAAGGGTGACGGGCGTAACCAACCGTCCAAACAGGGTACTGAGAAAAAGGAAAAGGGAAAAGATGAGTATGATACGTTACCAGGGGGTCAATATTAGAGAGGCTATTGGTACAAAAAGTGGCTACTAAGCAGACAGCGTGTGGGAACTTTGAGATACCAACTAGCATCGGGGATTTGAAATATCTTAGTGCTTTCGCAGACCAAGGATCGGAGGTAAACCTTATGCCCCTAACTATTTACATCCAACTAACGTCAAAAATGCCAACCCCTACTCGGGTTAGGTTGTCCCTCGCTGGGCACTCGTACGTATACCCCTTAGGGATCGCAGAAGATGTATTAGTTAATGTCGCAGGATTGATGTACCCCGTTGATTTTGTGATCATCGATGATAAGGGAGATGGATGCATGCCAATAATCCTTGGCGCACCATTCCTCACCACTGCTAGGGCTGTCATTAAGTATGAAGGCAGGAAAATTGAGCTTAAATCTGGAAAAAGAAAGATTAGCTTCCCCATGACTCCGCGAAGTGGGCATGAGAATTTGAGTTGGAGAAAGATCAAAAACAACATTGACACGACACCCATTCGTGTTCAGAATAAAATTCTTGCATGGGAGGCAAGAATCAAAAGCTACAAGGAGGCTAAATATGAAAGAAGCAAAAGCAATAAGGTTCATGTCGAATTCGAACATACTCAACCTGCAGAAAATCGTGTACCATTTGAGGAGGGGAACTTTGTACTCTTGAGACACTTGGAAGCAACAATACCACCCGATAAACCAAGTCCTTGGTGGTATGGGCCTTTCACACTTGAGAGTATAAACCAAGATGGGATGGCTAACCTGAGAAGTGAAGTAGGTGGGAAGGTGATTGCGAGTATCGACAGGTTAAGGCACTACCACCATAATAGTAATGATCACAACTACATGGGGTATGTCATTTCGAGGGATGAGGTCACGTAGTAACCCATGACCTTGAGTCTAGCTACAAGACTCGTAAATAAAGAAAAGCGCTTCTTGGGAGGCAACCCATGTTTTGTGTGATTTTTATTTTGTTTGTTTGTTTGTTATTTGCTTCCGTATGCATGCTTTATTTTTATTGTTGGTAGATCATGTTTCTCAATTAAATAGTGGAAATACTTTACTTTGTTGTTTTGGCCTAGTCTTAACTCCACCTAAAAGTATTTTTGCAAAAGATAAGTGTAAGGGGAAACCCCAAATATGTTTTCAAGAAACAAACCGATCATGATTCTCCACAATATTAAATGAACATGTATATTCGTATTTGTTAGAGTCAAATGCTTGTATTGAGTCATAATGAAGTTTTGCAGGATTTTCCAGGAAGTAGGACCAAGTTTTTCCAGAAATTTTCCGGAAACTTAACATAAGAATTTCTGCAGATCACTTCTGACGGCGTCACGAGTTAACTCTTGACGGCGTCACGTGTAAAAATCTGGAGATTTTATTGGTTTTGTTTTTCTAACGGAGTCTTATGGTTTTTGTGAATTATTAAGTTTTATAATCTCCAGGAAATCTGCAAACTTCATTCCACAAGCATTATATCTTATCTTGTTTTCTAGGATTTAGTAACTTATATAGGATGCCGCCGATTTTACGCAAGGTTGTTTTTGTCTATTTTCTCAGGATTTACAGGTTATGTATGACAAGAAGATGATTTATATTCTGGAAGGGAAGCTTTGATTGTTCATTTTCTTGGAGGAAGATCTAACCTGGCCATCTAATTATCCATACCGAGCGAATCAGGGGAGTATTTGATTTCATTCTTCTTACTTTTTAACTTTTACATTCTTTACTTGAACATTGGAGACAATGTTCATCTTAAGTGTAAAGGGAGGGTAAAAAGATGATACCTTACATATGCACTTTCGCTTGAGTTTGTTTTGTATAATGGTAGATGTGTAATAAAACTATGAGAAACAATTGTTAGTGCAATTTTAGCACCAAATTTAAATTTTTTTACAACATTTAGGAGTGAAACTTTAGCCATAGCAAGAGTCTCATGGATAGGAGATTGTATGACTAGCACATAACCGTATATTCAGAAAAATTTTCCACCCAAATATGTGAGGTTCGCCTTTAGATTTGATAGGAAAAGCATTCACTATTAGTGCTTATGAGTGTACCGGTAGCATTTAGATTCTAGAACTTGCGTTAATGATGCATCCCGAGACCGCTAGTGAGACTACATTCGTGTGGTAGGATTTACTACATGATAAGAGGCATTAGGATTACCCTTGTGTTAAACCCGTATCATAATTACTTGACCATTTAAGTCATATTACTTGGCTAGTTAAGTCAACTAATTTTTTCCACACCCTTAGCATTGTACTCATTTTTAGTACACGAAACCCCTAGTACACCCCTCCGAGCCTATCTTTTCGTTTCTAACTTTAAGCATTTTACTTAAAGGAAGAATTTGTTACACCCCACTTAAACGTACAACCAAATCGCCTTAGCCTTCCGTGTATGCGCTCATTTTTAGTGCATTATTGTTATTTGTTAAACCCTAAGTTAACTATCTAATTGATTACATGGTTGCTAAGTCGAGTCATATCCTTGTACATATTGTTTTGGGACGATTGGGACTCATGGGTAAAGTACTTATTTTATGGAGTAATGGGGAAGAACATCATTTATTACCCCCATATGTACGTTAATCTTAAAAGTGCTCCAAGTGTTTTGATTTTCTTAATTCGAGTCATTAGAATAGTTTATTGTAAAGTATGTAAAAATTCAAGTGTAAGGGGATTGTTCATCCCCTATGATGTATTATTTCGGATGGTAGGGTAAGAGTGTATGCACAAAAAAAAAAGAACGCCATATTGTACATGTAATTAACCAAGATTGTTAACTCGCCACCAGTAAAAACTTCCTTTATCCAACAAAACCGTGTATTTCATATCCCTACACCTAACGTTACAACCCTTTAAAAGACCTCTTTGATAGTTTATCCTAGGTGCTTACGCCATGTGGTGGAGGTTTGATCCTTTCCCAAGCATATGGTAATCTATTTTGCTATGACAGGTAGTGAGAGATATCTTCCGTTTCCATATTGTAATTTACACCTTATTACACCCGAGAGATGTGAGTATCTAAACACTATTTGTGAGGTGCTAGTGTATGACCTCCGTGCTTGTCGATTGGTCTTTAGTGGAATGATTGTTTGTTATAATTACTTTTATATTAGTGTTAAATGACCCCTAACTTGTATTTTGAGTAGAATAAAAGCGCATTTGCTTGAGGACAAGCAAATCTCAAGTGTAAGGGTATATGATGAGGCGAAAAATGAACCACTTTTAAGGGGTCATTTAAGCCCGGAATTGAATTTATTTGATCAAATATTGCCCTAAATCGTTCCTTTTGTGATTTTAGGTACTTTGGGAGAGAAATCTGGAAAAGGAAGCAATTCGGACATTTTTTGAGCATAAAAGTGAAGAAAACGCCAAAGACTTAATTTTCCAAGCTGGGAATAGTAGGTGATGGCGTCAAGAAGAAAATCCTGACGGCGTCAAGAGTAATTTTCATGACTGCCCAGTAGATAAATGAAGGCGTCACAAGGTAGAGCGTCAAGAGTAAAATACGTGACGGCCTGGAAAATGTTATAACGTGACGGCGTCAAAAGTAGATCAAGGCAGTCCGAGAATTCTTTTGACAGCAAGATGACAGCGTCACCAATTTGGTCTTGACTCCGTCAGCCTCAATTTCCTATATATAGTTTTCTAATTTTCATTCAAAAGGAGGAGAAGTTTTGGAGAAACCCTAAGGCCGAACTTAGTACGAACTTTACAGGTTTTTCAAGGGTTTTCAGCCCTTGAACCCTTTCATGTGTAATTGAGATAAGTGTTCTTTTAATTCAATCAATATGTCTATGTGTTGGTTGTCTATATCTTGTTCATGTCTTAATTCCATCATGCTAGGCTAGATCTATCTTGTGTTTGCTTAGATCTAATGAAACCTAGATGTTAATTATGTGTTGATTTCTTGTTTATGGTTGTATTGGATGAATGATTTCGATGTTAGGCTTAAGAAAACTGGCAGATCTCCAATTGGTAACATGCTTGAACGTCTTAAGAAACATGAACTAACGTGCACTAGGTTTTATTGGTTGTATTTAATGCATGAGTAAATTCTAATGATCCCATGTTAGGAGCTTCTTAGCCGGCTTGACATAGGAGTGAAGTAGGCACTCATAGGATTGGGGAATTAAGTGCGCCACCCCATGAATGGTATTAAGGAATATAATCCGTCATCCACGCAACTATAACAAGTAATTAACGTGTAAAAGATATCTTGGGAGTAGTGAAATCTAAGTAAACACAATTTCTCCACTTATTGCTCACAACCTTAGTTAATTTAGTTTATTTTCATTTTTAGTATTTTATTTTGATTGCATCTTTAGTATTGGGTTAGTTGACTAGCAACTAATTCCGCTCAAATCCTTCAAATCCGAGATTTTTACTTGCTTTCTAAAAAAATATAAAAATACAAAAATAATCATCCTTCATCTTTAGAACTAGTATTTAGGTTTTTTAATCCTAGCGACACTATTCCTAGCTGAACGATCAATCCCCCGGTACTTGTCACTATACTATACTACAACGATCAGGTACACTGCCTGGTGGGGGTTGTAAGCTTCTCAAGATCCCTTGAGAGGTCAAGCCTGGTGCGATTCCCACGTATCAATGACATATAAATAGTAAGCTAAAGCTTATGAGCTCATGTTGAGTGTTTTTATTGGCTTGTTATAGATTAAGTTTATAGACCTTAGTATTCGTATAACCAACTGACTTACTTTAGTTGGCCACCTGAGTTCTTTCTGGAGATTGGGGAGGGGTTTTGCCTGGGTTGGAGTCTCGCAAGCGACAAGGAAAATCCGGATTTTCCTCTTAGTGCGAAGCCATGAGTTCTACGGGCTTCCTTAGCGGGTCTCTCCTAATGGTTTCAGTCCCGGGGCCTGCCCGTTTAGATGATTTAACTCGGGGGGGGGGGGGGGGGGGATTCAATGACGAAATTTATAAGGGACCAACGAGGTTGTGCCACCCCCCTCCAAAAAACAACTTCTTTTTTTTTACAAAATGTACATTTTATACCCTTTTGTATATGGTTTAGTCATTTTAAATACAAAAAATTCAAAGTTGTGTATATCCCCCCCCCCCCCCCAAGATAAATACTTTTTAGGCTGGCCCCTCTGCCAAATACGTTCAAGTTCTGTTCCTGGTCGGATTTCAAGTGTGATGATGTAAAACCTAGATTTTCCAAATGTGCAAAATTACCAAAATACCCCTACATATTAATAATTACAAGAAAACACTTAATTAAACATCAAAGAAATCCCAAACACTTAGAAATTAACAAATTATGATATATGATAATTTTTATATGATCAATATAACAATTTGAATGCTCTAAAAATAGTTATAACATTATATGGCCCGGATTATTATTTAATTGTAATTATATTATAGTTTTTGATTTAAAAGTGCAAAATAATGGATAAGCACTATATAATTAGGAAAGAATTTTAGAAATCAGTATATTAATCATATAATGACTATTGAGCCGAAAATTTTGTAATTTACCTTTTATATCACACGAATTTCCTTCATTCTATTTATTTCTTTCCTAATCGAAACCCTAATTCTCCCAAAATTCACCAAAGCGGCAAAACGAGTTTTGGGAGGCTTATATGTATTTTTCCTGGGTTCTATCAAGTCCAAGGAAGTTGAGAAATATAGTGAAAAGATTTCTGGGTCGATAGTTGATCGGGGTGATTTATTTTGGTCGATTTATCTTAGCCGAGAACAAGAAATTCGTTCTACCTCACCACACGTTCTAAAATCTTTCTGGTATTTTTCTATCACTCTTTTTATCATATATAATCTGTATAAAATGATAGAATTTATCCATGCATGATATATAAAGGTATACGAATTAAAGATAACAAAAACCCTAATTATATGCAAAACCTTATAATCGGCCATAATTAATTTTTGGGGGTTTCGATATCATTTTTGTATGGTGTTATCATCTTTACTCGACTCATATAAAAGGTGTTTACAATTATTCGAAGTATATGGAAATCGTTTGGAATTGTTTTGTTTATTACCGAGTGAAATAAAATAAAAATAGATGCGTTTGAATTAGGGTTAGGGTTTCGGGTGTTGTTTGGTGATAATAAATGACATAATGATAAATTAGTTATGATGGGATGATTGGGAAAAATTAGGGTTGGATGGTGGTGATTTAATTTGTTAGCCGATTTATGTTTTAAAATGTGTAGGGTGAGTTTTGTAATTTTATAAACATGTTGGTTATTTTTGTAAGTTGTATTAGACCAGGGGTGAGTTATATAAAATATAATATGAGGGTGTTGTATGTAAAATTTGTCACTAAAAGGTTTAAGTGGTAAATTGTTAATAAATAAATCCGATTTGTAATTAATTTAAATAGAGGGGTTTGTTTTGTAAATTATATAAATGAAGGTGTTTCATATAATTATTATAGTAAGGGGTAAAATATGTAATCTCTGATAATTAAGGGTTTAATGTGCTAATATGAATTTGTTATGGATATGATTGTAATATCAATTATTAATAAGGACCTATTTTGTAATTAATGTAAATTAAGGGTTTAACTTGTAACATTTGTAAACTTAAAGGATTGAATGGTAAATATTGTTAACTTATGGATTATTTGTATAAAATATGGAAAGTGTAATATTTACACTTTAGACCTTTAACTTTGGTATATTTACATTATAAACCCTAAAACATGGAAAGTTGACATATTGAACCCTAAATTATCTTGACTTGTCAAAATGAACCCTAGTTCCATAATAATGCTTAATTAATGACTTAACCTAATTATAATATGAAAGCTTTCTATTTCTAGAAACCTACTATTTTTGGAAAGTTACTTAAAGTGGGAACTTGCTAATCATGGAAAGTTACTAAATCTGGAAAGCCACCTAAAATGGAAAGATGATCAAAAAAAGGAGTAATCTGATTTAAATGAACTATTAAGGCTATGTTTGGCAAAAGTAGCTGTGAGCAGTAGCACTCAGCAATAGCAGTGAGCTGTGAGCAGTAGTTGTGATCAGTAGCCAAAAAAACTCACAGCTTCATAAAGAAGCATTGGGAAAATGAGCTTTCCTAAAAAATAGCAAAGCCCACAGCTCTCATGCCAAACGAACACTATAAATCAAAAAGCTCATTATTCACCGCTCATTGCCCAAAAAAGCTCCAAAAAGCTTTGTGCCAAACATAGCCTAAATAATTCTCGGCTTCTAATTCTTCTAGGTTATGTGAAGAAGGAGTGATTCCTTTTTTTTTTTTTTTTTTTTTTATCCTTTCTCTTATCTACTTTGTCATTTGGTTGAGGTACATATATTCTAACCTTTGAGTAAGGTTTCTTATGACTCATGATCCATTCCATTACCACTATTATGATTTCTGGTCTTTATACGCCTAATATCCTTGTTTCATTTGATAGTATGATTTCATATGAAGACCCTTTTAAAAATATAACCTGATGACTTTTGAGAAAAACTATTTTTGAAATGATTTCTGTGATTACGATGCGATGCCAGTTTTATATAAAGGTTTTAATGACTTTTATGAAATGTGTTTTTAAAGGAATACTTTTATGATAAAAAGGTTTTAAATAATTTTCAAAAGTCCTTAATCTGTTTTATTCTCTAAGATTTCTCATGACTTTCTTTAACATCTTTTGATTATTTAACTTCAAATTTTGAACCTTGCTATGAACCCTTGCTATGAACCTTTTTGCTATTATGAACCTTTGATTTGAACCTCATGATATGAATCTTTGACTTGGACCTTTGACTTGAACCATTGCTATGATGCCTTTGCATGATCCAGAATTGATCGATCCATTTCTGTTATGAATTGCTTTGATATTTGTTGTATGCTATATTCCATTTGTTATAGCATTCCTATGCCCTTATATTCTGCCCATTATTTGATTAAATTGTAGCCAGTCATGGGGAGTCCATGGCCTTGCCACTGATGCACCAGTGGTATTGACACTATCTGTGGAGGTGGATTTTTGTCCACAGCGTTCCCTATTATGCTATAGCACCATGGCCATTATTATTATTGTATATATGCTTAGCCTAGAGCTTGGAATATGTATATTTGTTTTTGTAGGGAGCGTATGGATGCATCCTATGTACTTTGTTTCGTTTTGAATTTGGCAAATGGGTATGTGTGTGCGATACACTCCATTTCACATTTGGTACATCGAGCTAGGTACTCTATGTACAATTTGATATATGATTATTGGGCTTTTCTGTTACTTTTACTATATGTGTGATCCTTGTTGTTCTAACTTCTTTATTGTTATTGACTTATGCTTTCCTTAATTCATTTGCTTACACTTATGATTCGTTCCATTTTCATTTGATTCATTTGATATTCCTTATACGTATTCCCTTTGATCATATTCTGTTGATTCTATCATATGTTCCATATTCTTTGATATTCGTCTCAACAGGTTTGCTTGGATTCATTTTGGATTCACTTTCGTTTCCCTTTTGTTATTAGCTTTTGTTTGTTTATATCTGTTCACTGGGCTTTTTAAGCTCAACCGCATTTCTTTTCCTGCAGCAGGTTATTTAGAAGGAAGTTGGGTTTGAGGGAAGAGTGCTTAGGAGCTTTTAGTGGACTACTGATACGTGGGAATCGCACCAGGCTTTACCTCTCAAAGGATCTTGAGAAGCTTACAACCCCCACCAGGCAGTGTACCTGATCGTTGTAGTATAGTATAGTGACAAGTACCGGGGGATTGATCGTTCAGCTAGGAATAGTGTCGCTAGGATTAGAAAACCTAAATACTAGTTCTAAAGGTGAGGGATGATTATTTTTGTATTTTTATATTTTTTTTTAGAAAGAAAATAAAAATCTCGGGTTTGAAGGATTTGGGCGGAATTAGTTGCTAGTCAACTAACCCAATACTAAAGATGCAATCAAAATAAAATACTAGAAATGAAAATAAACTAAATTATACTAAGGTTGTGAGCAATAAGTGGAGAAAATGTATTTACTTAGATTTCACTACTCCCTAGACATCTTTTACATGTTAATTACTTGTTATAGTTGCGTGGATGACGGATTGTATTCCTTAATACCATTCATGGGGTGGCGCACTTAACTCCCCAATCCTGTGAGCTCTTATTTCCTCCTATGTCATGCCCAACACAACCATATGGATTATAAACAGTGGCTCATGCATTAAATACAACCAATAAAAACCTAGTGCACATCAGTTCATGTTTCCTAAGACGTTCAAGCATGTTACTATTTGGAGATCTGCCAGTTTTCTTAAGCCTAACATCGAATTCATTCATCCAATACAATTATGAACAAGTAATCAACACATAATTAACATCTAGGTTTCATTAGATCCAAGCAAACACAAGATAGATCTAGCCTAGCATGATGGAATTAAGACAAGAACAAGATATAGACAACCAACACATAGACATATTGATTGAATTAGAAGAATACTTATCTCAATTACACATGAAAGGTATCAAGGGCTTAGAACCCTTGAAAAACCTGTAAAGTTCGCACCAAGTTCGTACTTAGGGTTTCTCCAAAACTTCTCCTTTTTAATGTGAAAATTAGAAAACTATATATAGGAAATAGGGTCTGACGGTGTCAAGACAATTTTGTGACGCCGTCACCTCGCCGCCAAAATACTTCTCGGACTGCCTTGATCTACTTTTGACGCCGTCATGTGTTATGCATTTCCAGGCCGTCACGCATTTTACTCTTGACGCCCTACTTCGTGACGCCGTCAAACCTGTACTGGGTCGTCATGGAAATTACTCTTGACGCCGTCATAAATTCCATCTTGACGCCGTCACCTACTGTTCCCAGCAAGGAAAATTAAGACTTTGGCGTTTTCTTCACTTTTATGCTCCAAAAACGTCCGAATTGCTTCCTTTTCCAGATTTCACTCCCAAAGTACCTAAAATCACAAAAGGAACGATTTAGGGCAATATTTGATCAAATAAATTTAATTCCGGGCTTAAATGACCCCTTAAAAGTTGTTCATTTTTCGCCTCATCATATACCCTTACACTTGAGATTTGCTTGTCCTCAAGCAAATGCGCTTTTATTCTACTCAAAATACAAGTTAGGGGTCATTTAACACTAATATAAAAGTAATTACAACAAATAATCGTTCCACTAAAGACCAATAGACAAGCACGGAGGTCATACACAAGCACCTCACAAATAGTGTTTAGATACTCACATCTCTCGGGTGTAATAAAGTATAAATTACAATATGGAAACGGAAGATATCTCTCACTACCTGTCATAGCAAAATAGATTACCGTAGGCTTGGGAAAGGATCAAACCTCCACCACATGGCGTAAGCACCTAGGATAAACTATCAAAGAGGTCTTTTAAAGGGTTGTAACGTTAGGTGTAGGGATATGAAATACACGGTTTGTTGGATAAAGGAAGTTTTACTGGTGGCGAGTTAACAATCTTGGTTAATTACATGTACAATATGGCGTTGCTAAGCCAAGACTAGACTCGACTTACGCTAATAAATGAAAAATAACAAAAACATAAAAATGAACATAGAATAAAAAGGGATGGTAGTCCGTATGTTTTTTCTATTTTCTTTTTCTATATTTTTTTTTCTTTTTCTTGCTTTTTCGATTTTTTTTTTTTTTTTTTTGCATACACTCTTACCCTACCATCTAAAATAATACATCATAGGGAATAAACATTCCCCTTACACTTGAATTTTTATATACTTTACAATTAACTAATCTAATGACTCGAATTAAGATAATCAAAACACTTGGAGCGCTTTTAAGATTGACGCACATATGGGGGTAATAAATGATGTTCTTCCCCATTACTCCATAAATAAGTACTTTACCCTTGAGTCCCAATCGTCCCAAAACAATATGTACAAGGATATGACTCGACTTAGCAACCATGTAATCAATTAGAGAGTTAACTTAGGGTTTAAACAAATAACAATAATGCACTAAAAATGAGCACATACACGGAAGGCTAAGGCGATTTGGGTGTACATTTAAGTGGGGTGTAACAAATTATTCCTTTAAGTAAAATGCTTAAAGTTAGAAATGAAAAGATAGGCTCGGAGGGGTGTACTAGGGGCTTCGTGTACTAAAAATGAGTACAACGCTAAGGGTGTGGGAAAAATTAGTTGACTTAACTAGCCAAGTAATATGACTTAAATGGTCAAGTAATTATGATACGGGTTTAACACAAGGGTGATCCTAATGCCTCTTATCATGTAGTAAATCCTACTACACGAATGTAGTCTCACTAGCGGTCTCGGGATGCATCACTAACGCAAGTTCTAGAATCTAAATGCTACCGGTACACTCCTAAGCACTAATAGTAAATGCTTTTCCTATCAAATCTAAAGGCGAACCTCACATATTTGGGTGGAAAATTTTACTGAATATACGGTTATGTGCTAGTCATACAATCTCCAATCCATGAGACGCTTGCTATGGCTAAAGTTTCACTCCTAAATGTTGTAAAAAATTTTAAATTTGGCGCTAAAATTGCACTAACAAGTATTTCTGATAGTTTTATTATACATCTACTATCAAACAAAACAAACTCAAGAGAAAGTGCATATGTAAGATATCATCTTTTTACCCTCCCCTTACACTTAAGATGAACATTGTCTCCAATGTTCAAGTAAAGAATGTAAAAGTTAAAAAGTAAGAAGAATGAAATCAAATACTCCCCTGATTCGCTCGGTATGGATAATTAGATGGCCAGGTTAGATCTTCCTCCAAGAAAATGAACAATCAAAGCTTCCCTTCCAGAATATAAATCATCTTCTTGTCATACATAACCTGTAAATCCTGAGAAAATAGACAAAAACAACCTTGCGTAAAATCGGCGGCATCCTATATAAGTTACTAAATCCTAGAAAACAAGATAAGATATAATGCTTGTGGAATGAAGTTTGCAGATTTCCTGGAGATTATAAAACTTAATAATTCACAAAAACCATAAGACTCCGTTAGAAAAACAAAACCAATAAAATCTCCAGATTTTTACACGTGACGCCGTCAAGAGTTAACTCGTGACGCCGTCAGAAGTGATCTGCAGAAATTCTTATGTTAAGTTTCCGGAAAATTTCTGGAAAAACTTGGTCCTACTTCCTGGAAAATCCTGCAAAACTTCATTATGACTCAATACAAGCATTTGACTCTAACAAATACGAATATACATGTTCATTTAATATTGTGGAGAATCATGATCGAGTTTGTTTCTTAAAAACATATTTGGGGTTTCCCCTTACACTTATCTTTTGCAAAAATACTTTTAGGTGGAGTTAAGACTAGGCCAAAACAACAAAGTAAAGTATTTCCACTTTTTAATTGAGAAACATGATCTACCAACAATAAAAATAAAGCATGCATACGGAAGCAAATGACAAACAAACAAAATAAAATCACACAAAGCATGGGTTGCCTCCCAAGAAGCGCTTTTCTTTATTTACGAGTCTTGTAGCTAGACTCAAGGTCATGGGTTACTACGTGACCTCGTCGTTGGTTCCATTCTCTAGGTAGTCTTCTAAACTAGTATCGCTTTCATAGTGTAAGTACTTCGGGTCTTCGAACTCGAAGATATCTTTTCGATACTTAGAACCAAGCTTACTAACATCCTTAAAGAATCCACATGATAAATCAGAAGTGTTGTTACACCCTTTCCGAACATCTTCATCGCACAAAATAAGTTGGGAACTTATCTTATCAAGCCCGTCACAATCGATTTCCTTAAGGTCTCTTCTCTTGTATGGCGTTTGGTATGAAACCCTCCTAATTCCATCAGCGAAGGTCATAATTCTGTTCCGGTCATCAATTATCAGATTGGTGATCTCGTAAAAGGGCGCCCGAAAAATAATTTGTGATAATCTAGGGTCGACATAGTCTTCGATGTTGTCCACGATCGTAAATTCCATAGTAAATGCCATATTTCCTACAAACACATGGATTTCATGATCCTTACCAACCACTTTCTCTCCCTTGTAAATCATTCCCCATCTGCAGATATTGTTATAATGGAATAAGGACATAAGATTCTTTGGCAGGAATACGTTAATGTAGATGTTATCGAAGTACTTATGACCGATCATGCAGGGGATTTTGAGATTATTCGGATCACGCCGTCTTATCTTCCCCGACTCTCCATCCTTCGACTCATATAGATTCCCCTCAAGGGAAGGACGATACTCGTACACCTCCTCATTACCCCTACGAAAAATTACCTTATTAACACCATTGGTGAATAATGCACTACCATCTTTCTCATCAAGGATCACTCCCAATTCATTGATAAATGGTTTCCCAAGAACAAGGTTGGTTAACGTTTGATTGGTGAGAGGGTCCACGTCATCGACCACGGTGAGGTCAGTATTGTAAACAAGCTCTCCAATCCTGATTGATAAATTTTTCATTACTCTCTCGCACGCAATGCGTTCTGGGAAGGCTTCGTGGTATAAGGAAAGGGGGATTATGTTGACTGGGAAGCTAGGATCTACATGACTATCGGTTAAGAGCTTTTCCTTAATGGTGCAGGAGATCTTGAAAACTTTAGGGTTGCTTTCCTTAGTCCTATTGCTACTCCCACTAGTAACATCCTCCATTTTTCTCTCGGGTTCCTCTATAATAGATTTACCCAAAATGGTTGGATTTCTCTCATGCTCTTCCGATCTCTCTTTCCCTTCATTCGATTTGCCAGATTCTCGCGCGGTGTACTGCTTGGATGAGTTGGTAGGTTTTCTGGCCGAATCGTGGTCTACCCTTAAGCTCTCATCTTTAGCTGTGTGACCGAATTTGTTAGTTTGTTGTTGGGTTGGGTAGGGTGTAGAAGCAAATATCGTGGTGATGGTGTTTACGAAATGGATTGGTCCTAGGGGGTTGACAGGTTCTTTTCTTTTAGGGGATAGATGTTTGAATAACTTGCTAGGACTTTTTATTTTCACAGGGGAGGTTGGTGGACTTATGACGGTAACAGACTTAACCTCATCAACGTGAATGGGTTTATTAACAACATGCTCTTTGATGGCAGTTAACAGATTACAAATCTTGTTGTTCATATCAGCCTGCTGTTGTCTAAATTTAGCCTCGAGCGTAGAGAACTGTAATTCTTGAGATAGAATTAATTTTTTTAGAGCATCTTCACAGCTTTGCCTAGGAATGCCTTGTGATGGAAAATGCTCGGACCAAGTGAGTGGCGAGGAGTCATTGAAATACACGCTCCGCGTTTGGTACCCTCTGAAATTAGGTTTATCCTTCCATGCCTCATAGGCCTCGCCATAAGTTCGAGGACCTTGACCCACGTGTGACGACGTGAATTCGTTATAAGCACATTTTGGAAGCTCCATGCAGTTATGAGTCTCGTGAGGGCCATTACATAATTTGCATGTAGAAGCGATTCTGCTTACTTGGCTTGAAGGTTTTTGAGCTTCGTAAGATTTCATGAGAGACTTGACTCGACCTTCAAGTTCCATGATCCTACGGTCGGGAGTGCTAGAATTGTTCGAAGGCAAAGATATTGCCTTGACCGTTTTGTTCAAATCACGGGGATCATTCCAACTTTTGTTGTCACAGAGAGCAAGATCTTCTATGAGTTCCCATGATTGTTCTGCACTTAGATCACGTAGCTTACCACCGGCTGATTGGTCAATGGCTCGCCTCGTGGAGATATCGATATGGTCATAAAAAATTTGGACTTGGAGCCAAAGATCTATGCCATGATGAGGGACTTTTTGGAGTAAGTCCTTGAAACGAGTCCATGCTTCATAAAGAGATTCATTTTGACATTGTTGGAACATCAAGATGTCATTTCTAAGCTTAGTAGTTCTCCCCGGTGGAAAAAATTGAACAAGGAAACGAGTGGTGAGATCATCCCATGTGGTGATGGATCCCGCGGGTAAACGCTTAAGCCATTGACTAGCTTGATCCCGTAGAGAGAATTGGAATAGGCGTAATCGGGTTGTCTCTCTAGTTTCAACACCTAGGTCTATGGAATCTACGATTTTGAGGAAGTCCTTAAGATGTTGGTTTGGATCTTCGGAACGAAATCCATGGAATGCACATCCGCTTTGCACCAACCGGATGGTGTCGGATCGCAATGGGGTCACATTGGCTCCAGTGAGCTCAATGGTGTTTCGGTAGCCTTGGTGGCTAGGTCGGGAATACTCTCCTAAGGTTCGGGGCCTAAGGGGTTCTAGTGGTGGGTTTTGTTGTGGTGGGATGACGGTTTTGTTGTGGTGGGATGACGGGTTCAAGGATGTTCCCGTCGTCCATGATGTCGGGTGGTGAAGAGTTACGAACAAAGACACAAAGAAATAAGATAGACTAAAGAAAACCTAAAAATAAAAATAAAATCTTACTAGAAAGGAATCTAGCAAGTAGACCTAATAAAAAGAGAATATAACCTAGACAATAACTATTCCCCGGGCTGCGGCGCCAAAAACTTGATACGTGGGAATCGCACCAGGCTTTACCTCTCAAGGGATCTTGAGAAGCTTACAACCCCCACCAGGCAGTGTACCTGATCGTTGTAGTATAGTATAGTGACAAGTACCGGGGGATTGATCGTTCAGCTAGGAATAGTGTCGCTAGGATTAGAAAACCTAAATACTAGTTCTAAAGGTGAGGGATGATTATTTTTGTATTTTTATATTTTTTTTAGAAAGCAAATAAAAATCTCGGGTTTGAAGGATTTGGGCGGAATTAGTTGCTAGTCAACTAACCCAATACTAAAGATGCAATCAAAATAAAATACTAGAAATGAAAATAAACTAAATTATACTAAGGTTGTGAGCAATAAGTGGAGAAAATGTATTTACTTAGATTTCACTACTCCCTAGACATCTTTTACATGTTAATTACTTGTTATAGTTGCGTGGATGACGGATTGTATTCCTTAATACCATTCATGGGGTGGCGCACTTAACTCCCCAATCCTATGAGCTCTTATCTCCTCCTATGCCATGCCCAGCACAACCATAGGGATTATAAACAGTGGCTCATTCATTAAATACAACCAATAAAAACCTAGTGCACATCAGTTCATGTTTCCTAAGACGTTCAAGCATGTTACCATTTGGAGATCTGCCAGTTTTCTTAAGCCTAACATCGAATTCATTCATCCAATACAATTATAAACAAGTAATCAACACATAATTAACATCTAGGTTTCATTAGATCCAAGCAAACACAAGATAAATCTAGCCTAGCATGATGGAATTAAGACAAGAACAAGATATAGACAACCAACACATAGACATATTGATTGAATTAGAAGAATACTTATCTCAATTACACATGAAAAGTATCAAGGGCTTAGAACCCTTGAAAAACCTGTAAAATTCGCACCAAGTTCGTACTTAGGGTTTCTCCAAAACTTCTCCTTTTTAATGTGAAAATTAGAAAACTATATATAGGAAATAGGGTCTGACGGCGTCAAGACAAATTTTGTGACGCCGTCACCTCGCCGCCAAAATACTTCTCGGACTGCCTTGATCTACTTTTGACGCCGTCATATGCTATGCATTTCCAGGCCGTCACGCATTTTACTCTTGACGCCCTACTTCGTGACGCCGTCAAATCTGTACTGGGTCGTCATGGAAATTACTCTTGACGCCGTCAGAAATTCCTTCTTGACGCCGTCACCTACTGTTCCCAGCAAGGAAAATTAAGACTTTGGCGTTTTCTTCACTTTTATGCTCCAAAAACGTCCGAATTGCTTCCTTTTCCAGATTTCACTCCCAAAGTACCTAAAATCACAAAAGGAACGATTTATGGCAATATTTGATCAAATAAATTCAATTTCGGGCTTAAATGACCCCTTAAAAGTGGTTCATTTTTCGCCTCATCAACTACACGGTTGATAGCTCCCCATGGATTAGAAATGGACTTAGAGATTCCTCTTTTGGTTCTTAGTTTGTAATTAGTTTGGAAGCTGTTATGATTAGTTTTAGTACCTTATCATTTATTAGATTTGCTTTGTAACCCTTGTATTATTTAATGTATTCCGCTTGCTTATGTTCTGATTCGATCCCGTAATGTCACACTTTAGCCCTTTTTGGGTTGGGGTGTTACAGATGATGTTGTTCTTAAAAAAATAATAAATAAATAAATAAATAAGGAGTATTCAAATTAACTTATGATGATCAATGACCAAAATAAGCATGTTAGTGTATTTACCGTTTTAGTTAACAATAAGGTTAAAATTGTCTTTGTGATGACCCATCAAATAAGCCCATGCTGATAAACTACAAAATTTAGACTAAGAAAAACACTAAGTTGAACTCATTTCAACCGTAATTGTTCAATTGTTCAATCATTAATCTTGAATATGACGAATTTGGAATGATTGCTTCATGATGGATTATGATGCAATTAGCAGTGTCCCAAGGCTCATCTTTTGACTATTTAATTATCTATATTATAAAGCTCAATCTAACATAATCAAGCCTAAAACCGATCACCAAACGCACTACTATGGGTTTCAATTACTTGATAGGCTTTGGTGTAAAGTCCATATAAAGAGATATTGGTTGCATTGTAACATAACAACAATCACACATGGTTGTTGGCTGTGTCGTTGTCATCACGCGCTATCGTTGTTACACCTTTTCTTTCTTAACGCTTGGTCACCAAAAATTTGGTTGGTCCGGTGGTTTGCGCCACCGTTTTTTCTTTTATTTTTATGTATGTGTAAGTTAGACGTGTGATATGTTTGTGTCTACGCAGGATTTAAGTAATTTGTATGTAAGATGGGTAGCCACTACATAGTTTGGAGATGAGATTCGTGGTGGAGGATAATTTTCTTGAGGCGTTGTGAAGGTAATAACAACTACAACTAGTTCTATACTCCATCAATGTCACACCCCGCGAAGGCGGAATCTCGAGGTGTAACGAGAAATGGAATCGTCATAACACATGGTAATAACAATAGAGAATACACTAAGTGAAACATCATCAAATGTCATGACGACTCCTGAACAAGCATGGAACTTGTATCGAGGATAGTCGGAACATAACAACATAATCATATAATAACAAAGAGTCTCCCAAAACGGATAAAAAAAATATACCAAACAAAGTCATGATATCCAATACTAGAAACAAAGTCTCAAAAGCCATAAAAGTAGTCCATAAAGATAAATGCCTAAGGTCTCTCGCTAAGCCATGCAAGTAATCAACTCCATAAACCGTCTTATTCTCTTCACCTGAAAATGATACTCGAAAATGTCAACATATTGTTGGTGAGTTTGTGGGTTTAAAGTGAACATAAACCAATTTGCCAAGCAAAAGTTTATAGGACAAATGTGCAAACAATAAAGTGGCATAGGGCATTAGTACAACATAACCAACCAATAATCCAATCATCACATTCATCATCTCCGAAAGTATATAGTGTACAACATGCATGCCTACCAGCTGGAGCTAACACATGAGTACTCCCATGTCAATCATGACATGAGACCACACAGCATAATACTCCCATGTCAATTGGAGTGAATCCAAGACATGAGATCACACAGTAAGAGTCCACACAATAAACTACTAATGCACCTAGCACAATCATAAGCATAATAACTTGTCCAAGTAAAGTAAAAATTTGAGCACAGCAGGAAAACAACTTTTGAGTATCATTCTCCCCCATGTAAAACATAAGTAAAAAGGGGCCACAAAAACTCACCTCGAAATCAAAAAGATAATGCCAAATCCAATATAGTGAATCACAAGGAATAAACAAGGAATCCCAGCTACTCTTCCATCAGTGGATCTACACAATTTAGGTATCATACATTACTCAATAATCCATTATTGAGTTTATTATACTTTAAAGTTTTTACTAATTTATTAATCTTCTATATTTAGTAAAATAAATTTTCCGAATTTGTAAGTTTGATAAATTAAGGTGACAAATGACATTGAAAAAAACTTAAAGGTTTAATATGATCAATATAATAGTTTAGGATTAATTATGTCAGTTTAGTAAAGTTTAAGGTCGTAATGTAAATTATCAAAATTTAATGTCAAATAAATTATTTTAAAGTTTATACTATAAATTTATATTAAAATGATAATTTTAGACCATCGACGTTTTATAATATATATAAACGTACACTTTTCATTAGTTAGAGCGCGACGACCAAAAATACAATTTTCCACATGCATACCTACACGACCCACATATACACATATGCCTTTTCAAAACCTCTTAACATGAAATAATGATCTAGAATATCCTAAGGCCTAACTCTTTCTAGATGTGATCCCACAACACATATTTTATTCTTGTTAATTACACTTTATACATGTGTGTTTCCAGCCCATGTTTTGACATCAATTTGACACTACACTACGTCACACATATGCATGCACAAATACCTGATATACACACACATTATTATCTTTCAAAACAGTTTACACCCACTCTTTTTATGCCTTCTTCGACCCACACAGGTTTCCATGCAAACTCATCATTTTGACAGCAATTACAACGACCATTCACTATGATGTAACGAGACCTAAACAAACCCTCACGTTCTACCTTATTCAGAACTTGATTCAACATACATACTCACACTTATATAGTCCAACAAACGCAACACCACACATGCACTACAAGACTAGATCAGCTCCTACACTTGACTCTACACACATCTGATCATACACATGTCATAACCTTGTTTATTATATGTTATACAAGCAGGTATCCAGCCCTACATTCGTCACCCAATTCACACACAAAACGTGTACACGAACACAGAAAATAATGAGGTACAAAACTGCATAAAATCATACTCAACCCAGCCCTTAATTTACGTATAGAATCATGCACATCCCATCTTAATTCTTTTACTTTTATTTCCACGTTTCAGTACATATATATTAGAGTCCAAACCAATGTAATAACCAGATATAGAACGCCGTAAAATGACTAATTGGAATGGCTTAAACAAGAACAAGGTCGACATATAATTATCCATGTTTCATGATTTTATGTATCTTATATTTTAGCGATTCAAATCATAGTTTTTCTCAAAACAAAAGCTTGCATGAAAGACTAAATTCATACATCGTATAACATGTTTTTGTTTTCAGATTATAAGTTTCATGTGTTAATATACATTTTATTCGAGTACTTAAAGTAAACGATCAAAGATTAGATTAGTTTTAAGTGATACCTTTGGGTCGGATCGAAGAACTTAACGAAACAAGGACCCAAAAATTAGAAACCTTATTCGAACCAAAACAAGAACCCTCGAATAAAACCACACGAACAACCAAACAAAAAACCCCGCGATCACACCAAGTTACCACGATCACCCTCGCGATCACACCAAGCTATACCGTCGTACCTTCTTGGACTTCTTGGAAAAGAAAAAATAAGCAGCCGTTTGTATAGGTTTGTTTAGGGTTTTACGTGAGTGATGGAGACGTGATATTCTGTTGAAAATATAATGAGATGGGAGTGGGAATTATAGGCTGCTAACTGCCGAGTCTAAAGGATAGCGTAGATCAAATCTCTTTTCAAACTTTCGAATATCATGACCCATAAAGTTGTGCACAATATTTTAAATGTATTGGACCCTTAGAAAACATATCCAACGTGTGACATTCCTAGGGCATAGTTTGTGTCATTTATTATCTTTGGCTCATGTGATTTAATCACATATAATACTTATTTGAAATTTACTTAAGTATTTATTGTCTTAGGAATTGTATAAAAGTTAATGTTTCCTTATGGAAATATTCATGATTTCTAGTATTTAAGGCTCGAAACGAAGGATGTAATTTATATGATTTAAGATATAAAAGATCAGACATAGGTCTACTAACCGAAAAGTGAGAGTTCTCACAGTATCACCCCGTTAGAAGGATTTCGTCCCGAAATTCAACTGGATCCACCACCAGTACTCTGCTCTTCAAACAAATGCGGGTACTTAGCCCTCATCTGATCTTTCCGCTCCCAAGTAAACTCATGCCCTCTCTTCGAGTTCTATCGGACTTTGACTAAAGATATCTTGCCACGCTTTAGACTCTTTACTTCCCTATCCATAATCTCAACCGGCTCTTCTACGAAACGTAAGTTGCTTCTTATTTTCACTTCATCTAATGGCATATGTAAAGTAACATCTGCCAGGCACTTCTTCAGGTTGGACACATGAAATGTATCGTGGATGTTGCTCAAATCTTTTGGTAACCTCAATCGATAAGCTACAGGACCAATACGCTCAAGAACCTCGAATGGACCCACATATCTCGGTGCCAACTTTCCCTTTTTACCAAAACGTACCACTCCTTTCCAAGGTGACACCTTGAGTAGTACATGATCACCAACGTTGAATTCCAACGGCCTACGTCGTTTATCAGCATAACTCTTTTGACGATCCCTAGCTGCCTTAAGTCTTTCCTTGATCTGAAAAATCTTGTCCGTAGTATCTGTTACAATTTCTGGACCAATCATTTGACTCTCTCCAACCTCAGCCCACAGAATTGGTGATCTACATTTTCTTCCATAAAGCATATGGAATGGAGCACATCGAATACTTTTGTGGTAACTGTTATTGTAAGAAAACTCGGCTAAAGGAAGATGCGTGTCCCAACTTCCACCAAAATCCAAAACACATGCCCTGAGCATGTCCTCCAAAGTCTGAATCGTCCTCTCACTCTGCCCATCAGTCTCTGTATGATAAGCTGTACTCATGTCTAGTCGTGTCCCTAGAGCCTTCTGTAATGATTGCCAGAATCGAGAAGTAAACCGAATGTCGCGATCAGATATGATAGACACAGGCACTCCATGCCTTGCCGCTATCTCATTGATGTAGATCCTGGCTAACTTCTCCATCTCATAGTCATCTTGGATTGCTAGGAAATGAGCAAACTTTGTCAATCTGTCTACAGTAACCCAGATTGCATTATGCCCGTTACTGGTACGAGGAAGTTTAGAAATGAAGTCCATGGTTATTCTCTCCCATTTCCACTCGGGAATCTCTGGCTGCTGTAATAATCCCGAGGGTTTTTGGTGTTCAGCCTTTACCTTAGCACAAGTCAAGCATTTAGTAACATAAGTGGCTATATCTTTCTTCATTCCCGGCCACCAATAAGCATCTCTTAGGTCATAGTACATCTTGTCGGATCCTGGCTGAATGGAGTATTTAGTGTTGTGAGCTTCATCCATGATCAAAGACCTTACGTTACCAACCAAAGGAACCCAAATTCGATCTAAAAAGTACCATCCACCATCCGTCCTCTTTTCCATCTGTTGCCCCAAACCACAGAGCATCTCTGCCGAAATGTTCTCGTCCTTACAAGCTTCAACCTGTACTTCCAAGATTTTTCCCTTAATACCCGACTGTATTGTCATACTCATAGCCCGTACACGCTTTGGTTTAATTCGCTCCTTCCTACTTAAGGCGTTGGCCACGACATTCGCCTTGCCTGGGTGGTAGCGAATATCACAATCGTAATCACTGAGTAGTTCTAACCATCACCTTTGACGCATATTCAGCTCCTTCTGATCGAAGATATGTTGAAGACTTTTATGGTCTGTATAAATAATACTCTTCGTCCCATACAGATAATGTCTCCAACTCTTAAGAGCAAAAACCACTGCTCCTATTTCCAAGTCGTGAGTGGTGTAGTTCTTCTCATGAATCTTTAATTGTTGAGAAGCATATGCAATCACCTTGCCCCTTTGCATCAGAACACATCCAAAACCCTGGTTTGAAGCGTCACAATATACTATGAAATCGTCCAATCCATCTGGAAGCGTTAAAATCGGGGCATTACATAGGTTATCTTTCAAGGTCTGAAAAGCTTTCTGCTGTTCTTCCTTCCACTCATACCTTATGTTCTTCTGTGTCAACAATGTAAGAGGTTTAGCAATTTTGGAAAAATTAGCGATGAATCGTCTATAGTAACTTGCTAAACCCAAGAAAGAACGTATCTCCGATGGTGTAGTAGGCGGCTTCCAATCCTTCACTGCTTCAATCTTTTTGGGGTCAACCTGAATTCCCTTACAGTTCAACACGTGTCCGAGAAATTGAACCTCTTGTAACCAGAACTCACACTTCGAGAATTTAGCGAACAACTGTTCCTTCTTAAGTAGCTCTAGAATTAGCCTCAAGTGGGTTTCGTGTTCCACCTTTGATTTTGAGTAGATTAAGATGTCAGCGATAAAAAAAAATAACGAATTTGTCTAGGTACGGTTTGCATACGCGGTTCATCAGGTCCATAAAGATGGCAGGTGCGTTGGTTAATCCAAAAGGCATCACAGTGAACTCGAAATGCCCATAACGAGTCCTAAAAGCAGTATTTGGAATGTCTGCTTCATGTACTCTCAGCTGATGGTAACTAGAACGAAGATCAATTTTTGAGAAATATCGGGCACCCTGTAGCTGATCAAATAAGTCATCAATTTTTGGAAGAGGGTAACGATTTTTTATAGTTAACTTGTTTAGCTCACGATAGTCAATGCACATACGGAAAGAACCATCCTTCTTCTTGACGAATAAGACAGGTGCTCCCCAAGGTGAATGACTTGGGCGGATGAAACCCTTGTCTTGAAGCTCTTGGAGTTGTTTAGACAATTCCTGCATTTCTGAAGGTGCTAAACGATACGGGGATTTGGCAACAGGTGTTGCTCCGGGAATTAGGTCTATGAGGAATTCGACTTATCGTTTAGGAGGTAATCCAGACAAGTCTTCAGGAAAGACTTCAGGAAAGTTTTGGACAACATCAATATCTTTTAGTTCATTAGTTTTCACGCTCATAAGGGATTTTGGGTTTTCTTTGGTACGTTCTCCTAGAACGTGGAGAAAGCAGCCATTTGTTAATGGGATTCGAACTACCTTCTCATGACAGATGATTATGGCCTTGTGTTTTGATAACCAATCCATACCCACTATTACATCAAAACTCCCATGACCAAAAGGTATAAGATCGATAGTGAATGGGGTATCCTCTAATAGTAGAGTGCACCCACCGATGATTCTATTAACTTCTATCTCTTTACCATTAGCTACTTCAATAATATAACTGGGTTTTAACACACTAGACTCTACGTTCAGCATGTTCGCAAACTCAATGGAGATAAAACTAAAATCGACACCAGAATCAAATAACACAGTAGCATAATGGTTGTTAAGAGAAAATGTACCAGTCACGATTTTTGGATCCTGACGAGCCTCATTCGCGCCCATGATGAAGACTCTTCCCCTTGGTTGGTTTCTAGTGTTCCCCTATTCCTGACCTCCCCCAATAGTCAAACGGTTTCCCACCTGACCAGGTGCCCTGTTCAGCTTAGGACACGTGCTACGAAGATGATTTGGACTCCCACATTCATAACAAACTCTCCCGTTACCCACCATGTTAACCGCATTAACCAGAGTCGCCTGTCTGTTCACTGACCTGCAATCCCTTGCAAAGTGACCTAGTTTGTTACAGACGAAACACACACGGCACTGCACATGTTGTGGATGAAAGTAGCCACACGTGACACACTTTGGAGCATTACCCATGTACCCTCCCTTAACCTGATTATCTGTAGCCATCGGATTGACTGCTGCGAACCCTTTTCCCGTCTTAGCCCTCTTGTTGCTTGCCCCAGAACCTCCATGCTTACTTGACTCGCCCTCTTCCTTCTTCTTTTCACCATTCTTCGGAAGTAACCCACAACTAACCGCTTCATCAGTCAGTGCCCCTGCTTTCTGTATGGCACTTTGGAGAGTAGTTGGTTCAGTAGCCTTTACTATACCACGAATTTGAGGAACCAACCCGTTGATGTACCTAGCAATACGTTTGGACTCCGGAGTAACCAAATGTGGAACCAACCTAGCTAGATCATGGAATTTGTCAGTATACGTCGCGTGACCAGATCCCACCATAGCATGATTCCAAAACCGAGTCTCCGACTTTTGCATCTCATTATCTGGACAAAACTCCTCTATGATCAACACCTTAAAATCTTCCCATGACATAGCAGTCGCAGCATTCGCACCCCTAGCCTGTTTTTGAGTATTCCACCAGGTTAGGGCGTTGTTGATTAGGGAACTAGCCGCATACTTCACTTTCTGGCGATCAGCACATTCACTAATATCCATAACCGACTCCATCTTCTCTATCCACCGGGTAAGTGCTATTGCATCTCCTTTACCATCAAACTCCTTCGGTCCGCAAACAGTGAACTCCTTAAAAGTACATCCCACCTTGCCACAACCACTACCACTACTTCCATCACCATGACTTTTTCCTTTTCCACCATTTTTAATGACGTGGTCACCCACTTGAGTGACAATTTCTGGGAGTAGTGCCTTAAGTTGTTGTTGGACGATTGTAGCATAGTTTGGGGGATTTTCGAATTCACTTTCGTTAGTGGGTTTGGAGGGTTTGGAGTGTTTAGAGGGTTTAGAGGATTTGCGTGTCTTTGGAGCCATCGTTCTATAAAAGGAAAGGTATTAGTATTGGTCAGATGAACGGTGAAAATAGGACAAGAACATAATATCAGAATAAAATAAAAATATAGAGCCAAAATACGATTGTTCCACTTCAAGTTATACATGTTAATACTTCTTGATGCAACCGTGTTTACAAGTCCACGTGTGTCGTGATGCATTTATAATTACATTGACCACCCATAATTATACATGCATCCATTCACACGTGTACTCATTACCAAAGGTTACACCTGTCAGCGTTAACACTCAAAATAAGTAAATATGAGACTACAAAATAAACCAAAAGTATAATCCTCACAAGACCTCCAAGTTCCATATAAAGTATGTCATTAAATAATCACTTATAAAATAAGTTCTTATAAAAAAATGAGGGGAAATAATGGCAAAAAGGCAGTCACATAGATTAATGCGCACATAGTTCCTATGATGCATACTACATGAGGAATCCTAGGTTATAGTCTAGGTAAAACCACCTAATTCTCTATAACCAGGGCTCTGATACCATTCTGTCACACCCCGCGAAGGCGGAATCTCGAGGTGTAACGAGAAATGGAAGCGTCATAACACATGGTAATAACAATAGAGAATACACTAAGTGAAACAACATCAAATGTCATGACGACTCCTGAACAAGCATGGAACTTGTATCGAGGATAGTCGGAACATAACAACATAATCATATAATAACAAAGAGTCTCCCAAAACGGGTAAAAAAATATACCAAACAAAGTCATGATATCCAATACTAGAAACAAAGTCTCAAAAGCCATAAAAGTAGTCCATAAAGATAAATGCCTAAGGTCTCCCACTAAGCCATGCAAGTAATCAACTCCTTAAACAGTCTTATTCTCTTCACCTGAAAATGATACTCGAAAATGTCAACATATTGTTGGTGAGTTTGTGGGTTTAAAGTGAACATAAACCAATTTGCCATGCACAAGTTTATAGGACAAATGTGCAAACAATAAAGTGGCATAGGGCATTAGTACAACATAACCAAACAATAATCCAATCATAACATTCTTCATCTCCGAAAGTATATAGTGTACAACATGCATGCCTACCAGCTGGAGCTAACACATGAGTACTCCCATGTCAATCATGACATGAGATCACACAGCATAATACTCCCATGTCAATTGGAGTGAATCCAAGACATGAGATCACACAGTAAGAGTCCACACAATAAACTACTAATGCACCTAGCACAATCATAAGCACAATACCTTGTCCAAGTAAAGTAAAAATTTGAGCACAGCAGGAAAACAACTTTTGAGTATCATTCTCCCCCATGTAAAACATAAGTAAAAAGGGGCCACGAAAACTCACCTCGAAATCAAAAAGATAATGCCAAATCCAATATAGTGAATCACAAGGAATAAACAAGGAATCCCAGCTACTCTTCCTTCAGTGGATCTACACAATTTAGGTATCATACATTACTCAATAATCCATTATTGAGTTTATTATACTTTAAAGTTTTTACTAATTTATTAATCTTCTATATTTAGTAACTTTCTGTATTTAATAAATTTGCCGAATTTGTAGGTTTGATAAATTAAGGTGACAAATGACATTGAAATAAACTTAAAGGTTTAATATGATCAATATAATAGTTTAGGATTAATTATGTCAGTTTAGTAAAGTTTAAGGTCGTAATGTAAATTATCAAAATTTAATGTCAAATAAATTATTTTAAAGTTTATACTATAAATTTATATTAAAATGATAATTTTAGACCATCGACGTTTTATAATATATATAAACGTACTCTTTTCATTAGTTAGATCACGACGACCAAAAATACAATTTTCCACATGCATACCTACACGACCCACATATACACATATGCCTTTTCAATAACCTCTTAACATGAAATAATGATCTAGAATATCCTAAGGCCTAACTCTTTCTAGATGTGATCCCACAACACACATTTTATTCTTGTTAATTACACTTTATACATGTATGTTTCCAGCCCATGTTTTGACATCAATTTGACACCACACTACGTCACACATATGCATGCACAAATACCTGATATACACACATACATTATTATCTTTCAAAACAGTTTACACCCACTCTTTTTATGCCTTCTTCGACCCACACAGGTTTCCATGCAAACTCGTCATTTTGACAGCAATTACAACGACCATTCACTATGATGTAACGAGACCTAAACAAACCCTCACGTTCTACCCTATTCAGAACTTGATTCAACATACATACTCACACTTTTATAGTCCAACGAACGCGATACCACACATGCACTACAAGACTAGATCAGCTCCTACACTTGACTCTACACACATCTGATCATACACATGTTATAACCTTTTTTATTATGTGTTATACAAGCAGGTATCCAACCCTACACTCGTCACCCAATTCACACACAAAATGTGTACACGAACACATAAAATAATGAGGTACAAAACTGCATAAAATCATACTCAACCCAGCCCTTAATTTACGTATAGAATCATGCACATCCCATCTTAATTCTTTTACTTTTATTTCCACGTTTCAGTACATATATATTAGAGTCCAAACCAATGTAATAACCAGATATAGAGCGCCGTAAAATGACTGATCGGAATGGCTTAAACAAGAACAAGGTTGACATATAATTATCCATGTTTCATGATTTTATGTATCTTATATTTTAGCGATTCAAATCACAGTTTTTCTCAAAACAAAAGCTTGCATGAAAGACTAAATCCATACATCGTATAACATGTTTTTTTTTTTTTTTTTCAGATTATAAGTTTCATGTGTTAATATACATTTTATTCGAGTACTTAAAGTAAACGATCAAAGATTAGATTAGTTTTAAGTGATATCTTTGGGTCGGATCGAAGAACTTAATGAAACAAGGACCCAAAAATTAGAAACCTTATTCGAACCAAAACAAGAACCCTCGAATAAAACCACACGAACAACCAAACAAAAAATCCCGCGATCACACCAAGTTACCACGATCACCCTCGCGATCACACCAAGCTATACCGTCGTACCTTCTTGGACTTCTTGGAAAAGAAAAAAATAAGCAGCCGTTTGTATAGGTTTGTTTAGGGTTTTACGTGAGTGATGGAGACGTGATATTCTGTTGAAAATATAATGAGATGGGAGTGGGAATTATAGGCTGCTAACTGCCGAGTCTAAAGGATAGCGTAGACCATATCTCTTTTCAAACTTTCGAATATCATGACCCATAAAGTTGTGCACAATATTTTAAATGTATTGGACCCTTAGAAAACATATCCAACGTGTGACATTCCTAGGGCATAGTTCGTGTCATTTATTATCTTTGGCTCATGTGATTTAATCACATATAATACTTATTTGAAATTTACTTAAGTATTTATTGTCTTAGGAATTGTATGAAAGTTAATGTTTCCTTATGGAAATATTCGTGATTTCTAGTATTTAAGGCTCGAAACGAAGGATGTAATTTATATGATTTAAGATATAAAGATCAGACATAGGTCTACTAACCGAAAAGTGAGAGTTCTCACAGTATCACCCCGTTAGAAGGATTTCGTCCCGAAATTCAACTGGATCCACCACCAGTACTCTGCTCTTCAAACAAATGCGGGTACTTAGCCCTCATCTGATCTTCCCGCTCCTAAGTAAACTCATGCCCTCTCTTCGAGTTCCATCGGACTTTGACTAAAGATATCTTGCCACGCTTTAGACTCTTTACTTTCCTATCCATAATCTCAACCGGTTCTTCTATGAAATGTAAGTTGCTTCTTATTTTCACTTCATCTAATGGCATATGTAAAGTAACATCTGTCAGGCACTTCTTCAGGTTGGACACATGAAATGTATCGTGGATGTTGCTCAACTCTTTTGGTAACCTCAATCGATAAGCTACAGGACCAATACGCTCAAGAACCTCGAATGAACCCACATATCTCGGTGCCAACTTTCCCTTTTTCCAAAATGTACCACTCCTTTCCAAGGTGACACCTTGAGTAGTACATGATCACCAACGTTGAATTCCAACGGCCTACATCGTTTATCAGCATAACTCTTTTGACGATCCCTAGCTGCCTTAAGTCTTTCCTTGATCTGAAAAATCTTATCCGTAGTATCTGTTACAATTTTTGGACCAATCATTTGACTCTCTCCAACCTCAGCCCACAGAATTGGTGATCTACATTTTCTTCCATAAAGCATATGGAATGGAGCACATCGAATACTTTTGTGGTAACTGTTATTGTAAGAAAACTCGGCTAAAGGAAGATGCGTGTCCCAACCTCCACCAAAATCCAAAACACATGCCCTGAGCATGTCCTCCAAAGTCTGAATCATCCTCTCATTCTGCCCATCAGTCTCTGGATCACACCAAGCTATACCGTCGTACCTTCTTTGACTTCTTGGAAAAGAAAAAAATAAGAAGCCGTTTGTATAGGTTTGTTTAGGGTTTTACGTGAGTGATGGAGACGTGATATTCTGTTGAAACTATAATGAGATGGAAGTGGGAATTATAGGCTGCTAACTGCCGAGTTTAAAGGATAGCGTAGACCAAATCTCTTTTCAAACTTTCGAATATCATGACCCATAAAGTTGTTCACAATATTTTAAATGTATTGGACCCTTAGAAAACATATCCAACGTGTGACATTCCTAGGGCATAGTTTGTGTCATTTATTATCTTTGGCTCATGTGATTTAATCACATATAATACTTATTTGAAATTTACTTAAGTATTTATTATCTTAGGAATTGTATGAAAGTTAATGTTTCCTTATGGAAATATTCGTGATTTCTAGTATTTAAGGCTCGAAATGAAGGATGTAATTTATATGATTTAGGATATAAAATATCAGACATAGGTCTACTAACCGGAAAGTGAGAGTTCTCACAATCAATCCCAAAATAAGTATTTACTCTTAAAATACACAAAGTTTTGTGAAGTTTCAGTCCGAGAAGGAGAAACCAAAAAAAAGAGATACAAGGAGGGGCAAAGCAAACAACAAAACCAAGAAAAGGCCAAAATAGGCAGCCTCATACAGACCAACGAGCAGGCTAGACCAAATTTAAATAGAATTAGGACAAGTGATCCGCCGATTCTAGTTGCACGAGAGGGACTTGCAACGACGGGCTTAGATCCACGACATTGTTAATCTTTGGATGGAAAGGAAGACGTCATCTTCTAAAACTTTGTCACGTGAGTTAGTCGGGGCATGGTTGAAATAAAAAGTAAACATTTATGTTAGGACAACCTAATATTGGAATATAGACATTTAATTTGAAGTGAGAGGATTAAAGGTTATTTCAAATTACACCCCCTCATATATCACCTTTGCGTTTCATCACCATTCAAGAAATAACTCTCAACCAACCTTTATTTAATCGTTAGCGTGAAGTAAGTATTCGCTATTGAATGAACTTTTACTATTGATAGGAATTTGTATTAATTGTCATTTCAAAGTTTCTTTCAACGCTCACTTTATTAGGAAGGACTTCGCTATTGAATGAACTAATGGCCACACCGATGTATTTAACAGGGTAGATCACTTCATACACATGCAAGTTTTCAATGCTACAGAGAATAGTGTTAGGAAATATAGAAACAAATCAAACACAATCCCTTATATATCTTACATATTGTGCAGGAAAATGTAACTCCTCATTAATATTCTAGTCCATATATGAATATTCAAACTAGCAAACAATCCAGTAAACCTCCTACTGCACATGTCCTGCATCATTTATTTACAATCAAGGTTTTTTACTTTCCTTCATATCTCAAATCAATATTCATATCATAAGAAGATTAATATAAATGGTTTTCTACTCTATGATAATGAAATTAGGGAGCTTGTAACTTGTGGAATCTTCAACACATGCAACTACGCACGTGACTCCAATGTTACATTGCAGTAATTAACGAATGAGCAAAGAAGAATGTACTAACTAGCATTTCCTTGCTCATTCGTTAATTATTACAATGTAACATTTGGAGTCACGTGCACTAATTTGAATCAATAGTCTGCAGTAGATACAAGGTTTGTTGGTTTTTTATCCAACAATTGGTATCATAACCAAGGTGACTTTAGTGTCTTGAAGCTAGGTCGACTCAAAAGTCAAAAGTGTACAATCCCAACAAAGAGTATTTTCTCTTTTTGGTTTGTCGGCTTCTGTGCAACAGTAGAAGAATTGATGTTGCGAGTTCGTTAACCGTTCGATCTTTGTAAAAATCGAATCGTAGATTGAATACACGTAGATTTAGGATCTCATAGGAGGGATCTTCATACACCCTTTCCATGTGAAGGAGATGGTTTATATTTCGGTTCTAACTTCTAAGGGATAAATGGGCCTCTCATGGGCCGAGTCTTGGGCATGGTAATGGACTTGGTCCATTACTTACATAAAAACATTAACTAATACATACTAAAGCTTAATAGACTATTACAACTAGTACAAGGCCCGTAGACTATATAATGATCGTCACTTCAAATGCTAACACATCTATATCGATATTACTTTATAATACATTTGGGACTTGCTTAGAATGGAAGAATTAAGATTACACACTTGTTTATAATGGAAAGATTTTGGTCAAATACTAATATTAGTAATTGACGTGTTCTTTAAAATGAAATTAATATATGTAGTTAATAATATAAATGATTGTAACCGAAAACATTTAAAATACAATTAAGAGTAAATTGCATTTTGGTCCCTAAGGTTTGGCTAAATTGCAGGTTCGGTCCCTAAGGTTTGGAAAGTGCAACTATGGTTCACATTTTGAAGTTTTTGCTACATGTTTGGTCCCTGGGTACAAACGTGTAACCACCCGTAAAATCTCACCACTATCATTCCCACTACAAATACCTATGTCATGTATTTCACAGGTAAATTTTTTCCTTTATATGCATTTCATGACTTGCATGACTCTCTAGACTTGCTTACGTATCTACACAAGCCACATATCTCTACTCTCACATCCTATAAACTCCTTGTATGTCAAGCATAAGATCACAACACTACCACAACAAGTAATCTATCAATCTAACACACTAAACTCATCACAAAACCCTAATAAACCCTAATTAAGCCCTAATTAGGCCTATGTGTTTACAAAACTCTAATTGCTTATCTAAACTAGTTTGAAAGTGTTCAAGGCTTATGTATGAGCTACCTTAGGAAAAATAGGATATCTTTGCACCCTTAGACCCTAGTAAAACCTCTTAAAGCTTAGGTACAAGTCTCTTAAGCACAAAATCATAACTAGGTTATAACTTCCCGGAAACTAGGTTAAACCTTCCCAAATCTTTACTATAACCTACCACCACTTAGTATAAGATTCTTAGGACTTAATCCCAGCCACTAAACACTTATAGGACCCTAATCTAGGCACTAAACCCTAAGATAGACCTTAATCTCTCACTAAGCAAAATTAGGTTATAACTAAACATAACTTAACCCTAATCCTAAAACTAAGTACCCTAAGCACCTCAAACACCTCAAGCAACTAGCCTATCACCTTATTCACCCTTAGCACACACCCTAGCACCTCCCTAGCTAGCACACAAGTAGGTGCATCACCTACTTGTCACCACCTTCCATCTGCTGCTTCACCACCACCACCCAAACCCTAAACCGCCCTATAGATCTCCATATTCACCATGTAGCTTACAATAGTCTCCTTGTAGCTTATCTTAGTCACCTTCCCCCCCCCCCCCCCCCCCGCCACCTAGCACACCCATTTCTTGCTCACTACTCCTCACGACCCTATAAATACCCGCGACCCCCTCCATACCAAATCACACCTCTTCACTTCTTAATCTTAAACATTCTTTGGTCCTAGTAGTTTTAGTAGTACCCTAGTAGCCTTAGGAGTCGAGCAAACTAAGCCTTGAGGCCTTGTTGAGTCGTTTTTGCCCTAGAAAACCCTAAACCCCACATTAAGCCATTTCTGGTCATGTAAACTTTTAATCTTGCTTCTAATAGTTTCATTACAGTACTTGGATTGTATTAGGATGCCTTAGAACCTTTGCCTAAGCCTTTATCATTTTCCTTTAGGACTTTTCATTTTAAAACCCTAATTATAGACTAAATGCTAATTTTATGCTATAAACCCTTATCATAAGCTATAATCTAGTTTAGGAAACTTAGATAAGCTAATATTAGATAAGCTAATATTAGTTTACCATAAGCTAGGAAACCTATTTGTTTCATAAAAATATAATTTGCATGAAATTAGGACTAGTTTTGCAAAGTTTTCCATGCATAGGGGTATATATGGTAACTTTCTGAAAGTATTAAGTCTAGGGGCTATTTTTGACATTTCTTAGAAGTTATAAGTATAAGGACTCTTTTTGCAAAATTCTATAACCTTAGGATAAAAAGATAAATAGTTATAAACTTATAAGGACTAGTTTTGCAAAAGTTATAAAGTTAAGGGTATAAATGGTAAATTTTGAAAACCTATAATTCCAAGGATCATTTCTGTCATTTTCCTAAAATATAGAAGTATAGGGACTAATTGTGTAAACTCTAGATAGTTAAAAGTCTAAATAACATAAGTATTATAAGTATAGGGTAGATTTTGTAAATATATAAACTATAAGGGTATAAAGTGAAAGTATTTTCATATAAATATAAAAACCTATTTTAGGTTAGAAGCATAACACAATACTAGGGAGCTTCATATGAGGGGTATCATGTGGATATTTCTTTTTGACGAGTTTGCTGGGTTTACGATTTAAAGTGCCCTGGCTCCTCAAACGATTATTGCATGACCTCTGAATTATGATGGCCCGAACGGTGTTATATTATAACTAAACTCTAAAAACAACATAACTCAATAGTAGGGAACTTCATGTGAGGAGTATTAACTTCTGAATTATGATGGCCTGAACGGTATTATGTTGATAACATAATACAATAGTAGGGAGCTTCATGTGAGGAGTCTTATACTTCTGGATTGTGATGGCCCGAACGGTGTTATGTTATATCTAAAACACTAAAAACCCTAAGAATGATTACTTAAGAAACTTAAACAAGATAACTAAAGCTTGACATACATCCACACCTAAAATACCACCTGGAAACGTAAGTAGGCAGCCTAGTCTTCGAGTCACTTTTTACATCAATCAGATTTCCCTAAGCCCAGGTGAGTTTTTATAGCCTCACTTTTAAATGCTTTACAACCCTATGAGGGGGATACATGCTTTAAATCGAATACAAGTCTTTTTCTTTAGTTGTTGCACGAGTAAACTATCTGCCGCTCCTCATAACAAAATTCATGAATCTAATCGCTTGTGATATTTTACACAAGTGAACGCGAATATAATTGATAGATCTATTGGAGTTTGACAACTCCCGTTGGTACTACCTCTCTCTGGAGGGTACCAATAAGTATTATATTTGAACCCTCTAAAGGATTAGCTTTGGCAAGTTATCCTTTCTCTCTGTCCCATCATGGTATGGTCTGCAAACCCCATGATCTGGACCGTTAACGTGTGATTCATGAGCTTAGTGCAATAACCAACTCTTGATAATTGTACATGAATTACAATTATCACGCACACTACATTTTCCTTGAAGGGTGTAACAACTGAACCCTGTGGAACTTGTATTCACTATCACTTAAACCTATGACTCTCACTCAACACCTAGTGTTGACTTTTTAAGGATGTGTCCTAGCCACCTAGGTAACAGAGCTCTGTGGAAATTATGGCATGGAGTGGCACGAGACTCGAAGGACTTTCCATTTGGTTATCATTCAAGCTTCATAACACACTTAGATTTTGGAGACCTCCTTTTATAAAACTCTGATAATTTTAATGAATGATAACTCATTTTTATAAAACGTCTCTTTTCGAGTCATTTTTTATTACTGTATCTGTGATCCATAAAGTAATACTCCAGATCCAAATTCCGCTGCAATCTGTGAAAATGGGGGTGTTACAAAACGACGTTAGTCTTCGTCCGTTAGTACATAATCCCACGAGGGCATTTTAGTCTTTTTGTATCACTACAATACAAAACCACTTAAATAAACCCACCCAGCCCCACTAGAGTCTACTTTAACCCACCCATTGACTTTCCATTCTAATTTAATAAACCCTAATTTCACACTCTCTTTTAATCTTTTTTTTTTTTTTTTTTAATTTATTTGTTATTGTCTTAACTACATGTAATGGAAAAACAGTCAAATGTGAAAAGTGGAAAAGTCAATAAGTTGAAATTGTTGAAAAAGTTAAATTCGGTAAGTCAAGTGAAATCTGAAAAAGTGATATGTGAATTATGATAAGCATGTGATATATGGAAATATGGTATTGTCTAATATTTGATTTTGCCAACTTATAGTAACAGTTTCAATTTCCAATTACAAGTTTTGACATGAGCTGTAACACTCATGGTATCGGTATCAATTCCATACTTTGAAACAATTAATTTTCTAGAAACAATATATTCATGTGAATACGATTATGATTTTTAAAAAATATTAATTTTCAATAAACAATATATTCATATGAATACGATTATGATTTTTCTCCTACCGCTGATATTCATATTTTGTTAATAGGGCATTTTCGTTTGTTCCATGTGGTTCAAGTCACCGCTATCGCATGTACTAAATTTCGTTTCAATTCTCTTTGTTCCTATGTTCAAGAGTTTAAGTTACGGTCTCATATGAGTAAACAGAATGTTTTACAAATATTCAAGTTAGATTCAATTAGCTTATATGATTTGATAAATGTATTATTCTATTTTTTTTATTTGATAAAGATTTTGGTATTAATATTGTTTGTTATTCCTTATTAAGTAAATTCACAACTTCTACAGGGACACAATATGCGCTGCACGAAATGTGTTTTTCTTATATCTTTTAGAAATATCATTTGACTTTTTCGAAGTCATCGTTTTGTTAGTGTTTTTGTTCTAATTGAAGAATTTTATGTGAATGTATATATTCAGGAAACGGAGATCTTCTGTAATTGGAATATTCATAATTTTATTTGCAAGAAACCGGTCTACAATCTAATAGATGGTATGGAGGTGAGTTCAAGTGAAACACCACATTTTATTTGCCACATATACAAGTTTTTATGCTCAACTACTAAATATGTTTAGTGATACATTTTGCCTATGTTATAATAGTGTTTGGCTGTCAAGAGTAGCAACGAAGGAGACTACAGACTTTTGCCAAACTCAAAACATAACTCGCTTACGAGAGTCATTACGTAATATGTAGTATGGATGAAATTTTTCTAATCTCTTCAAACCTTTTTTTATGTATTACTACTCTTGCGGGAGTGTAGATACTCCATTTTTGGTTGTCTCTTAAAATATCTACTACAATCTAATTTTTTGAATTAATTTGTTTAAAAGATGTCATCAAATAGAGCAGTGCATTCAATATTATAGTTTTGTTTATCTTTTTTTATTTTTTTCAGAACCCGTTTTTTGACCAGAACGGCTTAATCGGTTGAACCACCCAGTCGAACCGGGTTTCAAAACATCATGTTTAATCCCCAAATTCTCAAATTTTTATTATTTTTTGTTTATAACCCATAAACTTCTTTTATCACGAAAACTATTTGCCGCTATAAAATATCATTGCTATATACGGGTACTCGTCTAGTTTTTTTAATCACTGCAAAAATCATCCTTGAAGATTGGCAGTAAAAAAATGGTTAGGGGAGTCCAGGTGTGGCGTTTGGTTAGGCGTTGACTGCATTGCTTGCAACTCAAGGAGCTCGACTTGAGAATCTGTTTGGACTTGGTGGGCCGGAACAAGGGATGCTGGGTGGGTATGGTTAACATCCTCAAGGTGGTCAAGGAGGCAATAGGCAGCAAGGTGGTACACCTTACATGGGTCACGGTCGCTAGGTTATTCGTTATAAATCGATTTTTTATTAACCAACTTTTTTATGCTTGAAAATTTGTTCTTAATGATTACACATTCATTGCAGGTATTAACCATATATATATTCTCAAAAGTAGCAATTCTATTGCTATTATTGAATGCAGTTTATTACAATTTGAACATCCAAAATTCTTTCTGTTCACTCATCCAAAATTCTTTCTGGTGTGCTCAAGTTTCATAAAGGTTTGTGGATGACATGTTTGATAGGGTCTCAAGTCAATCATTTGTTGCTCCAATTTCGGGTATGATACTTCAGCTGCCATGATTAGGATGGCGTTTAAAAATAACAGTTAGTATAAAATTTACCCAGTTGATCCTTTAAATTTGATGTATACATGTTAATGTTGTGATAGTTATAATTTGTATGAAGTTAGTTTATAGATTTTTAGCACATCGACCAGTATGGATTTAGCTATTTTTGTCAGTTTACAATTTAATGAAGACTTGAATAAAGTTAAATTTGTGTATAAATTAAAGGTTATGATTACAGTTTATAAAATGCCTTATACATGACACAAAGTATCTACTAAAGGCCATAAATGTACAAAAAGATAGTACAGAGACAAAAACAAGATAAAATAAAATATGTTTGTATCTTTTGCATGTAATTTAACATTGTTACTTATTTATGATTTTTAGACATTATGTGGTGTTGTTGTAGTTTAGTTTCAAACTGCTTTATAAGAAATAAACTAGGATCCAATATCTTTAACTAAGTATAATAAAACGGTATAATCAAAACTCATGGTCTTATAAACTGGATTTTTATGGTAATATTCAATTGGTTTTGTATTATTCCTAACTAGGGATTTTAATTATATGTAGTCAATCGTATAGCATGTATGTATTTTGGATATGATATTTTATGGAACGTGCTTCTTGGTGAATGTCGAGCTCATAAATGGCCCGGGTTGACTAATGAGTAAAAAAGAAGGTTTCACCGAACACTTTTTATCCACAAGTTGTTATGGTTCTAAAAAGTATATTAATTTACTAGTACAAAATTTTCAATTGCTACATTAAAACACATTTTGGGTAATTTTCGGCATTTTTTTTATCCGTTTGACTCATTTAACCTGTAGAGAAAATTGTCTATGTGATAAGTAGGTTGTAACTTATGCAAAAAACCTCTGGGCGTAGGTTTTTTAGTAAGATCCTTCCTGGCGCCATGAGAACTTTGTGAATCATAGGGCGCTTAAATATGCAGATAACTTAAGGCAACAGTTGGCTCGTATAATGGCGAGGTTCAACCTCAAGTTATTCAGCACATATTTTAACAGCCATGACTATTATATCAACATCAGTAAAGCTATGTTAGCAGGGTACTTCATGCAGGTTCCATTTGGAGCGCACTGGACACTATTTGACCGTGAAAGACAGTCAAGTATGTTGCTTTTTTCTTTGCCTGCTGTATATAACATATGCATTTCTTTCATGTGTGGTAAAGCTTACATGGATTTTGGAATTGAAGGTTGTTCATTTGCACCCATCAAATTGTTACAAGCCGGAATGGGTTATTTATAACGAATATGTGTTAGCAAGCAGGAATTTTATACGTACTATTACAGATGTTCGTGGTGAATGGTTAGTCGTTTTTCACTATTAAATTTTTTTCTTGTTTGTCTACCTCTTGTTTATTCTTGTTGGCATTGTCCTTTCATTCTCATAAAGAAAAGATCATGATTGGTATTGGGTCAAAATGTATGATTTACGAATAATGAGTATTGGTTCAAATAGTCTGTGTCACTTTGGTTTTTATCAACACTCTCATGTCCACACTTTTTTTTATTTATTTTTTTTTGGGGGGGGGGGGGGGGGGGGGGTTATAAGAAGGTGTTTTTCTAAAGTATTAACTGAAGTTATATAATAGGAATGGATTATAAGGATTTCAACAGTTGAAAGCATTGTCGGTGACTGTCGATATGTTTGGCATGTTGCCATTTTAGTCGAGTTTCTGAGTTCTATTCATTTGACCCATTTCCTATTGAGCTCTTTTTTATTTGTCTGCTTGACCCGTTAGATATCACATGTAACTAGAATCGACCCCATTCATAATGAAATAGGTTGATATTATCATCTCTACCTCATATCTTTCTCCCATTCTTATCTTGTACAGGCAGTTCATTCAAGTGCAGATCTCGAGTCTGCAATACAGAACTGCATGGGCTATAAATCTGAGGTAATACCAGTATTTTGGCTATGTCCCTCAACATGATAACTTATATGCTCTAAAGTAGTAAAAAAGGACTAATTTTTGTGCTGATGTGAATGTTTCAAAATGTCAGGGACAAGAATTCATGGTTGGGGTGAATGTAAATCCTGTCTATGGTCTGCCATCTGGATTCCCGGTAATACTCTTTTAGTTTTCATCTTTACTAATGTTAATTATACAAGGGGGAATTTGCTGAACTCCCTTATTTATGTTTCAAACAGGAATTGTTACAATTTGTGTTAGAGCATGTTGAAGATAAAAATGTGGAAACCCTTCTTGAGGTAAAGATCCTTTCAAGTTTTAGTGCCTAACATCTTGCACATAAAAACCATTATGTATCCATTTCTATTGACATAATAAAAAGATAATGATCTCTTTTTCTTCCAGGGTCTGTTAGAGGCATACGAGGAACTTAGCCATTATTGTCTAAACCAAATGATCTTTAAGATCTGGCTTTTTTGGACATTTCCCTAGATTCAACTGTAAGGACAACCTTTGAAAGGAGCTATGAGGAGTTAAACAATGCAAAGCCTGACGTAAACTATATTCGCAGTAGGTTTTATTTCTGGTTTAACCTTTCCTAGAGTTGTGTGTTCTATGTTCTGTTAGCACAAAAATACTTCTCATACAAACCCCATTATACATTCTAAATATCTCATTATTAATCTCAATGTTTTGCATCTTCATCTTTCTTGCAGGTTACAATTTCTTTTCATCTTCATTTCTCTTGCTGGTTACAATTTTCGGTGAAAATTCAAAATAAACCATATTCACAAGCACCCTAGTTGCTTAAGTTATGCTTTTATGTGCTACATGGTCAAGCCTTATCCTAAATTTGTCATGTTTGTCATGAGTGTTTAGTGCATTGAGATAAGCCAAGCACAAGATCGGCTCATAAACATGTTTCATAATGTTTAAAAGTTGTCCACAATCTAGTGAACTTCTACGCATGATCATGTCAAGTGTTGGACGTAGAGGTAACGGGGATGTCGGGCAGCGTATCCGGGATGAAATCATGGTCACCCAGGTATGCTTATCATAGGAACACATAACTAATCAGGTAAATTTACTATTCTATTTTTAGACCTACATGACATAAGAGTCTACATTATGATTGAATATTGTCTCAAGTTTGATGCTCTTACATGACATGAGAGTCTACATTATGATTGAATATTGTCTCAAGTTTGATGCTCTTAACATGGATTCTGAAAGTCATTTGGGTAAAAATAGAAATAGATTATAAGTGTGCAATTTAGCCTTGTAGGTTTATGTAGCATTTCAAGATGAATCTCACTTTTAGCAAACTCACCATTTATCATAAAATATTTTAGAGTAAATTACACCATCAGTCCCTATACTTGGCTCAGATTTCATACAACATCTAAAAACGCTAATTTTTTTCATTTTTGATCCAAAATCAAGAATATATTATGCTGCTAGTCCAAAATTCTGACGGTCGTTAGATTTTCCAGTTATCTTGGTCACATGTCAGGCACATGAGGATGCACATGAGGGTAGGTTGGTCTTTTCACTGTTTTTGTCCTTTAATTGATTTTTTTTTTACTTTCTTATCTTTTTATTAATTTGTTTTTAATTTTTTTTTACCATTTTATAAGTGAGTCGCACCACCAATCACCTCCTTCTACCTCACTACTCTTCTTCAACCTCTATCCCTTCTCACCAATTCACCACCGTCACCCACCACCGGTCTATCCCTCCTTAGCATTTTTTTTTTCATACCTTTTTTTACCGCAACAAATATACCAAACACTATGTGTGGATCTCAGTTTGTTTACATCATTAGTCCAATACCAAACTTCCTTTTCACGCTTGATTCGGTTGTTTTGAACATCAACTTCTTTGTTGTTCTCTACTGAACGCACACTCCACTCCGCATTGATGTTTATTTCTGTGTGGCAGATGGAAACAATAGACAATCATGAGTAAATCACACAACCCAAACCAGTACCAAAAGGTCAATTTATTTTTCCAAAAGTACTTAAAAAAGTTTTGTTAATATTGTGTATCGTTGATATCTTTTTATTTACTCAAATCTTGGGCGCTTAATCGTTTCTGCCGTGCTAGGATATCCTTTATCTCGTTCACTCTGTTTCCAGTAAGTTATTATTCATGTTTTTTATTGTTTTACTATTTAAGTGTTTAGTGAATGATTAATTAACTGTTATATATACACACGTGATTTTAGATAGTGAACAAATCGATTCACTTATTCAGCAACTAGTTTTAAAAGAGGAAGACAATGAATAACTATTAGATTTTTTTTCGAAGTTTTGGATTTGATTGTTTATAAGTCAACAAACTTTTTTTTTATCTATCTATCTATAAAAGAAAATTCAGCCAATACTCACCAAATCACGTGGATAATACCATTAAAATAAATAAATAAATAAAAAGTATTAACATTAACAATATGATTTCAACGTTTCTTGAGTAAGACCGATTACCAAAATTTAATGGCTCATTACGTTAATTATCATTTAGAAAGAAACGCATGGGCGTGGGCATATATGAAAAAATAATAATTACATACATACATGTACTGAAACAAAATAGTCAAATAACCAAAAGACAACACAAAATTTCATAAACACATTTGTTGATTTTGGTATTGATTTACTTGTATTTGTTGCGGAAATTCAAAGACTTGCAATTCACTTGTCGAAGACTTAAGCTGATCTTTTAATAACTATATTTTGCCTGCTCCATTTTAACACATGATAAAATCAACCTTTCATGTTGGGTCGATTTATTGCAATTCTTCTTATTGAAGTAACTTCAAAATGGTGTTTTACAAAAGTGAGCATACAAATTAAATTAAATAGTTTAAGGCAAACCTAATACCTTATCCTGTACTAATTTAATTCATCAACATAATTAAAACTAATTGTGCATTAGATTAATGAGTAGCGTTGTTATATAATCGATAAATTGTAATTAAAATGAACTGAATGATGTGAATACCTGTTTATGTAGGCTTTAAAGCTTTGTTAAAGAACTAATACTCATAATTGTTAAGAATAGTACTAGTCATTATGCAGCGGGTACAAGTACGGTAGCTGAAAATAATACTTGAATAGGATGGAGATGTGAGACTAATTGGGCTATACTATATTATGATAATTGAATATTTAATGGTGACAGCCTGACAGAGATGGTGGTGGTGGGTGACGGTGATGAATTGGTGAGAAGAGATAGAGGTTGAAGAAGAGTAGTGAGGTAGAAGAAGGAGGTGATTCGTGGTGGGACCCACTTATAAAATGCTCAAAAAAAATTAAAAAGAAATTAATAAAAAGACAAAAAAAAAGTAAAAAAAAATAAATGACAAAAACAGTGAAAAGACCAACCTACCCTCATGTGCATCCCATGTGCCTGGCATGTGACCAAGTTAACTGGAAAATCTGACGACCGTCAGGATTTTGGACTACCGGCGTAATATATTCTTGATTTTGGATAAAAAAAACGAAAAAACTAGCGTTTTTGGATGTCGTGTGAAATCTGAGCCAAGTATAGGGACTAACGATGTAATTTACTCAATATTTTATGTTACGCTGTATTGCACACATGATGAATGATAAAGTTTGGAAAGGCCTCATGACGACCCCCGCTTACTTCAACTCTGAATTCTTTTTTTTTTTTTTTTTTTTTTTTTTTTTGAAAGGCCTGAATTCGTTCTCTTTGGTTGTCTTGTTATCATAGTGGTATTTGTCTCATAGGCCTTAACGCAGCCTCACGCTACACCTGGATCAGATCCTTCTCCCAAACAGAGGTCATAACAGCGTCAACTAGTAACAGATTGGATCATTTCTCGCTTCCTGCATCTAAGCTTGAGGAAATTTACAAATACGAACATTGCTTGGTCTTGATCTTTCCAAACAAAAAGATTACTACTGTCACAACATGATATATGTCACAGTACAAGAGGATCACTTGTTAGATCACAAGCGCGCCAGGGTCGAAAGGAGCTGATGCTCAAACATGTTATAGTCATGGTTGATCCTTGCCTAAGCTTGCATATTTGCATCTCTCCTATATAAAATTTTATATTATTATGATATATAAGACATGAAAAGAGAGCTTTAGTGTAGCATGCAAGACCAAACTGAGTTTTCCAATTTTTTAAATCCGAGTATAAAATGGTTAATTTCCGTTTGAGATGTAGTTGTAATATGTTAAGCTTGTGCAATATTGTGTAAGCACCAGACCAAGTAGTTAGACAAGACCAAACTAAAGAATTATGATTGTGATGAAACAAAAACATCATGTTTTAGAGATGGAAAAATGTCAGCATAGCATATGCTAGAAGTAGAACAATTTGTCATTATGAAAAAAGAAATACGAAAATTGAAAAATGCATGCATTTATTGAGAATTATTATAAAATTATGTATGGGCTCATGGGTTATGTCTATTCATCATATTCTTTAGGAACAAGTTAGGGTTTAAACTATTACCCTTATAAATACATCTATTTGTATCCTCCAGTATGAATTATTCATGTTCATCTATTAAAACTCCTTTATAGTTATGTAGAACAATAAATGTTCTTTTGTAACTACAAAGAGAAAATAAAAATAATGCAACATCATGTTATGTTGAAAAAATATAGAACCTCAAAGTTCTAATATGGCTCTTTCAAGGAAAAAATCATAACCTCATGTTATGACTGAAAAAAATATATATCATAATCTCAAGTTATGAGTTTAAGTAGAACCTCAAGTTCTAATATGGTCTTTTTATAAAGATCAATATCATAACCTCATGTTATGACTTTAAATGTTCTATTGTTACATTTTTTTTATTTTTTATTTTATTTACTTGTTACATTCTTAACTAGTACGTAGTGTAAAATACATAATGTCATGTGCATGTTGTGCTTTTAGGTTGTTTGTAATTAATGTTAGATAAATGATATGGTATTAATAACATACAATTAATGTGCCGTAATTATTTTAATATAAGTATAACTTTAACTATAGTGATACTGTCTGTTTTTAGCGACTTGTTCAATATGCTAATTATTGAATCGTTTAATGTTTGTTTAAGTTATTTGATCTCTGCATGACATTTACTAAAAAATATAGTAATTATTCACGTCAAGATAGAGTACAGAATATTGTTTATAATTATAAACAGTGACCTATTATATGAATTTCTAATACATCTAGGTCCATTGCAATCTTGTTAATAATGATATTATATGAATTATAAACAGTAACCTGTTTAGCCTTTAACTAAGTAAATTCTAATGCAATGTTTGGTATGTTTTACTTGATCTAAATTTTTGAAACGTTTGCTAAATAATGCACTTGTTTTTTTTATATAGTTAAAAAATTGTCAAATTCCAAGCTTTTGAATATCGATTTTACTGTTCTTGACATATTTGGAAAAAAACTATCTCCCTTAGACTCTTGATGCTGAGATCCATTTAACTGCAAAAGATTTGGGAGAAACGATCTAAACTGGAAATAAGGCCTCTGCACAAGCACGTGCCAAAGCCATGATATTCCTGCGTCATCATCTTCATGAGGACCTAAAAAAGGAATATCTAACGATGAAAGACCCGTTAATATTATGGCAAAGTTTAAAGGAAAGGTTTGATCATCAAAAACAAGTAATCCTTCCTAAAGCTCGCTATGACTGGATGCACCTCAGGTTGCAAGATTTTAAAAGTGTCAGCGAGTACAATTCCGCAATGTTTAGCATCATCACATCTAAACTGACATTGTGCAGAGAAAAGATTACTGACGAAGACATGCTAGAGAAAACTTTCTCTACTTTTCATGCTTCAAATATGCTCTTACAGCAACAATATAGAGAACGTGGCTTCAAAAATTACCACGAACTAATATCTGTTCTCCTTGTTGCTGAACAAAATAATGAGCTTTTGATGAAAAATCATCAAGCACGCCCCACTGGTTCTAATGCATTGCCTGAAGTGCATGCAACACCAAATGTGAGGGGTCGGGGTCGTGAACATGGTAATAACCGTGGAAATGAACGAGGTCGTGGTTGTGGCCGTGGACGTGGTCAAAATATTGTTTGGCATCGTGATGGTTATAATCCTAAGCCATACGATTTCAAGAAAAAAGATGATAAAGGCAAAAAGATGCAAAAGCCAGCTCCTAAACATTCTGGAAATGCTTGCCACAGATGTGTCATGAACACTCATTGGGCAAAACAGTGTCGCACCTCAAGACACTTTGTTGATCTTTATCAAGCATCACTCAAAAAGAAAGGAAAAGACATTGAAACAAACTTCATTGATAATTTCAATGATGAAACAAACTTCTTTGATAGTTTCAATGATAATGAGCCAAATCCCAATGTGCGCTTCGACTCCTCAGATTTCTTTGATAGCAAAGCCTGCATTGTGTTACCTAAAGGTACACAATTAATAATAAATGATGCGTTATATTCTAGTAGATCCAGGAGAAATCTACTAAGTTTTAAGGATATAAGGCGCAATGGTTATCATCTTGAAACCATGAATGAAAATAATGTTGAGTATCTCCAAATTACAACCTTTGAAAATGGAAAAAAGACCATAATGGAAAGAATGAAAGGTCTATCTTCTGGATTGTATTTTACATACATCAATCAGACAGAAATAAATATGGTTTCTACCCGAAAGGGTATAGATCCCAAAATATTTACCCTTTGGCATGATCGATTGGGTCATCCAGGTGATATTATGATGAGGAGAATAATTGAGAGCTCAAATGGGCATCCACGAAAGGATCTCAAGATCCTATTATCAAAAGAATTATCATGTGGAGCATGCTCTCTTGGAAAAATGATAACTAGGCCCTCAATCAATAAACTTGAAAAAGAATCTCCTTTGTTTCTAGAAAGAATTCAAGGAGACATTTGTGGGCCAATTACTCCTCCGTGTGGATCATTTCGATACTTTATGGTATTAATTGATACATCATCCCGAGGGTCCCATGTCTGTCTGTTAGCATCAAGAATTGTTGCTTTTTCGAGGATATTAGCCCAAATAATTCAATTAAGAGCACATTTCCCAGATTATCAAATCAAAAAGATTAGACTTGATAATGCAGGAGAATTTACATCTCAATTATTTAATGATTTTTGTATGTCAATTGGGATTATGGTTGAGCATCCTATAGCACATGTGCATACACAAAATGGTCTAGCTGAATCTTTAATAAAAAGTGTGGAAAACTAGAAGGGGGGGGGGGGGGGTTGAATAGTTTTACGTCAATTTGGTATTTTAAAAACTTTGTTTTCAAAAACTTCGATTCTTATTTATGTGAAATTCAACACTTGCACAATGTAAACAATTTAATCTAACTAACTAAACAATTATAATGTAAATATGAAAGTAAAGAAAAGATAGAGATAGAAAGATCAAACCACAACACAAGGATTTATAGTGGTTCGGCTACGAAGCACCTCTTCGCCCTACTCCACTCCCCGAGTCACGTACTCGAGAGTTTTCTTAACTATGTCAACAAACTCCCTTGTGGCGGAGAAACCGTTCACAACTTTTGCTTACATCAATTTACGACACTAAGCTAAATGTCGAGTTCTAATAGTAGCTAGAACCAATCTCACGACTTCTTCACGACCTAGCACACCTTCTTCACAACTTATACACACCACCACTACTTCACAACTTCACACCACTTCACTACTTCTTCTTCACACCACTACTATAACTATACTAAATATACAAACCCACCTAGATCTACCTATTACAATCACTACACAACTTTACAAATTATATATACAAACTACACAACTAATCTTCAATACTTCTTGATTTAATATGAAAGGATTATTCTTCTCTTGCACTTTGAATGATAAGGTAATGGATCACTTGAAACAAAAACTAATAAGTTTATGATCAAAGGTTTTAGGAAGATGATTAGAGAGGATTTGGACAGAAAGTTTTAGTGCAAAAGGTGAGGAAAAATTATAGATTTGAACCAGTATTTATAGGCAAAAGATTCTGACACAGGAGCGTGTGTTGGCCCCCTTAATTCATGGCCGGCCCCCTTAAAATTAAGGGGGCCGCCCACCTGTAACGGCCTGATTCTTTTGTCTTTTCTGGGGAAAGTTTATTTGGTGGAGATTTAACTGATTTTGGTTAAAAATTTGAATTCATATATTTATTATGAATTAAAAATTTTCTTTTAATTACCAAAAATGTTTTTCTAAATATATAAAATGTTTATACCATTTTATCTAATTTGTAATTAGTAAATAAACCTTCCTTTGATCATAAAATGTATTAGGCAATTGTTTATTCATACCTTAAGTGATTTAGTTGGATGTAATGATATTTTGTCACTAAATACTTGTTTACGTAATGATTTTACGTTTAATGATTTTATATTTTGTGATCGTCAAAACATAGGGATATCGAGAAATATTAATAACGTTTTTACACATTATTTATATCAACAAAAAGATTACAACTTATTGCTAGACCACTACTTATGAAATCAAAATTGCCATCCTCTGCATAGGGACATGCTATCTTACATGCTGCTGCTCTTATTAGATTAAGACCAAGCGCATCTCATAAGTATTCTCCACTCCAACTGGTTTATGGAAGAGAACCAAGTTTATCTCATCTAAAAGTCTTTGGTTGTGGTGTCTATGTCCCAATAGCACCACCACAACGAACAAAGATGGGACCTCAAAGAAGATTGGGAATTTATGTTGGTTTTAATTCTCCATCAATAATAAAATACTTGGAACCATTAACTGGAGATGTTTTTACAGCACGTTTTGCTGATTGCCAGTTTGATGAAACAATGTTCCCAATCTTGCCAGTTTGATGAAACAATGTTCCCAATCTTAGGAGGAGAAAATAAAAAGTTGGACAAACAAGATGTAACTTGGAATGCATCACAAATAAATTTTCTTGACCCTCGGAGTGGTCAATGTGAATTAGAGGTTCAAAAGCTCATTCACTTGCAAAGAATAGCAAATGAATTGCCTGATGCATTTACAGATACAAAAAGTGTTACAAAATCATATGTTCCAGCTTTAAATGCGCCTTCTCGAATTGATATTCCTGAAACTCTAAATAAGTCAAATGTACGCAGAAAGCGTGGAAGACCAATGGGGTCTAAGGATACAAATCCACGAAAAAAGAAAGAGCAGAATACAACTGGCAAAGTCCAAGAAGTTGTTATCAATAAAATCCCAGAATAGATTAATAATAACACAGAAAATGTGGAAAAATCTCTTGAGAATGGCCATGTACCTAATGAATATGAGATCTCAATAAACTTTGTACAAAATGGTACAACATGGAATCGAAATGAAACATGTGTTGATGAAATCTTTGCATATGTTATAGCAAGTGAAATTATAAATGATGAAGTTTCTGTGCCAAAATCTATTAGAGAATGTCGACAAAGAAAAGATTGGCAAAAATGGCAAGATGCCATATAAGCTGAACTAGATCACTTGAAAAGCGCCAAGTATTTGGCCCTGTGACATTAACCCCAAATAATGTGAAGCCGGTAGGCTATAAATGGGTATTTGCTATAAAAAGAAACGAGAAAAATGAAATTGTGAGATACAAAACACAACTTGTAGCACAAGGTTTCTCACAAATACCCGGGGTAGATTATGAAGAAACATATTCACCTGTTGTGGATGCAAGGACTCTCAGATTTTTAATTGATCTTGCAAATATTGAAAGGCTCCAAATGCGCATTATGGATGTTGTCACAGCTTACTTGTACGGATCACTTGATAGTGACATTTACATGAAAATCCCCAAATGATTGAAAATGCCGGAAGCTTGTAAATCTAAGCCCCGTGAAATGTTTTCAATTAAATTGAAAAGGTCTTTATATGGTCTAAAACAATCAGGAAGAATGTGGTATAATCGCCTGAGTGAATATCTTCAAAAGAAGGATACAAAAGTAATCAAATAAGTCCGTGTGTTTTTTTTATCAAAAGATCAGAAGGGGGGAGGGGGGGGGGGGTTCTCAATCATTGCAGTGTATGTTGATGATTTAAATATCATCGGAAATATTGATGAAATTGAACATACCGCAAATTTGTTAAAGAATGAATTTGAAATGAAAGACCTTGGTATGACAACTTTTTGTCTAGGCTTGCAAATTGAGCATTTGTCAAATGGAATATTTATCCATCAATCAAACTATACGGAAAAGATATTGAAACAATTCAATATGGATAAAGCTCATCCACTAAGCTCACCAATGGTCAGTCATTCACTTGACCGAGAACTTGATCCGTTCCGCCCCAAAGAACATGATGAGGACATTCTTGGTCCTAAAATACCATATCTAAGTGCGATAGGGGCTTTGATGTACCTTGCTAGTAATATACGTCCAAATATTGCATTCTCAGTAAACTTACTAGCAAGATATAGTTCCGAACCAACACGTCGACACTGGAATGGAATCAAACATATATTTCGTTATCTTTGTGGTACCCGTGATATGGGATTATTTTACCAAAAGAACTCGAAATCAAAGTTGGTTGGATATGCTGATGCTGGTTACTTGTCAGAACCACATAAGGCACGATCCCAAACAGGGTTTGTTTTCACATATTGAGACACTTCAATTTCTTGGAGGTCGACAAAGCAATCTTTAACTGCAACATCATCAAATCATGTTGAACTTACTGCACTTTATGAAACTGGTCGAGAGTGCGTTTGGCTAAGATCGATGATTCAAAACATCCAAGAAGAATGTGGGCTCAAGTCTATTAAAGGAAATCCAACCATGTTATGTGAAGACAATGCGGCATGTATAGCTCAAATCAAGGAAGGGTATATCAAAGGAGACAAAACAAAACACATTTCTCCGAAATTTTTCTTTACATATGATCTACAAAAGGATGGAGTTATTGACGTTCGTCAAGTTCGATCAAGTGACAATTTGGCAGATTTATTCACAAAGTCTTTGCCAACAAGAGTTTTTGAGCTACTGGTTTAGAAGATCGGTCTTCGACGCTTAAAAGATATGCATTAATTTGAGGATGAGCATTATGCGTACTGCACTCTTTACCTTCATCAAGTTTTTATCCCATTGGGTTTTTCTTGATAAGGTTTTTAATGAGGCAGTTTATGGCGTGTAATGAACGATGAATATCGAATGAGGAGTATTATAAAATTATGTATGAGCTCATGGGTTATGTCTATTCATCCTATTCTTTAGGAACAAATTAGGGTTTAAACTATTACCCTTATAAATACATCCATTTGTATCCTCCAGTATGAATTATTCAATAACAATTCTCTCTGTTTATTACTTTTACAATAAAAATTAACACTTTTTACCAGTTTTTTTTTGTTTTTTTTTTTTTTTTACAAAGTTGACTCTTGTGACAAGATGTCAACAAACAAATTGCTTTCCGTTGGTCCATTTCAGTAAGGCTAAAATTCGTGTTCCATTATTTTTTTTATTTATTATTATTATTATTATTATTATTATTATTATTATTATTATTATTATTATTTATTTATTTATTTTTTTGCACTTTTGTTTTTTCAAAACTTGAATAAGGATTTGGTTTACTGAACCAAAACCAGCATCAGCTGTTTGGGGTCTGGTTCTCGTTTTATGATCGACCAATCTAAACTAGAGTTGTAATATTCTGTAAGGGTTAATTGGTCCAGCTTTTGGAACCATATTTTAAAATTCTCTATCTCCAATTCTCCATTGATCCAATTTGGTTTCTGCATCCATCACGACAGTACAGTCTGATCAAGATGATGGATACTCATTACATACCTGATTAGCTCATCTTCAGTTATTGAATTTCAAAGTGCTAACGAAAGTCGAATGTTTGAAACTATAAATGCACTGAAGAAACATGCAAAACAAAAAAGAACAATTTCAATCTGATTTTTCTGTTAGATTGCTTTGAGATTCTGTCTGTCTATAGTCTATACAAGAATGAATTTTTCCTAAAACCCTAAAATCCAGCCAACCAAAACAGTCTTCATCCCAGAATGCACCTTTAAACCCCTATAAATTCAACTTTTATAGAGAAAAAAAGAAGAGAACGAAATTGCACATCGTTATAAAATTATCTACAAAAAAACAAGGCAATTATGGACTCGATCTCAATACTTTCTGGCATTTCTACAAAACTGTGTTTCAATTGGGGAGTAAACCTACAAAGAAAGCGTCCTCGTAAACCAGTCCGATAAACGTCTCATCTTCATTGAGATGTCCTTATTTCTGCCGAAGTAAGCTTCTGCATTCTGAAGCAATACTTCCACATCATGCTTCATTGCTGCAAATCTTCTGTAGTAGTTATTCTCTAGTCTTGATTGGATTACATCAAGGGTCAAAGGCACCGGAAACCTGCAAGATTTAGCAATAGTTGGTATAGACCTTTCAATAACGAGTCTTAAACTCATCAACATATTTTTTTATATCCCATAGGGAAACATAAAGAAAAGAAACTTGAACCGATGATATTCGTTACAGGAAGCAATTCAAACCCATTTACTATATTCGTTTACCCCGTTATGTTTATCCTTTATTCTTCATTTCATGGGTCTCCTCATATCAAGTAAATGCCAATATATCAAGATATTATCATTTCTCTTGAATATTTCAGGGATGTCCATAATGAAAATAGTGTAGGCATGCCCTTCTAGAAGCATTATGATCTGCAGCTCAAATGGTCTCGTATGAAGTCTCTATCAGTCTTAGTTTTATTTTATATATAAATAACTTATATTCAACATTTTGAAATGACGATGTATCCAATTTACATTATATCATGAAGAAATAGAGTTGCATACTTGATGTGAGGACAAACAAAAAAGAACGTTGTCAAAGTCATGGAACCTATTACTAAATTTAATTTACTTCATGCAAGGAGAAAAAAAAAAGGATAAACAGCATTAAGAAAGATACCAAAAGAGACTGATCTAGAAGGGGTAAGAGAAACTATACTTGTTAATGAATGTCGTTGACTGGGATACTTGTCTCAGTTTTAGAATACCATAATGATCCTGCAAGTATCAATAACAGTAAATATCATTAGCATGCTCAATTGCAACATTTAGTAATAACATATATTTGTCTAATATACCCTCATATAGAGATCAAGCACATGAGAAAAAGCATTTCACTCATTTTATCTCCCTGCTTGAAGTCTAAACCATTATGACTAATATCACATATCTTTGTAACGATTACACAATTTGTTACTTAGAAGTGTTTAAAAAAAGCATCACAGACATATAAAGTAACTGTTGAAAATTTCAGGGAAGGAGGGCTTGACCACACGTTTAGATGCCTTGAAAACTTTTAATGTTATTACGAATTATTTTTCTTGAAAAAAGTTACTGACATTATAAATCATATCTGGCTGTTTTCTTTTTGCCAGAATGCAAAAGGGCATCACTGTTTGAATCAATGAACAAATTTAGACAAACTACAAATTGTAAATGTAAAATGTAAGTCGAATCTTTGTATTGTCTGGCCATAGGTAGTGTTTTTTTCTTTCATTAAGAAGATGTGCTAGCAACGATGATTCTAAAAGTCAATTCGCTTAATTATGATCAAGAAACAACACATACCTCAGATTTTTTCCCCGATTTCTCAAGTTTGGCCAATGCACGAATGAGTTTAGTTCTGATATCATCATCAATATGTGGCTCCTCCCACACCATACTAGCATTAGGATCATAGAGTTCCCAAGGACTATGTGGAAGCGCATTCGAATCACCTTTATACTGGACTAAATACCGTTCCCACGGACTGTCAGGAAAGTCGACCGATTTGGGTTTAACCGCCACAATTCGCCCATCCCACCAATTTCCATTTTCTTCCCCTTCATTTTTCCACCAAACTTGGCACTTATCACGGCATCTCCAGTCTCTTTTCATAGCAGCATCATACCTGCTTCTTTCAACAAGAAAGTCTGGGAAGCCGGTAACTTCCTGAAGAGTCAATTTAAACGTCTTACCAACCACATTAGAAGAGGGGTCTTCAAATTGTAGGGTCATTTTGCAGCAGCCTTCACCAGAACCGGGATGTGTTGCATATTCAAGGTCTTTGACTTTACAAAACTCAACGTCTCTGATGTTTCCCTTTGTCCATGGACCTATCTCTCTTGAATTACTACCACTTATGTAATCTTGGTGACCCTGAAAAGATCAAAACACAAACAGTAATGATCTATGAATCTTTGCCCATTTTGCCACCTCTAATAGCATCAACTCTTAGTAATAATGACAATAATTTATTTATTTATTTATCATTATCATTTATTTATTTTATTATATATATATATATATATATATATATATATATATATATATATATATATATATATATATATATATATATATATATATATATATATATATATATATTTAATAATACTGCAGTTTCTCATGAAATGAAAAAGACACATACCTGTCTAAAGTAAACAACTTCATCTCCTAACTGAGGAATATATCGAGATCCCTCCTCATGAGTTGAAAGCAGCAACCATGAACTTCTTGTTGATTGGTGTTGTTTCTTTTTTTCTGGTGATATGTCTCTACGATTATAATCAATGGCTCGCCTGTTTCTGGTGGATCTTAATCCCACTTTATGTCTAGAATTTAATCTATCCTCTTCTTGTGGAAGCTCGTCATCTCCACTTGAAGATTTTTCTCTACTTGATGTATCTTCAGATACCTCATGAATAACCCTCAAATTCATATTTCTTCGAGTCCCATGAATTCTGGGTGCTGTTGCTTCATCCTGATTTATACTATTGGCATTAGAAGTGCTTGCATCCATGCCTCCACCATTCATAACTACACCTGTCCTACTCCTAGTTGACTTTGATCGCCTATAAACTTTTTTAAACATTCTATCACGTGAATCTGGCTCTTGTGACCCTTGAATATCAGAGCTGATGGCTTTATCATCCTGAGCACCGTTTAGGGGCATTTTCGAAATTCTCCCGTTGGGAACATCTGAGGTGGATCCGTCAGATATCATGATACCGTCACCATTTCTTGATTCTAGTAATGATGAACGGATCTTCAACTTTGTGGGTGTTCGCAATTTCTTCAATGGTATAGGTGGCTCTTTATCTTGATTTGTTTCTTGCTTCTCATTTAGCTCGACCATTTTGCCCTTTTGAATTTCGTCATCTGAAGGACTAGCTTCCTCCTTTTGAATTGGCGGCTTTTCATTGACTACATTCTCGATATAACTTCCATCAGGACATGACTCGTCTACAGATTTAGCAACAGACGGGATCGGTTCAGTAATCCTTGGCCGTTTCATTGAACGGGATTTTGCGCCTCCCCATTTAATGCTTCCCTCGAGCAGGCTTACATGATTCATATACTTCATAGGTGACCCAAAATTTTCAGTTCTTTCAATGAACTCACCATTTCCATTAATCAAAGAGAAATTCTTACTCGATTCATCTATATCGTGAGGGGGCGTCGTAGATGATGGGCCAACCAACTCCCGTTTACTTGAATCACGATTGGGAAGTTTGAACACCAACCTCCTTTTGGGAGTGTCTTGGTGGGAACTTAAATCTTCAGATACTATTTCTTTACCTTTTAAATGCCCATTTTCTTCATTTTCAGATGAAACTTCGGTTTCTTCACTTCCTGCTTCTGTTTCTTGCTCACTGGAATAACTCAGGGACGAGTTGCCTTCTAGAACATCCTCTTCTCCATCTGAGGCTTTTCCACTTATCCGTGAGAAAAAACTTAGGGCATTGCGCGCAGCCGCTCTCCTTGGCCTTGAAGCCTTTGACCGAGACGACTTCTTCCTAGAGGGCTTTTTACCAAATCTTGACTTTCTGCTTAGATCGTCTCTCAAAGAACTCTCTTCACCATCCAAATTCCTTCTCTTTACACGTCTTCCAGAAGAAGTCATGAAGTCAGCCTGACAATATTGAAAATGTTTAAGACCAGAAAATCTGTAACATGACAACACATAATATCTGATTTGGTCACTACACCTATGAGATTCACTTCAAATTTAAGTATTTGAAGTACTTAAGACCAGGAAATCTGTATCATGACAACACAGTTGAAATGTTTCTACAACAAAATTTTTTGGGATTGGATCGTTTTAAATACGTTTTGTGTTAACTTAGATGGAATTAGTACGAATTTGAAGTCCATTAACCAAACCAGAAATGAAGAAAAAGGTGTATCTTCCAAGTTAACAACTGCTGAATAAGCATATTAAGATACATGGGGACTTCTTTCAATTCAAAATTTGAATGAACATTTTTGCAAAATTCAAGTCAATATCTTCAATTCTTAAACCAAAACATTTAAAGCTGTCAGGGATACTCTCTCTAAGGTTGTACACATATCAAATTTGAAGCTGAAAATAGTTCTTCTGACCATAAGACATCAAAATGCACCTCATATATACTTACCTCTGCCTTTATCTTTTTCGTCTTAGACTTTCGGGAGGTGTCATCACGAGAAATTTGATCCTCGCTGTCTCCCCCGCTACATTCAATGCTATCAGAAGCATTGGAACTCAAACTTCCTTGTTCTCCTGCAGAATGACACTCCTCTGTCACATTATATTCGGAATCGTTGTCATCACTATGCACTTCTATTTCTGGTTCCCAGTCCATGGCATCTAGAAACTCGGGAAGTGGGTCCATCAAAATATCCAAGTCAGCAATTGGAGGCACTTGGTATTCTTGATCAACAAGGCTAATGTCGGTTCCTACAGCAAATCTCATTGAAGATGGCCTCCACTCAAACCCCAGAGATCCTAACCGTCTTTGCTGGTACAGGCTTTGGTAAGGCTCAGGGTACGGAATCATCCCTACAGAAATTCCAAATTTAAAATTTAAATGTTTAGAGTAATGATTACAAGAACTATATTACTACAATACTGATCAAATTTTTCTGAAAAAATTGGGGGGAAGTTGTATGCATTTAAATACACTGTAGGTAACTATCGCCCATTTACACTGTATTGATTCTTTATAAATTCACCCGGGCAGAGATAAAACATTTTAGCTAGAATAGTATGACCCAAGAGTATCAAGGCTCCTATTGCTTTGTGAGGCTTAGGGAGGGAGTAACTAGAAGTGGCTAAATAGGTAGATTGAGCATATTGTGTTAAGGGATCAAAGGACAAGGTGTCAACACTCAACTGTCAAGACTAATAACTTCTAATTGCTTTTGTGTTTTTTCTTGATTTTTGTAAATAACTAGTTTCACAGATATGGATATCCATTGTCAAAATCAATGTTGCAAAACTCGCTAGGCGTAGGCGGGGTGGTCGACCACCTTCGAGGCGGAATTCGCCTAGGCGTCGCCTAGGCGCCGCCTAGGCGGATTGGACTTTTCTATATAAAATTTTTAAAATTATATGTATTTGGTATAAAATATGCATAATTTATATATATTTTAAATATTTTTATTAATGTTTTCATTATTTTTTAATATATATCTTTTGTATATGTTGCAAAATTAACAATTATGTATGCTTTTGTACAAGTTTTAGTCTAGTTTTATTAAAATTCAATAAGTTATTTATTGGGCCTTGTATTAGCTTTTTAATGGGCCAAGAAAATTAACTTTTTTATAAGCCAACAAAACCACTATATTATTATTAGGGTTAGAATTAGGTAAATGTTGTAACACACAATTATGACAGCCGCACTTCCTCTCTCTCTCTCTCTCTTCACCCTCTTCTTCAATCTTCTCTCTGCTCTCTATTTGCTCCACACTTCTACAGTTCCACTTTAAGAAAACAAGACCACAAATGTGTTCACTTCATCTTCACTCACTTCTCTCGACTCAAATTAAAACAAAATCAAGAAAAGAGGCGTGAATATGAAAAAAAGGACCTAGATCTGAAGTTATACTGGCGTAGACCGGAGTTGACCGACCCGCCGCCTAGGCCGATTTGACCGATTTGTCCCGCCTAGGCGGTTCGTTGACCGCCTTTTGACCAAAACGCCTAGATTGACCGATTTGGTGCAAATCGGGGCGGTGAAGGGCCGACTAGCGCCTAGGCGGCCGCCTAGGCCACTTTTTACAACACTGGTCAAAATAAAGATGCAGGCATTCGATTCATTTACACCTATCTCAATTTTGGACCCATTTGACTCCTTTCATTCTCAATTTGATCATTTGACCCGTTGGAGATTAAATAAGAAACAAAAAACCCATTTTTAGGTGTACAGGTCAAAATACCCACCCTATGAGTAACCTTCAGAATATCAAAACAGATAAATATTAAAGGATGGTCACGTCAAATCTTCCAATGAACAAACCTGAATCACAAAGGAGATCTTGCATATTCCTTCGATACGGAGCTAGTTGAGTTTCCTGGGTAAGTTGAAAAAAATAAATAAAAAATAAAAAATAAATAAAAAAATAAAAAAATAAAAAATTAGGAACAGCATAAAAGATTTGCAAGTACAGTAGTCCAGTATGGTACTATATCCTTGTTAGTAACATTTTAATACATAAAATCTTTCAGTTTGTTAAAAGCTAATCAATCCTTTGTATAGTCCTTGGTCGAAACTCGAGGACTAACCACTTGTAACCTGAATTTCCTATCGTTTGATTTGATAATTAGTGGGCGAATTTAAACAGTCATAAAAATAGACTAGCATCATCATTTGGTTACTATAATCCTATAACAAAACCTGAACACTAAAGTAATCTTAAGATAATGATAGCTAAAAGAAGAGACTAATTTTGTTCCAATTGATGCATCATTACAAATACAAACAATATGAGTTATATTCTTAGTGTTACCATCACTAATTTACTAGTTACGTTCTTATAGTAACACAATGAATAATTCTATAATCACCGGTAGAAATAACTGTTTTTATGATTTAAGTACAGCACCCTGTGTACTAAACTACTTATTAAATAACTATCATTGTATATTTCTTAATGCCCCTATAGTGTTTTTTGAAAATCAGAAGGTCTTGATAGGATATTATATAAAAAAAATTGAATTTCTCTAAAAGCGATAAACTAACAGAAAAAACTAACCTGATCGAGTACATTTCCATGTGCATCTTGAATGAGGGGCCTGTAATCTCCAAGAAAAAACTGTTGATATGCTTATATAGTGTCAGTAACTAGTTATGTCATGCAAAGACTATATCTTTCTGGTAACTTGCAATTTCTTATACAGGTCAATCAAGATGTTTTATTGTTTTTTATTCTATACCTGATCATACTTGGCATCATTTTGCGCCTCTCCTTGGCCAGTGCTTAATATATACAATTGACCAACCTCATCAGAAAGTACAATGGATGTCCCGTCCCTGGTAACATAGAAGATTAGGGATAACAAAAAGAGGCAAGTAGTTTATAGAAATCTGTTAGATGTTAGATATTTGAAATATATCAGCATACAGGCAAAACGAATAACTATGTCCATCTCATGTAACTACACCCTTACCCTACTCCAACAGGATTGGGTTTTGTTGTTGTATCTCATGTAACTACAACTTTCCCAAGACAGTTGTTGTGGGTTTCTTTAGGAGTGTTTGCATGGGCATTTGATAGTTAACAAAAAGTTATGTAATCAGTTGTAATAAAAAATGGTGCAGTAGGTAAAGTTTGAGTGTTTGACTGTGCATCTAGCTTTCTGGTATCAAATATGTATTAATCACTTTCTATTGTGTCTGAGTGTTAAGCAGACTATGATTATTAATGAAGGTAATAGATAATAAGGAGGGTAAAGAAATAATTTTTAGATGGATTAATAGACAAAAATGCCACTAAACTTTCCAAAAAAGTGCGTCTAAGGTAATGAACTTTCATTTTGTTCATTTAGGTTACTTAACTTACAGGAAGAATAGTGTTCTATAATTTCAGTGTTAATCGGAGTGAATTGAACGCATATTTTTGGATAAGTAACATAAATGTCGTGTTTTACAAGTTGAGCAATGTGTACATATAAGTTCAGTGACCCAAATGTTATGTTTCATAAGTTCAGTAACCCAAGTGAACAAAATGAAAGTTCGTTACCTTAGGCGCACTTTTTTGGAAAGTTAGTGACATCTTTGTCTATTAACCCATTTTTAGACACTATAAAAACAAAGTTACCCAAACACTAGAAACAAATCAATCTGATAACAACATTCAAGATTCACATCAAAATAGTCCTAAATTAGCAACTTTTTTAGATATAATAACTTATTTGCCAAATGGTATCAATTGTAAAAAGCTGTTCACTTCAGTAGACAAGATCCCATTTCAGAGATTTGACCAATGGTCAAACACTTTACCAAACGAGGTGGAGTAACAAGTAAACAGTATTCAAGGGGCGGAAGGAGTAGCAAACTCATTATGATATTTGAATAATATATTTAATTTCACTATGCCACTCCTTTACTAAGCGTGACCTAAAAATTATAATGGCAAGAGTGAAAATATGAGTCACTATAAAATAATGAAAAAGATAATGGGGTCTAAATTCATGCATGAAGGGACATGTAACAAAATACACTAACAACTTACGGTGAAAACTTTCCATCAACTAGCTTGAAGCGTCCAATTTCAAATATACGAATAGGAACTCCTTCCCATATCTATATATGATTAAAGAAAATGAATTCAATTAATAACATGTAACAGTAGAATATAAGGATGACAAAAAAAGAGAAAAAGGAAATGAGGTTATAGAGAAACAAATACTCACATCCCATACTATTGTTTTTCCATCGTATCCGGCACTCATAGCTATTCTTGGATTAAAAGGATGAACATCCAATACGTAAGTCTACAGATAAAAGCACAATCATTAGAACAATGTGCGGCATGATAATTGAAATGTGCAAGTCTTATAGGGCTAATTGCAGGATAGAGTAGCATACTTTGTGCCCAATCATAACTTTGTTTCCATTGTCATTGACACAACACTTTATTTCGAGTTCTATTTAAGGCACTACGTTTTGTTACGATGTTTTCAGAAACCACAAACAAATCATTACACTTTAGTACTTTATTTCCATTTTTATGTTTGAGAATGCTGGTGTAGTCTGTCAGATGGTCCCTAAAGTCCTAAACTTGATCTCTTTTATCCAATACTAAAGACAAACTATATACTCATCTTGTCATTAACCGCTTTCGTATCAGATATAAGGTTGACGATGTGAATTTCACGGGGTCAAGAACCTTCTAAAAAAGATTTGAAAACAAAAAAAAATAAAAGCACTTACAGATTCACTGTGACCTGTTAAAGAATGGACTAAGCTGCCATCAACTGCATTCCACACACATATTCTGCAATCTGCAGCCATAGAGGAGAATTAATCATTATGGACTTCTTTATTCCATGACTTTTTATACACCAAGTCACCAACAAAAATATGCATCCAAGGAAATTAACTTCAGACACGCCTTAAAAAATGTAATTTAAAATTTAGTGAATAGCTTGTATGATATATTTAACCTACCCATGATGGCAGCAAGTACAAAACGATTGTCAAGGCTCCACACAATCATGTTAACACCACGTGGAGTAGGGAGAATCCGTTGACGTGGACCTCCTCTTGGTGGTTGAGGTGGCAAAGGAGGTGGAGGAACTTTCAAGTGATATGCTCGTGTCCATCGTCCAACTCTTCCCTACAAGTCCAACCTATCTATTAATTTTATTGTTCCAGAAGGTTAAAGAGAACTCTAGAGGTGGCAAGATGGTCAGGTCAGGCACATTAGTCGTTGGGTAACAGGTCAAAATGGTTCACTTTTGTACAGGTTGGGTTGGCCCATAAACATCTCTTTGTCCATTTTCTTAATCTTAATATAAATATGTAATGTGATAGTTAGAACAATATTATTAAAATACATCCAATTTCTTTAAAGCAATTTACAAGATTGTATACATGAGGCATATATTTCTGAGAACTTTCCACCCATTCGCATTTAAGCTAACGCTTTTTATTTGACCTATTTAAGATACAAGACAGTCCAGTTTGACTCACTCGTAAGTAAGCATGTCAAAATTTCCAACTCTAAGAAATGTAATCAAAAGAGTTTAGTAAATATAATCAACAAGACTCAAGAATGGTATAATGGAATATCTCACATGAGATCGCCGTGATTTTGGAACCCAAATAATCGCACTGCCATCACGAGAACACGTAACAATGTTGTCATGTGTAAACCTGGAACATTAAACATTTATTTTACATAGGAACAAAATCCATATAATCTTGTAATGGGTTAAACCTTGAAAGTTGGACATTACATGGGAACATTAAACATTTGTACTTCAAGTCATAATGGAACTTGGAGTATTTGATATTAAGTGAACGTAAAATTGTAAGCAATTTAAGGAAATAGATAAGCACCATGTATTTTTAAATTTCGGAAGGTTTTCTTCTTTTGAGGCATCCGATGAAGAAATTTTAGAAGCAACAGCACAGCCACTGCATCATAAAGCAGGAGAAATATTGGTATCAAAGCCAATTAGTGTTAAAAGGAAAATTCAAAATTTTGAAGTAAAATAATAAAATGTGGGAAGAAAATACATAGAAATTGTACCTAAACTGTACATAGTTAACATCATTTTCATGCCCAGCAAGTACATCCATCTCATGATTGGGTTGCTCCGGATCATCATTGTTAGGTTTACAAGCATTCCATACCTGCAAGTTATAAGAAGACTAAGATCCAATCTGCATTGGTCATCTAACATTTTTATTTTCCGTATTTTTTTGAGTATGCAGAAGTGCAAGTTACAAGAAAGCAGAAAGTGAAATAATGTGACAAATCTTTTATCCTGAGTTGGATACAAAGAAAAAGAAAGTGTTATGCGTTAATTATGTTTCAATTTTGCAAGTTCAGAGGTCAGAAAGATAGCTAACTTTACATATACCCTTCCTATAAAGTTCTGTCACTAGTCAAAGTTTATTAGTCTCCCACTCTTATATTTTCATTCCCTTTAAGCTTTTAAACATTTGAGAAAATGTGTTTGGTCGTTAGGGAGTCCTAGATACGCATTAAAGATGGAACGTACATAAATGGAATAATAAAAAATGAGATGACAAACACGATAGAAGTATAATATAAACTCATGATTAATGCAAATCAAATGGCATTTTTAAGAGTATACCCTTGCAAGAGTGTCCGAGCTTCCTGTGACAAAAACAGTTCCACTAGAGTTGAATGCACAGCAAAATATCTGATGACTTTGTGGAACAAGGCTTGATGATGATGGTCCATTTTTCCCTGTTGTTAAAAATTTACTCCTAGGTAAGTCATAAATAATAAAAAGATGAGTTGTGAGCTTACATAGCATCTACAACTAACCAGCTTGAGGTTCAGGAGGCTTAGGGATGTATATTCGTGGACTGAACTGAGAGTGTCTAGCATCCCAAATCCTACACGATCCATCATCAGATGACCTATATGAAGAAAAAAGTAGACAAAAAAAGTTCAAAATTATTTGCATACAGAATAAGATCATAAAAAGCTAGAAGTAATACCAAATTTGTAGGTATGAGACATGATTTGGTCTGTAGGATGACTATGACAGGTACCAACAATGGACCATAGGAAATAATCATCAGCAAAGGAAATTTGGATTTACATTTTATAGGTGATTGTGACATATAAAAAAAAAGTAGAATCATATAAGCACTTGCTTGTAATAACTGCTAAGCAAACATTGTGATTAAGTGAATTATGGATCAGTGAAAAGTATACATGGATATATAATACTAGGTATGCACATAATGTTACTCTACTCTCTAATAATTAGTACAGTTGAATATAATATGAAACTGGATTTATAAAAAGATAAAGAGGTTTATCATTTTGTTAACCATAGTGGACATTCATTTCATGCTTATGTGGCAAGAAGAGGTCCAGTACCTTAAACCTCTACATAGTTAAGGTTTAACATAGTGAATGCCCAAAGAGCATCCAATATGGAAGGTCCAAGAATTTAGAAATTTTGAAGAGATTTCTCTTTCCTTCTTCCATAGTGAGTTTCTATTATAAGTGACATGGAATGGTTCAAAATCATGGACCTCTTCATAATTTAATGCATTTGAGTGTAAGTGAGATATTTACAAAGTTTAATTCTATGTGTAGGAAGATAGGTGTATGAAATAAAAAGGTTTAAAAGTTAGTAATGTGGCATGAAACGACACATTTATAAACTAGATGTAATTGGTATATCTGAGAGCGACATACAAATTAATGCTCTTTATAGATAAACTTACGACAGAAGCTGATATACAGAGCCTAATCTAGGACTAAAGGCGATGGCTGTAACTGCTCCTGTGTGACCACGTAAAACCGAAATTGGAAGTCCATCAGCTATTCGCCACTGTCACAACAAAGATCACCGAAAATAACCACAATGAATTTTTAATGTATTCGGTTGAACTTAATTTACAGTATAGCAAGATCTTACAACTCGGATAATGCAGTCATTTGATGCAGAAGCAACGAGTGCGTTATTGTAGCTCACAGCAAGGTCTGTAATGTCACCCTATTGAAACACATGATGTGATAGATAATAAATGCACCAAATGAGAAACCTGATTAAGGATAAACATGTAAATGTATGTTAGTTGAACTCACTTCATGTCCACGGCAGCTGGCCAAGCAATATGCAGTTTCCATTGACCAAATTTTTACAAGACGATCATCCGAACCAGTGATAACATATCTCCCTAATCGGTCAAATGTTGCTGGGAATAAAACATATTGTTAGCTATAGTGCATACAAAGTCAAGACTGATTACAGTATATCCCATGGCATACAAAGTCTTGTAAACAACCAAATTGCTTGCCAAGCACCAAGTGAAACCCAGTTGAAGCAGTCAAACTTAACCATTATATAAAAAAGAAAGAGTTAAAACAGGACAAACTGCAATAAAATAAAACATACTTTCACCACAGAAATTGAAACATAAAAACACACTTTCTAAACACCTCTAACATGTTGACAAACTTGAAGGGTTTTAATAGCAATTTCCGGAATTATATGGGATAATTTAAGTAATTATTTGCAAAAGTTCAGTGACCAAATTAAAATTGAATAGAAAATGAAATGCTAAATATTCCAATTAACCATTTAATAAAAAATAGTAGTTACACCCAAAAAGTAAACAGAATCTTTACCACAATAGACAGCGTTGCGATGGCCTCTAAGCCTCTTAAGATTTTCCATCTTTTGTACCACGGTAGATGGTTTGACGATGGCATAAGAAGCTGCCCGAACAGACGGTGCACGATGATGCCTTGAAAACCCTCCGCCAATTTCTCTTAGCCCAAGTCCACGCACCTGATCAGCTTGCATATGAGGCCACCGCATGTACCCTGGTGGGTGTCGCGCTTTATTGTCCCCCTTCTTCACATCGTCTGCATGAAGGAGGGCACACAGCTATATAAGAGAAAATAATGACAAGACCACATGTGGTAATTTTGAGAAACTAGTAGTGCCATACATTTAACTAATAAAACTATATGCGAATAGAACACTCTAATTGTCCCAGAATAAATGCAATGTCTAACAGCACAGTTTAATGAGAGCCTTCACAAAATTAGCAATTTCAGCCCATTTACTTATGCAAGGGTCCCATTGGGTTGCGTTCTATGTCAAATTAATCAAACCAAATAAAATTGCTAAAGGGGAACAAGTTGACAAAGAATATTTTTGATGCATACAACTTCCTAGGTATATTAATGGTATTAAATTATTGTTTATTATTTCTGTTTTAGCCATAGTTAATAACATCAATTATTTATTGAGAAAATGAAGATACAGGTGTTTTGGGTCAAGCCAACAATGCCCCAGCCCATTTCAACTCATACAAAAAGTGACCCACTTCTACCCGAACAAGTTATTACCTGTTTGCTACAATGAAGCATAACATTTAGAGGAACAGTATGGGGCAATACTTTTGTGTAGAAGCCAATAACTAAATAATAAAATGTATGTGATCAAATACCGCTCAACAGTGAAAAAGAACCAGTTCCCAATAAAGTAGGAACAGCAGCAGCATTCACAGAAGCGTGGCCAATGAGGCCCTGTGATGAAGAGGCGGCACCACTTAATAATTGCTTCAACAGCTTCACTAAGTGATCCTTGTCTATATGCGGATACCTACACAAACCACAAATCAACAAAATTCAAATCACCCACAAAACTAACTTAAACAAATCATTCTATTTTTGCTGTTGTACCAATAAATTAATAAAACATCACTACCTCTCCACCAACTTATTGTAGCTCAAAGGGAAAGACATCCCGTCATCATTTTCATCCCCAGTTGTAATACCACTTCTTGAATACCAAGAATGATATCTTCTAGGCAAGAGTTGATGCTCAAGAAGTTCATTCCAAAACTGACCATAGGTCCGATGACATGGGCCAGCTGAAAGGAAATGCATGATCAAAAAATAGACCTCCCTGAGATCAATATCCGCCCCAGTTTCATTATCACGTTTACTCACATCAACAACTGGAGCTCTCTCCTTCACCTTACTGGAAAGACTTAATGCTTTCAAACTCCCGGTCCGTGGTTCACTGGGAGGAACATTTTTGTGAAGAGCCATAGTTCCTCTGTCAAATCCTGGTGATTGTGAAAAAACTGTTACTTGTAACACGAAATCGTTCAAAAAAACACCACATGCTATTCTCAAATTAATGTAAACACTACTTGTCATCCAAACTTTCCAACAGAATATTAAATCTTATAGTTTTCTTAGGATTCTCACGACAGTTCTTTTCAAAGCAATATACTCTAAAGCAACAATTGCTTATGCGAGTTTTACAAGTTTTAACCATTTCTATTTGTGTCATATGCCATCATCATTGTAGGTGATATACGCAGCATAATGAGGCTATCATTTCAAAACTTAATCCTAAGAACCACATTCTAACGACACTTTCCAACCTAAATTCACATATTGGATGTATTATTTATTTATAAAGCCTGCACAATAGTCACACAACTATTAGTACTCAGCAATTTTCGTGTTTTTACATTACACAATACTAGGGGGAAAAAAATATGTGTCCATTTCATCATCGACGGAAAGCCTATTCATGTCAGTCAATGTCATAAACATGTTCTAATCCCCTAGCTAGCAGCTGTATGGTTAGTCCACGCATCTTTATAATAGTCATACTCCTATAGCAATGTCAGCCTATTTATAGTCACGCGACTATTAGTACTAGATACAGCAACTTTTGGTTTTTCTACATTATAAAAAATACTACCAAAAGATATCCCCAGTTATATCCTATAGCTGATAACTATTATATAATCTACCTTTTTCTTTCTACATTACAAAATATATCCCTATTATATCCGATAGCCAATAACTGAAATCGATCCGACCCCTCGTCATGTCAGTCGATGCCATAACCAAGTTCAATAAGGGGGTGTTTGTTTAAGCTTATATGTGGGCTTATTAGCTTACTTGTATTTCGGCTTATATTTCATAAGCCCTAATTTTCCTGCTTATTTTGAGACTTGTGAATTTATATAAGTTTATTATGATATGATAAACTTATATAAGCCCATAAATCTCAAAATACGCCAGAAAATTGAGGCTTACGAAATATAAGCCAAAATCAAATAAGCTAATAAGCCCACATATAAGCTTAAACAAACACCCCCTAAACAAATAAAAAGCAAAAAGGCACCACTCCACATGACATACATAACTGAATTCAAATTATCAGGGCCCACTCAACAGTCAACCTTAAACAAATTCATTTAAAAAACTCATAACAACGCTAACAAAACTAAACTAACGATTTAATTAGCCGAATCGCCTCAGTTTTTACGCACGAATACTCCCGTTTCACCAAACGCTTAACCAAATACCACTCAATTTCAATTCCGAGAATCATCCTTCTAATTCCAATCTGACACCTGTATGGTTACTTAACGAGTCAACATAATAGTCAATACCTATTTATAGTCAATTTTAGCGGGGAAAACTATACTCAATCGAGTCAAAGTCACACAAACCAATAATTAAACATCCATAACCTAAAAAGGCACAATTCCAATTTCCACATATCACATAACCGAAATTCAAATTAACCGGGCCCACACAACACTCTCAACCTAACAAACTAACGGATATAATCCAAAACCCTAACATTTCACTCCACAAACCCTAACCTTCAAAACTACATAATCACACAATTAAGATCTAATTAAACATTTACAACAGTAATTAACTGAATCAACGCCTTAATTAAACAATTTACCTCATTTATAACGGTAAAATTGAGTGAAATTGGGGTGAATGTGGATCGAATTAAGATTTTTTTTTAAATGATCACGTAAATTATAAGAATTAAAGGTGTGAAGCGTTTATAAAATAAAAATTGTGAAGATAAGATGAAGGGATTTTTTATTTTATAAGAGTGAAGAAAGGGGTTTTGTTTTTGTTTTTGTTTTTGTTTTGTGTTGTTGAAAATTTTATAAAATTTATTTTATAAAAGTTTTGTTTATGGAAGGAGGTGAATGGAAGAGGGGGGTGTTAAGCGGAGGATGCAGAGAGAGAGAAGTAGGAACGAAGTTTGAGAAAAGAGAGAAAGGGATAGAAGGGATGCGTTTTAATGAAGAAATGTTGGGAGGTTGAAGTGGAAGAGGTTGGGTTTTCAAGGGTGTAAATGGAAATTTATTTTACTTGTATAATTTTATGAGTTAATTGCAAGTTTTGTCCTTTTGGTTTAAAGTGGTTTTCATCTTTTGTGTTAAACTTTTTGTGGTCGTCTGTTTCTAAAGGATGAGTCCTTTGACTCGATGTTTGGTGGTTCTCATCCGTCAAATCCCAAAGGGTATACGTTTGATCGAGCCTTGAAAGAGAAGTAAAACCGAAACTAGAAACCCTAATAAGAGCATGAGGTAAGGTAACGAGGAGGCATGGTGAAACCCAATGTTGCAAAAATCGGCCTAGGCGGCCGATTAATCGCCAATTAATCGGTAATTGGCCTTATACCTTGTTGATTTTTGAAAATCGGTGGAAAAAATCGGCCTAAGCAAAAATCAGCCATTAATCAGTCAAAAATCACCCGAATCAATCAAAAATCGGCCGAATCGGTCAAAAAACGGCCGAGTCGGTCAAAAATCAGACTAATCGGCCAAAATGGTCAACATTTAAAAAATTAATAATTTTGGCATTCTACTTAATTTGAGGATCGTTTATTTCACTTATAACGCACAATGGGCCTCATAATCAAAATTGAAACATTTTATTGAGGTTTGGAAACATAGTAAGCTTTGAATCAGTTAAGATCTTTAGTTTGGTCTCCAAAAATACCAAAACTTGCAGGAAATGCCAATCTGATTAATCACCGATTAATCCCGCCTTAAGCGATTAATCGCTGCAGGGTGGTCGACCGTCCGGCTACCGATTCACAATTTTTGCAACATTGGTGAAACCTTAACCAAGCTCACGTTAATGAGAGGTTAACATACCGGGGGTTTTGGTTAAAGCCTAGTTAACGAGGTGGGTTAACTGCTTCACGCCGCGTTAAACCCAATTGTGAATTAAAAAAAATTGCACTTCGCCCCTTCTCAACGTACATATTACCGTTACTTTAAAAAAATAATAAATAAATAAATAAATAAAATAAAATAAATCATTTTCAAAACCATTTTACTACCACTATAAATACCAAACTAACAAAGAGATGATCACGAATGACATCTTTAGATACAAGAAGTATCATAAGGATGGATGCGATCAATGACCGAGTCAAGAATTGAGAGAGAGTGTTTGTCCGAATAGATACAAGTACCATAATTCGGAACACCTAGGACTCGAGCAAAGTCATTGAGAGAAATGTTATAAGAGTGACCACTAACCATGAAAGACAAGCCCATAAGACCATCGTCATTGGTGTGAAGAGTGATGGAAGCATAGAATTCAAGAATAAATCTAGGACAAATGGGTTCATCGATATCTAGGAGGCAATCAAAATTGATTCCGGCTAGTTCCCTACGAATGTTGGTGTTTTCTAGGAAAGAGTGGTCAATGGTCATACCCTCATGAACATATCGTTTTTCTAGAGACTTAAAGATTTTAACTTGAGTGGGGGTAAGTCCTTTGGTTTTGTAGTGTTTTAGTAGGTAGTTAAGAGTATCCTTGTGGTCATAGTGAGTTGCGGGAGGCATGATGATTCCTAAAAACACAAATATCACATTTTTAGACTAAGTTGACATGAATTTTAATGTTGAAGTTCTAGTGTGTACCTATATGCAAACAATATGGAGGGGCGGTTATCTCAACTCATTTAAATGCTTAAAACGTTTTAATACGCAAATTTTGTACTTAAAACTAGAGATAACCCAAGCTCTCCTAATTCAATGTAGCTTCGTTTGAATATACCCGAAAATACATATGGTTATGTATTCCCTTTAGCATTCAAGAGACATTATGCAAGTGATGTTTTAAACATAACGTTTTTAATTTGTATCAACAATGTAAGACGAAAAAATATTTGTCCTATTTGTGATAAGTCATTTTTACAAGAATTTAACATGGGGTGTTTTAGTAAACATGCTAATATTCTCTAAGAATGCAATTCCTAACTATGAGAAACATGATTAGTTTTGTTTTACAACTAAATGTTCTATGTGAATTTCTCAAGTTGATGCATAACCCCAAGTTTTAGTTTTTGTGCAAAAATATAATTCCTAGACGCAGATCAGGAGTGTAATTATGTTAAGAGTACTTACAATGATGATTAAAGAGCAAAGTTGATGAAGGAGAGACCAAAATTTCGTGTGTGGAGGAGTTGTGAAGTGAATAGTAACTGTTTTAGAGTGGTGGTGTAGGATAAGGAGTGTTTGGTTTAATATTAAAAAAAATAAATAACAAAAAATAAATAAAAAAAATAAGTTTCTGCAGGTTGGCGGATTTGGCGGAACCAAATATAGGGTTTCGCCCCTTATGTCTCAGGGTTCCGTCGATTCAGCAGAAGAATAAATTAAAAGGATTTGTTTTGATTTTTGTAATTTTATTCTAACGTTCAAAACTACAATGTAGGTTCCATAAGTCCTAGTCCAAGTCTAAGAAGGTTAAATGGTTCTCGTTTAAGAGGTTTTGTAAGAATATCAGCAATGTTGTCTTTCGAGGATACTTTCTCGATTGAGATGTTTCCTTTTTAGATATTGTCACGAAGGAAATGATGACGGATTTCAATATGTTTAGTACGAGCATGTTGGACAGGATTCTTGCTAAGGTCGATGGCTCCTTTGTTATCGCAAAGAATGGAGATGTCGTTAAGTTGAATTCCATAGTCGACAAGATCTTGCTTCATCCAAAGAGCTTGTTGACATGCTTTTCCGGCCGTTACGTATTCGGCTTCGGTTGTTGAGATAGCGAGAGCTGTTTCTTTCTTAGAGAACCATGAGGTGAGACAATGTCCAACAAAAGTACAAATACCACTTGTGCTTTTTCTATCAACATAGTCACCGGCATGGTTTGAGTCGGCATACACTATGGTTTCTACTCCCGTTCCTTTGGGATACCATAATCCTAAATGTGTAGTACCCTTAATGTATCTAAAAATCCTTTTAACGGCTTCAAGATGAATAGTTTTAGGATCTTCTTGAAAACGAGCACATAGACAAACACTAAACATAATGTCGGGTCTACTAATTGTGTGATAAAGTAGACTTCCAATCATACATCTATTTTTAGTTTATCTACGGATTCACTTTCCTCATTCTTGGTGAGTTTAGTTTCTGAAGACATAGGTGTTCTAATTGGTTTTGAATCTTTAAGACCAAATTTCTTAAGCATGTCTTTTATGTACTTAGATTGGTTAAAAAATATTCCACACTACTAGAAAAAGGTCTATCCTTGACTCGCATTTTATGACGCACACAATATAATGACTTGCATTTTTGTGTGTCATAAAAAACTGTCATAAATTCTAAATCCTTGACTCGCATTTTTGTGTGTCATAAAATTCGTGTCATATGTCAAATTTTTTAAAAAACACGGACCATTTGGCGGTTTAATTTTTGATTGAATGGTCCTTGTGGTTGACCGGTCACACACACAAACACAAACATAATCCATCTTACTCATCTCTCTCTTTCTCTCATTTCTTGTGCAAACCCTATCAACCATAACTGGCCGCCGCCGCCACAGTCACACTGCCGGCCACCATGACACACCACCACCATCAATCAACTCCCTATCACTAGATCTACAAGATCCCCACCAACACGCGCCCAACTTAAAAACCTAGAAGAAACTCATACCAAAATCTGTATTTGACAAAATACATTTGTATTACTCCTCATAAGTTTGATGAAAAACCTAATTATTGATAGATAGAGTAGCAGTTGAATTTGAAAGGTGAAAGTGATGGGGTCTTCGAGCAAGGTGCGGAAAGACAAACAAGCTCGACGCCCAAAGTATGTCTTAGTATTTATTATTATTATTTTAATTGAATTGAATTGATTGATTTATATAAATTGGATTGTTTGGTTCAGAGAGGAAAAGAAGAAGGTGGAAGAATCAGCAGCAGCAACATTAGAATCAGGAGCCAAATATAGAGATAGAGCCAAAGAGCGAAGAGAAGACCAGAACCCCGATTACGAACCTGCTGAATTCGGAGCTGGCTCGTTTCACGCCGTTGCTCCTCCCGGAAATATCGACCTCTTGTATCTAACCCTTCTTCTCCTCATTGTATTCTATTCAGTACTAGTTACTAATTTTTTTTATTTCTTTGGTTTGCAGATCAGCTGAAGCCCATAAGATCTCCATTGAAAAGAGCAAGTATCTTGGAGGTACTTATTTACTACGGCAGGAAATGCTTTTTCACATTGTCTTTAGAACACCCTCAAAACTTTTTAAACTGAGCAAGTATCTTGATGCATAATTGTAGTTTTTAAACTGAGCATTTCAATTATGTTTCAAAAATATACGAAGGTGTTATTATTTTTGTTGTTTTACTTTCAACTGCACACCTAGGAATTGCATTAGATTAACATGTTATACTTAAGTGCCCATTGCTTTCATACGCAAGCCAACCTGACATCCTATCTTTATTTAAAATGTTCGACAATTGACCATGTTTTATGTTGTTTACTGGTGGTAATTTTGACCGATTACTTATGAATGGGTCGATTAAGGTTATGTTTTATAATTTATGGGTCAACTGAGTGAATTAAAAATCCCTTAAAACGAAAAATGCCGAAAGTAGTTCAAAAATGTATTAAAACTTTTTCACTAGATACAAGGCCGATACCCATCAAAACCCGTAACTGCCATCTTATTCACATTGTCTTTAGAACACCCTCAACTAGTCAAATGTGTCTTGTAATAGATATATACGGAACAATATCTATTACTTACGCTAACATAAGCCAACACACTGTCTTCATTTTTTTTACTTGAATCAGTATGACATTATGAGTGTTTGCAGGTGATGTTGAGCACACTCATTTGGTTAAAGGCTTGCACTATGCTTTGCTCAACAAAGTCAGAAGCGAAATTGTCAAGAAACCAGAAGATGAAGATGCTACTGATGGCACGCCTAGGTAACCATCTTTGCACTTTGGCAACAACTGCTATCTAACTATGTCAAAACGTTGTCTTATTTATATATTCATCATAAACAGAGCCTCCAAGGAAGACCGCCCCGTATCATTTCGCACCGCTAACGCCAAGGTAACTTCAACCTCTAGACTAGCATGTATTCCCTTTCTTGGCTCTAGGTCCTGAATATGTGCTTTGCTTATACAGTAACATCGCATTTATGTTGCAAGCTGTGTACCAGTGGATAGTGAAACCTCAAACTGTTGTCAAGCAAAACAGATTTAGGTTTTGACCTGTGTTTTTGGTCTCGTGCTTGGCAGACATACATGTTCAAGTATGACACCGTCCATGGCCAATGGAAGCACCACGAGCTTAAGGTCAAGGATGAGAAGACCCTTCTCTTCGGCGAGAAGCCCGTCACTATTTTTGGCATCAGGTAACATCTAAAGTCATCAAAATCGACATGTTGTACATATAAAATTAGTATATAATATGCATTTTTTGTGGTATTTAGGAACCCAAAAGACATCCCATGGGGTGAGGCTGGAGCTGACTTCGTTGTTGAGTCCACTGGTGTCTTCACCGATTGTGAGACGGTCAAACTAGTATGACGGAGATAGGTTAGTTGGGTACCGTAGTCGGACCCGGATGTTGTAGTTGTTGAAGTGGATAATGGGACTTGTTGACGGAGTTATTTTATACTTGACGATATATATTGTGTTTCATTGACTTTGATATTTGACATTTGTATTTTTAATTTTGTATTATCAGGTTTTTAATTGTCATTTAATAGAAAATTAGGAACTGGAAAAAATTAATTTAAAAAAAAAAAAAAAAAAATTAAGTTATGACTCGCAAAAAGGAGTCATAAAACGTGGGTCATAAATGCGCGTCATAGAGGGATGACGCACAAATGCGAGTCATGAAGATTTATGACGGGTCTTTCCTTGACTCGCATTTGCGCGTCATAAAGCCTCTTCTTGAATCGCATTTGGAGTCAAGAATAGCCCTTTTTCTAGTAGTGTCATCTTCTAATTGTTTGATTTGGAGTCCTAAGAAAAAGTTGAGTTCTCCCATCATACTCATTTCAAACTCATCATGCATAATTTTTGAGAAATCGTCACATAATTCTTGACAAGTTGATCCGAATATGATGTCATCAACATAGATTTTGACTATGATAATATGTGATCTTTTATTCTTAGTGAAGAGAGTATTATCAACTAAACCCATGGTATACTTATGGTCAACTAGAAAGGTTTTAAGTCGATCATACCACGCTTTTGGAGCTTGCTTAAGTCCGTATAAAGCCTTTTTAAGTTTGTGAGCATGATTAGGTTTCTCAAAGTCGGTGAAGCCCGGAGGTTGAGCAACATAAACTTCTTCATTTATAAAGCCATTTAAAAATTCACTTTTGACATCCATTTGAAAGAGTTTAAAATCATTGATTGATTTGTTTCAAATCAAATATAGTTATATATAGTATAGTATTACTCAAAGAAATCCTCATGAAATACGGATAACCCGAGGTCGTAGTCCGTGTGAAGGTGTGAATGGAATTTCGAATTCCCGGTTCGTGAAAAGTGTTATGAATAGAGATAGATAATTTGATTTTTACAACTAAGGATAGTAAATATAAACTAAAAACAACTTAAATGAGCAACTAAAACAAGTAAGCAAAGATCAAATAACCTAAAACACAAATAACCTAAAAACTTAACGTAATGAAATTCTAAACGCACCTAAATAGTGAAATCCTTAAATAAAAACCCTAAAAAGGTAAAAATACTTTTCCTAAATCGAAAATGATAAAATAAAGTCTTAGAAAAAATATTGTGTTTTTTTTAATATATACATATATATATATATATATATATATATATATATATATATATATATATATAAATACTTTTCTAAAAATAAAATAAAAAATATTAAGCTAATATGGAAAAATATGAAAAATTAAGGAAAAGTACGAAAAGCTATGTAGATTCTAAGAAAAATAAAACTAGTGATCCGACTTAAGTGTTTTTTTTTTCTTTTTTTTTTTTTTTTTTTTTTTTTTAATTTAAGATGATAAGGATTAAAACAAAGATAATAAAACTAATAACAAGTAAATAATCTAACGATAAAGATAACAACTAAAAATAACGAACTAAATTATACTAAGCAAGCAAATAAACACATAGCAAATAATTCAATAAAGATAAACATAATTATTACGCTAAAATTGATAACTACTAAAGATTCAAAAAGTAGAGAAAGTAGAACCCGGATGAATAAACGAGAGGAATAAACCACCCGATCTAATAAGCACAAATTATCAATAAAGTTTACAACTTTATTAATCTTATCCACTAATTAGTAAGGAGAGTGTAAAACTTTATTTACTAACAAGCTTAAAAATTACTAAAGTCTCAAACTTAAAATTTGCTTAAAGACCCTTAAGCTCCAGCCTTAGCGGTAGATTGTGATAAGAAATCAAAGAAAAACAAACTTTAACAAGGATTAGTGAATAACAAGCAATAATAAGCACTAGTACTAAATGTAAATGAGCTAAAAGTGATCCAAAAGGTAAAAAGATTAAAACTTTATAACTAAAAACTATTAGATCTAAGTCCACCCGAAGCTAAGTTGCCCACTACGAAGAATAGACGCGAATCGGGTATATTTAAGGACTAGATCTAAATGAACAAGCTATTAAATAGCTTATTGTTCAAGAAAAAATCAAAAAGTTGCAAACTTTTTTATTAAACACTTGATAAAACTACTAGATCTAATTAATAAGCTAAAAAAAATAAAAAAGGTGCTCTCAAACTTAATGGATGTCAAGGCTTGTTTGGAAAATAAGCCGAGCTTAATAAGCTCATGCATCACTTTTGTTGTTTGAATCGAGCTAGAGGGTGTAGAAGAGAAAAAACAAGAATAATAAGCTAAAACTAAATAAAGGTTGAAACTTTTATAAAAATAAATGATTTTTTTTAAGTATAAAAGAAAAGATTATAAAAGAAAAGTAAAGAAAAGAAAAGAGCTTATTGAATAAGCTCAAGCTTAAACTAATAAAAATGTAACCTTTTAATAAAAAGAGTAAATATTTTTTTTTTTTAGATAGCCAAAGGAAAGAAAATAAAAGAAATAAAATAAAAGCTTTATGAATAAGCTTATTGAAAAAGCTACTCAAAAAGCCAAACCCAAATAAGCTATAATAAGCTACAAAGCTTATATAACTTTATTGGGTTAGAAAGGAAAAAGAAAATAAAGAAAGAGATGAGAAGAAGAAAATAGAGAATAAACTAAGTTGGAAATAAAGTAAACTTCATATTCATTAATAAGCCAAAAAGGTTCATACAATAAGCTCTTTATAATAAGATAACACTATTAAGCTAATAAGAGAAAAAATAAGCACTAAAAAAAATTACAAGAAAAATAAATTGCTGCTAAAATAAATAAGAGTGTGTGAATTAAAAATGTAGAGAGTGAATGTGAGGGCTGCTCCCAATGATAGTATTTATAGCCATTCTCGGATCTCGAACATTCTCCTGTGTTGACAGCTATCAAACGGACAAAATTACAACCAGAGAGGTCACGTGACTCAATATAAATGGCTGAACCAAAGAATAGTGGAACGAGTGGGTGAGGCAGCAAAGTTTGTCTCCTCCAATTTCACAAGGGATCTACTATAGTAACGGGGTCTATCCCCTAGGCTGCCCCACTTGTCCCCTTTTATTTCAGTACAACACAGTTTTTGTCAGTTTCTGTTCCCTATTTCTGACAGTTTTAACCGTTTGACTTGTTAAACTTTATATTTTCTGTTCCGCACTTTCAGGTTTATAGCTTTTTGATATAAACAAAAATATAGAAATTAAAAAAAAATTCAAAAAAAAAAAAAAAATTGGGGGGGGGGGTCAATATAAAAAAACCACCCCCGTCAATATAACCCATCCCTTTCACAAACGCTTAGGGGATTTACTATAGTAACGGGGTCTATCCCCTAGGCTGCCCCACTTGTTCCCTTCTCCCTTTGTCCCATTTTATTTCAGTACAACACAGTTTTTGTCAGTTTCTGTTTCGTATTTCTGACAGTTTTAACCGTTTGACTTATTAAACTTTATATTTTCTGTTCCGCACTTTCAGGTTTATAGCTTTTTGATATAAACAAAAATATTAAAAAAAAAAAAAAAAAAAAAAAAAAAAAAAAAAAAAAGGGGGGGGGGGGGGGGGGTCAATATAAAAAAAACCACCCCCGTCAATATAACTCATCCCTTTCACAAACGCTTAGGGGATCTACTATAGTAACGGGGTCTATCCCCTAGGCTGCCCCACTTGTCCCCTTGTCCCCTTTTATTTCAGTACAACACAGTTTTTGTCAGTTTTTGTTCCGTATTTCTGACAGTTTTAACCGTTTGACTTATTAAACTTTATATTTTCTGTTCCGCACTTTCAGGTTTATAGCTTTTTGATATAAACAAAAATATAAAAAAAAAATCAAAAAATTTCAAAAAGGGGGGGGGGGGGGTCAATATAAAAAAACCACCCCCGTCAATATAACCCATCCCTTTCGCAAACGCTTAGGGGATCTATTATAGTAACGGTGTCTATCCCCTAGGATGCCCCACTTGTCCCCTTTTATTTCAGTACAACACAGTTTTTGTCAATTTTTGTTCCGTATTTTTGACAGTTTTAACCGTTTGACTTATTAAACTTTATATTTTCTGTTCCACACTTTCAGGTTTATAGCTTTTTGATATAAACAAAAATATATAAAAAAAAAAATCAAAAAAAAGGGGGGTCAATATAAAAAAAAAAACCACCCCCGTCAATATAACCCATCCCTTTCACAAACGCTTAGGGGATCTACTATAGTAACGGGGTCTATCCCCTAGGCTGCCCCACTTGTCCCTTTGTCCCCTTTTATTTTACTACAACACAGTTTTTGTCAGTTTCTCTTCCGTATTTCTGACAGTTTTAACCGTTTGACTTATTAAACTTTATATTTTATGTTCCGTACTTTCAGGTTTATAGCTTTTTGATATAAACAAAAATATAAAAATCAAAAAAATCAAAAAAATTAAAAAAAAAGGGGGGGGGTCAATATATAAAAACCACCCCCGTCAATATAACCCATCCCGGGGATCTACTATAGTAACGGGGTCTATCCCCTAGGCTGCCCCACTTGTCCCCTTTTATTTGAGTACAACACAGTTTTTGTGATTTTCTGTTTCGTATTTCTGACAGTTTTAACCGTTTGACTTATTAAACTTTATATTTTCTGTTTCGCACTTTCAGGTTTATAGCTTTTTGACATAAACAAAAATATAAAAATTAAAAAAAAATCAAAAAAAAGGGGGGTCAATATAAAAAAACCACCCCCGTCAATATTGTTGATACAAAAGTTGGGCGTTCCTAGTTTGGGCTCCTGCTCTCGTACCAATTAGCTCTTAATGCTTGAAGCCTGCGCACTAAGAAAGTAAACAAACACCGTTAGGCTTATCGTGGGATTGTCTCCCACGATTATCCTCCGGCGTGAGAGTAAGTAATCGGTTTAGGGTTATATTAAAGAGTTAGGGTTTGTCAATCGTACCTTTAATGAGAATTATATCATTCTTTATATAGGCACGAAATCCTCATAGATTTCGTGTTCCTCACTCTTCGCACGTGTAGTGCTTATCCGATCTATGGATCTTTATCCCATAAATAGAGGATCCGTATCCGGACCATAAATAATTTGGTTGGGTTTGGGCTATCGTAAGTCCAAACCGTTAGTATTGTTGCCCAAATCATTGTCATGATAGCCCACTCGTAGTGGACTTGGGCTTTAGTAATGTTTATCATTTGGGCTCGTGGCCCAAATATAGACTATACGTCATCATGTCCCCCCAGTCTAGTGTGCATGGCTCGTAGCCGCGGATGCTAGACTAGTGAAAGCAGCGGTAAGTGTGGCGGGAAAAAATTACCGCCCAATATTAGGAACCATGTATCTAGTCCAAAATATCTCAAAAAATGCCTCCGGAAACGGGGAGTGTGTCCACGTATTCTTCGGGTGATGTGAAAAAGTGCATGTACCTTCTCATATTCTAGCCACACGATTATATTAGTGGGATCCACGTGGCAACCCTTTTAGGGTTTTGTAACCTTATATAAATCACCGCCTCCCTTTTCACTGAAAACGTCACAGTAAAAACCTTCTTCCGCCATTTTCAAACTTTTTCAAAGCTTCTTTAAGAGATCCACTGTTTTATTAGGTAACCGCGAGTGCGCGTCTTAGCTAATATTGTCATTCCTTAGAAATGGTTCGTCAACTAGAGGAGTTTCACTCTGAAATGGACGAGGATGAACTGCATCAGTTCACCTCGGACTATTTTATTCCGCTTGCAGTGCATCCGGAGGTACCGGATGCCAACGTATGTATCGCAGATTTCCCTCAGGGAAAGATAGGGGTATACACGCGCTTCTTTGAATTTTCAAACCAGCGCGTACCTATATCCCGTTTTCTGAGCGACGTGCTCAATTTTTATCAGCTCCATATTTCTCATCTTCACTGCCTAGGGGCAGCGAAAATAACAAATTTTGAAATAAATTGTCGCTTACTTGCGATAAATCCCACTATCAACCTCTTCCGCGCGTTTTACCACACGTTGTGGTCGAACGGTTGGGTGACGTTTTCCAAACGTCCAGGGGGTTACCAGTGTTATTCGGAAAAGATAGACTCTTTGAGGGTTTGGAGAGAGAGGTTCTTTTGGGTTGATAGCTGTGTATTTCCCACGCCCTCTGAGTTTTTTGCTCAAGGGGAGCTTCCAAGGGATGAGCGCCCGGACCCTGGTACGTACAGTGTGGAGGATGTGGAGGTTATTAATGATAACCGCATCCCAATAAATTCCTACCCTGAGGAATTCTTGGTGCATATGGGGATAAGCCGCAACTACTTCAGAGGAAGTGGTGAAGTACCTACGTTTTTTGATGCTAGCGGCCGGGGTGGGTGCCCATCCTTTACTTGTCCTTGCGTTTATAATATAAGCCTTTTTTCTGTACAATGATTTTATTCACTAACTTGTTCCTCCTTTTTGTGTGTTTATATGTTGCGCAGAGATGGATCTATTCGCCGTAGTGAAGCTGACGAATCCGACGCAGGTAACTGTTGGCGTACGCCCCTTGAGGGAGGGTGAGGTGCCTATTCTGGAGGCTACTGTTGGGCGTCTGTTGGATCTTGCGCGAGAGGAGTCATCTGGCACGTCACAACCTTTGGTGAATGCGACCCCAGTTCAGACGGTGCCTGCGCAGGTGGTGGTGACACCTGAAATTGCGCGCGCTGAGTCGTCCACGAGTGCTGGGATTCTCAAAGTGGATACGGACTCTGAAGAGGAGCGCCAAGGTGTGAAGCGCATGGCTGTGGTTGATGATGGTGAAGGGACCTCCAAGCGTAGGCGTCATATCATCAGTGTGGATGAGTCCACAGACGAGGAGACATCATTGTCTGTTGCTGCGCATCAGAATGTTCAGACTTCTCCCTTTATGTAAGTAAGCTGAGTATTTATGGTTATACGTGTTTTTTGCGCAGCACCATTTTCTAACTTTGATTATGTTTGTTTGTAGTGAAAATGCTGCAGGGGGTGATGCAGTGTCCGTGGAGGGGTCAGTGCCACCTCAGGCGGCTCACACTCATGTGGAGGAGCCGGTGAGAGCTGATGAGGGGATGTATGTGCGCTGATGGAGGAGCTGGGGGCTGTTGCTGCGCGTCAGTCTGAGTTAGTTACTCAGCTGAAGGCGCGGTATGTTGGAGAAGGTAGCAGTCTCTCTCAAAAGGATGAGGAGATTGCCTTGCTCAGGGCGCAGTTAGCTGATGCGCGAGTAGAGGTAGAGTCTACCACTGCGCATGCTATGAAGGTTGCTGATGAGAAGCTGTCCTTGATGGTTGAGCTGAAGAACGAACGTGGGAAGATGGAACAGTTCAGGTCTAACTTATCTTGGGGTTTAAAGTACCTCGAAGAGAAGAAGGCTGAGCACTTTGGCCATATTAATGAACTTCGCGCGCAAGTGGAGAAGGCTCTGAAGGTGCAGGAAGGCAAGCTGCGCAAACTAAGTATAGAATACGATGAGGAGTTATATCCTCATCTTATGTCTATGATTGCTGAGCGCAGGTATGTGCTGTCTATTCCGCCATTTTGACTTACCATATGTATTAATGCTCATTTTACTTTCTAATGCATCCGTTGTTGCTTGTGTAGGTGGTTGATCAGCCATGATTTGCGCCTAGCTGCTATGGGTACGTTGGAGTCTCCTGAGGTCGTAGAGGCCTTTGGGAGGGTCGTGGAGTGCGCTGTGGCACGCGGCAAGGCCCAGGCTGTGGAGGAGCTTCATGAGAGCAAGATGCTGAGTGTGCCACTTGCAGAAGTCCCTGGGTACAACGCAGATGCGTTTGATGAGCTGGTGGAGGCGATGGAAAGATGAAAGTCTTTGACTTTCCTCAGATTGCCCGCTTGGAGCGTGACCAGGACTATCCCATCAGCGTGATCATGCAGGACCTAACGCTGGCTAAGCACATAGCTGAAGATGCAGAGGCGCACCCTGATTATTTTTTGAAGCCGGATGAATCGCAGCTGATGGTGCCCGTTTTTGTCCGCCCTCGCCACATACTTAATCCCTTCGCTCTTGAGAAGTAGATTTCGTTGAAGGAGTGCCTAGAGGCACATGAGACAAGAGCTGCTCGCAAGAAGGGCGTGAAGGGAAAAGCCATCCTTTGTGGTGTTGGCGCGGCCCATCTTCCTCGGTCCGATGGGATTCCCGTTAGCGTACCAACGGTGTCTCAGGACGATAGCAGCCTACTGAGGAGGCTAAGTGAGGCTGGGGAGTTGGCATCCACAGCTAGTAGCTCGAGTCACAAGCATGCTCATAGCGTTTAGATGTGAATTTTTATATTTATAACTTGTATAAACTCGTAGTTCGCATTAATAATAATGTTTATTTTGTTTCGTACGTCTTGTTATATGTACTTAGATTGTTTTCTTTGTAAAAGATCATCCAAGAGCCAAATTGATAATGCGACGTACTTAAAATGATTTAGATTAAGTACATGACTTAAAAAATCATAAAGGTGAATACAAACTTGTTGTTTTGCAAAGAGTATATCAAAATGACCAAGAGTCTTGGCTCGTGAATTGCTAAGCATGTACGGTGTATGTGATATTGCGCAGTCTTCGTGGAATGCGCATGTAAACTTACTTCAACGTCTTGAAGGTAAGGCGCTTAGCAAGGATGCGTGATCCAGCGTTGATGGGTTTGCAACCCTCTTACTCAACGAGTTAGTTAGTAGGTTAACTCATCCTTTCTGCCATCGTAGGTCTTAATAAGTGCATGCACGCCATGTAGGCAAAATATAAAATAACAATATTAAAACATAATAAAAATGTGCGCAATAAAGTTAAGTGTGTTATGGAGTTAGCTAGAAACCACAACGTTTTATTAATACTTGCAAGTTTTTAGAAGATAAAAGACAATTCCTAAAAAAAAAAGAAAATTCAAAGACAGACATTTATTGGGCACGTACTAAAGTGCAAGGTTGTCTGTTTGTGGGCCGTAGCCTTTCCTAAAGGTAGCATCTCTTTAGATTGCAGATATTCCAAGTGCGTGCCAACTCGTGGCCTTCCATATCGCGCAGCTTGTATGCACCATTACCTAGTGCCTCTGTGACCTCATAGGGTCCTTACCATTTGGGTCCAAGCTTGCCCGTGTCTTCTGCGTGGCTTGCATCATTAGCGCGGTATACAAAGTCTCCTGGCCTGAAAGAAGTGTGTTTGACCTTTGCATCATAATACTTCTTCATCTTTGCTTTAGCCTTTGCTTCGCGTATAGCTGCGTGTTCACGCCTTTCTTCCAGCAAGTCCAAGTCTATGCGCCGCTCCTCGTCATTTGTTGTGACGTTTATTTCCGCTGTACGTATAGTTGGCATTCCAATTTCGGCTGGTATGACGGCTTCTGTCCCATAGACAAGAGAGAATGGTGTGTCTCCGGTACTGGTTTTGATTGTCGTGCGGTGCACCCATAAAACATGTGATAATTCGTCCACCCATTTTCCTTTATGTCTGTCAAGGCACGCTTTTATTCCTTCGCCTAGACTGCGATTCGCGCGTTCAACCAAGCCATTAGTTTGTGGGTGTTTCACTGAAGCAAAGTGTTGTGTGATGTTTAATTGCATGCACCAATCTTTAAATGGGTTGTCACATAATTGTTTTTCGTTGTCTGAAATAATTTCCCCAGGTAGTCCAAAGTGACACACAATGTTGTCCCACACGAAGCATTTTACCTGGTTGCCGGTGATGCTCACCACTGCTTTTGCCTCAATCCACTTGGTAAAATAGTCTATGGCTACGATGAGGAATTTTAGCCCTCCCGCTGCAACTGGGAAAGGGCATGCGATGTCAATGCCCCATTTATAGAATGGCCATGGTGAGGTAATGAGGGTTAACTCTTGTTGTGGTCGGCGCGGAATTGGCCTGTGGACTTGGCAATCGCTGCATTTCTTTATCATGTCCCGTGCGTCGCAGTGCATAGTAGGCCAATAGTATCCCGATCTCAGGGCGCGCGCTACTACAGACCGTGGTCCTGAGTGCATGCTACATGATCCGGCATGAATTTCTCAGAGTACATAATCTGCTTGAAGAGGTCCAACACATCGGAGCCAAGGTTGTAGGAATGAACGTCGGTATAGGACGCCATCTCGTAGTTCAAATCTCTGCGCTGTGCGCCGCACCCTTCGAGCGTCCTTCTGATCTTGTGGTAAGATTCCTTTGCTTATAAATTCAATGATAGGTGTCATCCATGTAGGATCCTGTTCCTCTATCACCGTGGATACTTCCATCTCCAAGATTGATTTGTTTTTTAGAGTTTCCACCAATACCTGTTTTGATAGATGCGCAAAGCTTGTAGATGCGATCTTGCTAAGTGCGTCAGCTTTCATGTTTTCTCCTCTAGGTACTTGTTTGATTGTAAACCTATCAAAGCTCTGAATCAAAGACTTGGTTTTCTCAAGGTATTGAATCATGTGTTCATCCTTGGCTTCATATTCACCTAGCACGTGGTTAGCTACTAGCCTGGAATCCACATTTGCCTCTAGGTTGCGTACACCCATTTGAATTGCAATACGCAGTCCAGCGAGTAGGGCTTCGTATTCTGCTTCATTGTTTGTGGCTGTGAATTCGAAGCGCAGTGTGTATGTGAATTCTACCCCCTCTGGGTTAGTAAGGATAAGGCCTGCGCCTGATCCATCCACGCATGAGGATCCGTTTGTGAATAGAACCCATGGTTCTTGTAACTCTGTCTTACCTGTTGAAGGTGGAGTATCGGTATCTGGCTTCTCAACAATAAAGTCGGCTAATATCTGCCCCTTGATTGCAGTGCGTGGTCTATACGAGATATTATACTCACTCAACAACACACTCCACTTTTGTAGTCGTCCTGATGCGTCAGGTTTAGAGATAACTTGTTTGATGGGCTGGTCCGTGATTACAGCTATTGGGTACGCCTGAAATTATCTGCACAGTCTTTTGGCTGCGAATACTAAAGCTATGACCAGCTTTTCCATAGCATTTTAGTTAGTCTCTGTCTTTTTCAGTGCCTTGCTTACAAAGTATATGGGTGTTTGGCTATCTGTCAATAGTACTGCGCAAACTGCTCCATGGGTTGCAGATAAGTATATGATCAACTCTTCCCCTGGTCGCGGTGCGACAAGTTTGGGAAGTGATGCAAGGTGCTGTTTTAGTTGTTGGAAGGCTTCCTCTACCTCCTCAGTCCAGCGAAAGTCTCCCTTTTTTGTGCACTTCGTGAGTGTTTTAAAAAAAGGGAGTGATTTGTCTGCTGACTTGGATAAAAAACAGTCTAGCCCAGCTAGCTTTCCGTTTAATGACTGAACTTCTTTCAGTGTGCGCGGTGAGGGGAGATCAATGACAGCTCTTGTCTTTTCTGGGCACGGCTTGATGCCGTCAGGTTCTATTAAATATCCAAGAAACATTCCGTCTGTTGCGCCAAAGGTGCACTTCTTGGGGCTTAACTTCATAATTATCCTTCCCAGTGTTTTGAATGTCTCCTCAATGTCACGCACCAATTCTTCCTCAGTATGACTCTTTATAACAAGGTCATCGACATAAACTTCTGATCCATTCTGCCCTCCTTTACTAATTTGTGAATTAGTTGTCGTAACTGGACACACTCGTTGGTGGTATGGCCCTTTTGTCCATGGTATTCGCAGTACCCGTTCCCTATACGCTTGTCCTTTGGGGTGCGCATTGGTGGGGGTTTTGGGAAGTTTGCGCCTTCGGTTACAAATATTTCCCTCGGGGTCTTTGTGAGGTGATGCGTGGGAATTGCACCAGGCTTTACCTCTCGAGGGATCTCGAGAAGCTTACAACCCCCACCAGGCAATGTACCTGATCGTTGTAGTATAGTATAGTGACAAGTACTGGGGGATTGATCGTTCAACTCAGGAATAGTGTCGTTAGGATTGAAATTAATCTAACTAGGTCTAAAGGTGAAAGATGATTCTTTTTGTGCTTTTATATTTTATGAAAAGCAGGTAAAAATCTCGGGTATTGGAAGGAGGGGCGGAATTAGTTGCTAATCAACTAACCCAAAAGCTACTAATTAAACTAATGTGCAAGAAAACTAAACTAGAGTTCTACAAGATAAGTGAAGCATGTCTACCCATGATATGTTACTCCTTGCTAGCTATCCAATTCTACCTATTGAATTGTCACACCTTGTTTTAATTGACAGGTTGCATTCCTTAATACCATTCATGGGGTTCACTCCTATGTCGAGCCGGCTAAGAAGCTCCTAACATGGGATCACTAGAATTCGCTCATGCATTAAATACAACCATAAAAACCTTGTACACATCAATTCATGTTTCTTACACAATGGAGATCTGCCAGTTTTCTTAAGCCTAACATCGAATACAATCAACCAAACAAGAGACAATAGGAATCAAGAATTATAAGCTAAACCAATTAGATCTATCGAAGTGTCACGCCCTAATTGATCAAGATAGACACAAACATCAACAAGGAATCAATAAGATCTAATCAATTATATACAAGTTTCACACAATCATAAGTAGACACAAGGTGAATTAGCAAAACATAATCAATGAAGAGCAAACAACAATAATAATGAAAGACATAATTGAGATAGAATCATCAAACCAATACATGATTTTTATGAAGTGATTGAAACCCTCTAAGTTGCTAGAAAAACAACTACCTAAACACAGGAAACGACCTTAGGATTTAGGGCTTACAAAAAGAAAAGTTATGATGTTATATTTATAGGTAAGTTTTCTGTCGGCAAGGCATGACGGCGTCAGCTCGTTACACATAACGGCGTCACACCCATTTTTTCACCAAGTTGTAGATTTCTTCGTCCTCTTCGCGTGGGCTTTTGAATCACCTAAATCCGAGTTCGTATGCAAAAGTTATGACCAAAACAATATCAGCTACTCCGCGCGCCAGTTTTGACAAGTTAACACGTGACGGCCTTGGGTGACGCCGTCACGTTTCTTCTGGATCGTCACCACTTTTACTCTTGACGCCGTCACATGAATGCTCTTGACGCCTTCAGGTACTGTTCCCAGCAAGGAAAATTAAGACTTTGCCGTTTTCTTCACTTTTATGCTCCAAAAACGTCCAAAATGCTTCCTTTTCCAGAATTCACTCCCAAAGTATCTAAAATCACAAAAGGAACGATTTAGGGCAATATTTGATCAAATAAATTCAATTACGGCTTAAATTACCCCCTAAAAACGGATCATTTTTCGCCTCATCATATACCCTTACACTTGAGATTTGCTTGTCCTCATCAAAGAGGTCTTTTAAAGGGTTATAACGTTAGGTGTAGGGATATGGAATACACGGTTTTGTTGGATATAGGCAATCTTTACTGGTGGCGAGTTAATAATCTTAGTTAATTACATGTACAATATGGCGTTGCTAAGCCAAGACTAGACTCAACTTAAGCTAATAAATGAAAAATAACAAAAACATAAAATAAATATAGAATAAAACGGGATGGTAGTCCGTATGTTTTTTCTCTTTTCTTTTTCTATTTTTTTTCTTTTTCTTTATTTTTTCGATTTATTTTTTTTTATTATTATTATTATTTTTGCATACACTCTTACCCTACCATCCAAAATAATACATCATAGGGAATGAAAATTCCCCTTATACTTGAATTTTTACATACTTTACAATAGACTAATCTAATGACTCGAATTAAGATAATCAAAACACTTGGAGTACTTTTAAGATCAACGTACATATGGGGGTAATAGTAAATGTTCTTCCCCATTACTCCATAAGATTAGTACTTTACCCATGAGTCCCAATCGTCCCAAAACAATTTGTACAAGGATATGACTCGACTTAGCAACCATGTAATCAATTAGATAATTAATTAAGGGTTTAACAAATAACAATAATGCACTAAAGATGAGTGCATACACGGAAGGCTAAGGCGATTTGGGTGTACATTTAAGTGGGGTGTAACAAATTATTCCTTTAAGTAAGATGCTTAAAGTTAGAAACGAAAAGATAGGCTCGGAGGGGTGTACTAGGGGTTTCGTGTACTAAAAATGAGTACAACGCTAAGGGTGTGGAAAAAATTAGTTGACTTTACTAGCCAAGTAATATGACTTAAATGGTCAAGTAATTATGATACGGGTTTAAACACAAGGGTGATCCTAATGCCTCTTATCATGTAGTAAATCCTACTACACGAATGTAGTCTCACTAGCGGTCTCGGGATGCATCACTAACGCATGTTCTAGAATCTAAATGCTACCGGTACACTTATAAGCACTAATAGTAAATGCTTTTCCTATCAAATCTAAAGGCGAACCTCACGTATTTGGGTGAAAATTTTTTCTGAATAGTACGGTTTTGTGCTAGTCATACAATCTCCTATCCATGAGACGCTTGCTAAGGCTAAAGTTTCACTCCTAAATGTTGTAACAAATTTTAAATTTGGCGCTAAAATTACACTAACAAGTATTTCTCATAGTTTTATTACACACCTACCATCAAACAAACAAACTCAAGTGAAAGTGTATCGTATGAGGTATCATCATTTTACCCTCCCCTTACACTTAGGATGAACATTGTCCCCAATGATCAATTAAAGATTGTAAAAGTAAAACAGGTAAAAGAATGAAATCAAATACTCCCCTAATTCGCTCGGTATGGATAGTATGGTAACAAGGTTAGATCTTCCTCCAAGAAAATGATCAATCAAAGCTTCCCTTCCAGAATATAAATCATCTTCTTGTCATACATAACCTGTTAATCATGAGAAAACAAACACAAAAACCCAAAGCATCAAACCGAACAAAGGAAACTCACAACTAGATGTAATTCCAGACTCAGGAATAAAAACAAAACAATTAAAGATATAATGCTTGTGGAATGAATGTTTGCAGATTTCTTGGAGTTTATAAAACTAAAGAATCAACAAAAACTTTAAGAGTCCGGTATAAACAAAACTCGCAAAGTTTTTCAGAATTTTTGTACCTGACGCCGTCAGGTTATAACTCCTGACGCCGTCAGAATGTTCCTGCAAAAATCTCATGTTAAGTTTCCGGCAAATTTCTGGAAAAACTTATGTCCTACTACCTGGAAAATCCTGCAAAACATCATTATGACTCGATACAAGCATTTGACTCTAACAAGTACTAATACACATGTCCATTTAATATTGTTGTGGTTCATTCTCAATTTCGTTCTTATAAACAAATTTGGATCTCCCTTACACTTATCTTTTGCAAAATACCTTTATATGCAATTAAGACGAAGTTAAAAACAAAATAAAGCATTTCACAATTTACTTTGAAACATGAGCCACAAACAACAAAAATAAAATATGCATACGGAAACAAATAAAATCAAATAAACAAACAAACAAACAAACAAACAAACAAACAAATAAATAAATAAAGCTTGGGTTGCCTCCCAATAAGCGCTTGTTTTTGTTCGAGTCACGAGCCTGACTCTACCCTTATTTAATGGAAATATGGGAGGTTTTCCCTACACTTTGAATTAAGTGCGGGTGGAAGTAGTGATACACACCCTTAGGGTGGAAATATGCCACGTGAGGTGAAGAGGGTGAGTGAATGGCTCCTTCATCCTAAAACTACCCGGATAATATTGGTTGATGGGTGGGTCGGTTCCTCTTTTGTCTCCTAGATGTATATCTAAGGATGGAAAGTTGTGTAAAGGTTGAGGTTCCGGTTCATCAACATTAGGAAATTCCCTAGAACTAGGAGTAAGGTTATCACTACAAGTATTCAAACCTATATCCTCTAGTGGTGCCTGGTCCAAGGGTTCTACCTCCATCGGAATTCCTAAAGTTTCTTCTACTTCTTCCGGGTAAGTCACGGGCGGTGTGTGTGCCTCAAATGATGGTTGAGTATTTTGTGGGCTTATGTTATTGACCTCATCATTCCATGTGTTAATATTACCTATATCCTCAACATGTGTTTTATTATAATCTAACCCTAACATTTTCCCAAGTATCTCAAGTGCTTCTCTAGGCATCTCAACTTCTATATCCGAATCATAAGGATCATCCTCAATATTCTGACTGCTATATATAAATTGCCCAAAAGATTCATCATCTGTTTCTTGAGATTCATCATCATCGATCATAAAACCTAGGTCTTTTTGATCAATGTGATCATGTTCGGCTAAATCCTACTCAATTGTTTTCTTAGGTAGTGATAAAAGCAATCCTAGTGCTTCATCCAACTTATGATTTGTTGCAACGGCTCTCTCCATAATTCCTTGGCAAACTAGGTCGCATTTCCTATTGGCCTCACTAAAACTAGATCTTAAACATGGAGGTTGTTTATAAGAATCTATCCTAGGTGAAGGCTCATATGATTCATAGGTGTCTCTAAATAAGGTATTTTGAACTCTTTGGTGTTCTAGCCACTTAACCTTATCTTGCAATCTTAGAAGTCTAAGTGTAAAGTCCATTTGAAGCAAATTACAAACAAAGTCACAAAGAAAATATAGACTACGAGAAAGCTACAAAATAAAAAGAAAAAAAAATCTCACTTGATAGGAATCTAATCAGTAGACCTAATAAAAATCAAATTCATCCTAAACAATAACTATTCCCCGGGTTGCGACGCTAAAAACTTGATGCGTGGGAATTGCACCAGGCTTTACCTCTCGAGGGATCTCGAGAAGCTTACAACCCCCACCAGGCAGTGTACCTGATCGTTGTAGTATAGTATAGTGACAAGTACCGGGGGATTGATCGTTCAACTCAGGAATAGTGTCGTTAGGATTGAAAATTAATCTAACTAGGTCTAAAGGTGGCGGATGATTCTTTTTATGTTTTTATATTTTATGAAAAGCAAGTAAAATTCTCGGGTACTAGAAGGAGGGGCGGAATTAGTTGCTAATCAACTAACCCAAAAGCTACTAATTAAACTGATTAACAAGAAAAGTAAACTAGGGTTCTACAAGGTAAGTGAAGCATGTCTACCCATGATATGTTACTCCTTGCTAGCTATCCAATTCTACCTATTGAATTGTCACACCTTGTTTTAATTGACGGGTTGTATTCCTTAATACCATTCGTGGGGTGGCGTACGTACTTCCCCAACTCTATAAGCTCCTACTTCACTCCTATGTCGAGCCTGCAAGAAGCTCTTAACATGGGATCATTAGAATTCGCTGATGCATTAAATACAACCATAAAAACCTAGTACGCATTGGTTCATGTTTCTTAAGACATTCAATCAAGTTACACAACGGATATCTGCCAGTTTTCTTAAGCCTAACATCGAATTCATTCAATTAAACAAGAGACAATAGGAAACAAGAATTATAAGCTAAACCAATTAGACATATCGAAGTGTCACACCCTAATTGATGAAGATAGACACAAACATCAACAAGGAATCAATAAGATCTAATCAATTATATACAAGTTTCACACAATCAGAAGTAGACACAAGGTAAATTGGCAAAACATAATTAATGAGGAGCAAACAACAATAATAATGAAAGACATAATTGAGATAGAATCATCAAACCAATACATGATGTTTATAGAGTGATTGAAACCCTCTAAGTTGCTGGAAAAACACCTACCTAAACCCAGGAATCGACCTTAGGGTTTAGGACTTACAAAAAGTGAAGTTATGATGTTATATTTATAGGCAAGTTTTCTGTCAGAAGGGCATGACGGCATCAGCTCGTTACACATGACGGCATCACACCCATTTTTTCACCAAGTTGTAGATTTCTTCGTCCTCTTTGCGTGGGCTTTTGAATCACCTAAATCCGAGTTCGTATGCAAAAGTTATGACCAAAACAATATCAGTTACTCTGCGCACCAGTTTTGACAAGTTAACACGTGACGGCCTTGGGTGACGCCGTCACGTTTCTTCTGGACCGTCACCACTTTTACTCTTGACGCCGTCACATGAATGCTCTTGACGCCGTCAGGTACTGTTCCCAACAAGGAATATTAAGACTTTGCCGTTTTCTTCACTTTTATGCTCCAAAAACGTCGAAAATGCTTCCTTTTCTAGAATTCACTCCCAAAATACCTAAAATCACAAAAGAAACGATTTAGGGCAGTATTTGATCAAATAAATTCCAGTTCCGGCTTAAATGACCCCCTAAAAACGGATCATTTTTTGCCTCATCAACTTCCAAGTTGCGACCTACTTGTTTTTCAAAAGCCATGTCCACCAATCGCTGGTATGTTGCGCCTGCGTTCTTTAGACCAAAGGGCATTTTTGTGTAGCAATATACCCCTTGACTTGTGTGGAAGGCTGTTTTTTCTTCATCCTCCTCTGCCATCTAAATTTGATGGTACCCTTTGTATGCATCTAGGAAGCATTTAAAGGAATATCCGCATAGGGATTCTATCTTCCAGTCAATTTCTGGTAGCGGGTAGCAGTCTTGTGGACATGCTTTATTAAGATCAGTGAAGTCTACGCACATTCTCTAACTGCCATCACTCTTTTTTACCATTACTGGGTTGAAAAGCCAGTCTTGGTAGTAGACTTCCCGCATGATGCCTGCGTCTACCAGTTTGTGCACTTCATCCAAGATGGCTTTTGCGCGATCCGGAGCTTGGCCGCGCTTTTTCTGTCGTATTGGAGGAAATCCTTGTCGGATTTGTAGCTTGTGCTCCGTGATAGATCGTGGTACGCCAGTCATGTGCTTTGGTTCCCACGCAAAGATACCTAGGTTCTTTTGCAAGAGTGCGCACACAGCTGCTTTACCTTTGTCAGATAGAGACCCTCCAATCAATATTTGTTGATCTGGGTAATCAAGGTGAATGTCAACCTTTAGGTTTGGTACTTTAGCTGCGCGCTGTTCTGGACCATTTTCCGCCTCATTAGTTACAACGTTGCATTCTTTAGGCAGTACCGTGGTATTGTAGAGGGTGACAATCCCTCCTTCTACTGGAAATTTTAGCATCTCGTGTGCTGTGGATGGTGCAACGCACATGGATGATATTCCAGGTCTCCCAATGATGTCGTTGTACGGTGAAGGAGACTTGATTATCATGAAGTTTATCCACGTTGCTGTAGAGTGTTGTTCATCGCCCACAACTACAAGTAAGCGTAATTGCCCCATATGCCATATCTTTTCTCCTGTGAAGCCAGTCATCGACGTCGTGGCCGGTATTAATTGACTTTGTATCTCAGGTTGCAGCCTTGTGAAGCAGTGTTCATACAGAATGTCTGCGGATGCTCCTCCATCGATATACATGCGGCGGATATCGTGTCCCCCAGTATGTATCTCAATGGTTAGTGGCTCTACTACTGCGTTGTCCGCAGCTAGAGTGGGGAAGGATATTTCATTCTCTGAAGAGAATTTTTGACTGGCCTTTTGCTTCGTTTTGCGCTGCCAGGACTGTATCATGTAGATAATGTCCGCCTTATCTTTGGAAGGTTCTTTTTTGCCTCCATTCTTTTGTTTGCCCTTCCCTTGTTTAATATTCTTAACGAGGTGATCCATTCTGCCCTCCTTTACTAATTTGTGAATTAGTTGTCGTAGCTGGACACACTCGTTGGTGGTATGGCCCTTTTGTCCATGGTATTCGCAGTACCCGTTCCCTATACGCTTGTCCTCTGGGGTGCGCATTGGTGTGGGGTTTTGGGAAGTTTTCGCCTTCGGTTACAAATATTTCCCTCGGGGTCTTTGTGAGGTGATGCATGAGAATTGCACCAGGCTTCACCTCTCGAGGGATCTCGAGAAGCTTACAACCCCCACCAGGCAGTGTACCTGATCGTTGTAGTATAGTATAGTGACAAGTACCGGGGGATTGATCGTTCAACTCAGGAATAGTGTCGTTAGGATTGAAATTAATCTAACTAGGTCTAAAGGTGAAGGATGATTCTTTTTGTGTTTTTATATTTTATGAAAAGCAGGTAAAAATCTCGGGTATTGGAAGGAGGGGCGGAATTAGTTGCTAATCAACTAACCCAAAAGCTACTAATTAAACTAATGTGCAAGAAAACTAAACTAAGGTTCTACAAGATAAGTGAAGCATGTCTACCCATGATATGTTACTCCTTGCTAGCTATTCAATTCTACCTATTGAATTGTCACACCTTGTTTTAATTGATGGGTTGTATTCCTTAATACCATTCATGGGGTGGCGTACTTACTTCCCCAATTCTATAAGCTCCTACTTCACTCCTATGTCGAGCCGGCTAAGAAGCTCCTAACATGGGATCACTAGAATTCGCTCATGCATTAAATACAACCATAAAAACCTAGTACACATCAGTTCATGTTTCTTAAGACGTTCAAACAAGTTACACAATGGAGATCTGCCAGTTTTCTTAAGCCTAACATCGAATACAATCAACCAAACAAGAGACAATAGGAATCAAGAATTATAAGCTAAACCAATTAGATCTATCGAAGTGTCACGCCCTAATTGTTCAAGATAGACACAAACATCAACAAGGAATCAATAAGATCTAATCAATTATATACAAGTTTCACACAATCATAAGTAGACACAAGGTGAATTAGCAAAACATAATCAATGAAGAGCAAACAACAATAATAATGAAAGACATAATTGAGATAGAATCATCAAACCAATACATGATTTTTATGGAGTGATTGAAACCCTCTAAGTTGCTAGAAAAACACCTACCTAAATACAGGAATCGACCTTAGGATTTAGAGCTTACAAAAAGAAAAGTTATGATGTTATATTTATAGGTAAGTTTTCTGTCGGCAAGGCATGACGGCGTCACCTCGTTACACATAACGGCGTCACACCCATTTTTTCACCAAGTTGTAGATTTCTTCGTCCTCTTCGCGTGGGCTTTTGAATCACCTAAATCCGAGTTCGTATGCAAAAGTTATGACCAAAACAATATCAGCTACTCCGCGCGCCAGTTTTTACAAGTTAACACCTGACGGCCTTGGGTGACGCCGTCACGTTTCTTCTGGATCGTCGCCACTTTTACTCTTGACGCCGTCACATGAATGCTCTTGATGCTTTCAGGTACTGTTCCCAGCAAGGAAAATTAAGACTTTGCCGTTTTCTTCACTTTTATGCTCAAAAAACGTCCAAAATGCTTCCTTTTCCAGAATTCACTCCCAAAGTTCCTAAAATCACAAAAGGAACGATTTAGGGCAATATTTGATCAAATAAATTTAATTACGGCTTAAATGACCTCCTAAAAACGGATCATTTTTCGCCTCATCATATACCCTTACACTTGAGATTTGCTTGTCCTCATCAAGGAGGTCTTTTAAAGGGTTATAACGTTAGGTGTAGGGATATGAAATACACGGTTTTGTTGGATATAGGCAATCTTTACTGGTGGCGAGTTAATAATCTTAGTTAATTACATGTACAATATGGCGTTGCTAAGCCAAGACTAGACTCAACTTAAGCTAATAAATGAAAAATAACAAAAACATAAAATAAATATAGAATAAAACGGGATGGTAGTCCGTATGTTTTTTCTCTTTTCTTTTTCTATTTTTTTTCTTTTTCTTTATTTTTTCGATTTATTTTTTTTTATTATTATTATTTTTTTTGCATACACTCTTACCCTACCATCCAAAATAATACATCATAGGGAATGAAAATTCCCCTTATACTTGAATTTTTACATACTTTACAATAGACTAATCTAATGACTCGAATTAAGATAATCAAAACACTTGGAGTACTTTTAAGATCAACGTACATATGGGGGTAATAGTAAATGTTCTTCCCCATTACTCCATAAGATTAGTACTTTATCCATGAGTCCCAATCGTCCCAAAACAATTTGTACAAGGATATGACTCGACTTAGCAACCATGTAATCAATTAGATAATTAACTAAGGGTTTAACAAATAACAATAATGCACTAAAGATGAGTGCATACACGGAAGGCTAAGGCGATTTGGGTGTACATTTAAGTGGGGTGTAACAAATTCTTCCTTTAAGTAAGATGCTTAAAGTTAGAAACGAAAAGATAGGCTCGGAGGGGTGTACAGTGTACTAGGGGTTTCGTGTACTAAAAATGAGTACAACGCTAAGGGTGTGGAAAAAATTAGTTGACTTTACTAGCCAAGTAATATGACTTAAATGGTCAAGTAATTATGATACGGGTTTAAACACAAGGGTGATCCTAATGCCTCTTATCATGTAGTAAATCCTACTACACGAATGTAGTCTCACTAGCGGTCTCGGGATGCATCACTAACGCAAGTTCTAGAATCTAAATGCTACCGGTACACTTATAAGCACTAATAGTAAATGCTTTTCCTATCAAATCTAAAGGCGAACCTCACGTATTTGGGTGAAATTTTTTTCTGAATAGTACGGTTTTGTGCTAGTCATACAATCTCCTATCCATGAGACGCTTGCTAAGGCTAAAGTTTCACTCCTAAATGTTGTAACAAATTTTAAATTTGGCGCTAAAATTACACTAACAAGTATTTCTCATAGTTTTATTACACACCTACCATCAAACAAACAAACTCAAGCGAAAGTGTATCGTATGAGGTATCATCATTTTACCCTCCCCTTACACTTAGGATGAACATTGTCCCCAATGTTCAATTAAAGATTGTAAAAGTAAAACAGGTAAAAGAATGAAATCAAATACTCCCCTAATTCGCTCGGTATGGATAGTATGGTAACAAGGTTAGATCTTCCTCCAAGAAAATGATCAATCAAAGCTTCCCTTCCAGAATATAAATCATCTTCTTGTCATACATAACCTGTTAATCATGAGAAAACAAACACAAAAACCCAAAGCATCAAACCGAACAAAGGAAACTCACAACTAGATGTAATTCCAGACTCAGGAATAAAAACAAAACAATTAAAGATATAATGCTTGTGGAATGAATGTTTGCAGATTTCTTGGAGTTTATAAAACTAAAGAATCAACAAAAACTTTAAGAGTCCGGTATAAACAAAACTCGCAAAATTTTTCAGAATTTTTGTACCTGACGCCGTCAGGTTATAACTCCTGACGCCGTCAGAATGTTCCTGCAAAAATCTCATGTTAAGTTTCCGGCAAATTTCTGGAAAAACTTATGTCCTACTACCTGGAAAATCCTGCAAAACATCATTATGACTCGATACAAGCATTTGACTCTAACAAGTACTAATACACATGTCCATTTAATATTGTTGTGGTTCATGCTCAATTTCGTTCTTATAAACAAATTTGGATCTCCCTTACACTTATCTTTTGCAAAATACCTTTATATGCAATTAAGACGAAGTTAAAAACAAAATAAAGCATTTCACAATTTACTTTGAAACATGAGCCACAAACAACAAAAATAAAATATGCATACAGAAACAAATAAAATCAAATAAACAAACAAACAAGCAAACAAACAAATAAATAAATAAAGCTTGGGTTGCCTCCCAATAAGCGCTTGTTTTTGTTCGAGTCACGAGCCTGACTCTACCCTTATTTAATGGAAATATGGGAGGTTTTCCCTACACTTTGAATTAAGTGCGGGTGGAAGTAGTGATACACACCCTTAGGGTGGAAATATGCCACGTGAGGTGAAGAGGGTGAGTGAATGGCTCCTTCATCCTAAAACTACCCGGATAATATTGGTTGATGGGTGGGTCGGTTCCTCTTTTGTCTCCTAGATGTATATCTAAGGATGGAAAGTTATGTAAAGGTTGAGGTTCCGGTTCATCAACATTAGGAAATTTCCTAGAACTAGGAGTAAGGTTATCACTACAAGTATTCAAACCTATATCCTCTAGTGGTGCCTGGTCCAAGGGTTCTACCTCCATCAGAATTCCTAAAGTTTCTTCTACTTCTTCCGGGAAAGTCACAGGCGGTGTGTGTGCCTCAAATGATGGTTGAGTATTTTGTGGGCTTATGTTATTGACCTCATCATTCCATGTGTTAATATCACCTATATCTTCAACATGTGTTTTATTATAATCTAACCCTAACATTTTTCCAAGTATCTCAAGTGCTTCTCTAGGCATCTCAACTTCTATATCCGAATCATAAGGATCATCCTCAATATTCTGACTGCTATATATAAATTGCCCAAAAGATTCATCATCTGTTCCTTGAGATTCATCATCATCGATCATAAAACCTAGGTCTTTTTTATCAATGTGATCATGTTCGGCTAAATCCTACTCAATTGTTTTCTGACTGCTGAAAGCAAACCTAGTGCTTCATCCAACTTATGATTTGTTGCAACGGCTCTCTCCATAATTCCTTGGCAAACTAGGTCGCATTTCCTATTGGCCTCACTAAAACTAGATCTTAAACATGGAGGTTGTTCATAAGAATCTATCCTAGGTGAAGGCTCATATGATTCATAGGTGTCTCTAAATAAGGTATTTTGAACTCTTTGGTGTTCTAGCCACTTAACCTTATCTTGCAATCTTAGAAGTCTAAGTGTAAAGTCCATTTGAAGCAAATTACAAACAAAGTCATAAAGAAAATATAGACTACGAGAAAGCTACAAAATAAAAAGAAAAAAAAAATCTCACTTGATAGGAATCTAATCAGTAGACCTAATAAAAATCAAATTCAACCTAAACAATAACTATTCCCCGGGCTGCGGCGCTAAAAACTTGATGCGTGGGAATTGCACCAGGCTTTACCTCTCGAGGGATCTCAAGAAGCTTACAACCCCCACCAGGCAGTGTACCTGATCGTTGTAGTATAGTATAGTGACAAGTACCGGGGGATTGATCGTTCAACTCAGGAATAGTGTCGTTAGGATTGAAAATTAATCTAACTAGGTCTAAAGGTGGCGGATGATTCTTTTTATGTTTTTATATTTTATGAAAAGCAAGTAAAATTCTCGGGTATTGGAAGGAGGGGCGGAATTAGTTGCTAATCAACTAACCCAAAAGCTACTAATTAAACTGATTAACAAGAAAAGTAAACTAGGGTTCTACAAGGTAAGTGAAGCATGTCTACCCATGATATGTTACTCCTTGCTAGCTATCCAATTCTACCTATTGAATTGTCACACCTTGTTTTAATTGACGGGTTGTATTCCTTAATACCATTCGTGGGGTGGCGTACGTACTTCCCCAACTCTATAAGCTCCTACTTCACTCCTATGTCGAGCCTGCAAGAAGCTCTTAACATGGGATCATTAGAATTCGCTGATGCATTAAATACAACCATAAAAACCTAGTACGCATTGGTTCATGTTTCTTAAGACATTCAAGCATGTTACCCTATGGAAGTCTGCCAGTTTTCTTAAGTCTAACATCGAATTCATTCAATTAAACAAGAGACAATAGGAAACAAGAATTATAAGCTAAACCAATTAGACCTATCGAAGTGTCACACCCTAATTGATGAAGATAGACACAAACATCAACAAGGAATCAATAAGATCTAATCAATTATATACAAGTTTCACACAATCATAAGTAGACACAAGGTAAATTAGCAAAACATAATCAATGAAGAGCAAACAACAATAATAATGAAAGACATAATTGAGATAGAATCATCAAACCAATACATGATGTTTATAGAGTGATTGAAACCCTCTAAGTTGCTGGAAAAACACCTACCTAAACCCAGGAATCGACCTTAGGGTTTAGGACTTACAAAAAGTGAAGTTATGATGTTATATTTATAGGCAAGTTTTCTGTCAGAAGGGCATGACGGCATCAGCTCGTTACACATGACGGCGTCACACCCATTTTTTCACCAAATTGTAGATTTCTTCGTCCTCTTCGCGTGGGCTTTTGAATCACCTAAATCCGAGTTCGTATGCAAAAGTTATGACCAAAACAATATCAGTTACTCTGCGCACAAGTTTTGACAAGTTAACACGTGACGGCCTTGGGTGACGCCGTCACGTTTCTTCTGGACCGTCACTACTTTTACTCTTGACGCTGTCACATGAATGCTCTTGACGCCATCAGGTACTGTTCCCAACAAGGAATATTAAGACTTTGCCGTTTTCTTCACTTTTATGCTCCAAAAACGTCGAAAATGCTTCCTTTTCTAGAATTCACTCCCAAAGTACCTAAAATCACAAAAGAAACGATTTAGGGCAATATTTGATCAAATAAATTCCAGTTCCGGCTTAAATGACCCCCTAAAAACGGATCATTTTTCGCCTCATCAACTTCCAAGTTGCGACCTACTTGTTTTTCAAAAGCCATGTCCACCAATCGCTGGTATGTTGCGCCTGCGTTCTTTAGACCAAAGGGCATGTTTGTGTAGCAATATACCCCTTGACTTGTGTGGAAGGCTTTTTTTTCTTTATCCTCCTCTGCCATGTGAATTTGATGGTACCCTTTGTATGCATTTAGGAAGCATTTAAAGGAATATCCGCATATGGATTCTATCTTCCAGTCAATTTCTGGTAGCGGGTAGCAGTCTTGTGGACATGCTTTATTAAGATCAGTGAAGTCTACGCACATTCTCTAACTGCCATCACTCTTTTTTACCATTACTGGGTTGAAAAGCCAGTCTTGGTAGTAGACTTCCCGCATGATGCCTGCGTCTACCAGTTTGTGCACTTCTTCCAAGATGGCTTTTGCGCGATCCGGAGCTTGGCCGCGCTTTTTCTGTCGTATTGGAGGAAATCCTTGTCGGATTTGTAGCTTGTGCTCCGTGATAGATCGTGGTACGCCAGTCATGTGCTTTGGTTCCCACGCAAAGATACCTAGGTTCTTTTGCAAGAGTGCGCACACAACTGCTTTACCTTTTCAGATAGAGACCCTCCAATAAATATTTGTTGATCTGGGTAATCTAGGTGAATGGCAACCTTTAGGTTTGGTACTTTAGCTGCGCGCTGTTCTGGACCATTTTCCGCCTCATTAGTAACCACGTTGCATTCTTTAGGCAGCACCGTGGTATTGTAGAGGGTGACAATCCCTCCTTCTACTGGAAATTTTAGCATCCCGTGTGCTGTGGATGGTACAGCGCACATGGATGATATTCCAGGTCTCCCAATGATGTCGTTGTACGGTGAAGGAGACTTGATTATCATGAAGTTTATCCACGTTGCTGTAGAGTGTTGTTCATCGCCCACAACTACAAGTAAGCGTAATTGCCCCATAGGCCATATCTTTTCTCCTGTGAAGCCAGTCAGCGACGTCGTGGCCGGTATTAATTGACTTTGTATCTCAGGTCGCAGCCTTGTGAAGCAGTGTTCATACAGAATGTCTGCGGATGCTCCTCCATCGATATACATGCGGCGGATATCGTGTCCCCCAGTATGTATCTCAATGGTTAGTGGCTCTACTACTGCGTTGTCCGCAGCTAGAGTGGGGAAGGATATTTCATTCTCTGAAGAGAATTTTTGACTGGCCTTTTGCTTCGTTTTGCGTTGCCAGAACTGTATCATGTAGATAATGTCCGCCTTATCTTTGGAAGGTTCTTTTTTGCCTCCATTCTTTTGTTTGTCCTTCCCTTGTTTAATATTCTTAACGAGGTGATCCATTCTGTCCTCCTTTACTAATTTGTGAATTAGTTGTTGTAGCTGGACACACTCGTTGGTGGTATGGCCCTTTTGTCCATGGTATTCGCAGTACCCGTTCCCTATACGCTTGTCCTCTGGGGTGCGCATTGGTGGGGGGTTTTGAGAAGTTTGCGCCTTCGGTTACAAATATTTCCCTCGGGGTCTTTGTGAGGTGATGCGTGGGAATTGCACCAGGCTTTACCTCTCGAGGGATCTCGAGAAGCTTACAACCCCCACCAGGCAGTGTACCTGATCGTTGTAGTATAGTATAGTGACAAGTACCAGGGGATTGATCGTTCAACTCAGGAATAGTGTCGTTAGGATTGAAATTAATCTAACTAGGTCTAAAGGTGAAGGGTGATTCTTTTTGTGTTTTTATATTTTATGAAAAGCAGGTAAAAATCTCAGGTATTGGAAGGAGGGGCGGAATTAGTTGCTAATCAACTAACCCAAAAGCTACTAATTAAACTAATGTGCAAGAAAACTAAACTAAGGTTCTACAAGATAAGTGAAGCATGTCTACCCATGATATGTTACTCCTTGCTAGCTATCCAATTCTACCTATTGAATTGTCACACCTTGTTTTAATTGACGGGTTGTATTCCTTAATACCATTCATGGGGTGGCGTACTTACTTCCCCAATTCTATAAGCTCCTACTTCACTCCTATGTCGAGCCGGCTAAGAAGCTCCTAACATGGGATCACTAGAATTCGCTCATGCATTAAATACAACCATAAAAACCTAGTACACATCAGTTCATGTTTCTTAAGACCTTCAAGCAAGTTACATAATGGATATCTGCCTGTTTTCTTAAGCCTAACATCGAATACAATCAACCAAACAAGAGACAATAGGAATCAAGAATTATAAGCTAAACCAATTAGATCTATCGAAGTGTCACGCCCTAATTGATGAAGATAGACACAAACATCAACAAAGAATCAATAAGATCTAATCAATTATATACAAGTTTCACATAAACATAAGTAGACACAAGGTAGATTAACAAAACATAATCAAAGAAGGACAATCAACAATAATAATGAAAGACATAGTTGAGATAGAATCATCAAACCAATACATGATGTTTATGGAGTGATTGAAACCCTTTAAGTTGCTGGAAAAACACCTACCTAAACCCAGGAATCAACCTTAGGGTTTAGGGCCTACAAAAAGTGAAGTTATGATGTTATATTTATAGGAAAGTTTTCTGTCGGCAAGGCATGACGGCGTCAGCTCGTTACACATGACGGCGTCAAACCCATTTTTTTTTTACCAAATTGTAGATTTCTTCGTCCTCTTCGCGTGGGCTTTTGAATCACCTAAATCCGAGTTCGTATGCAAAAGTTATGACCAAAACAATATCAGCTACTCCGCGCGCTAGTTTTGACAAGTTAACACGTGACGGCCTTGGGTGACGCCGTCACGTTTCTTCTGGACCGTCACCACTTTTACTCTTGACGCCGTCATAAAAAGCCTCTTGACGCCATCAGGTACTGTTCCCAGTAAGGAAAATTAAGTCTTTGCCGTTTTCTTCACTTTTATGCTCCAAAAACGTCCAAAATGCTTCCTTTTCCAGAATTCACTCCCAAAGTACCTAAAATCACAAAAGGAACGATTTAGGGCAATATTTGATCTAATAAATTCAATTCCGTGCTTAAATGACCCCCTAAAAATGGTTCATTTTTCGCCTCATCATGAGGCGGGAATATTTGTCATTATCTCGTGTACTTCCCTGACTGCGATAATTCTTGCTGCGATTGCTGCTCTGGTCATTAGATTGTCTCCTAGGCTGTTCTTGCTGCCTATAATTTGAGTAGCCTTTTTTATTGTCCGCAGCGGCTACTTCTCCTTGGATGAAGGATCTTGTGCGCTTCATTAGTTCATCGAAGGTTTGGGGAACCTTGTCATTTAATTTCCTAATGAGTTCTGGGTTATTATTCCCATTCATGAACCCTAAAATTTTTAGGACTTCGGGACACGCCTTGACGTGTATACATTCATCTTTGAAGCACTCCATGTAAGCACTGGTTGATTCCCCTTGGTGCTGTTTTACTCTGGCTAATTCAATAGGGTTTTTAGCGCACTTCTTTCTTTGGGTGAAGTTTAAGCGGAATGCTTTTCGCAACTCTTCAAACCCGTCTATGCTCCTACGTGGAAGCTTGCTAAACCAAGTGCGCGCATTCCCCACTAATGTGGAGTTAAACATATGACACCACACAGGTTGTGGCCAATTTTTGATAGTAGCAGCGGATTCAAAAATTTTTAGGTGGTCATCAGGATCACCCGTTCCATCATATGTTTTAACATTAGTGGGCATGCGCCTTTTCTTATGATCGGAGTAATCGCTGATGCGTCGTGTAAATGCATCAACTTTCTGACGACGCCAAGGAAGAGATATGTCTTCGTCCTCTTCCTCGCGACGTCTTCCTCTGGACTTCCAGTGTCCTGTCTCTTTGTCCTCGTTGTCCGAGGAGTCACTGGAGGAGAGGTTATCTCTTTTGCGGCGCTTGCGTCGGTTTTTCTCAGAGGAAGAGCTTGAGGGGCTTTCACTTGGGGAAGTTTGCCTTACCAACCTGCCGTGAATTCTTCTGCTTCCAGACCTGGAGGAGCCTTCGCTTGGTGAATGTTGACGTCCAAGTCTATCTTGCATCATTCGACTACTAAGTCTGGAGTGAATATTGGTGCGCCTCTCGCCATCTTCGTATTCCTCCGAGTATTGTGAGTCAGATGCTATACCAAGTCTATCATGGATATTGGTACGTCTTTCGTTATTTTCGCGCCCCCCTCTTTGGTAGCGCGGTGGTGATGTTTCTAGGTTAAAGTTAAGCTGGGCTTGTAGGCTCTGGCTTGATCTTATCCTCGCTTTTTCTTGCATGAGGGCAGCTAGGGTTTCATAATTTTGAGATACAAAATTATTTAACCCATCCTTTCACAAACGCTTAGCTGGGACAAATATGGTGCAGCGAGAGAGGGATTATCATCTTGGCCCAAGTGCTTGTTGAATTAATTTTGGGAGAATGGACATCACTCGCTAGACAAATGAAAGACTTTACAATTTGCTTCCCAATTCATTTTTTTGTCGTGTATGCCAAGACCCCATGTGCCATCTCAAAATATATTATGCAAATAAATATTGGATTAATTAGAGGAAATGAAAATCAAGCGCATAACATATATTCCTTTTTATCATTTAACTTCTTAGTTCATTGTTGTGCCAATGATATTTTCATGAGACAAGGTCCACGCGCCAATATTTTCTTCAATTTCATTCATTCTTTTTGTTGCAATATGTTCCTGGCATTCATTTCCTTTTTCTCTTTGTCGTAGCTTTGGTCTTCATTACTTATGTTGATACTTGACGGGCTAGCACAACATTTTATCTTGGGCTTCAATCTTTAGTAAAACTTGGGCTCCATCTTGATAAATTTGAGCTTGCATATAATGTCGGGTTATAAATATCATTGGGCCACACTTAATAATTCTTGGGCTTTATTTTTTGGCTTCCACTAAAGTTTGATATATCATTGAATAAGCTCCAATAAATATTCAAATTGTCGTTATTTCTAGTAATCTTCAAATTTGTCCACATTTGCTCTAATAATTCTTCTTCGATGCTCCAAATGAAATTATCGTTGATCCCTTTATTTTGTGCTCATTCCAATCTCGTGCTCGTTTTGTCGGGTTTTCTTTGATTTTTGTCCACTTTTTAAAATATCCGTACCTGCAGAATCACAAACACAAAACACATATTCTTGGCATTTATTTATTGGTTTTTGGTATTTTTGATCCAGTTTTGGTTGAATAAAAGGTGTATGATTAGGCATACACCAATCATGTTCGCATGCATATGCAAGTAAAATTCTAATTCACTCGAGCCTAGCAACCGGAGCAAAAGTTTCATCATAGTCAATGCCTTCTTGTTGATTATAACCTTGTGCTACTAGCCTAGATTTGTTTCTAGACACTACACCCTTCTCATCCATTTTATTACGAAATACCCATTTTGTTCTAATTATTGTTTGACTTTTCGGTTGAGGAACTAGTGTCCAAACGTCATTTTTAACAAATTGGTTTAGTTCTTCTTGCATGGCTACTACCCATGACTCATCTGTTATAGCTTCGTTTATATTCTTTGGTTCAATAGTTGACACGAAACAAAAGAAGTTACTTTCATTTTGGACTCTTGATCTTAGTGTTCTTTCGTTAATGTTTTTTATGACACTATCTAATGGATGACTTTTAGATTCTTTGACATTGACGATTTCTTTATTTAATAGTTCATCTTCCTTGTCATTATCTAAGTTTTCTTGACTTTCCATTATTTGACTTTCAACTAAGTCATCATCTACCCAAAGTGATGCGTTAGAGGGAGGTGGACTCTCGTCGAATGTTACGTTCAACGATTCCTCGACTCTTAAGGTTTCTTTGTTTAAGATGATATAGGCTTTGCTATTTTGTGAATATCCATGATACACACATTCATAAGACTTTGGGTTAAATTTGGTGAGATAATTGGTGTTAAGTATAAAGCATTTACTCCCAAACACTTTAAAATATCCTAATATAGGCTTTTTACCTTTATATAGTTCATATGGAGTTTTGTTTAAAAATGGTCTAATCAAGACACGATTTAAAATGTACGTTGACGTGTCAATGGCATTACACCAAAACTTTTGTGGAATATTTTATTCATTAAGCATTGTTCTACTCATCTCTTGAAGAGTCCGGTTTTACATTCTACTACACTGTTAGATTGAGGAGTGTGTGGTGCCGAAAAGTTATGAGTTATACCATTTTTATTACAAAAATTTCCGAATTGTATTTCATTGTCAAATTCTCGACCGTGGTCCGTTCTAATAGACACAATGCACGTTCATAATCGATTTTGAATTTTCTTACTTAGAATTTTAAATTGGTCAAAAGATTCGTTTTTACTTTTCAAAAATTTTGTCCAAGTATATCTTGAATAATCATCCACTACGACCAAAGTGTAGAAGTTGCCTCCATAACTTTGTATAGCGGATGGACCAAACAAATCCATATGTAAAAGTTCTAGACACCAAGATGTAGACACCATATTTTTAGCCTTATGGCTATTATGAACTTGTTTACCAACTTTGCAAGCATTACAAAAGTGTTGGTCATATTTCAATTTGGGTAGGTTTCTAAGTAAATCTTTGGAGGAGAGGTTTTGGATAAGTCTCATATTAGCGTGTCCTAAACGTCTATGCCATAGAGTTGAAGATTCATCTAATGAAGTGAGGCAAAGTTTGTCTCTAGATGTTTGATCAAACTTCATGACATATACGTTGTTCTTAAGGACACCTTAGGCTATGGTTATGCCATTTTAAAGTATTTTACTTCCATTTTCACTGAAAATGACGTTATACTTTTTACGGCAAAGTTGACTAATACTAAGGAGATTAAAACCTAGGTTATCAACATGAGCTACATCATGAATAGAAAGTGAATCATGAGAGATTGTACATTTTCCGATGATTTTGCTTTTTACTTTGCTACCAAATGTAATATTACCTCCATCATATTCTTTGATCCATTCATCTGGTTCCAAACTAACCTTCAAGCATACCTCATTTGAGTCTTGAGCCATGAGAGCAATCCCGTCATTCTTTGGCTCCTCGTCATCATCTTCACTATCGCTCCAAGCACCACTTACAAAAGCTCTTTGAGTTTTACTTTTGGGTGGTTTTGGACATTCTCCTATGGGATGACTGGTATCTCCGCACCTAAAGCACTTTCTTTCACTCTTTCCCTTCTTATCATCACGATCTTTTCGGAAGGCTTTCTTGTCATCTTTAGGTTGCCTTACAAACTTTCCTCATCTTCTAAAGAACTTCTTGAAGTCTCTAATGGCCATGGCATATTCTTCATCGTCACTATCCGAGCTAGATTCTTCATCATCACTTGATTGAACTCTAGCTTTCAAGGCAATGGACTTGACTCTTTCTTTCTTGCCTTTAACTATTTCTGAATCTTTTTCCATTACCATTTCATGAACTTTGAGATTTCCAATTAGCTCGTCAAGTGACATGCTTGAAAGATCTTTAGATTCTTCAATTGCGGTCACTTTGGCTCTCCACTTCGGATGGAGTGCTCTAAGGAATTTTCTGACAAAATTCTTGCTACAAAATGATTCATCAAGTGCTTTAAGTCAAGTAATAATAATGTTACATCTAGCAAATGCACTATCAATAATCTCATCTTCGGGAATAGAAAATTGTTTGTATTGTTGAATAAGAAGATCAATTTTGTTATCCTTAACTTGTGAGTTTCCTTGATGAATGACTATTAAAGATTGCCAAATTTCTTTAGCAGTTTTACACATAAAAACTCTTTCATACTCTTTCTTTGGTAAAGCATTGTGAAGCATCATTTTAGCTTCATTATTTTTAGCAATCAACTTCTTTTGATCTTCATTATGTTTAGTAAGTGAGCTATCCTCATCTTTACCATTTGTAACATCCTTAAAAGTGGCTTTGTTATCACCATCAATGATTATATACCATAGATCTATATCTTTTGATTTCACGTAAGCTTCAAAGCGGTTTTTTCAATAGATAAAACCGTTTGCTTCAAAAAGTGGTGGTCTTTGCATAGATTGCCCTTCTTTGTAATTTTCAAAATCCATGGATCGTTTCAAGTTTTAAAACACAATATATTTTCAAAGCTTGAGTAACGTAGCTCTTGATGTCAATTGTCGAAAACTAGAAGGGGGGTTGAATAGTTTACCGGTTTTTAACTTAATTTAACTTTGAAACCTTTACGTGTAATCAATAATCAAACTCCTAAATGATAAGTAATATGCAAAAGTTGTAACACCCCCAATTCATGGATGCAGCGGAATTCGAACTGGGTGTTACTCGACGGCACAATAGTCACAATAATAGAAAACGAACTCCAATTGAGTCGTTTTAAAAGATTTATCATTCAAATTGTATAAATATCAGAGATTACAAAATGAGGTCCCAAATGGTTCCATGTTTACAATGTATAATAAATGAGTTTTTGAATGATAAATCTTTTAAAACGACTCAATTGGAGTTCGTTTTCTATTATTGTGACTATTGTGCCGTCGAGTAACACCCAGTTCGAATTCCGCTGCATCCATGAATTGGGGGTGTTACAGATTGGTACCAGAGCCATGGTTATAGAGAAACGGGTCTAACTGAGACCTAAACTATAACCACATGTACAAACAAAAACATTTTATAGCCTTCCGCTCTCCGTGTCTTCCATCCTCCAGACGATTATGGATTTAGTAAGCATGTTATGATACACAAACATGTTAGTATATTCATATATACCCATTTTGAGCATTTCCCCGAAGACATTTTTATGCTACACAAACATATAAGTATATTGATATATACACACTAGGCATTTTATGCTACATGAACACATATAAGTATATTGATATATACACACTAGGCATTTTATGCTACATGAACATATTAGTATGTTGATATATAAACTCGGTTTATTTTCAATCATTTATCTAAACAATGGACTAAACATATCTGTGTATGCCTATTCTAAGGCATTTCGGCACAGCCACACTCTCCCAATCATGTTCCTACTCCAACATTATATGTCCAAGACATTGTAACTGATTACAATGGTCTCATTCATTTTCCAAGACATTGTGAGATACAATGGTCTCATTCATTTTCCAAGACATTGTGAGATACAATGGCCTCATTCATTTTCCAAGACATTGTGAGATACAATGGTCTCATTCATTTTTCAAGACATTGTGAGATACAATGGTCTCATTCATTTTCCAAGACATTGTGAGATACAATGGTCTCATTCATTTTCCAAGACATTGTATGATACAATGGTTTTAATCATTTCTCAAATGTTTTGAGTCACACAATGACCTAACCTACTTCCCAGACATTGTGAATTACACAATGGTCTAACCTACTTCCGAGACATTGTGTTTTGTGCAAATGGTCTCTAGAATTAGTCCATCACATCATCAATATCATTTCTTATGATATCAAAAACCCGTCACAATCTATCGATTTCAAAACAAGAAATATGAGATTTCTAAAGGACAAACTAATCCATCATCGACAAAAGCTGAACTTTCTCTACATTCATCAAAGTTTTCTTATGAAACCTTCATTATTAAAAGTTCGTGATCCTGACCAAGTATGTTCTATTTTAGAACTACTTAAAACTTCCTTTCCATACGTATCTACCCTTACTACCTTCTATGCAATGGAATATGAAAACATACGTTACAAGTCTTGTATGGACGGGACTTGCAACTTAAGGGTTTGACATCGCCTTTGTTTAGTGGACAGTTTCCCGAAAGCAACGGACATATCAAAAGTATACCTAGTTTAGGTATTTGAAAATTTTATCGAACCTTGGCTAAATATGGACTAGTCACCTATATTTAACCTAGGGACAGTGGAATATAGTCTGACTAACTATATTCGACTTAGAATTTCCAAATACTGAGAGTAGTTGTACTAGGGTTATGTTTAGGCTGATTTCCTACATGAACTCGATAAACCACCAGAATACATTAAAACAATCTAGAGACACGATAATGTCTTACCACTCAGCGAAATCTTAACACCTTATTTGTGTTACCTAATTTCATTCTTGAAATTTTCCATTTATGAGATAATCCGAACTACTATCTTGGGATAGTTATCAATTATTCTCTTCATCCTGCAGAAGTACCATCCTGTTTAGGATACCATTCCATCATAAACTTTTAAAATCTCTTAAGACTTTTAAAGCAAACTCAACATCGATACCTAAGAGTATTAATGTTAAGCATACACTACACACTTTTGTTCATTAACATATCACATCATTATCTTCACAACCGTTACAAACACAAGCTCATTAACAGATTTTGATGCACTTGTAAAGCTCAAATCATCCTTAGTTACACCACAAGTACCCTCATCAGCTTTACAAGTTTGAATATTCATCTTGTACCTTTGGAACACCAGTATCATCTCGTAATACACTACCTTGTAACTCACCGGCTAAGTATGAATGTTGTGTCGGGAATTCTTGAGTAGGATGATTTATAATATCCTTATTTGAATGGATTGGGATGCCTTTTCATTTAAATAAAGAAATTATAAATCATCGAACCATACGTTTATATTCCTTTAGTTACATTGTTTGGGATGCCTCTCTATGTAAATAAAGAATTATAAACAAGTGGGCTTAATTATATCCGAAATAACATAAGTATGAAGTCAACCTACATTACATTGCTCGGGTATGGCTTGATACCTACATTACATTGCTCGGGTATGGCTTGATACCTACATTACATTGCTCGGGTATGGCATGATACCTACATTTTATTCGCCACAAGAAATCCTATCTTTTCACCGACATCGCTTCAAACCATGACATAAACACTAGGTACAACAAACCGATTACCTACTAGGCTATGATTGCAACGACTATCCCAATTTCCATTAGTACGAGGTTTACACTTTGGTTTTCATAATGATAGTGCAATAACAAACAAACTCGTTGCGAGGCCATGTAACCATATGCATGTGCAGTCGTACCAAACTCATTACGGGGCCATGTAGCCATATGCATGGGCAGTCATACCAAACTTATTGTGAAGCCATGTAGCCATATGCATGGGCAGCCGTGCAATTCAAACAGGACTTGGTCCAACCGCATGTTCAACGCTTATTCCATGATTCGATTCTTATATCAATTTCCATTTATTGGATTCCTATGTAAATTGCTATTGTTGTTCAACTGTTATATCAATTGCTATTGATACTTGACAACTATATCAATTTCCATTTTGATATTTAACTATATCAACTTCTATTTGATATTCAACTACTATATCGATTCCTATTAATATTCGACTGCAATATCAATTTCCTTTGATATTCGACTATTACCATACCTTTCCTACATAAAAGGAAGCCTCATCCTACACCATACACTGAAATGACAAATCAAATTACATTACCGGAAATCCCAGACTTTGGTCCTCATAAGTAACCACACATCTTTATCGACACCACTCCAACATATGACACACATGGAACTTCGGGACGAAGTTCCCCGTAAGGGGTGGAGACTGTAACAATTCACAATTTCAGGTTAATTACCCTTCCCGGAAAATTTCACTATTCACTTTTACTATTCATTTTTTTCCCGAAACTTTCCCGAAAGTTGATTTTTATTTGATATTCTCGAGTGATAAATCATTTCCATGACAAATTAAAAGTTTTACATTCATAAGCTCATTTTCGTGAAAGTTATTAAGGAATTACACGTTTTAGGGTAAAACGTCATTCAGAAATTCTACGTACAACGAAACTCGACCGCATTAAGTGACCCCGCATCAGAAAAATGTTTGACACACTCATGATTTATTTGAGAATTAATCGTGACTGAGAAAAACATGACCAAAAACTTCCCAGCAGGTCACCCATGCCTGTACTAATCCCGCACGAGCACGCTTAACCGTTTGGGCGATTAACCGTTAGACCACAAAACGAGTTTCTAAGAAGATTTGAGTTTTCAACTTATTAGAAAAAGTCAACATATTCTTTCCCTCCTCCATTGACCAAAAATGATCCCTTGATGTTATAAGTCATTTCGTGATTTTTAGGCTTACGGTTTGATGTCTAAAAGACATTTAATACCAACCGACACTAGACTGAGCCCAGTCTAGACATTATAAGTCATTTTAAATCATTTTTATAACATTAGAAAAGTAACATTTTACTTTTCTCAATTTTACGCAATATTCAGCGTTTTACGCGAATTACGCGTTTTAGACCCGTGTTTCCAGTTTTTAGCAGGGTTTTACACCCAAATGGAACCTACCACTCATTTTATATTTTATTATGGAACTTATTGACATGTTTATCAATACTTTCAAATTCCATAATTTTACGACACCCGGTTTTACGTTTTGAGGCGTAACAACTTACGGTTTGCAGTTTTCGGAGTCAAAACACACTAGATATCTTGGATAATATCATCCAAAGTCCAACCCTTGTTCTCCAAGGTCTTGAAACCGGCCTAGGGGGGGGAGTCATCCCCATGTGGCTTCAACTCATGAATTTACCCCTAAAATCAACACTTAATTACAACTTGGTCATCAAGTTGTAACACTTTCCTAGTAAGCTTCCTAACTTGGACTATAAAAGCCCCCATTCCCCCCTTTTGGTGCCGTGCATCCCCAACCCCAAATCCCTCTCATCCTTAGTTCATTTCCTTCTAATTTCTAGCAAGATTCAAGTGAAGTTCAAGTATAGAAACCCTAGCTTAGTTTCTAGTAATCAAAACTCTTCCAAACCCTAATATAATTGGTGATTTCTCTTGAGTTTAAATCCACTCAATTCACCTAAACCTTCATCATCCATCTTTCAAGAATACCAAGGGTAGAAAGATTGCATGAAGTGAAGTGGGTTGAAGCAAGTCTATCAAAGTCCTATCCTTACATGTTAACTTCCTTTCATCTTTGAAAGCCAAAAGTTGTGAGCCAAACCCTAACTTGATTCTTGTTAAATAATCATGTTCATGTTATTTACATATTATTTGTGCTATATATTGTCTTGTTATCATGTCCATGATGTATAAAAATGACCAAAACAAGTTATTGTTATTGATTGTTACAACAAGTTACTAAAACAAGTAAACTAGTGACTTTCTTGGTAAGACCTGATCAAAATGGTAAAAATATGATGTTGGATCATTACATATTACAGTAGAGGACTTAACAAGGAAACCATAGCAATTTGAACCACCCAAAACGAGTATACGAGTCAAAAGTTATGGCGATTTGAAATTACCAAAGATTTCCGGCAAAACTGCCAAATAGCTTCCTGATCAAATTTGGGTTTTGAAAGTCACACTTCTGGTCCGATTCATCAAAAAGTTAAAACACGAAAGTTGTCCGGAACGACGTTTTCGTTCAGGAACAAAGAAGCTCGAGACCTAAAAACACTTTCCGAGTGATAAAATTCTTCAAATTCTAAACAGCCCATTTTTAGGCGAAAGTCACAAGATTATGGTTATACTTTGAAAGGAACAAGAGGTCTTATGACCTATAATCAAGACCACAACCATGGCTAGAGTGTCACAACTCGTAAATTCTGGTCTTTTTCCCGAACTTTCACATTTACTATTCATCAGTTACTATTCATCGATCACTATTCATCATTTTACTATTCATCTTTTTCGGAGTCAGTTTGATATTCTGAGAAGCGTTTTAAAATTTTACTATTCATAAAACACTATTCACCTCCGGAGAAAATTTGTCATTTATACGTGGGTTGCGTCATTTTTGTAAACGTACGATTATCAACCTTATAAACGTTATCTTATGAGCTATTATTTTGAATAATTAATCCGACAATCTCAACTATGGTCCTAACACATTTTTATACTCATAATAATAATAAAAATTTTATTATTAATTTAACCAGTGTTTTGAAACCAATTGGTACATTGTACGGTCGGAGCTTATAACTCTGTCGGTTTGCGTTATTTCAATTCGATAATTATTTCAACACCCGATTCTTACAAGGAATAATATTTTACAACTTTTACAACTTCGTCGTATTTTATTTCACCTCGTTAACATTTATTTTTAGTTAACTCGGTACCCGATAACACATAAAATACAAAATATCTAACCAATACTTACACATTAGACAAGATTATTAATTGAGCACACAAACTTTCCTCCATGTTTCCTTCCACTTTTGCCCCCCCTAGCCACCCTAAACCATGTGCTAATTAATTGCAAAGACCAACTTTTGACTAGATCTAGCTATATATACATTTCAACCTCCCATTTCTCTCATTTCATACATTCCAAAAACAACTAGCACAAAAACATTTTCTCTCTTCCTCCCTTGGTGTGTGGATCGGCCAAGAAACAACCACAAGAAGAATCCATAAATTTTGAAGATCAAGTGTTAATCTAGTTCCTTTAGTTGTCCTTGTTTGAGTTTTGTGATAAAACTCAAGGTTTCTTACATAGTTTCATCCAAACCTCCTCACATCATCATGTAAGCTCAAGAACATCTTTCTAATCTTTTCATACTTTCATTTTTCTAGTTTCATGTTGTTTATTCAAGATCTCTATGCATATGTTAGTTTATACCACTCATTTATATATATATATCTAACTTTTGAACTCTAAAAATGGATTATAGTTAGATCCTTGTTAGATCCACTAGACTGATGATGTTTAGGAACCCATGACACCCTAAGAAGGTGTATGGTAAGATTAGACTAGATTTGTGGTGATTGAAAGTGGTATGGTTGGATTAGAAACTAGTTTGGAACATTAAAAATGGATTCTAAACATATATAAAAACCTGCTGTCCCTTTTTGGAAAACGTGGAAAGATCAGGGGTAAGGGTGTAACTTTTGACCAAAGATTTAGAAAATACTCTCCGATACGAAACTATAGCCGAAAACGGGGATAAAAACGAGTTAATAACGAAGGAGATACGCTAAAAACGAGTTTAACGACGAAAACTATTTTTCTGAAAATCCTTTGCTGATGAACAGTTGTCACGACTGTTTCGAGGCGTAAAACTAAATCTAGCCATCCCGAATTATCAAAAATATGTTAGTATGTTGTCCCACGATTCCGGGAATATAAAGAACATAGAAAACGGGCTTATAACGACTAAGATATACACGTTTGAAACTAGACGAACTATATATATTTTTGACAGCTTTTCTAATAGAGAATATTTTGCGCACTAAACAATATACTTACACCAAACGAACAATGGAGAACCGTCCTTCCTAGCCGTTGAGGCACGTACCATCAAAAGTTTATTAACCCATCAATGAGATGACATCTCAAGGTTTTCAAAACGCCAAGACCAAACACTAACACTTTATATATTATTACACGACTAGTCTTTACGAAGCTAATTGGGCTTATTTTCACCAAGTATCGGAAAACATTGAATTTCAACGATAACTATTATTTTCAAAGTACGAGTGGTATAGACTTCATGTGCATGTGCATTCATTACATCCTTTCATGATCTAAGTAGATCACTATCATTCATATTAGGTTGCGGTTAGAGATCGTACCTCATTTCTGTGTATCCACTTTTGTCATCGTAGCTATCGCACCAGGTGAGTCATAGCCCCGCTTTTACTCTTTTTATACTCGTTTTAACTCTTTGGGGGGAGATACATGCTCAACTACTTACTTACTTATACAAATACTCAAAGCATATTTTCTTGATACTTAAAACATTTATACTTGATTGTGTTATACTTGATTGGCATTATACTTGATTGCGTTATACATACTTGTTACACTATACTTGCTTAACTTAAATACCAGATTCGTATTTACGTGCATACATAATACTCTATACTGTCGGAGAGGTATTGGTAGTACTCATGGGAAGATGCCCCCTACCCTTGTGTCTATACTTGACCTTGGATGTCGTAGTACTATTTGGGGAGAGGCCCCCGCCCTTGTGTCTATTCTTGACCTTGGGTGAATATAATCTGGTGCTTTGTGTAAACTATATATTGTAGCAGTGGGTTGTAAACACACAGGTTACAAGGCTCTTATGGCGGGACTTGTAACTGAGTGGATTTACGATGCCTTTGCTGGGAAACCTTCATACATATGCATAAACTTTATTTGTTAAACAAACTCTATGAACTCACCAACCTCGTGTTGACACTTTAGCATGTATTTTCAGGTTTTAACCTATGGCACGCTACAGGAGGTTTTGGCAGGGCAGGGCATGGTCATAGAAGACTCTGATTATTTATATGGGGACCGTTTTAAACTACTTTTAAGGGCCTACTTCCGCACTACTTTTAACAATGTAAATACAACATTTTTGACTTAACTATTTTATTCTAAATGATTGAAGTGAAAACCATTCTTGAACTTGTGTTGTAATACCAATTGAGTTACACCCCAGCTACACGTATGCTTCCGCTGGACCCGATTTTGGGGGTGTGACAGATTGGTATCAGAGCTTCGGCTATAGCGAACTAAGTGTTTTTAAAACCTAGACTATAGCTACTTTTACGAAAAACTTAACCCTATGACCGTCACGTGCCTGCCTGCCAAGCTGATGCCTCACTTGTGGTTTGTTGCTGACTTAGGTGATGAGATTTGTGTCTCATTATCTGGTATATTATATTCACTTATTCTAATTGATTTTTATCATTGTCTTTCACATAAGCATGTTCACGTATCATATATGTCACCCTGTTATGTTTCTCCCTGCATAGTTTCATCCTTTGACCTCGAGTTTGGTCACCTGCCTTAGTCTTTCTGTACGTCTTGGTAGTATAACTGAGCTAAGTATTTCAAAATTCATGGAACCTCGGTGGAATATAGACTAGTCACCTATATTCAACCCGGGATAGTGGGACATAGGCTGACTACCTATATCCGACTCAGAAATGAATTTTGCAACACTGAGAATGGTTATAATAAAATTTTGTCTGGATTGAATTCTCTACTTAATTTCCGAATACTTCATCTATGTGTGTGTATACCCTCGTTGTCAGAACGCTTATACTTTTCCTCACCTTGTGAACCACCGCCTGAAAGCACGTCAACTAGCCATTTCATCTCATGAATCTTCACCTTTATACCACTTCGGAGACCAACGTTAACTGAACTTCGGGACGAAGTTCCCTTAAGGGGTAGAGACTGTCACAACTCGTAAATTCTGGTCTTTTTCCCGAACTTTCACATTTACTATTCATCGGTTACTATTCATCGATCACTATTCATCATTTTACTATTCATCTTTTTCGGAGTCAGTTTGATATTCTGAGAAGCGTTTTAAAATTTTACTATTCATAAAACACTATTCACCTCCGGAGAAAATTTGTCATTTATACGTGGGTTGCGTCATTTTTGTAAACGTACGATTATCAACCTTATAAACGTTATCTTATGAGCTATTATTTTGAATAATTAATCCGACAATCTCAACTATGGTCCTAACACATTTTTATACTCATAATAATAATAAAAATTTTATTATTAATTTAACCAGTGTTTTGAAACCAATTGGTACATTGTACGGTCGGAGCTTATAACTCTGTCGGTTTGCGTTATTTCAATTCGATAATTATTTCAACACCCGATTCTTACAAGGAATAATATTTTACAACTTTTACAACTTCGTCGTATTTTATTTCACCTCGTTAACATTTATTTTTAGTTAACTCGGTACCCGATAACACATAAAATACAAAATATCTAACCAATACTTACACATTAGACAAGATTATTAATTGAGCACACAAACTTTCCTCCATGTTTCCTTCCACTTTTGCCCCCCCTAGCCACCCTAAACCATGTGCTAATTAATTGCAAAGACCAACTTTTGACTAGATCTAGCTATATATACATTTCAACCTCCCATTTCTCTCATTTCATACATTCCAAAAACAACTAGCACAAAAACATTTTCTCTCTTCCTCCCTTGGTGTGTGGATCGGCCAAGAAACAACCACAAGAAGAATCCATAAATTTTGAAGATCAAGTGTTAATCTAGTTCCTTTAGTTGTCCTTGTTTGAGTTTTGTGATAAAACTCAAGGTTTCTTACATAGTTTCATCCAAACCTCCTCACATCATCATGTAAGCTCAAGAACATCTTTCTAATCTTTTCATACTTTCATTTTTCTAGTTTCATGTTGTTTATTCAAGATCTCTATGCATATGTTAGTTTATACCACTCATTTATATATATATATCTAACTTTTGAACTCTAAAAATGGATTATAGTTAGATCCTTGTTAGATCCACTAGACTGATGATGTTTAGGAACCCATGACACCCTAAGAAGGTGTATGGTAAGATTAGACTAGATTTGTGGTGATTGAAAGTGGTATGGTTGGATTAGAAACTAGTTTGGAACATTAAAAATGGATTCTAAACATATATAAAAACCTGCTGTCCCTTTTTGGAAAACGTGGAAAGATCAGGGGTAAGGGTGTAACTTTTGACCAAAGATTTAGAAAATACTCTCCGATACGAAACTATAGCCGAAAACGGGGATAAAAACGAGTTAATAACGAAGGAGATACGCTAAAAACGAGTTTAACGACGAAAACTATTTTTCTGAAAATCCTTTGCTGATGAACAGTTGTCACGACTGTTTCGAGGCGTAAAACTAAATCTAGCCATCCCGACTTATCAAAAATATGTTAGTATGTTGTCCCACGATTCCGGGAATATAAAGAACATAGAAAACGGGCTTATAACGACTAAGATATACACGTTTGAAACTAGACGAACTATATATATTTTTGACAGCTTTTCTAATAGAGAATATTTTGCGCACTAAACAATATACTTACACCAAACGAACAATGGAGAACCGTCCTTCCTAGCCGTTGAGGCACGTACCATCAAAAGTTTATTAACCCATCAATGAGATGACATCTCAAGGTTTTCAAAACGCCAAGACCAAACACTAACACTTTATATATTATTACACGACTAGTCTTTACGAAGCTAATTGGGCTTATTTTCACCAAGTATCGGAAAACATTGAATTTCAACGATAACTATTATTTTCAAAGTACGAGTGGTATAGACTTCATGTGCATGTGCATTCATTACATCCTTTCATGATCTAAGTAGATCACTATCATTCATATTAGGTTGCGGTTAGAGATCGTACCTCATTTCTGTGTATCCACTTTTGTCATCGTAGCTATCGCACCAGGTGAGTCATAGCCCCGCTTTTACTCTTTTTATACTCGTTTTAACTCTTTGGGGGGAGATACATGCTCAACTACTTACTTACTTATACAAATACTCAAAGCATATTTTCTTGATACTTAAAACATTTATACTTGATTGTGTTATACTTGATTGGCATTATACTTGATTGCGTTATACATACTTGTTACACTATACTTGCTTAACTTAAATACCAGATTCGTATTTACATGCATACATAATACTCTATACTGTCGGAGAGGTATTGGTAGTACTCATGGGAAGATGCCCCCTACCCTTGTGTCTATACTTGACCTTGGATGTCGTAGTACTATTTGGGGAGAGGCCCCCGCCCTTGTGTCTATTCTTGACCTTGGGTGAATATAATCTGGTGCTTTGTGTAAACTATATATTGTAGCAGTGGGTTGTAAACACACAGGTTACAAGGCTCTTATGGCGGGACTTGTAACTGAGTGGATTTACGATGCCTTTGCTGGGAAACCTTCATACATATGCATAAACTTTATTTGTTAAACAAACTCTATGAACTCACCAACCTCGTGTTGACACTTTAGCATGTATTTTCAGGTTTTAACCTATGGCACGCTACAGGAGGTTTTGGCAGGGCAGGGCATGGTCATAGAAGACTCTGATTATTTATATGGGGACCGTTTTAAACTACTTTTAAGGGCCTACTTCCGCACTACTTTTAACAATGTAAATACAACATTTTTGACTTAACTATTTTATTCTAAATGATTGAAGTGAAAACCATTCTTGAACTTGTGTTGTAATACCAATTGAGTTACACCCCAGCTACACGTATGCTTCCGCTGGACCCGATTTTGGGGGTGTGACATAGAGCCAAGGTTGTGTCTCATGACCTTGAAACAAGGACCAAAGGTCATGGCTAGGCCATGACGAAATGACCATACCAACTTTCATAGGCGTAAACATGAAACAAAGAGTTGACGAGAACTTGAACATACAATTTGGATCTACTTCATCTAAAAGGAAACCATGAGATTTTACCAAGAGAAAATGGTCATTCAAGACTTATGAAACTACCCCTAATAACAATCTTCATGTACTAATAAACTTTCCTAAGTTTATACAAATATCGGACATGTAACCTTTCGGATCAAAACTTATATCTATTTCATCAACTACTACAATAGTAGGGAGCCTCATGTGAGGAGTTCATTATGTAAGCCGTCGAGATGAGTTGTGGATTTACGAGTTAAAGTGTCCTGGCTCCTCGAACGCTTACTAACATGACTTCTGAATTATGTCGGCCCGAACGGTAGTAAACGATATACAAAACATACATGTTTCATGAATCATTACTTTCAAAGACTTACAATATACATCATACCACATCATGGACTAAATGCAAGATATATATATAGGCACTACTTCATATTCTTTACTCCAATCCTAAGTCGCGACATTCTATTATAGGTTGCTCGTAGAAACCTTCATGATTCAACCGTTACATTCATTACTTGCTATCTTACTTAAGGTGAGTTCATAGCCCCACTTTACATTACTTCAATGTTTTACAAACCCTTGGGGGGAATACATGCTATTATTTTCTACTCGAACACAATGCTTTCTACTGTATGCTATTCGACTATGTTTTATTATCACTAAGTAACAACCTTGCTAAACCGAGATCCCTTATTATGAACCATTTAATCACTAGCAATAGTGAGCGCGAATATTAATAATAGGCCTATTGGGATTGACGAATCCCATTTGTATTGACTAAGTTCAAACAAATGCATTAATATTTGAGATTTAGGTATGTTAGCAAAGTACCAACCGGGATAAATCTGCCGATCGATATTGGTACACGTTAACGTTATGGTGTCATAAGCTTAGTGTATAATAACCTTTCCGGGCATATAACAACGTAGCCCATCATTGTTTTCCAAATATTGGTGTGAGTCTATAGCTCACACTACCAACATATTGTGTTCAAACGATTTAACTACAAACACTACGATTATTGTGTTCAACGATTTACTACCAACACTTTGTGTTCAAACGATTTAACAAACTCTATGAATATCACTCAACCTTTGTGTTGACCTCTCAAGCATGTATTTCAGGTTCATGACGATCAAGGATGGCACGGAAGGACACGGATACTCAAGAGGGATATAAATTTTATTATCATTCAAAAACTCATTTATTATACATTGTAAACATGGAACCATTTGGGACCTCATTTTGTAATCTCTGATATTTATACAATTTGAATGATAAATCTTTTAAAACAACTCAATTGGAGTTCGTTTTCTATTATTGTGACTATTGTGCCGTCGAGTAACACCCAGTTCGAATTCCGCTGCATCCATGAATTGGGGGTGTTACAAAAGTAAAGTAAAAAACAATCAAACCACAAGTCCACAACACGAATGTTTATCGTGGTTCGGCTACAAGGATTCTTTTTCCTTGCCCTACTCTACCCCCCGAGTATCCAACTCGAGGGTTTCTTTAACTAGTCAATAAGCTCCTTTCACCCGCGGAGAAAACCTTACACGTCGCTTACACAAGATTACCGACACAAAGCTAGATGTTGAGTACTTTTACAAGGGTTCAACCACTCCCGTCACACTATGTATTTTAAGGACTAAAATACTAACCGATCACTACTGAAATTACACAATCAAATGAAATGTAAACTATGCAAGTTTACACAATGCTAAGCTAACAAGACTTAACGTTATGTTGAGACTTGTAACTTTCGGATGAACTTGTGATCTTCTTTGCTACAAAATATCTCACACAAATGAAATGTTACTGAGTTAGATGAATGCAATGAGAATGTATGTGTAAATAATAATGGTAAGTGATGAAGAATTTCTTGAGTATGGTTTGCTATTTATAGCCAACCAAGACAGCAGACTGGCGGAACCGGCGGAACCAAAACAAGGGTTCCGCCAAGCCTGACAGTCAAATATTCAAGAAATCTTTCCATATTTAACCAAGTCTAATCAAGATCCTTTAAGTCAACTATAAGATAGGTTAAGTATGAATCTTTTCAAATGTGCATAAGATCTTTCCAAAAGTCAACTTAGAGATTTTAAAAATCTTTCCAAGATTACACATGATGCATGCCATGATGTCATACGACATTTTCTATTTTTAGTAATATGAAAATGTTATGTTTTATATGAAATGTAAATGTAGCAAATGTAATAAATGAAATAAAGTCTAGTTATGAAAGACTTAAGCTATATATATGTTTTGCTAAAAATTAAAGTTTACACTTTTTCGTTAACAAAACTTAGCAAAGATCGTAAAATATAAATAACGTTTTTAGGCGATATTTGTATTAATAGAAAATACAAACATCAATTAAACGCGTTTTCTATATTTTCAAGTGTTTTGTGGAGATAAATTTACCTATTAATTTGTTACAAAATTAGAGATAGAAAACAAGAGATTTTTTTCTCCAACTAAACGCACTCTTAATGTTTTTATGTTTTCTTGAGCAAGAATGTTATATGTTAAAAAAATAAACTATTAGCATGTATCTTTAATTTTCTAAAAAACTTCACATCATTTACTTGTTTACTCGTAAAACAAAGTTCAACTCTTTGCAATGTTTAAATGAATCGTATACTCATAAAATGAAGTTCAACTCTTTGCAATGTCTATATGAATCGTACATGTGTTTAAAACGTGTGTCAAACGATTCAAACTTCAATCCAGCTTTTAAAACAAGGAATTGCGTGTTACTACCAGAAAAAAAAATTGAGCTCCCCTTAATACAAATTTCTGGCTCCATCCCTGAATGCATCGGTTCTAATTTCTGTAACATTGTTCTTTACACCACAGAAATACTAATCTTAGAAATCTCATTTTGCCAGTCACATGTCTTGAATTCAGTCGTACGGAGGAAAAAGGAAAAATTTAAGTTTAAGCTTTTACCAGTGTAGCAAAAACAAATGTGGGGAGGGACTGCACAAGAAAACATCATAACTAAATAGGGGTGAGCATAAAAACCGAAAAACCGAATCGAAACTGGGAAAACAAAAAAAACGCACCGAAAAAACCGAACCAAATGAAAAACCGATGGAGGTGGTTTTGAGTTTTAGAAAAACTGAATGTTTGGGGCGATTTTTGGTTGCATATGGAAAACCGAACCTAAAAATCCGCCCCGCCCCGCCCCGTCTTTATATATCTTTCAAATTTTATCAAATAATATTACTTTATAATATTTGATTTGTTACTTATTTGCTTAAAAATAGTTTTGACCGTATCTTCTAAACTTTTAAACTTATTAGACGGTTCATAATCTCCTATTATTCCTAGGTTTCCACATCCTATATAGACACAAATAATAACACTTAACAACTCAAACTCAACATCTTCAGTAAACCTTTCATTGAACAATTCCTCTTCCACATCGAAGATGCAAGCCATGACACTAGAAAGATGAAGGTTGTAATTCTTTTATACTCATAGTTTAATAGTTTGTGAGTAAAATGAAAAAAACATTGATTTATTGATGATCTATTGGTATGCACATAATTCGAAGTCAATTCTGTTACTTGTATCTTATATATCTAGGAATGATTTAATATTTAGTTTAACATTTGCTATTTATATATATTTGTTATCACATCTTATTATTCCATGTTGATAATTGTTTATTTTATTGTTCTAAGTATTGCCAAGTGTTTTTGGTTTGATTGTAGTTGTTACTTTAACTTTGCATTATTTGGGTTGTATGCCTACTGTCATTAGAGGTTCGTTTGCTTTGGTTCGGTTTCGACTTCGAGCTATAAAAATATTGGTCAAACATTCATATATAAGATTAGTTCAGATAGTGAAAATAATGGTGACTTTTAAGCTTTACATCATTGTTGTTAGATTAAGGATTTTTTTTGGTCAAATATGCATATACAAGATTAGTTCGGTTTCGACTTCGAGCTATAAAAATATTTGTTATGTTATCTTTCTTTACACATATATTCGGAGAGTAAAATTGCTTATGTTTTTAACAAACTTAAATGACTGTCGTGGACTTCTAGTGATCTATATATAGATAATGTTTGCATAGAGCATTCATGTGCCATTTGTTCATTAAAACACTTAACATCTGAGCAGTAGTAGTTGTAGATCATTTAGACATAGATGGTGTTTATAATTTGTGGCCTACTATCTCATTTCATTATGATGTTATCATTTTGTATTGCAAGTTGTCATGTTCATTTAAGTGAATTAATAACAGGGCGCTTGTTATAGACGTTCTTGTTATGTAATAAAAAACTAGTTATATGTTTTAATGACTATCAACCAAATGATGATACTAATATTGAACTATCTTGTTACTTTTTAGTTGCAATATGCACCTGAAAGTCATATTGAGGCTAAAGTTAGCAACAAAAAAGATGAACTTGTGATTGATTTGGATTGCAAATAGGTTACTCAAATGCCAATTGACGAACATGCTGTTGAGACTGATAAGAAGAACGGTGGTCGGAGATCATGGGTATGGGATCATTTTACCTTCGTAAAAGGTGAGACTCAAGTCCCATGTCCTTATTGTAAGACGGTGTTGGCTGCTGGAACAAAAAGGAATGTAACTAGTACCTTGATTCAACATCTGAAGAGTGTTTGCAAGAAATCACCTGTTTACAAGAAGTCTGACTTGAAGAACCAAGCTACATTGAGTTTCAAGCCGGTACCTATGGGGGAACCTAGCAGAGGTTTGGCTTCTTACACTTTTAGCCAAGCAAAATGTAAGAAATCTTTGGCTCGAATGTGCATCATAGACAATAGGCCTTTTAGTGTTGTTGATGATCAAGGATTACAAGAATATGTATGGGATTTGAACCCCATGTTCAAATTTCCATCTAGGTGGACTGTTGCTAGAGATTGTTTGACTATATACAAAGAAGAGGCTAAAAAGGTCAAAAAGCTTTTGAAAAAATCAAACCGTGTCACTTACAACCGACACATGGACGTCGGTTCAAAACTATAACTTTATGTGTCTTACGGCACATTGGGTTGATGAAAATTGGACGCTGAGGAAGAAAATTATTAATTTTTGTCAAATATCAAACCATAAGGGTGTGACAATAGGCAAGTTGGTTTATCGTTGCTTACAAGAATAGGGTATTGATCGGGTTTTCACAATAACGGTTGACAATGCCTCATCTAATGATAGGGCAATCAAATTTTTAGTGACTATGCTTAAGGGGCCTGATGCTATATTGGATTGCAAGTACTTACATTTAAGATGTTGTGCTCACATCATTAATCTTGTTGTTAAAGATGGGTTAGAAGAACAGTTTGAATCCATTACAAGGATTAGAAATGCGGTAAAGTACATCAGATCATCACCTTTGTAGAACCGTAGAGGGGGGGGGGGGTGAATACAGTTTCTTCGGCTTTTATAATGTTTAAAAACTTTAAGCCTAGAAGAACACCAAGTGGTCTAGAAGAGAACAACCACTATCACAAGCACAATCCAAAGTATATAAAGCGAGTAAAAGACACCACGATATATACTGGTTCGGGATGGGGGGTTTATACCATCCGTACGTCCAGTTGCGAATCCACGACACGATACTATTCACTAGTATAATCCTTTTGGTGGACTGCAAACCGTTACAATTCACTCCACCGATATTCGCCAATATCGATGCTTACAAAGAAGGAGTTACTCCCACGGTATTCCACCCTCGGAAACCACCCAAAAGAATCTCACGATTCGACTTTACCTAAGGGTCACCAAGACCACTACCAAGACTTCCCACCGGAAGTATCAAACCCCAACTAGATCCCCAATGATCTAGGCTTGGTCACCAAGACACAAGACTTCCCTTACAAACAATTGAATGAATTAATAAATGTTTGGTTAACCAAGCCCTAACCTAACCTAGAGACTCGATTGTAATAGAAAGGGTATAGATAAGAAGACCCTCGATACAATCACAAGAGTGGATTAGGTTCTTGTGATTCTTCCCTTGCAAGGAGATGTGTTCTTTCAAAGATGTTAGAGTGAGAATCAAGAACACAAGATTAGAGATAGAGAGATTTGAGAGTGTTTAGAGAGAAAGAATGTAAAGAGAAAGAATAATGGCAAGGGGTGAGGAATACAAGAACCAAGGCATGGTATTTATAGGCAAAAACCCACTTGGGAAAATTTTACCGAGGTCGTCGCGCTGCCCACGCGTTGACGCGTGGGTGGCGCGCCAGACACCCAGAGAAAATTTTCCCAAAGCTTTAGGTGTTGGTTTACCAACTCACATAGCCAATTTGGAAAATGTTTTGTGAAGTGTTTAAACAGAAAACCAAATACCAAGGGTAGAAGAGTAGAAAGGGTAATTTGGTAGGGGTAGAAATGGTATTCCTCTAGTGGCATAGAAAAGAGAAAAAGAATATGCGAAGGTATATTCCTCAAGGGAAGTGTGAGGAAGGTTGGGTTAAGATGTAATCAAGGTTAGGCTAAAGGTTTAGAGGTTAACCATGGTTAGGTTAGAGATTGAATATTCCAAAGGTATATTCCTTTGCTTTGGTGGAAAGAATGAGATGGAGGTTTGAGATGGTTTTGTTTGAAATGAATGGCTTGGATTAAAAACATGTGATGGAATAGAGAGGAGATTGGATGGATGGTTGAGATGGTTTTAGTTTGAATTGAATGGTTGAGATCAAAGGGAGCCTCTTTTGAATTTCAAACTATTTGGCATGTGTGAGATATGGAGGGTTGAGATGTGTTTATTTAAAATGGATGGCTAGGATCAAAGGGAGCCTTCTTTGGATTTCAAATAATTCCCATGTGTTGAATATGGAGGGTTGAGATGTGTTGTAAGGGAATGGATGGTTGAGATGTAGAGTGTGTAAGGAATGAGTTGGATTGTGTAAGGGATGTGATGTTGTAAGGGATTGTGTAAAAGATTTGTGTAAGAGAATATATGATTTGGATATGATTGGATATGGTGGTATTTGTCTTTTGTAGAAATGAGATTAAGAAATTAGGACATAGTCTAATTGTCATTAAGAATAAAGTGTTTAGACAATTAAGATTATGAGTTGAGAAATTCATAGGTTACTTATAAGTTCAAGTAACATAACATCGAGAATCCATAGTTTCATATCTCATGACTTTCCACGACTCGACGTTCTCAACTAATACCTTGATTCAAACAAGTTAAGTGCTTTGCCTAGATGTAAAGCATAACCCAAGTGGGAAAGGATGCGTTTACACAAAGAGACCTTGAACTTAGTTTGACCAATAAGGGAGTAAACCCGCTACGTATTCATACCTGTATTGAAAGATCCCAAAACTCATTTCGAGTGTTCTCAATTAAGCACATAACATATTCATACCTGTATTGAAAGATCCACATTTGTCGGGTAAGGGGAAAGCCGACTTTCAAATTTTTCCTGGAGCAATACAGACTCCTGGCGCGTCACCTGCGCGTTGACGCGCGGGCAGCGCGCCAGCAGCAGCTATTGGCTCCGGCGATTTTAGGCTACCGTTTGTTATTTTATGTGTTCCAAAGGTTTATTTGTCATCATCAAAACATTAGGAGATCTTGATCATGTTGCCTCAACAATCTCCCCCTTTTTGATGATGACAAATAAAATCCGAAAGCAAATAAAATTACCAAACGTAGCGAAGACAAAGCGCGCCTTTGATGTAGCTTGCGTCTTGACCTTTGCCTTGTAATTTGGTGAAGCCTTTAACATTTCTTGAATGGTCTTCACGCTCTTGCTTTCTTTCTCTTCCTTTTGTCGAATCAAAAAGGTGGGACTACCAATCAAGCCAGGTTTCGAACTTGGGCCTGTGGGATAAATGAGCTAGCTTGCATGTGCACTCGAATGTGCTCCCCATTGAACATAGCTCCCCCTAGATTGTTGCTCCCCCTTATTTCAAGGCGGAGATCCATGGGTCAAGAGTCTCACCTTTGCGGTGGCCTAGCTACACATAGAAATCACAACATGCAACAAACGAGAAATCCTCACATGTGGAAGTTCCAAGAATGGGTTAGGTTACCATTTGGATACTTGCAACATGGATTAGTCCACAAGAGTATATAGATCATATGTAAGACAAAGCATAGATTAATCCAAATACATAAACGTTAGACATAGAACACAACAAAGTTTCAACATGATATGACATGCAACACAAATACAACAATTATTCAACAACCATAGAGATCCTAGATGCAATACATATAAATCAATGTCTTAAGAGATCATAACCAACCAAACACAAGTTACACAAACACATCAAAGATCCTTGCAGGAGATGTAGGTGGCCCAACGGGTGATGTGTAACACCCCCAATTCAATGATGCAGCGGAATTCAAACTGGGTGTTACTCGACGGCACAATAGTCACAATAATAGAAAACGAACTCTAATTGAGTCATTTTAAAAGATTTATCATTCAAATTATATAAATATCAGAGATTACAAAATGAGGTCCCAGATGGTTCCATGTTTACAATTTACATTAAATGAGTTTTCGAATGATAATAAAATTTATAGCCCTCTTGAATATCCGTGCCCTTCCATTCCATCCTTGATCATCATGGACCTGAAATGCATGCTTAAGAGGTCAACACAAAGGTTGAGTGATATTCATAGAGTTTGTTTAATAGTTGAACACAATATGTTGGTAGTGTGAGCTATAGACTCACACCAATGGTTGGAAAACAAAACAGTTATTATTATTACACTAAGCTTATGACACCAAAACGTTAACGGGTACCAATATCAATCGGCGGAGTTATCCCGGTAGGTACTTTGCCGTCATACCTATGTTTCAAATATTAATGCATTTGTTTGAACTTAGTCAATACAAATGGGATTCGTCAATCACAATAGGCCTATTCACAATATTCGCGCTCACTATTACTAGTGATTAAATGGTTCATAATAAGGGATTTTGGATTGGCAAGGATGGTACTTAGTGTTAATAAAACAATCAGGCAAGCATACAATTAAAAAGCATTGTGTTCGGTTGAAAAATAATAGCATGTATTCCCCCCAGGGCTTGTAAAACAATTAAGTAATGGAAAGTGGGGCTATGAACTCACCTTAAGTTATGTAGTAACTAGTGAAAATGATGGTCGAATCGCAAAGGTTTCTACGAGCAACCTATAATAGAATGTTGCGACTTAGGATTGGAGTAAAGAATATGAAGAATTGCCTATATATGTCTTGCATTTAGTCCATGATGTAGTACTTAGTATATAGTGTAAGTCTTTGAATAAAAAAGGTTTATGTAACATGTATAGATTGTATATCGCTTACTACCGTTCGGGCCGACATAATTCAGAGGTCATGTAGTAAACGTTCGAGGAGCTAGGACACTCTAATTCGTAAATCCACAACTCATCTTGACGGTTTACTTTAATGAACCCCTCACATGAGGCTCCCTACTATTGTAGTATTTGATAAAATATATATAAGTTTTTGATCCAAAAAGTTACATGTCCAAATAATTGAATAAACTTAGGAAAGTTTACTTTTGGATGAAGATTGTTATTACAATGAGTTTCTTGAGTCTAGTATGAATATTACTTGTAAAGTTTCATGGTTGTTTTGATGGAGTAGATCCAAATTGGATGTTTATGTTGCCATTAACTCTTTAGTTCATATTTTCATCTTTGTAAGTTTATATGGTCTTTAGCCATGGCTTTGCTGTGACCTTGGTCATTGTTACCATGGGTTTGGGACTCAACCTTGGCCTTAGCCATGGTTGTGGTCTTGGCTTTAGGTCATTAGACCTCTTGGTTATAACTAACCATAGCCATTATATGGTCATTTGGTCTTAAAAAGGGGCTGTTAAGAATTTGAAGAAAAATATCACTCGTTAAGCGTTTTCAGGGCTCGAGCTTCTTTTAACCTGAACAAAAACATCGTTCAGGACAACTTTTGTGTTTTAACTTTTTGATGAATTGGAGCAGAAGTGCCACTTTCAAAATGGTCAGATCGTTAACAGTTTGTTTTAGGCAGTTTCGGCGTTTTGGTTTCGCTAACTGCTTTTGGCCATAACTTTCGACTCGTGTACTCGTTTTAGGTGGTTCAAATTGCTATGTTTTCTTTTTGAAGTCCTCTATAACAGTAGGTAAGTTTTTCATATCATGGTTACTTTATTTTGGTCGTGGTTCTCAATATAAGTCACTAGTTTTCTTGTTTACTTAATATAAGTAAACATATTGTTTCCATAACTTGTTTTACTAGTTTTTATACATCATGAACATAACACAAAGACCATATATAGAATGAATGAAACATAATAAGCATGAAAATGATATTGAGCAAGAAAGTGTAGTAGGGTTTCTTACAACTTTTGGCTTTCTAAAGAAAGGAAGTCAAGTATGAAACTAGGACACTAAACCTATGCTTGCAAACCCTTCACCACAACTCTTGCAAACCCTTGCTAACTTTTACATAAACCTTGTGAAAACCATTTAAACTCAGCCCATAACACCTTGTGTAGCTCCTAATTCAACCATGGAATCACCAAACAAACTCTTGATTCATGTAGAGACTAACTATGCCTTCAACTTTGGTGTGTAACTTATAACTTAGAAATCGAAGGATCAAGGTTTATGGATTGTGTGTGTCGTTTGGAATGAAGAGAAAAGAAGGAATGAACCTTGTATTTAGAGCATGAAGAGGAGGTTAGGAAGGTGCCTAGGAAGGTTCATTGAGGAGGTTAAGAGTTGTAAGGTTTTATATGTCTTTTAGGTCAAGTAAACTTACACTTGTGATAAATCTAAGCATGTTCTATCCTATGAGTCATACAAAACATGTAATAGGCTAGGAATGAGGAGGTTTAGTTGTTTTGGATAAGTCTTGCATGACTTGGATACTTATCTTGACTTATGGGGTGAGTTTTGGTCCCGTTAATCACTAACTGTAAGTCGTAAAGTCACGAAACATAAAACCGGATATCCTAAAAATATGAAACTTATTAATATACCCTATAATAAAATATAAAATGAGTGGTAAGTTCCATCGGGTTGCTTAAACGCTGTTAAAACTGGAAATCGTAAGCTGAAAACGCGTAATTCGCGTAAAACGCTGAACTGGAAAACGTAAAATTCCAAAACTTTTGGAATTGTCGTAAAATGAGAGAAAATCATATTTCTATTGTTTATAGTGTTTTATGGACATATCGGGATGCTGGAATGACGTTTAAACCTAAAAGTAAATCTTGGACACGGTTTCGTGATTTTTGCATAAATGATCCGACGAGTGTCAAACTCTCGGATTATCATTAAAATAGTTTAACTTACGAGAATATGAAATAAAAATTTCAGGAGTGAATAGTGAAAGTGAATAGTAAGAAGTGAATAGTAAAAATGAATAGTAATCCAAAAATGTGAATTGTTACATGATGAAATTCTTTAGAACCCCGAACTTCGACCCGCTTTCACGACATTGACGTTTGGTGGCTTGGTAGGTATTGTAAGCAAGTCATTCGTGGGTTGGCAAGGAGGCCACTTCATCCTCACTGATGACATCTTTCGAAGCATTCCATGCACGCTCATCAAACATCTCATTAACCATAAGTTCCATTCGTCCTATTGGATCCATAGAAGCTTGTTGAGATGTGGAGGCGGCATTAGCCGTAAGCTCAAGGTCGACATCAGCACGATCAAGACTATTTGCGTTGAAGTTGGCAAATAGTGGAACAACCATCTCACAGTTAGGCCAATCTTGGGCATGGTCGGGATGTTCAGCTTTGACGTGTTCAAATAGTGTGGTGAGGAGACAAGCATAAAGAATCAATCTCGTGTTGCCCTGAAGTTTGTCCATTCTTTTGGCCATAAAATAGGCAAAGTTGAATGGTGTTCCGGTCTCAATGCAATAGAGCATGTAACCTACTACAATGGAGACATTTCCTCTCGCCCCCAACTTTACAAACACATTGGAAGTCAAAACATGTTCTCATGCATTGAGCGTGTCACGCAAGTGTGATTGAGCCCAATGAGAATCTGCCTCATCATTGCAATGATATTAAGGCTTGAAGATTGCATTTTGTACTTCTGCCGCACCGATTCTATTCCCTTCAGATGAGTGATAAATACGGTACTTTCTGAACTCTCTTGTCTCCATAGCATCGGAGTAAATCTTTATGCCGATAGAGTTGATGCCAAGAACATTACCAAGCTTCTCCAATGTCCATGTATAGTTATGCCTATACATTTGAAAATTGAGGGTGAGATCGGCGGGGTTGAAGTGATAAAAAGCATAGAATTCTTGTATGTGTCGGGGATAGATGTCGGGGGGGGGGGGGGGGGGGTAGTAAAGCAAATGATAAGCAACCCGCATTGCTAAAACGTTGTCGAAGACCGCTCAATAGAATGAAGTCAAGGTCACAATGACGACCTTCATGATAATTGCGTTTTTCAAATGGTTTGTAGTTATCGACACCTCGAGCGCAATGGACCTTTTTCATGTATTGCTTGGTGTCTCATCTTTCACCCATTGTTCCTATCAAAATAACACATAATGTGTTTATATATATATATATATATATATATATATATATATATATATATATATATATATATATATATATATATATATATATATATAATCAAAGATAGAAACGAAGAAAACAACAGCATGTCTGGCGCGTTGTGTAACACCCCGAAAATTTTAGAACACAACGGAAGACTTAATCGGGGTAATTACGAAATTGAATCACAGTCAAACTCATAGAAACATAATTCAAAAGATAGAGTTTATATCATTAAATGAAAACTCAAATATTCAGTGTACAAAACATTTTCATAGGAGAATGCTTTCAAAAGAGGTAGTGAGTTTGAAGTGAATGATAAGTTATTTAATGTAAAAAGGGAGGTCCTGTGCCCTTTTTCTAGCTCCGTTCCATCATACTGCTAGTTCCCTGAGATAAACATGCTAAAAATGTCAACACAAAGGTTGAGTGAATCCATAGTAGTTTAAGTTATGAAGTAGTTTGAACACAAGATAACAGTTTGAAAACAACGTGCTCGCGGATTTGCACAGTAATGGATATGCATAAAAATTAATCTATACATATTGATATTGCTCCTAAGGTTTCACGAAACGCAAGCCTTGACAGTCATGTATGCAATCACCTACACCACGAAGGATGTAGTTGACAAAGGTGCCCTCAGGGAAACTATACTGGATTTCCCAAAAGTACGAATATAGCTCACCTCCTAACAAAAATCTGAATTGCCTTAGGTGGGTTGCCGGTCCCAATAGATCTATTAACTATATTTTGCGCTCACTCGTAAGTGATTAATGTTCGTGAAAGAGGGACTTTCAGTATATGTAACTTAGGCAATATCAGGAAAGTAATAGCATACAGAAAATACTTGTGTTCGATTTATCGCATGTATCTCCCCACGGGGTTTAGAAAACAGTATAAAAAGTGGACTATGAACTCACCTCGGTAATGTAGAATTCAACTAGTGCTCAAGTGAGAAATAATAACGGTTATGAATAGCAGTGAATAGCTCCTGACCCGCGACCTAAATTAACGTGATATATATATATATATATATATATATATATATATATATATATATATATATATATATATATATATATATATATTATTGGTTCAAAGATCTCGATGCGTAAATGACGAATGTGGTATCTTCAAATGAAGTGACGTCGGATTACTCGTTTTAATATGTCTCAAGTTCAAAAGTAATTTATAATGTTAAGTATTATTTTACATATAACATTATCGTAATAGATTATAAGTTTTTATTAATATATTTTGTAAAAGAAATATATTAAGTAAAATGTTTTAGTAATTAAATGTTATTAGATTTATAACAAATAAAACCTTCAAGTATGTCAAAAGTTACAATTTAACCCTTATGTCAAAAGTAATTACATTTTTAGTCCAAAATGGTACTTTTACACTTCTACACTTATCTTTCTCAAAATGGCAGTTTACACCCTTGTCTTTCATGAAAATTTACTGTTTTATATTTAGGTCCGAAAGTTTCCAAGTTTTGACACTTTTAGTCCCTTAACAAAATAATTTGCAAAGATAGTCCAAAGTTAAGTTTTCGAAAAGTGAACTTTTATATTTATAAAAGTTAGCATTTTATCTTAAATAAATGTCACCAAAATCAGTTTTTATTTATAATTGTTTCCGAATAATTTTTAGATTTTAGAAAACATATATGGCAAAATAGTTGGGCTCGTTAGCCCAAGTCCAAACCCAAAATCAAGATTTAGTTTTGAAAAAAATATTAGAAAGGGTGCTCGACTAAGCTTAGGTTTAGGTCGAGATAAGCTAGCGTTACACGGTAAAATCCTTGCATGTGTGTCGATCTTGTATTAGTTTGATTCGAAGATTTGAGTGGACGAAAAATATACACACGTTACACGTAAAAATAACGAAATAAGTGACCCTTTCTAGTGTGTGTCGCGTGATAAATCATAAGTAGAGATTTTCATGTTTTAAGTTCTTAAATGTATCGAGACGCGTATGGTATGCATGGCAAAGAAATTGAAAGAAAGGATGAAAGAAAGTAACATGGTTTAGTAAACTTACAACGCCTCAAGGGTGGTGAAGAGATCGAGTGAAGATGTTAGGAGAGGGACAACAATGAACGTGACTCGTATCCTTGTGCAACCAATAACCCCACGATCCAATATCAACCCAAAGTCTAAAAAGAATGACCCAAATGCCTTGTGTTGTTTCCTGTGTCTTGACAGTGTGCAAAAGAAAGAATAGAGATAGTTTGTTTGAGATTTTGAAGAGTGTGGTGAGAAGTGTAATGATTAGTAAATGTATTTATAGGACAAGAGTGATTAGGTGCTACATGTGAGCTTGTTGTACATGATTCTTGAGGTGTTAATCGAAAAGAGACAAGGTGGTCAAAGGGGGTTTTTGGTTTAGTCATGTCGAGTTTGAGAAAGTCCTTGTGGCTATCATGAAGCTTTTGATTTGTTTAATCATAGGTTTAGTGATTAGATGAGACAAGGCATGTACTATATTGAAAATCAAAGAAGGGGAAGAAAACATGTGAACTTGTGTTTGTGGTTAAAGAGACATATGATCCTTTGGATAATAGATTTTAGGAAAAGAGGCATTAGTTTATGAGTTTAGGTTTAGTAACTAGGGTGGCTCATGTTGGTTCTTAGTGATCCTTACACGCAAAGAAGAAAAAAAGAAATGGTGGTGTCGAGTTTTAGGAGACAAGGAAATGCAAAATCTATATAGGTTGCATTATAGGGGACTAAGGTGGTTTTGGTTTGGTCTCGGCAGGGATTCAAAAAGAAAACAAGGCCATCGTGGCTTGTTGTGTGTCGAAAGTGTCATCAAGAAAAATATAATGGACTAGAAATGATTGTCTAAGTATGGCGAGTTTCATGTTGAGGAAGGGTATAATGAACGAGTCGAGTTTTAGAGGTGTCGGGTTCAATTCGAGGCAGTGGCAATAAAACGTGCAACTATGGAAATTTTAAGTCTTCAAACTCTTATGTCGTGACTTGTGTTTCCTGATTTCGATCCAGTAAGAAACCAAAAGGGATTCGTTGGTGGGCTTGTGTCCGATAAGAAGAAAAAGAAACAAGAAAATATTATTAGGCTTGTGCTTGGGGTTTCGGCCCAAAGAGAAAAAGAAAAGAAAATGGAAGTTGGGCTTGTGATCGGTCCAAGAAAGAAAGAAAAGAAAAAGGGTGTTGGGCTTGCGTACGGTGTATCGGCCCAGTCCAAATGAAAAAAAAATATACCAAGGCCCAAATAAATAAATAAATTGAGTGATTAAACGTTCCGGGAAAAAATAATATGTAGGGGTTCACTCAGAAGTAGATTACGAAAAGAAATTATCTCGGTAATACTTGCACGTATATATACTATCATGTGTATATATTTATATAGTATAGTTTATCATAGTTTCGTTCGTAATGTGTGTGTGTGTATATATATATATATATATATATATATATATATATATATATATATATATATATATATATATATATATATATATATATATATATATATATATATATATATATCACTAGGTCGGTATTAGTTCTGTTTCGCGAGTGGAAGCTATTCAGGTCACATCAAGTTTCTCGGTAATTCAGTATTGACCAAACACATATCTCGGAAATAAAGTAATAGTTCATAGTTAACAAAAAATTTAAATTGGCCCGCAAAAATGGCCTAGTGATCAGTTATATGGAAAATCGTTCAATGATAAGTATTACTAAATGACTTGGGATTTTACGAGGTATTACAGTACCTACCCGTTAGACTGGATTCGTCCAGAATCCAAAGTTGAATCAGTGTTTGGGGTTGACTTATCGAACAAATGAGGATATCTAGCACGAATTTGGTCCTCGCGTTCCCAAGTGAACTCAGGTCCTCTAAGAGAGTTCCATCTCACTTTCACAATGGGAATGCGGCTTTGTTTAAGTCACTTGACTTCTCTATCCATAATCTTGACGGGTTCTTCAATAAAGTTTAACTTATCATCTACTCGGATTTCTTTCAGTGGGATGACTAGGGTTTCATCCGATAAACATTTCTTCAAATTCGATACGTGAAAAGTGTTGTGTACCCTACTAAGCTCTTCGGGCAACTCAAGTTTGTATGCAACCGGACCAATCCTCTCAAGGATCTTGAATGGTCCAACATAACGCGGGTTTAACTTTCCTCGTCTTCCAAACCTAATCATTCCTTTCCAGGGTGATACCTTAAGCATTACTCTGTCTCCGACTTGGGATTCCATTGGTTTTCTCCTTACATCAGCATAACTCTTTTGCCAGTCTCGGGCGGCTTGCAAACGTTTCCTAATTTGCACTATTTTCTCGATGGTTTCAAGAATTAACTCGGGACCTGAGATCTGAACATCTCCAATCTCAGCCCAACAGACTGGTGAACGACACTTTCTTCCATAAAGTGCTTCAAACGGTGTGACCTTGATACTGGCGTGGTAACTGTTGTTATAAGAGAATTCTGCTAGCGGTAAGTGTTTATCCCAGCCTTTTCCAAAATCGATCACACATGCCCGAAGCATGTCCTCAAGGGTTTGAATAGAGGGGGTGAATACGGTTTCTTTGGCTTTTATAATGTTTAAAAACTTTAAGCCTAGAAGAACACCAAGTGGTCTAGAAGAGAACAACCACTATCACAAGCATAATCCAAAGTATATAAAGCGAGTAAAAGACACCATGATATATACTGGTTCAGGATGGGGGGTTTATACCATCCGTACGTCCAGTTGCGAATCCACGACACGATACTATTCACTAGTATAATCCTTTCGGTGGACTACAAACCGTTACAATTCACTCCACCGATATTCGCCAATATCGATGCTCACAAAGAAGGATTTACTCCCACGGTATTCCGCCCTCAGAAACCACCCAAAAGAATCTCGCGATTCGACTTTACCTAAGGGTCACCAAGACCACTACCAAGACTTCCCACCGGAAGTATCAAACCCCAACTAGATCCCCAATGATCTAGGCTTGGTCACCAAGACACAAGACTTCCCTTACAAACAATTGAATGAATGAATAAATGTTTGTTCAACCAAGCCCTAACTTAACCTGGAGACTCGATTGTAATAGAAAGGGTATAGATAAGAAGACCCTCGACACAATCACAAGAGTGGATTAGGTTCTTGTGATTCTTCCCTTGCAAGGAGATGTGTTCTTTCAAAGATGTTAGAGTGAGAATCAAGAACACAAGATTAGAGATAGAGAGATTTGAGAGTGTTTAGAGAGAAAGAATAATGGCAAGGGGTGAGGAATACAAGAGCCAAGGCATGGTATTTATAAGCAAAAACCCACTTGGGAAAATTTTACCGAGGCTGGCGCGCTGCCCACGCGACACCTAGAGAAAATTTTCCCAAAGCTTTGGGTGTTGGCTTTATAAATACCTTACCTTGCTAAACCCACAATTTTACTTCACACTAAACCTTAACATTAATCAATCTAAGGTTTACCAACTCAAATAGCCAATTTGAAAAATGTTTTATGAAGTGTTTAAAGAGAAAACCAAATACCAAGGGTAGAAGGGTGATTTGGTAGGGGTAGAATTGGTATTCCTCAAGTGGCATAGAAAAGACAGAAAAAATATGCCAGGGTATATTCCTCAAGGGAAGTGTGAGGAAGGTTGGGTTAAGATGTAATCAAGGTTAGGTTAAAGGTTTAGAGGTTAGCCATGGTTAGGTTAGAGATAGAATATTCCAAAGGTATATTCCTTTGCTTGGGGGGAAAGAATGAGATGGAGGGTTAAGATGGTTTTGTTTGAAATGAATGGCTTGGATAAAAACATGTGATGGAATAGAGAGGATATTGGATGGATGGTTGAGATGGTTTTAGTTTGAATTGAATGGTTGAGATCAAAGGGAGCCTCTTTTGAATTTCAAACTATTTGGCATGTGGGAGATATGGAGGGTTGAGATGTGTTTATTTAAAATGGATGGCTAGGATCAAAGGGAGCCTCCTTTGGATTTCAAATAATTCCCATGTGTTGAATATGGAGGGTTGAGATGTGTTGTAAGGGAATGGAAGGTTGAGATGTAGAGTGTGTAAGGAATGAGTTGGATTGTGTAAGGGATGTGATGTTGTAAGGGATTGTGTAAGAGATTTGTGTAAGAGAATATATGATTTGGATATGATTGGATATGGTGGTATTTGTCTTTTCTAGAAATGAGATTAAGAAATTAAGACATAATCTAATTGTCATTAAGAAGAAAGTGTTTAGACAATTAAGATTATGAGTTGAGAAATTCATAGGTTACTTATAAGTTCAAGTAACATAACGTCGAGAATCCATAGTTTCATATCTCGTGACTTTCCACGACTCAACGTTCTCAACTAATACCTTGATTCAAACAAGTTAAGTGCTTTGCCTAGATGTAAAGCATAACCCAAGTGGGAAAGGATGCGTTTGCACAAAGAGACCTTGAACTTAGTTTGACCAATAAGGGAGTAAACCCGTTACGTAATTAGAGAAGACGTAAGTACGGGATATGAGCATATGGATGCTTTCACATGATGTTACGTGAAGTATATAAGTGTTGAACTATAAGACCTTGATAGATCTTCTTGAGCACTCTAGAATCGTTAGCTATGTTACTGTAATCAATAACACACTAATAGATAATCTCTGTATCTTGTATTTTAAAGCGGAAACAAATACAAGTGTAATACTAAGAACTCTTGATCCTCTATGGATCTTTTTAATAATAATGAAAGTGTTTTCTCACAAAAACTATATCTAATACATAATCGTGTGTTCCTTTTATACACAAGGAACCCTAAACCGTTTCCCAAGAAACGTATATTCTAAAACTTCTAAAAGATATGCATTATCACTTCCTAAATAAACTCATGCATATCCAAACTATAATACATAAAATACGGAAATACTATATCCGCAGAAACTAATAATGCTGAAACTAGTCTTCAGCAGATACACTGCTTCAGCAGGAACCAGCTCTTCAGCAGTAACCTTCAGCAGAAACAGTCAGCAGAAATCTTACTTAACAGAATTCCCAACAATCCTCCCCTAATCTTGAATTTGACCTGGTTAAGTTCAAGATTCTTGATAGATCTTCGAAATAACATACCAAGAGGATTGTAATTAGATAGCACCAGCAAAGAATCATCTTCAGCAGAATCTCTATGATCAGCAAATACTTGAAAGCTCCATTCTTTGCAACAACAAATGACTTAATGTACATCAAAACAAATTAGTTTCATACTATTCTCATCACTTCCAGGTGTGTTAACTCCTGTGAGAGGTGAATCATTGAAAATAATGGATTTGATGTCTCTTTACCAATAGCCATCACTACTGGTGTAGCCAAGTGTTCTAAGGTACACTGATAACCACATGATTTTTAGCAAATCATCAGCTATAAACAGATTTGAGATGTCTTTACCTGTAGCCGTTTGCTCAGGACTAGCCAATTATTTTGATGAAAATCATCTTGGTTAACTGATTACCAAATATGGTTTTCCACTGCCTTTACCACAAGCCATATACATGTGGGCTAGCCAATTATTCAGAATCCATAAAGGAAAAATCCATGGTCAATTGACAACCATTTCAACTACTCAGCAATAAAGCATGGGTGAGTTGAAAACCCTATGGTTTTGAGCAAACCATTACAGCTATCAACAGATTTGATATGTCTTTACCAAAGCTGTACCCTTTGGACTAGCCAACTTTGTGATGGAATAGTCAACATCAGGTAAGTTGATAACCAAACCTGCATACAATACTATACAACAAAATGTTAGTTGTCTTTTTTATTTTATTTTATTTTATTTATTTATTTATTTTTAATACTAATAAGAAATAAAAACAAATATACAACATGATATCCTTAAACAGAAGCTGCTCTGGATGTCTTAATTCTTTGTTTGAAGACCTTCACCAAAGATTCTGCAGACAACCTTGCATTCCCAACTGGATCAGGAGGAATCTCCAACTTTTGTTGTAGCATTTTCTCCATCAGAGACACTTTCAGAAGATATCTTTTGGTAAGATCCATAATAAGCCTTAGACCAGTTGTAGTTTCCAAAACATGAACATAAGGCATAGGATAGAACTTCCAACTCTGAACTTTCCATCTCTGATTGTTCTTCCATATGTCATAGCTAGCACCAGTGGGAGTAGAAGAATCAAACAACACTTTTAGATCACCCAATAAATACAATCCAGACCCTTGGGGAGTATGATTTGCATAATACTTGAGAAGCAACTCATATAGAGTGACCAAATCCTGATGATCCACAAGATTTAGAATCTCTTGAAGAAATGTAAAGGATATGAAAGTTTTATCCAATCTGTAAATGGTATTAAGTTGACCATTTTTAGTTAACTCCCAGTGAACCACAACATCTCTAGTTGCCTCAGGCCAATCATCAGGGGATCCTTCTCTTATAAATGAAGCATCAGAAGCATTCACATTGATTAGACTTTGTTTGGAATGTGAAGTTCTGAATTTAGCCATCCTCTTTGCTCTTCTTCCAGGAACATAAATAGCAGCATGAACTTCAGCTTCAGCAGATTCACCTTCTGCAGCATCAGTTTCCACTGATGGAGTATCCAATTGTTCATCAGTAGGATCCTGAGAAGATTCAAGTGCAGCAGATGCATATTGTTCATCCATAGCCTTCCTTATCTGTTTGTTTCTAGCAGCTTGAAGTTCAATTTCTCTTACCTTCAGCTCATGAAATCTTGCAAGTTCAGCTTTTTGTTCCTCATCTAACTTCCTAGCAGTCTCTTCACCCAATCTTTCCTGCTCCAGTTGTCTCCTAGTTCTCTTTCTAGATGGAGGATCTGCTGTCATCACTTTTGCTTTACCTTTATCCACATAAGATGAAGCAGCAACATGTGGTACATCAACAGAAGTATCAGGTAAAGATACCTTTTCAGCAGCAATAGGAATATTAACAGATGAAACAACATCAGCATTGAGGAGAGGAATACTCTTTGAGGCACCCATTCCAGCTTTGTCATTTCTAGCCTTGATTCTGTTATAAATCTCAACCAGTTTGTCAAATGGAAGTGCCCACACTTGTTTCTTAGACCAAGCATTATTAAACAATGAACTGCTTTGACTTTTCACATATGTTCTCATATAATCCCTCTGCTGTGCTTGAGTCATAGGTTTATCTCTTTTAGCTTTGGCTTTTAACTCATCTGCTACCTTCTTCCTCAACTTCAACACTTTCACAATTTCAGAAGCCCAGTCTTGTTTCTCCACCCTTTTACCAAGAATGTCTTTAGCTAAATCAGAATTATCAAGCACTTGTTTTCCAATATGCTGCCAATCTGACTCATCAAAATCTTGAACAGCTGCATCCAATTCTCTTTGTCTTTCAATAGGCAAAGTAGACACATAGTTTTGGGTGGCAGACTGGTATGCTGCATCAATCTTAGCTTGCTGTTCCTCAGCCATATTAGCACTCTTCTTATAATCTTCCCAATCTTGGAAGAGTTTTTCTTGTGCAGCTCTTTCTTCAGCTGTAAAATTAAAAATAATCTCCTTACCTTATACATTTATAATTCTGTGAGTGGAAATCCCACTCCAATTTCTCACCTAATCTTTGAGTGGCAATCCCACTCCATTTCCCCATGAACCATTTAATTCGGGGTCGAGTCAAGCTAGCGACTCGGGAATCAAAAACAGTAGCATAAACATGGGTTTTCACCCGTGTGTACCACCTAAGTGTGGGGGTGATGCCCCGCATGTTGTATATATTTTGAAAATGTAATAAAAAAATTGTAAATATAAAAAAATAAAATAAATTGTTGTGTTACCCCACTTAGCTTTGAATATTGAGAACAATATTCATAATAAGTGTGGGGGGGGGGGGGGGGGAATTCTGGCGAATTTGATCACTTTTATACCCTTGTATGCCCTTTTCCCCAAAAATGACCAAAATTTAAATTTTTTTCATTTGGTATTAGTGTTTTGCACTAAATACAACAAATGGTAATCAATCCACCATGTCTAACACACATAAGGATTGGCTAATCCAGGAGCAAACGGTTCTTGGTAAAGATATCTCAAACCCGTTTATGGCTTGCAATTTGCCAAAAATTGTATGGTTCCTCAACTCCCCATATCCCATAAAGCAAATGAGTTGGCTAGCCCGCAAGATTATGGCTTGTGGTAAAGGCCGTGGAAAAACCATAATTGGTAATCAACTCACCAAGATGTTGACTATTCCATCAAGAGTTGGCTAGTCTAGAAGCAAACGGCTTTTGGTAAAGACAAATCAAATCCGTTGACAGCTGGTGGTTTGCTCAAAATCACACGGTTATCAGGTGTGCCACAGTTCTTACACCTGGCTATTCCAGAAGTGATGGCTTTTGGTAAAGAAGTTTTCAAATCCATTAAGTTTTAAATAAAAGATTGCTAGGGACTAGCAATAGTTTAGTGTGGGGGATTGATGAGTGTCTAAATACTCATCATTTTATACCTATTTGAACCCACAAAAACAACCAAAAACACACAATTGACTCACAAAATGTTACAAATTCATCACAATGTGTTTTATATGTGATTCAGGAAACAAGTGAAAAATGGCCAAAGTTCACCCAAATTACAGTTTCAGTCCCTGGAGTTACACCAATTGTCAAAACTAGTCCCTAAATGTTTAAAATGAATGAAAAGTTAACTTAAGTCCTTGGGAAACCAAAAATGTTCACAAAACATCCCTGGATAAAAGTTTACACAAACTGGCAATTTTTACCCCTCAAGTTTCAAAATTGGCAAACTTAGTCCCTGGGTATTCAAAATAGAATTTTATCACAAATTACCCTTGTACTATGCATGAACTTACACTTTGGAACAATTTGAATAACTTTTGGGAAATTACACTTTTAGTCCCTCAAATATCCAAAAATAACATTTAAAGTCCTTAAAGTTTTAATTATAAATAAATACAACTTTTGGTCCTTGTGTTATTAATTATTGGCAGGTTTGGTCCTTAAAGAAAGTTTGGAAAGATGGCAAACAAAGCCCCTCATAAATCCAGAAATTACACAAAAGGTCCTTGGGCTTATTTAACACCAAAACCAATCCGGACCCTTATTATTAATCCAAACAAACAAACCAAACCACCCCAGCCCACTCCCAAGCCCAAAACCTTAACCCGGCCCAACCTTTTATATAAAACCCCAGGTCAAAAAGTCAAACCCCGCCCAAATACCATCATCACTGTTCATCATCCCCCCAAACCAGCCAGTCACCATACCAGGGTGGTATTTCCCCCCTCCACTTGCTCCCCCAGCTCACCCCTACTCCCTTCCACCTCTCATACCTATCCCATACCTCAATTAATGCTTCCACACCAATAAACACTCCACCTTTCTCACCTCTCCCCTGTTTTCACCTAACCTTGGTCCCCAAGCTAAATAAAGCTTCACAACTTGTCCCCTCCACCTATACAAGCCAACAAGAAGCATTAATTGATATCAAACCACCTCAAACTGTCACCAAGACTTTGGCGCCAAAAAGCAATTCAAACGGCTAGGATGCATTCTGCTAATTCAAGGGCTCAGATTGAAGCAAGAGAATTATGAGTGGTCACAAAGTTTATCAGAGGCTATAAAAGAGAAGAGAAGCAGAGGAGAATAACTAATCTTGGGCTAGCCATTAGTCATAGTATAACTTAAGATTTAAATTGCTTTCGTAGTGTAAACCATTTACAGTTTTTTTAGTGTAAAATGTTGTTTTAACTTTCCATTAGTGTAATGAAACCTTTATTTTTCAGTTTAATGCAAGTTCTCTTTTATAATTCAAGTTTTCAAGTTATCTTTAATTTTCAAGTCATTTAAATTTCCTTGTTTGTAGTTGATTATACGGATTCTATTAGGTCACATAAGCTCCTTACAAAGCTTATTTAAGCTTTTAGATACATTAAATCAGTTGTAATCTTAAAAATCCAAAAATCATAAAAAATAGAGAAAAATAGAAAATAAATTAAAAATTATGAGTTCTTGGTGATCTCAGCTTGGAGCATGGCTATATTGGATTGCCATGGTATTAGAGTCCTATGGGGGACAATAGGTTATGGTTTTTGATCCTTGGTTCTATTGTTCTCAGCTTGTCTCACCATGTAAGCAATTTTTCTATATTTTACATTTCTTAGTTATAGTCTTTAATCTGTGTTAATTTCTTCTTTTCTGTGTTCAATTGTTGTTGTTTAATGATATTATAGCTTAATATTAGTTGTTAGTGTTTTATAATTTGATTATGCTTAAAATTGCATCTTGACTGTCTTTATATTGATTTTTGATAATCATGGTTTAAACATTGTGTGACTACTTGTTTAAGCTTTAAAGGTCCTAATTTAACCAATGAAAGCCTGTGGATTTGATAAAATTAGTGTACACAGTTATATGTAATGAAAAGCTTAATTCAATTTCATTTAAGGTGTGTTTGGTTTTGCTGATTCAGAATGCTTAACTGAGTCTAAGTTGTTATTCTTGGTTGATATTTGGTGCATAGAGTTCCTTAGGGTCAGACAAACCTTAAGTCTATTATGTATACAAGCAAAAGTCAAAAATCACTTTCTTGGATCCTCATTTGATCACTGTAAGGATTTGTAAAACCAAACTCACTAAATGTGTTTAAATGTTGTTCATACATGTTTAATTTATGTTCTTATGTCTTATTATGTCTTAATCAGTCTTTAAATTCAGATCAAAGTTGATCAAAGTCAACTTTGATTATAAATCTTAAAAGTCAAAAATTTAGTATTTCAAGTTTTTGAATAAACTTAGATTTTTGTGTAGGCTTTAATACTTAGTTTTAGAACTTGTCCTTTTAGTATGTTTTAGATTAGCTGCTTATCTTGTTATGTGATTTTTATCAATTTTTGTTTAGCTTATTTAGTAGCTTTTAGTTGTGCTTGTTATAGCATGTTTTTGCCCTATGCACAAGATGGACTGTCAAGTTCATGAGCTTGTCAAAGCCTCATGACTTGACCCACCTTGGTGTTTTTGGCTTCTTAGTTATGTTTTAGTACCATAGTTGTTATTTATGTACTTATTTGTCTGTCTTAACTTAATTAGATAGCTTAAACTAACTCACCATTTTTGTTACTGACCACTCATCACACTGAAGCAAACAGTAGTGTGATGAGTGGATTTCACAAGCCCATAGAAAGTTCCTCACCGAGCTTATGTTTGTGTGGTTTAGCCTCATGTGAAGCTTAACTACCTATATCAATAGCTCAGTGCTTGTTGAGCTCTTATGAGCTTACTAGATAAGTTGTGTGACCTTGTTGTTTGCCCACTCACAACATACCCCTGAGCAATCAGGGGTATTACACCAAATCACAAGCTCACCACAAGCTCCTTAGTGATCTAGAGCCTGAGTAAATTAGCCTCATGTTAAGCTTACCTACTCATCTTCATGATCCAGTGTTTAAATTACTCCTTGTAGCTTATTAACTAGGGCTGCAAGCAGCTTAAACTTATCCCACCTAGAAAAGTTATGCTGAGTCCTTAGCATACTTTTCCTAACCCTAGACATTTTCATAAGCTCACAAAAAGCTCATCTGTGAACCTCACAGCTTAAGCTTTGGCTTTTTGGAAAGCCAAACACCTCAGCTTGACACTCCAACTCTTACTTTGGACTTGTGAGCTTATTTACTAAGCTTAAATGGCCTCTCTAGTTAGTTGCAGGGGTGTTTGGAACTGAGTACATCAGGGAAATGCTTATTTGCTTATTCTGAGCTTATAAGCTAATCCCTGTTCACAAGCTTTTGTAAATATGTATATAAAACTTGTATAAATATATTTTGTCTTTTACTTTTCAAGTATGGAGCTTATTATAGGCTTTAGAGGCCTCAATTCCATCCAAGTTAAACCCAAAAGGCTTAACTATCTAAACCATAAGCTTGTGCTTATTAAGCACTCTTCAGTACTTATTCTTGTTTATAAATACTTATTATATTGTATATATATACCTTTTACCTTTTTACACCACTACATAGCTTTTCTAAGCTTATTCCAAGCTTAAAACTCAGACTGTGAACCTTAAGTTCACTGAATAAGCCATAAGCCCACAAATCTGCTTATTTCTAGATTTCATAAGTTCTATTCTCATAATATATGTATATTATATGTATTTATATAGTTTCATAAAAAGAAAAACCAAAACAAACCTTTAACTATAAGTGATAGCTTCTATTTAGGAGTTTTGAGCTTAAAAGCTAACTGAGATGAAAATAAGCTGTTACACAGCTTATTTCTAAGTTTTGAATAAGTTGGTTTTGTTAAAGTTTAATATTTTACCTTAATGTACAGTTTTGCAAAAAGAAAAATGAAAAATAAAATAAAAATGAAAAAATGGGTGTGGGTGGATTCGAACTCAAGACCTCTCGCTAGTATACATGCTTATGTGCCCACACCCCTTCCAACTGCTCTGGGGCACCAGTTCCGTTAGTCCTTGCACCCTTAATATATTTAAGGCACTTTTGGCCCTTTAGCTTATTTGGATTGATGAGCTTATTCCAGCTTATCTGGATAAGCTGTCAACTCCAACTTATTTTTCCTAGCATCTTCATACTATTATTTACTTTCTGTAATTTTTTTAGATTTTTTACTGTTCATCTAATATATATAATAATTAATATAATTTACATACCTTTTAGGAAATAATAAGTAATATATTTTTAAAACTGCTTATTTATAATTTTTATAAACTTTTTATATTTTTTATGTATTCCTGAGATACTTAGGAAGTTTTATAAAAAGTTTTATAATTTTATAAATAAGTTTAGTATGTATAATAATTAATTTAGTTTAATTAGTTTTAATTAAACAATAATAGATTTTAATTAAGTTTCCTTATTTTTGTGTATAAAATATAGTTTTTATATTTTTCTTATCTTCTTATAAGTATTTTAGAATTATGTAAAAAGTTTTAGATTTTTGTTTACTTATTTAGTATTTTTAATAATTTAATAATAGTATTAATATATAGATAATAGTAAATAATTAATAATAAATAGAATACTTGTATAATAAATATATTTTTAGTTTCAAAATTTCTTTTATATTATTTTAAACTTTTCTAAGTTTTTAGTTTATTTATTTAATCTTACTTTAGATTTTCTTTATTTATAGGTAATTAATAAATAGTTAATAATAGTTTTAATTAATAATAATTAATATAAGTGTATAATAAATAATTTTAATTTCCTAATAATTTTCTTATTCTTTTAGGATTCCAAAAATATAATTTTCACATTTGTGGGACTTATATTTGACGGTATTCACTTTTTATTTTGTACGTAGACGTTTATTTAAACGTTTACGTAAGTGTTTTAGGTTTCTAGATTTTCTTATTAATATAATAATAATATTATAAATATAGTTAGTTATTTTATTTCTTTTTAATTTGCATTTAAGCCGTTAAGGCATGCAAATTCCCTCTTTGGGAATGTTTTGTTTTATTCGTTACGTTTACGTTTATTTTTAAACGTACGTTTATAATTACTTTATATTTTAGGGTTTCTGATTGTACGTTTCTTAATTGAACTAGCTGTGACAGAGCTATTACTATTCACATTCAGTGTTAGTCAATCAGATTCCTGTTTTTCCTATACTATATTATTTTAACAATTCACAAGTCATTGTATTCAGGATATCACGCCTCGCCAGGACATAAACGATTCAAGGATATTTTAACCCTTGGTAATATTGCATTTTTCTCCCGGGCTCCATTTTAGGAACCCTTTGTTACGGTTGACCGTTCACCAGCGGTTGGCTTGTGTAATAAACCTATGTGTGGTTCGGGAGGAACCAATAAACTTAGAAAAATTATAAGTTAGACCCTTAGAAAGACAAACAATACCACAACCCAATTGCAGAGAGAATTGGTTCCATCCACCACACTTGTTGCTTATACATTGCAGCAACAAATGCACCAAATATCTCCACTTAGGAAAAAATTGATTCTTGTGCCACTTAGATGTATCAGTACTTTGATATCCAGCTTCCCTTAACCCAGCAAGAATCTCTGCAGTGTTGGAATGATACACACCATTCTCATCATCCAACTGAAGCTTTGTCCTAATCAATCCTTCTGTCACCACATACTCTACACCATCAATCTCAGCTACAATCTCTGTGTCAGATCTCTTAGTAGCAGATGCCCAAAATTGCTTCACCAAGGATTCACAAACCAGATTGGGACTATGTGTCAAATCATAATGAATCTTTGACCTTTGTAGAAATTCCACCATTAAATCGAATTCTTCATGTCCCTTTGCCTTTTTCAGAATAGCATACTTGTTATGATCTCCTTTCAATTCAAGTTGTGCCATTTGAATGAACTTGCGTGAGACGGTTATGAATTACACAGAGATTTATGGGTTTAAGTGGAGTGATAAGCGAATAATTTTGTTTAGGAAGAGATATGCTTAGTGGGATATATTTGGAAGTTCCCCAATCGTGGTCAAAATTATCAGAACTAATTATTGACCGAGTCTGACGTGTAATTCAAAAACTTCCAATTTGAAAATTTACCCATCAGCAGAAATGAAAGTCAAATCTGCTGAAGCATGGTCAACATCAGCAGAAACCAACCAAAAGTAAAAATATCTTCGGTCAATATCTTGGTTTTACTGTGCCACCCAACTCGCATTAATTATCGTAACCCCTAAACTTGACTTATTTAATCACCCCCAAATCACATCTCAGTCACCAATTTACCCCAAATTATCTTTCAAACCCTAATTTCCCAATTAAACCCAATTCTCCACCAAAACCATGTCATCAAATCCAGAAACCTCAGATCAAAATTCCTCTTCTCCATCATCAGAAGAAGATTTACCACCATATCCATGGGAGCTTGATGATTCCGAGTATGAAAGAGAACTGGAGAAGCGATGGGATGCACAATAAAGACAATGGAATGCTCATAGGAAGGGTGAACCAAGCCATGTACCCATTCCTGCTGAGAGAGAGCTTGTCTCTCCCTTCATCTATACCTCTGATGAAGACTCTTCAGAGGAAGAAAATGAAGATCCAACCTTTCTTTCTCCTTCCACACCAGAGAGATCCCAACCAAGGTCAAGTAAGAGGGATCCATCTCTTCCAACATCACAAAATTTGGTGTTGGATCTTCTTGCTCCAGGACCTGGTCTTCCTCATCAAGAACATATTGGACAGAGCAAGAAGGCTGAGATCATACGTAAGGGAAAGGAGAAGCTGAAGTAGATGATTGAGGAATGTTGCCATGGACCAAAGTTCTTGAGTATTTTCTTGACTTTGGTACTTGAGCATCTTCACAGTCTTCCTTCTCTTCTTTTTCCATTTTCATCTTCAGCTTCATCATTGTACTTGTCATAGCCTCAAGTATTTTGTAATAAGTGATAGAAGCTAGTAGTACTTAATTAGCCAAATGTTTAGGAATGGTCATTGTAATTCAGTTGGAACTTTGAATGTAAGCTGTAACTTGTTTCTTTGAATGAATGAACAGATCTTCTTAATTAATCAACTGTGTAAGACCTTCAGCATAATCAACTCATCAGTAGAAACCATGTTCAGCACTTTTGACCACATTCCTTTGACTTCAGCTCTTGGTGACGTTAACATACAACTTACAATCTCAGAACATCTGCAAAACAGACATAAAACATGCAAATACACCAAACAACTTGCAAAAATATTAGTGGGTTAGTGTTAAAACTCAGAAATTATACAACTTATACAAATCTACAAAGTTTACACTCATTATCCTCCCCTTAAACTTTGCAGTTAAGGGTTAAGCATTCCAATATGGACCACTAAATATTAAAACCTTGGTCCATCAAATGCTTTGGTTAACAAATCTGCCACATTCTCATCTGTGTGAATTTTGACCACTTTAACCAAATGTTTCTCATAAGCATCCCTTATAAAGTGGTGCCTGATTTCAATATGTTTGGTTCTATTATGAAAAACTGGATTTTTAACAATACAAATTGTACTTTGATTGTCAATGAGAATGGTAGTATTCATAAAGTTATACTCATAATCCAGCAATTGATTCTGAATCCATAAAACCTGTCCACAACAATTGGCAGCAACAACATACTCTGCTTCAGTAGTAGAGGTAGCAACAATGGTCTGTTTCTTGCATTGCCAAGAAATCAGTCTTCTTCCAAGGAATTGGCAACCTCCAGTTGTGGATCTTCTATCCAAATTTGCACCAGCATAGTCACTATCACTATAAGCTGCTAGCTGAAATGGAGACTCTTTGGGATACCAAAGACGTAATTTGGGTTGGCCTTTTAGGTACTTAAAAATCTTTTTGACAGCATTCAAGTGAGAGGTAAGTGGAGTGACTTGGTGCCTTGAACATGTACTCACAACAAATGTAATATCATGTCTTGAGGCAGTCAAATACATCAAAGAACCAATCATTGATCTGTATAAATGAACATTCACAGGGAGATCAGGATCAAGATTGTTCTTTGGTTTGGGAGCCTCATAGGGAGTAGTGGCAGTCCTGACATTCTCCATAGCAAACTTGGACAACATATGTTTTACATATTTCTCCTGATGTATGAAAATACCATCAGGTTTCTGCTAAACCTGTAAACCCAAAAAGAAAGTGAGTTCTCCCATGGCACTCATTTGAAATTCTCCCTTCATCAGATCCTCAAACTCTCTACACCATGCTTCTTTGGTTGAACCAAAGATAATATCATCCACATACACCTGTACAAGAATAATATCCCTGGAATCTTTCTTGAGGAATAGAGTCTTGTCAATGGCACCTCTTCTGTAGCCATTCTTCAGCAGAAATGTGGAAAGTCTAGCATACCAAGCTCTGGGAGCTTGATGAAGTCCATAGAGAGCTTTGACAACCTTGTACACATACTCAGGATGATCAGGGTCTTCAAATCCCTTGGGTTGAGTCACATAAACCTCCTCTTCAATCTCACCATATAAGAAAGCACCTTTAACATCCATCTGATAAACCATAAAGCCCATATAAGAGGCATAGGCCAAAATTTTTTCTAATTGCTTCAACTCTGGCCACTGGTGCAAAGACTTCATCATAGTCAATGCCTTCCTCTTGTCTAAACCCTTGAGCCACAAGTCTAGCTTTATTCTTCACCACAATTCCCCTGGCATCTCTTTTATTCTTCAAAATCTATTTTGTCCCAATGGCATATTTACTATCAGTAAGAGGAACCAATATCCAAACCTGCTGATTCTTAAATTGCAGCATCTCTTCTTGCATTGCTTCAAGCCAACTTGAATCAGCCAGTGCTTGAGGAACACTATTTGGCTCTATTTGAGGAAGAAAGCATGCAAACAGACAATGTTTGAAGTCTGTGTGATTGTTCCTCTTTTGATTGTAGACATAAGAGATGAAAGCAACTTCACCATATTTTGTATTCTTTACAGTGCTTCTAGTTCTAACAGGATCGTTAGGATCTCCAATAATCTTTGATAGGGGATGAGCATTATGAATCCTTTTAGTTGTAGTAGGTTGAACATCAATTGTGGCATCAAGGTTGTTGACTGTAGGCCCAAACTCAGTATCATAAGAAGCTGAGTGAAATAGGCCAGGCTTTGGCTAATAATTCCCAAGATCAGAAGGACTTGGAAATCTTGTAAAGGGCTTCTCAAAGTCTGCAGAGACTTCAGTAGAAATGGGAGAGTGTGCATCATCAGCATCTTTGACCTTATCAGTGGTAATAGGTGTGCCTTCAGTAGAATCGTCAGCAGTATCCTTGTTTCCACTGACTGCTTGGGCTGATTGATGTAGGATTGCTCCAGTCTCTTGTGTAACCTTTTCATTGAGTTTCTGAGCTTCCTGAGTAGCAGCATGTTCTTGCTTCTTCAGTCTTGCAAGATCCTCTGCATAATGTGACTCATCATCTTGTTCAACAGCAGAATGATTACCTACAAAATGGTTAGGTGGAAAAGATGGTACAACAATGGTATGTTCTTCTGGCTCAGATTCACAGTCTGAGTCATCATCCATGGAACCTGCAGGGTTAGAATGTGGATCTTTGGTACCTGCATTAGGATTAAAAGCATGTCTAGTATAACCCAAATAGTCAGTCAAATAATCTAGGTCAAAATACCAAGAATGACCTTGTACCTGAATATTAGGCTAATCTTCAAAAAATCTTAGATTAAGGGTCTCTTCTATCCTTTTGGCATTCAGATTATAAACCCTATAGGCCTTGCTATGAGCTGAATAACCCCCTATATATCCCTCATCATCTTTCCCATCAAACTTACCCAGTATATCAGCAATATTCAAAATGGTCACTTTGCAACCAAAAGGTTTATGGTAATGTATGTTTGGAACTTTCCCAGTGAGAAGTTCATAAGGTGTCTTGACATGATTTCTAGTGATGGATACCCTGTTTAAGACATAACAAGCAGTACTTACTGCTTCAGTCCAAAACATAGTGGGTAATTTAGAGTCTGCAAGCATTGATCTTGCTGCCTCAATGAGTGTTCTATTTTTCCTTTCAGCAGCCCCATTTTGTTGTGGGGTCCTTGGAGTACTATAGTCCCTTCTAATCCCCTTAGACTTACAGAATTCTATGAAAACAACATTTTTGAATTCTGTCCCATTGTCACACCTAATTCCTTTAACCTTTTTATTAAGTTGGTTTTCAATTAAAATGATGAATTCTTTCAAAATAGGAGTTGTTTCATATTTAGTTTTTATAAAGAATACCCAGCAAAACCTGCTAAAATCATCTGTGATAACCAGGCAGAAGTACTTGTGATCAATACTTCTGATAGGAGTTGGACCAAATAGATCCATGTGCAGCAACTGAAGAGGTTCTGAAATGGTGCTCACAACTTTGATGGCTTTGTAAGAGGCTCTGTGTTGCTTTCCCTTATTGCAAGAAATACAATTGTGTTCATTGGTGAAGAGTTTAGAAGGAAGGCCCTGAACAAGACTAAGTTTAGACAACTTGTTGATAGTCTTGTAATTCACATGAGCCATTCTCCTATGCCATTTGGTAGATTCATCCAGGGAAGCTTTGGCCACCAAACATGTTAGATCACCTTCTGGTTTGACATCATTTAGATTGAATGTGTACAAGTTGAAGGTTCTAGGAACTCTCCGCAAAACAGTTGTGTCTTCTGGAAGTTTGAAGTCCTTGGAAAATACAAGACACTCATCTTCAGAGAAGAAAACCTTATTCTTAGTGTCACAAATTTGTGATACAGAGAATAGATTAAAATGCTCCAGTTCCTTCACATAATAAACATTTTCAAAATCTAACAAGAGTGTCTTAATAGTTCCTTTCCCTGTAATTTTGCCATCTCCACCACCAAAAGTTACAGTGCCTCCTCCTTCTATGGGCACAAAGTCATGCATCTTGTCCTTGTTCCCTGACATACTTCTAGAACAACCACTATCAACAATACCTACTTCAGTACTTTTCAAAGGATGATCCTACAACAACAACAAAAGTATATACAAAAGTTAGTACACATTGGAGACTCAAGTCATTGCTGACTTGAGCCTGCCTTGTGGATCATTAGTGATAGGCCATGTAGATGTTTTAGATCCACCATTGTTCTTGGGCCTGTAATGCATATTAGGTCCCTTCTTTGTCCAAGAACAACCTGCTGAGGGCTTTACAGCAGTATTCCAATACCCACCAGCATAATACATTGAATGAAAGTGATTAGGCCAATAACCATTAGAAAAGAAAGAACTAGTGGGTCGAACATATGGTCTAGTACTGGTTCTTCTCCATGAAGAATGAGGTTCAGCAGAATTGGATTTCTGCTGATGTGGAACAAAAGAGGGTATTTCACTAACATTCTTCCACATTTGCCTAGGTTTCCTTTGACTAATACATTCACCCATTCTTTGCTCATGAAATGTACAATCCTTAATCAAATGAGATTTACTTCCACACACAAAACATTTCTTCTTCTTAGAAGATTTATTCAAACCAAAGGAAGTTCCATAACATGAAAAAGTATTCAAACCACCATGATAAACATAATTGTTTTTAACATAACCAAAAGTATTATTTTGCAAAGAATTTAAAAACAAGTCTTCAGTAGAAACTGTCTTGTTATCAGCAGCAACTCTAGAAGGCTTGTGGGGAGTCTTGGGTGATGTCTTTGGTGTGGTCTTGGGAGTGGTCTTGGGCAGGTCAGACTTCTCACTTGAATCATAGCTGGCAAATGAGGTAGACCCTTCATCAGAAGACTTGTCACTGTCACAACAAGAGACAAAGTCAGTAGATTTCATAATAGGGTCTGGCAAGTCAGTTGACTTTTTGCCATAGATATGGTGTGATCCATCAAAGTCACTAGGTATGGACAGGTCGATAGGCATATGTTCCCCTCTTATAGGTCCAGGGACAGCATGTAAGTTACCTTCTTTGACAAAGTTAGCTAACCCTGCTGGTGTTGATTTACCTAGGTCATTCCTAGCTTCTAAACCAACATATTTTTTAAATCCTAAACCTATTTTAGAGTTCACAGCCTGACTACCATAAAGTTCACTAGCTAGATTATCACCTGATATTAACCATTGTTTATTTCTAGCTATCTCTTTGTCTAACTTAACTTGTAATTCTTGTTTTTCCTTTTCTAGATCAGACTTCTCTTTTTCAGTACGTTTTAAGTCTATCTTAGCAACTTCTAAATCACTTTCTAGAACTCTTATTTTTTCATCATATTTAACTTGATTCTTTTGAAAGCAGACTTTTTGTTTCTCTAAAGTTTTTAAAGCCATTTTATAAGACTCTACCTCTATATAACACTCATTGTACTTTGGTTTCAATTCATCAAATTCTTGTTTAAGCTCATTGTATCTTACACTACATCCAAACACACAGTTGTGTACCTGAGAGATTCCCATCAAGGAGACTTGCTCCTTCTTGTCCTCTGAAGGTGAGTATGCCAGCAGATTCACTTGTGAAGAAGTAGAAGCTTCCTCTCCAGCAGGTTCATGTTCAGCCCAATCAATTTGATGATCCAGAGTCACCATAGCCTTTGAAGGTGCAGCCTTAGTAGTCCCTGCTTCCACTGGATAAGAGCCATATCTAACTTCATCTCCAGACTTTTTCTCCTTGCATTCTCTTGAAAAATGTCCCACTTGACCACAAGTGTAGCATTTAACCTTCCTTCTATCAAACCTTGCTGCCTCTCTTCCATTAAAACCAAACTTCCTTCCAGACTTGGTTTCAAACCTCTTAATTTTCATGGAGATCATTGCAAGCTACCATTTTAAGTGCATCTCCTCCATCTCCAATGGATCCACCTGTTCAAAATCCTCATAAGCAAGAAACTGTTGATGTTCATATTCAACCACAAATGAATGAACAATATCATCCAACACACTACTGGATTTTGATTTAGGAGCACATTGAGTATGGGTTTGAGAAGATGCTCCTGATGAATAAGAGCTTGAGGCTTGATGCACAGGTTTTGTAGAGGCGCCAACAAATGCAGAATGAGTGGATGGACGAATGGGACTTCTAACATCAGGCTCAAGTGATTTAAGCCTGTTGTAGAGGTCATCAAAGGACATCATGTCCAACCCACCCTTGGTCTTGAGAGCAATACAGACTTGTAACCAAGATGGTGGCAAAGATCTCAGAAACTTAGCATTGCAGTCCTCATTGTCAGGTCTAGCCTTCAACTGATTAAGTTGACTTAAGATCCGATGAAACCTGTCATAGCCTTTATGAATTCCCTCTTCTTCAGATATCTGAAACTCTTGGAACTTTTGCTTCAGCATAGACTTCTGCAACCTTCTTGATTCATCATTCCCACCAAATCTAGCTTTTATAGCCATCCAATGTCCTTGGCATCTTCCATGAAGTGGAAGTCACCCATGTGGTCATCTGGTATAGCTTGGAGCAGAATTGTTCTTACTTTACTCTCCCTTTGCACAGCCAGAATCTCTTCAGCAGTTATGGGACCTACAATTGTAACAACCCCATCAGCATCTGTAACATGCTTCTTCAGGCTATTCCCCTTTTTGACAACCTCTCACAGATTCCAGTCTATGTTTGTGATCCAGTTCTGCATCTTCATGGACCACAGATGATATTCTTCAGCATTCTTCAACTATGGAAACTTAGCATTACTGTTGGAGAGGTTGAGTTGTTGAAGAGAAGTGGTGTTAAGGTTTTAGGTTGCATCAACTTCATCATCAGATCCAGGCATGTTTGTTGATTTGTTTGGATTCTTAAGGTGTAAGATTTGTGTTTCTTAGTATGACAGAGACTCTCTTGAGGCTCTGATACCACTTGTTGAACTATAAGACCTTGATAGATCTTCTTGAGCACTCTAGAATCGTTAGCTATGTTTCTGTAATCAATAACACACTAATAGATAATCTCTGTATCTTGTATTTTAAAGCGGAAACAAATACAAGTGTAATACACTTGGTGGTGGAGATGGCAAAATTACAGGGAAAGGAACTATTAAGACACCCTTGTTGGATTTTGAAAATGTTTATTATGTGAAGGAACTGGAGCATTTTAATCTATTCTCTGTATTACAAATTTGTGACACTAAGAATAAGGTTTTATTCTCTGAAGATGAGTGTCTTGTACTTTCCAAGGACTTCCAACTTCCAGAAGACACAACTGTTTTGCTGAGAGTTCCCAGAACCTTTAACTTGTACACATTCAATCTGAATGATGTCAAGCCAGAAGGTGATCTAACATGTTTGGTGGCCAAAGCTTCCCTGGATGAATCTACCAAATGGCATAGGAGAATGGCTCATATGAATTACAAGACTATAAACAAGTTATCTAAACTTGGTCTTGTTCAGGGCCTTCCTTCTAAACTCTTCACCAATGAACACAATTGTATTGCTTGCAACAAGGGAAAGCAACACAGAGCCTCTTACAAAGCCATCAAAGTTGTGAGCACCATTTCAGAACCTCTTCAGTTGCTGCACATGGATCTATTTGGTCCAACTCCTATCACAAGTATTGATCACAAGTACTTCTGCCTGGTTATCACAGATGATTTCAGCAGGTTTTGCTGGGTATTCTTTCTAAAAACTAAAGATGAAACAACTCCTATTTTGAAAGAATTCATCATTTTAATTGAAAACCAGCTTAATAAAAAGGTTAAAGGAATTAGGTGTGACAATGGGACAGAATTCAAAAATGTTGTTTTCATAGAATTCTGTAAGTCTAAGGGAATTAGAAGGGACTATAGTACTCCAAGAACCTCACAACAAAATGGGGTTGCTGAAAGGAAAAATAGAACCCTCATTGAGGCAGCAAGATAAATGTTTGCAGACTCCAAACTACCCACAATGTTTTGGACTGAAGCAGTAAGTACTGCTTGCTATGTCTTGAACAGGGTATCCATTACTAGACATCATGTCAAGACACCTTATGAACTTCTCACTGGGAAAGTTCCAGACATACATTACCTTAAACCTTTTGGATGCAAAGTAACCATATTGAATACTGCTGATATACTGGGTAAATTTGATGGGAAAGCTGATGAGGGGTACATTGTGGGTTATTCAGCTCATAGCAAGGCCTATAGGGTTTATAATCTGAATGCCAAAAGGATAGAAGAGACCCTTAATCTGAGATTTCTTGAAGATCAGCCTAATATTCAGGGACAAGGCCATTCTTGGTATTTTGACCTAGATTATTTGACTGACTATTTGGGTTATTCTAGACATGCTTCTAATCCTAATGCAGGTACCAAAGATCCAAACTCTAACCCTGCAGGTTCCATGGATGATGACTCAGACTGTGAATCTGAGCCAGAAGAACATACCATTGTTGTACCATCTTTTCCACCTAACCATTTTGTAGGTAATCACTCTGCTGCTGAACAAGATGATGAGTCACATTATGCAGAGGATCTTGCAAGACTGAAGAAGCAAGAACATGCTGCTGCTCAGGAAGCTCAGAAACTCAATGAAAAGGTTATACAAGAGACTGAAGCAATCCTACATCAATCAGCGCAAGCAGTCAGTGGAAACAAGGATTCTGCTGACGATTCCACTGATAAGGTCCTAGATGCTAATCCTGCTGATGCACACTCTCCCATTTCTACCGACGTCTCTGCAGACTTTGAGAAGCCCTTTACAAGATTTCTAAATCCTTCTGATCTTGGGAATTATCAGCCAAAGCCTGGCCTATTTCACTCAGCTTCTTATGATACTGAGTTTGGGCCTACAGTTAACAACCTTGATGCCACAATTGATGTTCACCCTACAGCAACTAAAAGGATTCATAATGCTCATCCCCTATCAAAGATTATTGGAGATCCTAAAGATCCTGTTAGAACTAGAAGCACTGTAAAGAATACAAAATATGGTGAAGTTGCTTTCATCTCTTATGTCTACAATCAAAATAGGAACAATCACACAGATTTCAAACATTGTCTGTTTGCATGCTTTCTCTCTCAAATAGAGCCAACTAGTGTTCCTCAAGCACTGGCAGATTCAAGTTGGCTTGAAGCAATGCAAGAAGAGATGCTGCAATTTAAGAATCAGCAGGTTTGGATTTTGGTTCCTCTTCCTGATGGTAAATATGCTATTGGGACAAAATGGATTTTGAAGAATAAAAGAGATGCCAGGGGAATTGTGGTGAAGAACAAAGCTAGAATTATTGGTCAAGGGTTTAGACAAGAGGAAGGCATTGACTATGATGAAGTCTTTGCACCATTGTCCAGAGTTGAAGCAATTAGGATATTTTTGGCCTATGCCTTTTATATGGGCTTTATGGTTTATCAGATGGATGTTAAAGGTGCTTTCTTATATGGTGAGATTGAAGAGGAGGTTTATGTGACTCAACCCAAGAAATTTGAAGACCCTGATCATCCTGAGTATGTGTACAAGGTTGTCAAAGCTCTCTATGGACTTCATCAAGCTCCCAGAGCTTGGTATGCTAGACTTTCCACATTTCTGCTGAAGAATGACTACAGAAGAGGTGCCATTGAAAAGACTCTATTCTTCAATAAAGATTCCAGGGATATTATTCTTGTGCAGGTGTATGTGGATGACATTATCTTTGGTTCAACCAAAGAAGCATGATGTAGAGAGTTTGAAGATCTGATGAAGGGAGAATTTCAAATGAGTGCCATGGGAGAACTCACTTTCTTTTTGGGTTTACAGGTTTAGCAGAAACCTGATGGTATTTTCATACATCAGGAGAAATATGTAAAAGATATGTTGTCCAAGTTTGCTATGGAGAATGTCAGGACTGCCACTACTCCCTATGAGGCTCCCAAACCAAAGAACAATCTTGATCCTGATCTCCCTGTGAATGTTCATTTATATAGGTCAATGATTGGTTCTTTGATGTATTTGACTGCCTCAAGACCTGATATTACATTTGGTGTGAGTGCATGTTCAAGGCACCAAGTCACTCCACTTACCTCTCACTTGAATGCTGTCAAAAAGATTTTTAAGTACCTAATAGGCCAACCCAAATTAGGTCTTTTGTATCCCAAAGAGTCTCCATTTCAGCTAGCAGCTTATAGTGATAGTGACTATGCTGGTGCAAATTTGGATAGAAGATCCACAACTGGAGGTTGCCAATTCCTTGGAAGAAGACTGATTTCTTGGCAATGCAAGAAACAGACCATTGTTGCTACCTCTACTACTGAAGCAGAGTATGTTGCTGCTGCAAATTGTTGTGGACAAGTTCTATGGATTCAGAATCAATTGCTGGATTATGGGTATAACTTTATGAATACTACCATTTTCATTGACAATCAAAGTATAATTTGTATTGTTAAAAATCCAATTTTTCATAATAGAACGAAACATATTGAAATCAGGCACCACTTTATACGGGATGCTTATGAGAAACATTTGGTTAAAGTGGTCAAAATTCACACAGATGAGAATGTGGCAGATTTGTTAACCAAAGCATTTGATGGACCAAGGTTTCAATATTTAGTGGTCCATATTGGAATGCTTAACCCTTAGCTGCAAAGTTTAAGGGGAGGCATATGCCTCCGGGGAGGATAATGAGTGTAAACTTTGTAGATTTGTATAAGTTGTATTATTTCTGAGTTTTAACACTAACCCACTAATATTTTTGCAAGTTGTTTGGTGTATTTGCTTGTTTTATGTCTGTTTTGCAGATGTTCTGAGATTGTAAGTAGTAGGTTAAAGTCACCAAGAGCTGAAGTCAAAGGAAAGAGGTCAAAAGTGTTGAACATGGTTTCTTCTGATGAGTTGATTATGCTGAAGGTCTTACACAGTTGATTAATTAAGAAGATCTTTTCATTCATTCAAAGAAACAAGTTACAGCTTACATTCAAAGTTCCAACTGAATTACAATGACCATTCCTAAACATTTGGATAATTAAGTACTACTAGCTTCTATCACTTATTACAAAATACTTGAGGCTATGACAAGTACAATGATGAAGCTGAAGATGAAAATGGAAAAAGAAGAGAAGGAAGACTGTGAAGATGCTCAAGTACCAAAGTCAAGAAAATACTCAAGAACTTTGGTCCATGGCAACATTCCTCAATCATCTACTTCAGCTTCTCCTTTCCCTTACGTATGATCTCAGCCTTCTTGCTCTGTCCAATATGTTCTTGATGTGGAAGACCAGGTCCTGGAGCAGGAAGATCCAACACCAACTTTTATGATGTTGAAAGAGATGGATCCCTCTTACTTGATCTTGGTTGGGATCTCTCTGGTGTGGAAGGAGGAAGAAAGGTTGGATCTTCATTTTCTTCCTCTGAAGAGTCTTCATCAGAGGTATAGATGAAGGGAGAGACAAGCTCTCTCTCAGCAGGAATGGGTACATTGCTTGGTTCACCCTTCTTATGAGCATTCCATTGTCTTTCTTGTGCATCCCATCGTTTCTCCAGTTCTCTTTCATAGTCGGAATCATCAAGCTCCCATGGATATAGTGGTAAATCTTCTTCTGAAGATGAAGAAGAGGAATTGTGATCTGAGGTTTCTGGGTGTGATGACATGGTTTTAGTGGAGAATTGGGTTTAATTGAGAAATTAGGGTTTGAAAGATGATTTGGGGTAAATTGGTGACTGAGATGAGATTTGGGGGTGATTAAATAAGTCAAGTTTAGGCGTTACGATAATTAATGCGAGTTGGGTGGCACAGTAAAACCAAGATATTGACCGAAGATATTTTTACTTTTGGTTGGTTTCTGCTGATGTTGACCACTCTTCAGCAGATTTGACTTTCATTTCTGCTGAAGGGTAAATTTTCAAATTGGAAGTTTTTGAATTACACGTCAGACTTGGTCAATAATTAGTTCCGATAATTTTGACCACGATTGGGGAACTTCCAAATTTAACCCACTTTGCATATCTATTCCTAAACAAAATTATTCGCTTATCACTCCACTTAAACCCATTATTCTTTGTGTTATTCATAACCGTCTCACACAAGTTCATTCAAATGGCACAACTCGAATTGAGAGGCGATCATAACAAGTATGCTATTCTGAAAAAGGCAAAGGGACATGAAGAATTCGATTTAATGGTGGAGTTTCTACAAAGGTCAAAGATTCATTATGCTCTGACACATAGTCCCAATTTGGTGTGTGAATCATTGGTGAAGCAATTTTGGGCATCTGCTGCTAAGAGATCTGACACCGAGATTGCTGCTGAGATTGATGGTGTAGAGTATGTGGTGACAGAAGGATTGATTAGGACAAAGCTTCAGTTGGATGATGAGAATGGTGTGTATCATTCCAACACTGTAGAGATTCTTGCTAGGCTAAAGGAAGCTGGATATCAAAGTACTGACACATCCAAGTGGCACAAGAATCAATTTTGTCCTAAGTGGAGGTATTTGGTACATTTGCTGTTGCAATGTATAAGTAACAAGTGTGGTGGATGGAACCAATTCTCTCTGCAATTGGGTTGTGGTATTGTTTGTCTTTCTAAGGGTCAAACTTATAATTTTTCTAAGTTTATCTTTGATAATATGCTAGAAAACATTGATAAACAACATCATAAGTTTTTAATGTACCCTAGGTTCTTACAAATAATTTTAGACATAACCACTGAAGATAGAACCCATGTGCCTATTAAAAGTCTTGGTTCTAAGTTGTTTGCCTCAATGAAAACTAATTATACTGGGGAACATCACCCTATGTTAGAAGCTATGTTGCCACATGGCAATGACAATGTAGTTGAGGGTGATGATGCTGGTAATGTGCCTGCTCCTAATGCTGCTGATGATGGTAATCCATCATCTTCTGGTGTTGCTGCTGATGGTAATCCTTCAATGGTAATGGAGGAAGAGCCAGCTACAACTGCTGAACCATTACCTGATTCTACTGACTTACCACCACCTATCCCTGTACATATGTCACCTAGTCCTACCATTTCACCAGCTCAGGATGCTCCAGCTGAGCAAATTCATGAGCTTGAAGATAACTTTCAGCCTCTTGAACCTGAGAGTACTAGACTACCTTCACCCAGCCCAATGAGAGAGCCAATTAATGAAGGCTTTCCTAATGTTGTAAATGAGTCTGTTTTTCCTTCATGGTTCAATGAAGCTCATCTTACCACTGAGCAATCAGCTGGTAGAGCAGAGGACCCAATTACTCTCACTTTTGTATATGATTCTCTTAACAGGTACATGAAAATGACTGAAGATCTCCAAAAGGAACTTGCTGATACCAAGACTACTCTTGGAAATGAAATTGAAAGTTTGAAAAGCAAGGTTTAAGATTTGGAGTCACAGCTGAATCAGTAGAAGCAAAGTAAGGGTGGATTGGATTCTACTGAAGTTGCAAAGGAGGCTAATTTGGATTCTCTTGAGATTCTAGCTGAAGTTGCTAGACAGTCTCATGTTGTTCCTTCTAAAGCTACTGAAGTACCTCAATCTAAACCAAAGATACTAGTCAGCAAAAGAAGAAGTACAAGACAGTATTTGGCAAGGAAAGCTGCCGAGTTTTCCAAAAGTGGTGATGATGATGTGCTCATGGCTGAAGTTACTGATACTTTTCAGGAGAAACAATCACCAAGTGGAGTTGCTGCTGACATATATGCTGATAAAGGGAATACATCAGGAGAAGCATTCTTTGTAGCAGGGAAAGTGTATTTGAGTTCCCCTGTTCACAATTTATCTGAGAATCAACAAGGTTCTCCTGATAGAGAGGTTCAAGATGTACATGATGAACCTATGGAAGATTTGAATGCTCCTCATGATGATAGTGCTGTAGAAACAGATGTGGATTTGGATGAGCTTGTCACAGCTGAAGACAGAGTTGCACAAGAAAATCTCTTCCAAGAATGGGAATATTAAAAGAAGAGTGCTAATATGGCTGAGGAACAACAAGCCAAGTTTGATGCAGCATATGAGTCTGTCACTCAAAGATATGTTTCTACTTTGCCTATTGAAAGACAAAGAGAATTGGATGCAACTGTTCAAGAATTTAATGAGTCAGATTGGAAGCAGATTGGAAAACAAGTGCTTGATAATTCTGACTTAGCTACAGACATCTTTGGGAAAAGAGTGAAAAAGCAAGACTGGGCTTCTGAAATTGTGAAAGTGATGAAGTTAAGGAAGAAGGTAGCAGATGAGTTAAAAGCCAAAGCTAAAAGAGATAAACCTATGACTCAAGCACATCAGAGGGATTATATGAGAACATATGTGAAAAGTCAAAGCAGTTCATTGTTTAATAATGCTTGGTCTAAGAAACAAGTGTGGGAACTTCCATTTGACAAACTGGTTGAGATTTATAACAGAATCAAGGCTAGAAATGACAAAGCTGGAATGGGTGCTTCTAAGAATATTCCTTTACCTGATATTTCTGCTGATGTACCACATGTTGCTGCTTCATCTTTTGTGGATAAAGGTAAAGCTAAAGTGATAGCAGAAGATCCTCCATCTAGAAAGAGAACCAGAAGACAACTGGAGCAGGAATGATTGGGTGAAGAGGCTGCTAGGAAGTTAGATGAGGAACAAAAAGCTGAACAAAAAGCTGAACTTGCAAGATTTCATGAGCTGAAGGTAAGAGAAGTTGAACTTCAAGCTGCTAGAAACAAACAGATAAGGAAGGCTATGGATGAACAATATGCATCTGCTGCACTTGAATCTTCTCAGGATTCTACTGATGAACAATTGGATACTCCATCAGTGGAAACTGATTCTGCTGAAGCTGAAGTTCATGCTGCTATTTATGTTCCTGGAAGAAGAGGCAAGAGAATGGCTAAAGTTAGAACTTCACATTCCAAACAAAGCCTAATCAATGTGAATGCTTCTGATGCTTCCTTCATAAGAGAAGGATCCCCTGATGATTGACCTGAGGGAACTAGAGATGTTTTGGTTCACTAGGAGTTAAGTAAAAATGGTCAAGTTAATACCATTTACAGATTGGATAAAACTTTCATATCCTTTACATTTCTTCAACAGATTCTACATCTTGTGGATCATCAGGATTTGGTCACTCTATATGAGTTGGTTCTTAAGTATTATGCAACTCATACTCCTGAAGGGTCTGGATTGTATTTGTTGGGTGATCTTCAAGTGTTGTTTGATTCTTCTACTCCCACTGGTGCAAGCTATGATATATGGAAGAACAACCAGAGATGGAAAGTTCAGAGTTGGAAGTTCTATCCTATGCCTTATGTTCATGTTTTGGAAACTACAACTGGTCTAAGGCTTATTATGGATCTTACCAAAAGATATCCTCTGAAAGTTTTTCTGATGGAGAAAATGCTACAACAAAAGTTGGAGATTCCTCCTGATCCAGTTGGGAATGCAAAGTTGTTTGCAGAATCTTTGGTGAAGGTCTTGAAACAAAGGATTAAGACTTCAAGAGCAGCATTTGATTAGGGATATCATGTTGTATATTTGTTTTATTTTCTTATTAAAAAAAAAAAAAAAAAAAAAAAAAAAAAAAAAAAAAAAACTAACATTTTGTTGTATAGTATTGTATATATTGTCTGCAGGTTTGGTTATCAACTTACCTGATGTTGACTATTCCATCACAAAGTTGGCTAGTCCAAAGGGTACAGCTTTGGTGAAGACATATCAAATCTATTCATAGCTGTAATGGTTTGCTCAAAACCATAGGGTTTTCAACTCACACATGCTTTATTGCTGAGTAGTTGAAATAGTTGTCAATTGACCATGGATTTTTCCTTTATGGATTCTGAATAATTGGCTAGCCCACATGTATATGGCTTGTGGTAAAGGCAGTGGAAAACCATATTTGGTAATCAGTTAACCAAGATGATTTTCATCAAAATAATTGGCTGGTCCTGAGCAAACGGCTACAGGTAAAGACATCTCAAATCCGTTTATAGCTGATGATTTGCTAAAAATTATGTGGTTATCAGTGTACCTTAGAACACTTGGCTACTCCAGTAGTGATGGCTATTGGTAAAGAGACATCAAATCCATTATTTTCAATGATTCACCTCTCACAGGAGTTAACACACCTGGAAGTGATGAGAATAGTATGAAACTAATTTGTTTTGATGTACATTAAGTCATTTGTTGCTGCAAAGAATGAAGATTTTAAGTATTTGCTGATCATAGAGATTCTGCTGAAGATGATTCTTTGCTGGTACTCTGTTATTACAATCCTCTTGGTATGTTATTTCGAAGATCTATCAAGAATCTTGAACTTAACCAGGTCAAATTCAAGATTAGGGGAGGATTGTTGTGAATTCTGTTAAGTAAGAATTCTGCTGACTGTTTCTGCTGAAGGTTACTGCTGAAGAGCTGGTTCCTGCTGAAGCAGTGTATCTGCTGAAGACTAGTTTCAGCATTATTAGTTTCTACGGATATAGTATTTCCGTATTTTATGTATTATAGTTTGGATATGCATGAGTTTATTTAGGAAGTGATAATGCATATCTTTTAGAAGTTTTAGAATATACGTTTCTTGGGAAACAGTTTAGGGTTCCTTGTGTATAAAAGGAACACATGATTATGTATTGTTTAACGTTTTGAAAAAACACTATTATTATTATTAAAAAGATCCATAGAGGATCAAGAGTTCTTAGTATTACACTTGTATTTGTTTCCGCTTTAAAATACAAGATACAAAGATTATCTATTAGTGTGTTATTGATTACAGTAACATTGCTAACAATTCTAGAGTGCTCAAGAAGATCTATCAAGGTCTTTTAGTTCAACACATAACTAGGATTTAAACCAACCAAGTTAGATAATAGTTTGTATCGATGTCTACCTGGTACAATGTAACCATAAGTGCTTGCAACACGCGTGACAATGGCTCTTCACCTACCTCTATAACTATTTTTGTGCCAAAATCACCAATTTTTGGTTGAAAGCTTCCATCTAGTAAAATGTTCTTGGACGTTAAGTCTCAATGAATGATTGGACGTATTAAATCATGGTAAAGATAGGCCAGACCACGTGCTACACCAAGCGCAATATTAAGTCGTGTTGGCCGATCAAAAAGACAATCAACTCTACGGGTGAGCATGGGGCGGTTTTTGGCTAAAACTAAACCCCGAACCAAAAAAATCGGTTTTAAGGTTTTTAAAACAAACCCCGCACCAAAAGTTCAGTTTGGTTTTTGGTTTTTTGCGATTTGGTTTTCAGTTTTTTTAGTTTTTGGATATCCAAAATTTGAGTTGATGGTTTTATGTTAGACCCATTATTTTAGTTGATTTCTTAAATTCGGATATCCAAAATTTCGGATAACAATTTTATATATCCAAATATCTATAAATTTTGGAAAACTTTTATATGAGTTCCAAAACTGACATTTCTTAAAACCCAACCTTTTAATAAATTTTGATCAATTTTTCGGATATCCGAATACGGATATTTTTTGAACATCCGAAACCTAAATCAAGAAATCCTAGAATGTAAGTTGAATATTTTGTCGTAAAATAATAAGATTACATAACATGTATATAAAGATGAGATATGCGAATATATATGAAATTAAAAAAACAAACTAAGTTTATGAATTAATATCTAATATCTTAGTTTTTGGACTTTGGTGATTACTTATATCAAACTAATACGTATACATTTTTTATTAGTTTAATGAATATTAGTATGTGGAGGTTCGGTTTTTCGGTTTGGGTTTTCATATAAAACCAAAAACCGAACCAAAACTTTTGGTTTTTTAAAAAACCAAAACCGTACCATCGATTTTAGAATTGGTTTTTTGGTTTTTTAAAAAACCAAAACTGTACCATCGATTTTAGAATTGGTTCGGTATTTTTGGGGCAGCTTTTTTGGTTTTTTTGGGTTTTGGTTCAGTTTTTCGGCTTTGTTGCTCTCCCCTAGTCAACTCTATGAAGTGTCTCCCAAAGGTTTCCATTTTGCAAGTATTCATATACCAACAAGCTGGAATCCAAACTCGAAACGTAGGAATACAACCTCACTATATTCAAGTGCCTTATATTTCCTAGAATCTCAACCTCAGTTGTAACTTCCCGGTTCACCATCTCAATGTCTTGATCATGGCGAAGATTCATCTCTTGTGTTGATTTGCTTAACAATAACAATCTCTCCATTGTGAAGGTCGATCCTGTAAACAAATCCTGACCCACCACCATATCCAACCACATTCTGGTCAATCATGCCTTCCAAAATTTCATTCTGATCAAAAAATTCCATATGAAAGTTTTGCACATTATATGAGATTCTAGAAGATGGTGTTTCATTATGTTTTAAAACACATTTTTTAATAATAAACCAACATCCAACCATAAGAATACCTCCTCCAACCACAACACTTCCAAGAATCAGCCAAGTGTAATTATGTTTCTTCGAACATATTGCGAACTTTTTACCTTCAGAATTTCGGTTTTCGGGAATACACAGTTTTTGGTTCCCTAGAACATTTCCTAGGAGTCCGGCTTCTATGAAAGGGACAGGAATGGGTCTGGAAAGAAGATTATCTAACAAGTTCATTAAGTTTGGAAGTAAATCACAAAGACTTCGTGGGATCGAATAAGTTAACATATTTCTTTAGAAATCAAGCACACATAACGATTTTATCAAAGATAGTGAACTAGGGATTTTAGAAGTTAGTTTATTTCCTTGCAACGATAACAAGTCGAGTTTCTTTAGTTCACAAAACTGTGAAGGTATATTAGACCAGAAATATGATTGTTGCTGAGATCAATTTTCAATAGATTGGAAAGTTGTGAAATCTCAGAAGAGACAACTCCAGAGATACGATGACTTTGTAAAAACAATTCTAAAAAATTTCTGGCATTTCTGATTGCTCTAGGTATGGGACCGCTGAAAAGGTTGTAACTTAGATCTGTCATGGACACTAATGGGAGGCTAAAAATTTGTTTGGGAATCTTTCCGGACAAGTGGTTTGGACCTAGTCGAAAATGAACTAGAGAAACACATTTTGCATATCTTTCAGGCAAGACACCAGTTAACAAGTTGTTAATTACTACCAAGTAATACAACTTACCTCCATTGCAGATTTTATGTGGCAATTCACCCGTCAGCTGATTATAAGCCAAGTTGACAATACGCAAAGGTGATGAACTCCCTAGACCCCGGGGAATTTCACTAGTGAAACTATTATTATAAATGGATAGCCGTTCCAAAGATTTTGAATCCCCGAGCTCTTGTAGGATTTGCCCAGTGAGACTGTTTCCAAAAAGATGTAGAAAATTTAATTTGGGTAATTTGCAAATGAAGTGCGACAGTCTCGGTTAACATGATATCAGATATGTCGATATCAGTAAAGTGGGTGAGGTTTCCTAGCTCTTGTGGTATCTGACTCACGAGTCAGTTGTCGTAAACCTCCAACACTTTCAAATTTCTCAACAGAACCATCAATTTGGGAACTGAACTAAGTAGGGGTGAGAATGGGGTGGTTTTGGCTAAAACCAAACCATGAACCAAAAATTCAGTTTTAAGTTTTTTAAAACCAAACCCCAGACCAAAAGTTCGGTATGGTTTTTATTTTTTTGCGGTTTTCGGATATCCGAAATTTGAGTTGATGGTTTTATATTAGACCCATTATTTTAGCTAGTTCTTTAAATTCAGATATTCGAAATTTGGAATAACTGTTTTATATATCCAAATATCTATAATTACCGAAAAACTCTTATATGAGTTCCAAAACTGAAATTTCATAAAACCCAACCTTTTAACAAATTTTGATCAATTTTTCAGATATCCGAAGATGGATAATCTTTTGAAGATCCAAAACCTAAATCAAGAAATCCTAGAATGTAAGTTGAATATTTTGTCGTAAAATAATAAGATTATTTAACATGTATATAAACATGAAATATGCGAACATATATGAAATAAATAAATAAAAACTAACTTTATGTATTTATTATAGTGTTAGCTAAATAAGCATTTGTTACAAATATCTAATCTCTTAGTTTTTGGACTTTTGTGATTACTTGTATCAAAACTAATACGTATACATTTTTTATTAGTTTTATAAATATTAGCATGTGGCAATTCGGTTTTTACGGTTATAAAACCAAAAACTGAACCAAAATTTTCGGTTTTTTAAAAACCAAAACGGCACCATCAGTTTTAGAATTGGTACGGTTTTTTTGGCGTCTTTTTGGGTTTTGGTCCGATTTTTGGGTTTTGTTGCTCTCCCCTAGAACCAAGCAGAAAATTCGCTTGTAATTCAAGCCCAACGAGCGATGTCATGTTTTCAATTGATTTCGGGATTAGACCAGTTATCATACAAAGTACCCAAGTACATATATTTTAGTTTTCTCAAACGGGAAATACTAACCGACAATCTCCACAAGTAAAAAACCCCCGTATTTTCAAAGTTAACCACCTCAAGATTTCTGAGGTTGGTGAAGGACTATGGGAATTTTCCAGAAAATGAAGACGAGGACAAATCAATAAGTTGAAATTATTGAAATTATTGAAAAAGTCAAATGTGAAAAGTGGAAAAGTCAATAAGTTGAAATTATTGAAAAAGTTAAATTCGGTAAGTCAAGTGAAATGTGAAAAAGTAATATGCGAATTATGATAAGCATGTGATATGTGGAAATATGGTATTGTCTAATATTTGATTTTGCCAACTTATAGTAACAGTTTCAATTTCCAATTATAAGTTTTGACATGAGCTGTAACACTCATGGTATCGGTATCAATTTCATACTTTGAAACTTAATTTTCTAGAAACAATATATTCATGTGAATACAATTACGATTTTTCTCCTACCACTTTAAAAAATATTCATTTTCAAGAAAGAATATATTCATATGAATACGATTATGATTTTTCTCCTACCGCTGATATTCATGTTTTGTTAATAGGGCATTTTCATTTTTTCCATGTGGTTCAAGTCACCTCTATCGCATGTACTAAATTTCATTCCAACTCTCTTTGTTCCTATGTTCAAGAGTTTAAGGTACGGTTTCATATGAGTAAACAGAATGTTTTACAAATATTCAAGTTAGATTCAATTTTCTTTATATGATTTGATAAACGTATTATTCTATTTTTTTTTTAATTTGATAAAGATTTTGGTATTAATATTGTTTATTATTCCTTATTACGTAAATTCACAACTTCTATACGGACACAATATGCACTTTTCAGTCATGTTAATGCGTTTTTCTTATATCTTTTAGAAATATCATGTAACTTTTTCGAAATCATCATTTTGTTAGTGTTTTTGTTCTAATGAAGAATTTTATGTGAATGTATACATTCAGGAAACGGAGATCTTCTATAATTGGAATATTCATAATTTTAGAAACCCTATAATCTAATAGATGATATGGAGGTTAGTTCAAGTGAAACACCACATTTTATTTTTCACATATACAAGTTTTTATGCTCAAGAGTAAATTACATGAATGGTCCATGTGGTTTGACGAAAATTTCACCTACCGTCCCTCAAACTTAAAAGTTGCATGTATGGTCCCTGTCGCTGCTAAAGAATAACATCAATGGTCCCTCAGACTAACTGTCGTTAGTTTTTTCCTTAGTCTATTTGCACCGTTAGTCCTTAAACGACCGTTTGCAACAAATATTTGCATTGTTAGTCCTTTCATACGTTTTTGTCTATTTTTATACGTTTTCGTCCGTTTTAATACGCTTTCGTCCGTTTTCTTACGTTTTCATCCATTTTTCTTACGTGTTTGTTTGTTTTTCTTACGTTTTTCCGTTTTCATACGTTTTCACCTAATTTCTTACATTTTCATCCGTTTTTCTTACGTTTTTGTCCGTTTTTCTTACGTTTTTCCAGTTTTCATACGTTTTTCCAGTTTTCGTACGTTTTTGTCTGTTTTTATACGTTTTCGTCCGTTTTTATACGTTATCGCCCATTTTCTTACATTTTCATCCATTTTCTTACGTTTTTGTCTATTTTTCTTACATTTTTTCCGTTTACATACGTTTTTGTCCGTTTTTATACGTTTTAAACCGTTTTCTTACATTTACATCTGTTTTTATACGTTTGTATCCGTTTTTGTCTATTTTTATACGTTTTTCTTCCGGTTTTTCCTTTTACATACGTTTTTCTTTTAATTTGGATTATAAATTTTTGTTTTCTTATAATTTTTTTTCCTAATAATTTGGTTTTCTTATAAATTTTAAAGATATATAGGGAAAAATGATAAGAAAAAAAATTATAAGAAAACCAAATTTAAACATATTTAGGAAAAAGCGTATGAAAACAGAAAGAAAAACGTAAGAAAAACGGACAAAAATGTAAGAAAAAACAGACAAAAACGTCTGAAAATGAAAAAACGTAATAAAAACAGACAAAAACGTAAGAAAAACAGACGAAAATGTAAGAAACTAGGCAAAAACGTAAGAAAAACGGAAAAAAACATATAAAAACCAACAAAAACGGACAAAAACTTATGAAAATGAGAAAAAAAAACGTATAAAAATAGACGAAAATGGATACAAGGGTATAAAAACGGATAAAATGTAAGAAAACGGGCCAAAACGGACAAAAACTTATGTAAATGTATGAAAACTGGAAAAACGTAAGAAAACGGACAAAAACATAAGAAAAACGGATGAAAATGTATGAAACTGGGCGAAAACACATAAAACGGACGAAAACGTAAGAAAACAGACAAAAACGTGTGAAAACTGGAAAAACGTAAGAAAAACGGACAAAAAACGTAAGAAAAATGGATGAAGTGTAAGAAACTGGGTGAAAACGTATGAAAACGGAAAAAACGTAAGAAAAACAGACAAACGCGTAAGAAAAATGGATGAAAACGTAAGAAAATGGGCGAAAACGTATAAAAACGGACGAAAACATATAAAAACAGACAAAAACGTATGAAAGAATTAAAGGTGCAAATCTTTGTTGCAAATGGTCGTTAAAGGACTAACGGTGCAAATGGACTTACGGAAAAAACTAACGACAGTTAATCTGAGGGACCTTCATGTTATTCTTTGGCAGCGACAGGGACCATACATGCAACTTTTAAGTTTGTGGGACGGTAGGTGAAATTTTCGTCAAACCACAGGGACCATTCATGTAATTTACTCTATGCTCAACTACTAAATATATTTAGTGATACATTTTGCCTATGTTATAATAGTGTTTGGCTGTCAAAAGTAGTAACGAAGGAGACTACAGACTTTTGTCAAACTCAAAACATAACTCGCTTACGAGAGTCATTACGTAATACGCAGTATGGATGGAATTTTCCTAATCTCTTCAAACCTTTTTTATGTATTATTATTCTTGCGGGAGTGTAGATACTGCATTTTTGGTTCTCTTAAATATCTACTGCAATCTAATTTTTTGAATTAATATTTTTAAAAGATGTCATCAAATAGAGCAGTGCATTCATGATTATAGGTTTTTTTTTTTTTTTTTTTTTTTTTTTAAGAACCCGTTTTTTGACTGGAATGGCTTAATCGGTTGAACCACCTAGTCGAACCGGGTTTCAAAACATCATGTTTAATCCCCAAAACCTCAAGCTTTTATTATTTTTTGTTTATAACCCATAAACTTCTTTTATCACGAAAACTACTTGTCGCTATAAAATTTCGTTGCTATGCACGGGTACTCGTCTAGTAAAAGAAAATAGGAAATCTTTTTGGTTTTTCATTTTACTTGTAAGTTGCAAAATAGAAGAGAAAGAAAATCTTTTTGGATTTTTTGATCAATATACGAGGATTTTGCAAGACTACACAAATCTTTCTTGCGAAAGTGATTTTATAAAGATTGGCCAATTAATAGTCAGTCTTGATAAAATAAAGATCAACCGTACCTTTTTACGTGCTTCGACTTTTATGCCATTTATTTTGTCTAATTCTCTTTATGTGTGTTTCAACTTTTCATTATTTTGTTTTGAATTTTCATGCGCGGCTGGCTCTTATTTTATGAAATTTTGCCTACTTTTTTATTAGGAGTGCACATAAAGATTGGGTCGCGAATGGCTTTTGAGTGCGCATAAGCCGGCGCGCACGAACTTTTGAGTGCGCTAGTATATTTTATGCGTGCTTAGCTAGTTTCGGAAAAAATTTATGCACGTTTAGGTAGTTAATTTATGCGCAACTAACACGTGGACGGTTTTAAAGTTGTGGATTTGACAGACGGACGATATCTATTGGAACATCCGTCAAAAGTTCATTTTGATAAAATAGATACTTCCTAACAAACTTTCTAACCAACTTGCTTCATAACAAATTAATTTTGAAATCTTTCCATAACAAACAAAAAAAAATCTGAATTTTAAGTCTTTCTAATTATAGAATAGTCAAAAATGCATTATATAGTAGTATAGATATAGATG